>CM038144.1:323636896-324236896 GCA_021437245.1 Aegilops speltoides | reverse complement strand
AATTTTGACTTGTGATGAGGATCCTTGATCCAGCACCTAGCTCCAAATACTCTAAAGTAGCTGATATTTGGCTTCTTGCCAGTAAGGAGCTCATAGGATGTTTTGTTAAGAAGCTTATGCATGTAAACACGGTTGATGATGTGACATGCTGTATCAATAGCTTCAGGCCAAAACTTTCTTGGTGTCTTGTACTCGTCGAGCATTGTTCGAGCCATCTCAATGAGGGTTCTGTTCTTGCGCTCTACGATACCATTTTGCTGATGTGTGTATGGAGCAGAAAACTCATGAGTGATTCCCATTGTATCCAGATAAAGATCAAGTCCGGTGTTCTTGAACTCAGTGCCGTTGTCACTTCTGATATGCTTGATCTTGACGCCATAATTGTTCATGGCCCGATTTGCGAAGTGTCTGAAGACATCTTGCACTTCAGTCTTGTAGAGAATTATGTGCACCCATGTATATCTTGAGTAGTCAACAACAATGACGAAGCCATAGAGACAAGCAGTTGTTGTGAGGGTACAGTAGTGAGTTGGTCCAAATAAGTCCATGTGTAACAGCTCGAAGGGTTAAGACGTTGTCATGATTGTCTTTGAGGGGTGCTTGGCCCTAGTCATCTTTCCAGCTTCGCAGGCACCACACAAGTGATCCTTCTTGAACTTGACACCCTCAATGCCTATGACATGCTTCTTCTTGAAGAGTGTGTGTAAGTTCCTCATGCCAGCATGCCCCAGCCTCCGATGCCAGAGCCAGCATTCTGAAGCTTTTGCAAGAAGACATACGGCAAGCTGTGGACCTGCTGAGAAATCTACCATGTATAGATCATCTTTTCGATACCCTTCAAAGACTAGAGACTTCTCAGATTCCATTAGTACAAGGCAACGATATTTTCCAAATAGCACAATCATGTTCAAGTCACAAAGCATTGAGACAGGCATTAAGTTGAAACCAAGGTATTCAACAAGCATCACTTTATCCATGTGTCGATCCTCTGAGATTGCAACTCTACCTAGACCCAATACCTTGCTTTTACCAGTGTCAGCAAATGTGATGTGACTCTTGTCTGATGGACGTAAGGTTGAGTCCATGAGAAGACTTCGATCACCAGTCATATGATTAGTGCATCCGCTGTCCATAATCCATTCTGAAGCATGAGGTATCATACCCTACAGTGCAGTTAGGAGGATAGGCTTCACAAAGAGTGTTGTGAAGCATAAGAATTTGACATAGATCAAGGTTAGGACACATAGTATGACTGGTAAGCGATTCAAATATGAAATACATAGTAAGATCATTTTATCATGCGTCCCTTAATGTGTTTTAGGTCCCCAGCAATAGCATCGGACGCCTATGATTACAGGCTGGAGACCTTTCTCTGCAAAAGAAAGTTAATTCTTCTTCACCACCCACATCTTTAGGGGTGGCTTAGAAGCAATGAGTCTAAGTGCAGCATCTGAGAATTTCGGCCTTAAAGCCCTAGCAAATAGCCTTGCAGGAGATGAATGATACTCATATGAATAAGCAGAAAAGTTCTTGGTTCTATGAGCATAGCGGTTTGAAGACACACGCTCATAGTCATAAGTCTGAGTATGGTTTCCCTGCAAAACTTTGGCGTTAGGGTGACTCAGGTGAGTCCTGTATTTGTATGAAGCCTTTGGGCCATATGAAGCCATAGGTCTGGGGTTTGTCTTCTTCGTTGGTGGTGTCATGATGACATTCACAAGTAGCTTCTCAATACACTGCTTAGGTACCCAGATCTTCTTCATAGGTGGTCCATTCCTGCAGTTAGTACCAATATACCTGGCAAACACTTCACCATTCTGGTTTTTGAACAGTTTATAGTTTGCATCAAAGGATTCATCAGTGATGATAGGGTTAGCGCAAGTGAAACCAGATAAGGTGGATGGATCTACTGAAGGTTCCTTCGCAGCAACCCATGTGGTTTTGGGGTACTACTCAGACTTCCAATAGGAACCATCAACATTCATTTTCCTCTCGAACCCAACACCCTCTTTCCTAGGGTTTCGGTTCAGAATCTACTTTTTGAGGACATCGCAAAGTGTCTGATGTCCTTTCTGACTTTTATACATCCCTGTTTCAAGCAATGTCTTCAACCTAGCATTTTCATCAGCAATAGTAGTGGTATCCTCTGGAGAAGGGTTAGTTACAACATCAGTAGTTGAAGGCAATGCAACAGTAGCAGTAGTGGAACATTCAGTAACACAGGTAGCGTTATCACGCTCAATGCATTTTAGACATGGTGGTTCAAATCCATCCTGAGCAGAACTGATTTGTTGAGCGCGAAGTGACTCATTCACTTCTTGAAGATCTTGAAAGTGCTAGTTATTGACTAGAGGTGGGGTGAATAGGCAATTTTTATGAAAGTATTCAAAACGTGGAAGTTTCAAAGACAAACAATAGAAATGACCTAATTGATATGCAGCGGAAGATAAACTACAACAAGCCAACCATAGTCAAGTATGCAATGATGTGAAAGTACAGGACTAATAGCAGCTAAAGTAGTACGGATCAGGATGGAAGATATTATGAAGCCAATCAACGATAGTAGTCAAGCAATGAAGTCAAACAGGTATGACAGATAGGCAATGACTTCACGAAGACAAACTCTAAGTAAAGGAAGGGAGAGGATAGAACCAGTCACTTCTTGAAGAAAAAGGATTTGTTGGACCAGTTCCAGTTGCTATGACAACTGTACATCTGGTTAGGGAGGCTAAGATTCAACTCAGAAGACCGCATCTTCACCTTATTTCCCTTGAGCTAAGGACACACAGTCCTCGCCCAATCACTCTGGTAAGTCTTCAAGGTAGACTTCCGAACCTTCACAGACTTCGTTCACCGGCAATCCACAATGACTCTTGGATGCTCAGAACGCGATTCCTAACCGGCTGGAGGATTCACGGTCCTCAAGTGTAATAAGTCTTCATGTCACACAGACAGAAAGACTTCAGTGATGCCTAACACTCTTTGGCTCTGGGTGTTTGGGCTTGGTCCTCGCAAGGATTTCTCTCTCTCAAAGGCTTCGAGGAGGGTTGCTCTCAAACGACAAAAGCCGTGCACTAACTCTGAGCAGCCACCAATTTATGGTGTAGGGGGTGGGCTATTTATAGCCACTGGGCAACCCGACCTAATATGTCCGAAATGACCCAGGGTCACTAAGGACCTGACACGTGTTCCAACGGTCAGATTTCAAACACACACGGCAACTTTACTTGGGCTACAAGCAAAGCTGACTCATCCAGCTCTGGATAAGATTTTCTCTCATTGCCTTCGCTCGAAGACATAGGATTTGGGTTGAGCATCACTTTAGTCATTCTGAATTTGTTCACTTGGACCCCACTTAACTGTACGGTGGTTTCTATGAGTCAACAAAGAAGAAAAAGGAAACAGTGAAACAACACAGTCTTCGCGCTCCATAGTCTTCACTCAATGTCTTCTCATGTCATAGTCTTCAATATGAATATCTTCACATAGCACCATTGTCGTTAGTGTCTTCATACATTTTTAGGGGTCATCTCCGATAGGTAAACAGAATCAGTGAGGGAAACTACCTGCGTTATCATGCAATTCTCACAAACGCATTAGTCCCTCAACCAACTTTGTCATCAATACTCCAAAACCAACTAGGGGTCGCACTAGATGCACTTACAATCTCCCCCTTTTTGGTAATTGATGACAAATTGGTTGAAGTTTTAAATGGGGATAAAGTATGTGAAATTGTAAAGGATAGGGTATTGTCTTCAAAAGTAGCAAAGGCTCCCCCTGAAGATGTGCATATAAGTAATTTGCTTTTGGAATGCAAATGCACATGGCAGGTTGTACTTGTGGAGATCCTCTTCAACTTATGAAGATAATTCATCATGCATGAAATGATATAGCAAATAGAATGACATGCATAATGAAAAATGGACGTCTGCAGAATGATCTAAGTGCGGAAGTTATCATCGCACATGCGGAATTTATCATCGCATCACAGTAAAGCAAATAAGTAGCAGACGACCATTGAGTTTAAATGTTACAACACAAAGAACCAAATATATCAAAAGCGAGAGTTGTAAACACTTGGCAAAATATAAAGCAACCGCCCATATGAACCCGCTTGAAGACTATCAAACTCATATGCTTCTCCCCCTTTTGTCAGTAAGGACCAAAAAGGTTTGAAGACATAGAGCATCTGCTCGTTCTCATGAGTAGGTGAAGCAGCAGGGTTGTCGTTGTTGTTTGGCGGTGCAGACGTACTTGGTGCAGTGTTGATGCATGCAGAAGTAGGGGGCGGTGAAGTAGCATCGTCTTCGTCATCGATCACTCTGGCATTCATAGTTGCCGCGAAGGAAAAATAGTCAGAGTCTTCAAGGGATGGAGTTCAACGTAGGACATCAGTTCATGGAGGAGTGGAGTCAAACTTGAATCTTTCAGTGAAGCCATCGTCTTAAAGATCTGCTGCAGCACTAAGCAGCGTCAAACTCTTCCACGATCGCCGACAGGTCTCGTGAGTGACAAAAGCATTCTTGGTGGCAAGATTTTGAATGCGATTGACGTCCACCATGAGGCTTTGCATCTGTCTCTTGAGCCAAAAGTGATGCTTATCTTGTTTCTGATGAAGTGCCACAAGAAGTTCTCGGTCATTTAGAACACGAGAGCGCTTCTTAGGCCTTTGGGCGATGGTGCTTTCAGTAGCTTCAGTTTGCGCCACGACGAGCGATTTAGTGTTCCCAGCCATTGGATAGATACGCAGTTCTTTGCTTGGACGCCTTCCATGGGCTAAGTGAAGCTTTGGTGATCAGCATTTTGAAGACAAAGAGGCATCTTGGCAGGCTCAGGGTATATGGCTTCAACTGACATATCAACCTCTGGTAGAAAGATCAGATGATTGCGAGTAGAGGGCTGATAGTTGACAGAGGAGTGTAGCTTGATGAGGCGCATGACCCATGGAGCATAGAATTTCAAGCCAAAAAGGTCAGATGCAGACACAGCCAATTGCCGGATGAAGAATTCTAGTGAATTGCAGCTGATGCCATTGAGGACGTAAAAGACCAATCTCTTCATGGCTCCTTCAAGTTTGGCCGCTGATGAATGCCCTTTGATAGGCCATAGAGTTTGCCTGATGATGTGATATATTGTGCGAGGCAGATACTCTAGGTCATCAACAAAGAACTCCTTCGGGTATTCAGCGTCAGATGGCAGAGGCTGCATCATGCTCAACATCTGGCTCATGTTGGGCTCTGGCTTATGGAAGATGCTCTCCAGTGCATTGCGGTGGAGTTGACAATCGGGTTCATACAGCTCTACGGGAGTGGGTAGGCCTGTAAGCTCAATGACGTCAAGAGCTTTGGCTTCATGATGAACATTTCCTGTCATCCACTCGAGAACCCATGTCTTTATATCCCTGTTGTAGCCGCGAATGTGGAGGGTAGCATAGAATTGAAGCAAAAGTTCCTCATTCAAATGTTCTTTGTCTATCACAAAGCTGAGCAGACCGGCATCACGAAAGCAGTCAAGTGCTTCTTCTAAGCATGGCAGTCCAGCAATGGCTTCAGTGTTGAGGTGCATATGAGGGAAAATGCGCCCTTGATCATACAGAACGCAGGAGTAATAGCTTCACTGCTAATAGCTCCAGAAACGATCAGATGATATTCTTGGCCTTGAGTAGGGGTTCTTTGCACTGTCAAAGAAGGTGTTGTGGCTTTTGAAACCATTTGCATTGAAGGACCCTATAGAGTTTGCGATGCACAGGAACCTTGGCGCCTTGGCTTTTGTTTACGGACTGAGGCCTATGCTCAACATGATAATCAAACTGAGGACAGAGGCGGTAGGCGGAGGGACCAGAACGGGCCATCGGACAGTGGTTAGCTGACCATGATTGTATGCTTTCTCAATTGTATAGGGCCTTGGTGGCGGAACATGAGCAGTGGCAACAACTGAGGCTTCAGGCTGCACAACAGACACTTCAGGAGCAGGTGCATCATTGGCTTTGGACACATTGGTTGGTGCAGGCTCCACATTTACTTCAGCCATGATTACATCATTGGCTTCATTTGTGTTGGTGGTGGCAGCCTCAAGATTTTCAACCTCCACTTGATGAGCTAGAGGGTCGGGCACTGGCACGTTCACATCAGGAACAGCTTCTTCAGTAATGGGGGGAGTAGGGACATGTACGTCTTCTGGTCTTTCATCGGCTGATGCAGCCGGATTGTCATCAGCAGCTTGGGCTTCAGACACGGAGACATTCACAGTTGGAGTGGCTCCAGGAAACACTTGACGTGCAACAGATGGGTGGTGCACTTCTCCTTCTAGAATGCTAGAAAGAGGGACTTGAGGCCTTGGTCCATTGTGAAGCCTGCATAATGCTGGCGACGCCTTTCGAGATGGAGTTGGCTGGGCCTCAAAGTCTTCTTGTTCTTCTTCCACAGGTGGTGTGACTTGTTGTTGTTGTTGGGGAGTACTCGGGGAGTCTTGTTGTTGTGGGTGATCAGCCCATGATGCATCCTGAGCAATTGGCATCAGAGGACGACCAATGCTGATGAGTTCGCTGTTCGTGAGAACAGGCGATGATACCAAATTGTGTTCGATCTGAGGAAGAACTTCATCATCTTCAACATTGTCATTGTGACCAATGTCTTCAGCAGCGGTGGGTTCAGCTGCTGGAATGCCTTCAGCTTCATGAGCCTCTGTGGAAGCAGGCTCATGAACTATCATCCGTCGTTCTTGGTGTTCAGATGCAGGGCGAACCACTTAGATAGGTTCAACGACTATGGGCTCTGTGGGAGTAGCCCGATTCTTCTTGGTTTTGCGCTTCTTCTTGGAGGGAGCAGCATCAGAGGCTTCAATATTTTTCCTTTTTCTGGCTTCAGCCTCGGCAGCCCTCGTCTTCTTCTGTTCTGAAGCGGTTGACATGACCTTTGGCTTCGAGCCAGTCATGCTGCTTGGGAAGATTATGCGAGGTGCTTCCCGCCTCGAAGGTGCAGGTTGAGCGGTTGATAGCTTCTTCTTCTTTGCAGCCATTCTGGGGTCAATGCCAGGACGACCAAGAGACTTGCGCTTCTCAGCCTCATTGTAGGCTAGCACACATTTGTCAACCAGACTCTTCATATGCTCACGAGAGCCCTGAGCTACTTCGCGCTTCTTGAGAAAGGCTTCTTTAAGCTCGTGCAACATGATCTTGAAGTTTCTGACATCTTGCACGCTGAGCTTTGCCACATGCTTCTTGAACTGAGCTTTCTGATAATCAATCTTGTGCTTCAGTTCAACGATGCACTGAGCGAGAGCTAGCTCAGAAGCAATGGCGCCATTGAAGGAGACGCTAAGGCCAATGGGAAGTAGCAGATCTTCAAAGCTGAGATTTGGGGTGTCAAACCACTCATCAATGAAGTTATGGATGATTGCCACATCGAAGAGAGGCAAGTTATTGAAGATCTCTGCTTCTTCCTTGCTCTTGATCAGTTTCTCAAGGGCATCATCTGCAAGATCTTCATCGCTGGACATATCAATGTGCTCTTCTCGCAGAATGGCAGCAGGAGTCAAGGTCTGATCAGTATGCTTGACGATTTTCTTTTTCTTCTCCGTCCTCTTGGAGATACGTGATAGATCTTCAGACTGCACACTCTCTTGAGAGGTGCGATGGCGATGGCCATGACGTGAAGCTTTTGGAGGAGCAGCTGATCTTGAAGCCTTAGGCTTCTTTAGATTCCGCGGCTTTGGAGGAGGAGCTGGGGCTTCATCAATGTCAGCATCATTATCAAAATGATCCACTTTGGCACCTTGGACCAAGATGTAAGTGATGAGGCCATCAAGGTTGGAGAAGGGGCCGATAACATTGGGATCAGCATCACGAGAGCCGTCAGCACGGGGAGCAGAGGGACCAGGGTTGAAGTCTAATCCCAATGACTTCTTATTTTCCTGGGCCGATGCCTTTGCATGCTGGAAGTTGCGCTTGAAGAGAGTATTGTCACGACACCAGAGCAATGATGATGGGTCGGCATTTTCAGGCTGAGGTCCACAGACCATACAGGGATAGAAACCCTGTGCAATAGCTTCAGCTCTGTTCTTGGGTTGAAGGCCTCGATAGAGAATATCACCCCAAGGACTCTTGATAGTGTTCTTCTCAGCATATTCCTGAGTCACGAACTTGTATTTGAACCATTGTTCAGCCCAATATCGTCGAATCCATTGGATTCGTGTCTTGCGCTGATGATAATTCTCTTCAGGATCTGTCTTGTAAAGTTCTGCGAGGTCATCAGGCAAATCTTTTGATGTTCCCCCACGATGCTGTCTGCCACCCTTCCTTACTGATTTCTCTGCAGCCATGAACTTCAAACTGAATGGCTTCAATACGTTCAAAGGCTGCAAAGACTTTCGCTTGCTGGACAAATAGGAACTGGCTTCGGGAGAGTTAATGTGATGCTGTAAGAATTCTGCAAATGAATGCAGACTATGAGAACCAAGGGATTCTCCCACGGACATGTACCGTGACAAAGATTAGAGATGCGAGGGAAGGGGAAGAGGTCATATGCATTCTCAGAAGATTTTGAAAATAAATCAGTTTGAAGATATTGACCTCATGATGCGAAGACATTCACTTATATGTTGAGAGTTGGTTCCAGATTTGTACGAATCCGTGAATAAGTACAAGTGAGGAATCAAACTAGATATGAAGTTTAAGTGAATAGACTAGGCAGTATGAGATGCAGACAGAATAGATCTAATATTGTGTAGGAAGAAACCACTTTTGGTAAATAGGATGAATCTTTGAAGATCAAAAAGATGGTAAAAATAGAGTTATATTTACCACACGAAGAACTGCTAGATGGGATGAACAGGAGACCGAGCAGTTCAATCCACCGTGCCCTAACTTGGCGACGGAGGACACCTACGGCGACGGCGGAGAGGACGATGTCCGCGGCCGGCGTGAGGACGGCGTCGGAGAAGTCGCGGCAGCTAAGCGCTTCGTCGCCGGCGTCGTCGAGAGCTAGCGGTGGCACTAGGGTTTTGACGAGGTGGAGAGGTGGAAGAAGGTTTTCTTTACCGCAGGGGACATGTATTTATAAGGAAGTGTGCGGCACAGCGCAATTACGTAGGTGCCCCTGGCGGTTCACATCTGAGGGGCACGTGGCAAGCATGCAACATACTCAGAGTTGTCCCACGTTCCCACGCCCGCCAGGCATGTCGGATGGTTGTTTCGGCTTCTCCAGATTTAATGAAATAAAGATGAGTCATTTAAAACAGACTTAATGTTTGTCTCTGTGTCTTCTGCTGACTAGGACGCAGAGAAGACATTCGACAGTTTCAATAGAATGCATATGATTTTGACAGATAGAGTTTGAGATAGAAAGCATAGAGAGATTAGGGTCCGATCACATTCACTTAGTTCAAAAGATTCAACCAGGAAGACATAGCTATAAGTGAATGTTGTAGAGGACAGAAACACTAGTGTATATATATATATATATATATATATATATATATATATATATATATATATATCAGAAAGCAATCAAATCATCAGAGTGAAGAAAATCATGAAGATAAATTGAAATTGAAGACAAACCAAATGCGAAGTCATGGCAAAAATAACGCCATGAGTGAAACACTTCAAACAGAGAAATTTGGTGGTGGCGTTACCCACCATATAGGAAGTATTAGACCCAGACATGGCGCACAATTATCGTGGCGCTCCGAAGTGAAATTCCATGTTAATGTATTCACACTCAGAATGTAAGTCTTCATTGATTGAAGATATACTTTACTTCGTGTGTTGCACATCTAAGTCATCAACATGCATAAGTGTTAGGATGTGTGCCTGATCACATGACATTTGAGGATTCCAAGATATTTAGCTCACACCGTAACTTGCAAAACCTTTTCTCATCCAAGGGCTTTGTGAAGATATCGCGATTGCTCTTGATGTTGACGTGAATGATGTCAATATCTTTCTTCATGACATGATCTCGAGAAAGTGATGGCGAATTTCAATGTGCTTTGTCTTGAGTGCCGGACTGGATTGTTGGCAATCTTGATGGCGCTTTCGTTGTCGCAGAAGAGAGGCACTTGTTTCAGATTGATGCCATAGTCCTTGAGAGTTTGCTTCATCCATAGAAGCTGAGCGCAACAAGATCCAAAGAGCAATGTATTCAGATTCAGCAGTTGAGAGTGATACAGAGTTACGCTTCTTTGAAGACCAACGCACAAGTGATCGACCCAGAAAGTGACATGTGCCTGATGTAGACTTTCGATCCACCTTGTCACCAGCATAATCAGCATCCGAGAATCCAACCAAATCAAATTTTGAGCCCTTTGGATACCATAATCTAAGTGTTGGGGTGTAAGCCAAATATCGAAGAATTCGCTTCACAGCTAAGTGATGCGATTCCTTTGGTGCCGCTTTTAATCGATCACACATGCAAACACTAAGCATAATATCTGGCCTATATGCACATAGATAAAGTAAGGAACCAACCATGGTGTGGTATACCTTTGATCGAACTCTTTACCATTGTCGTCGGGACCAAGATGGTGTTCGGATGGCATTGGCGTCATGTAACCTTTGCAATCTTCCATTCCAAACTTCTTCAGACAATCTTTGAGGTATTTTTCTTGAGATATGAAGATGCCATTTCTTTGCTGACGAATTTGAAGACCAAGGAAGAACTTCAGCTCACCCATCATGGACATCTGATATTGCTCTTGCATCGTGTATCCAAACTCATCACTATACTTCTGGTTGGTGCAGCCGAAGATAATGTCATCCACATATATTTGGCACACAAACAGTTCACCATCATATGTCTTCATGAAGAGTGTGGGATCGAGGGATCCGTGTTTGAAGCCTTTGCTCTTGAAGTCTTTGATCGTATCATACCAAGCGAGGAGCTTGTTTGAGACCATCTGATGCTTTGTTTAGCTTGTACACCATATCGGGATGTTTTGGATCTTCAAAGCCAGGTGGTTGAGTGACATATACTTCTTCTTCAATCTTGCCATTGAGAAATGCACTCTTCACATCCATTTGATGTAGCAGAATGTTGTGGTGATTAGCGTACGCTAGCAGTATGCGAATAGCTTCAAGCCTAGCCACAGGAGCAAATGTTTTAGCGAAGTCAATTCCTTCAAGTTGAGTATATCCTTTAGCCACAAGACGTGCTTTGTTTCTGACGACTTGACCATGCTCATCTTTCTTGTTTCGATATATCCATTTTGTTCCAATAATGTTATGCTTGCGAGGGTCAGGACGCTTGACAAGTTCCCAAACATTGTTCAGCTTGAACTGTTGAAGTTCCTCTTGCATATCTTGTATCCATTCAGGTTTCATAAAGGCTTCAACAACTTTCTTGGGTTCTGATATTGACACAAATGAGAAGTGCCCATAGAAATTTGCTAACCGTGTTGCTCTTGAGCGAGTAAGTGGACTAGGTGCATTGATGGTATCAATTATCTTCTCAATTTGTACTTCATTTGCAACTCAAGGATGAACTGGACGAAGACTTTGCTCTTGCTGGTCATTGTCATCATTGGGAGGATTGTCTTCAGTTTGAGCATTGTCTTCAGGTTGGTTCGGAGCAGAAATGATAAGTTCCTCTTGGTGTGCTTGAAGGCATGATTTCACCGTTCCCATCACTTGATAGATTCATTTGGGCGGAGCTTCGTCTAGTGTACTTGGCAAGAGTTCTCTTTGTGAACCATTTGTTTCATCAAATCGCACGTCCACAGTTTCGACGATTTTGTAGAGATAGAGGTTGAAGACTTTGTAGGAGTGCGAGTCCTTTCCGTAGCCAAGCATGAAGCCTTTGTGAGCTTTAGGTGCAAATTTTGACTTGTGATGGGGATCTTGATCCAGCACCTAGCTCCAAATACTCTCAAGTAGCTGACATTTGGCTTCTTGCCAGTAAGGAGTTCATAGGATGTTTTGTTCAAAAGCTTATGGATGTAAACACGGTTGATGATGTGACATGCTGTATCAATAGCTTCAGGCCAGAACTTTCTTGGTGTCTTGTATTCGTCGAGCATTATTAAAGCCATCTCAATGAGGGTTCTGTTCTTGCGCTCAATGATGCCATTTTGCTGAGGTGTGTATGGAGCAGAGAACTCATGAGTGATTCCCATTGTATCCAGATAAAGATCAAGTCCGGTGTTCTTAAATTTAGTGCCATTGTCACTTCTGATATGCTTGATCTTCACGCCATAATTGTTCATTGCTCGATTGGCGAAGCGTCTGAAGACAACTTGCACTTTAGTCTTGTAGAGAATTATATGCACCCATGTGTATCTTGAGTAGTCATCAACAATGACGAAGCCATAGAGACAAGCAGTTGTTGTGAGGGTTGAGTAGTGAGTAGGTCCAAATAAGTCCATGTGTAGTAGCTCGAAGGGTTGAGATGTCGTCATGATTGTCTTCGAGGGGTGCTTTGCCCTGGTCATCTGTCCAGCTTCGCAGGCACCACACAAATGATCCTTCTTGAACTTGACACCCTCGATGCCTATGACATGCTTCTTCTTGACGAGTGTGTGTAAGTTCCTCATACCAACATGCCCCAGCCTCCGATGCGAGCCAGATTCAAGCTTTTATGAAGACATACTGCAAGTGTGGACCCACTGAGAAATCTACCATGTATAGATCATCTTTCCGATACCCTTCAAAGACTAGAGACTTGTCAGATTCCATTAGTACAAGGCAACGATATTTTCCGAATAGCACAATCATGTTCAAGTCATAAAGCATTGAGACAGACATTAAGTTGAAACCAAGGGATTCAACAAGCATCACTTTATCCATGTGTTGATCCTTTGAGGTTGCAACTCTACCTAGACCCAATACCTTGATTTTACCAGTGTCAGCAAATGTGATGTGACTCTTGTCTGATGGACATAAGGTTGAGTCCATGAGAATACTTCGATCACCAGTCATATGATTTGTGCATCCGCTGTCTATAATAAATTCTGAAGCTTTTCGTGTCATACCTTACAGTGCAGTTAGGAGGATGGGCTTCACGAAGAGCGTTGTGAAGCATAAGCATTTGACGCACACAAGGATTATCACAACGTAGATCAAGGTTAGGACACATAGTATGACTGGTAAGCGATTCAGATATGAAATACATAGTAAGATCATTTTATCATGCGTCCCTTAATGTGTTTTAGGTCCCCGGCAATAGCATAGGACGCCTTTGATTACAGGCTGGAGACCTTTCCCTACAAAAGAAATTTAATTCTTCTTCACCACCCACATCTTCAGGGTCTAAGTGCAGCATCTGAGAATTTCGGCTTTGGAGCCCTAGCAAATAGCCTTGCAGGAGATGAATGATACTCATATGAATAAGCAGAAAAGTTCTTAGTTCTATGAACATAGTGATTTGAAGACACACGCTCATATTCATAAGTCTGAGTAAGATTTCCCTGCAAAACATTGGCGTTAGGGTGACTCAGGTGAGTCCTGCATCTGTATGAAGCCTTTGGGCCATATGAAGCCATAGGTCTGGGGTTTGTCTTCTTCCTTGGTGGTGTCATGACGACATTCACAGGAAGATTCTCAATGCACTGCTTAGGTACCCAGATCTTCTTCATAGGTGGTCCATTCCTGTAGTTAGTACCAATATACCTGGCAAACACTTCACCATTCTGATTCTTGAACAGCTTATAGTTTGAATCAAAGGATTCATCAATGATAATAGGGTTAGCGCAGGTAAAGCCAGATAAGGTGGATGGATCTACTGAAGGTTCCTTTGCAACAACCCATGTGGTTTTGGGATACTTTCTCGGGCTTCCAAAGAGGAACCATCAAGATTCATTTTCCTTCAGACCCAACACCCTCTTTCCTAGGGTTTCGTTCGAATCTGCTTTTGAGGACATCGCACGATGTCGATGTCCTTCGACTTTATAGATCCTTGTTTCAAGCAATGTCTTCAACCTAGCATTTTCATCGGCAATAGTAGTGGTATCCTCCGGAGAGGGGTTAGTTACCACATCAGTAGTTGAAGACAATGCAACAATGAGCAGCGATGGAACATTCACCTTGAGCGTAGCATTATCACGCTCAATGCATTTTAGACATGGTGGTTCAAATCGATCCTGAGCGGGACTGATCTATTGAGCACGAAGTGACTCATTCTCTTTTTGAACATCTTCATGAGCCGCTCTCAATTTCTCAAGCTCTTGCTTCCTTTGAAGATAATCATAGGAGAGCTTTTCATAAGTGGTTGAGAGCGTTTCATGACGACTTTCAAGTTCTTGGTACTTAGTATGAAGATTTTTTATATCTTCAACTAAGGACTGTGAACGTGTCATTTCCGCGTCCAACAGGTCATCGCTTTTGTCTAACAGTTTCTGAGTATGTTCCATAGCATTTTGTTGTTCAGTTGCAATTTTAGCAAGTGTTTTGTAGCTGGGTTTGGATTCACAATCAGAGTCATCTTCACTTGATGTTTGAAAGTAAGCATCACGTGATTTTACCTTGGCACCACGTGCCATGAAGCAGTAGGTGAGAGTAGGATCGTCTTCGTCATCAGCTTCAGCGTTGGTGTGGAAGTCATTGTCTTCAGTGTTGAAGATGGACTTGGCAAAATAGGGTGTGGCAAGAGCCAGACTTGCAACGCTAGGGTCGGACTCCTCTCCAGACTCCACCTCCGCCTCCTCAGAAGCAGAATCCTCCTCTGAATCCATTTCCTTGCCAACAAAGGCACGAGCCTTGCCAGATGAGCTCTTCTTGTGTGATGAAGACTTGGAAGAAGACTTAGAAGAAGACTTTGAGGATTTCTTCTTCTTCTTGTCATCAGAATCATATTCTTTGTTCTTCTTCTTCTTCTTCTCATTGTCCCACTATGGACACTCAGATATGTAGTGACCAGGTTTCTTGCACTTGTGGCAGGTTCTCTTCTTGTGGTCATGGGTGGAAGCTTCATCATTCCTTGAGCTGGATCGTGAAGGCTTTCTGAAGCCTTTCTTCTTGGTGAATTTCTGGAACTTCTTCACAAGCATAGCAAGTTCCTTTCCAATGTCTTCGGGATCATCGAATCTGCAATGATTCTTCTTCGATGAGGAAACAACCTTTGCCTTCAAAGCGAGTTCGCCATAGTTGGGACCATAGATATCTCTTTTCTCGTAAAGTCGAACTCATGTGTGTTGAGCCTCTCAAGTATGACAGACGGATCGAGTGTCTTGAAGTCAGGGCGTTCTTGTATCATGAGGGCAAGGGTGTCAAAGGAGCTGTCAAGTGATCTCAGTAGTGTCTTGACGATTTCATGCTTGGTAATCTCAGTGGCGCCGAGAGCATGAAGCTCATTTGTGATGTTGGTGAGGCGATCAAACGTGAGCTGGACATTTTCATTGTCGTTTCTCTTGGAGCGGTTGAAGAGGTTGCGAAGAACACTGATCCTTTGATCTCTCTAGGTTGAGACGCCTTCGTTGACTTTGGATAGCCAGTCCTGACTAAGCTTCGGCGTTTCGAGCACTCACGGCCATCTCGTCCTTTGGTCGATGACCACAGATGATGTTCTTGGCAGTAGAGTCCAGTTGAATGAACTTCTTGACATCAGCAGGGGGGACACCTTCACCAGTTTTGGGAACGCCGTTCTTGATGACATACCAGAGATCGACATCAATGGCTTCAAGATGCATGCACATCTTATTCTTCCAGTAGGGATATTCAGTTCCATCGAACACGGGGCAAGCAGCAGAGACTTTGATTATCCCTGCAGTCGACATAGCTAAAACTCCAGGTGGTTAAACCGAATCACACAGAACAAGGGAGTACCTTCCTCTGATACCAATTGAAAGTGCTAGTTATCGACTAGAGGGGGGGGGGTGAATAGGCGATTTTTATGAAAGTCTTTAAAACGTGGAAGTTTCGAAGAGAAACAATAGAATGACCTAATTGATATGCAGCGGAAGATAAACTACAACAAGCAAAACATAGGCAAGTATGCAATGATGTGACAATACAAAGACTAATAGCAGCTCAGTAGTAAGGATCAGGATGGAAGATAGTATGAAGCCAATCAGAACAAGTAGTCACACAGTGAAGTCAAACAGGCACGGCAATCAGGCAATAACTTCACGAGGACTAACAGTAAGTAAGAAGAGTGAGAGATAGAACCAGTCACTTGTTGAAGACACAGGATGTGTTGGACCAGTTCCAGTTGCTTTGACAACTGTACGTCTGGTTAGGGAGGCTGAGATTCAACTCAGAAGACCGCGTCTTCACCTTATTACCCTTGAGCTAAGGACACATAGTCCTCGCCCAATCACTCTGGTAAGTCTTCAAGGTAGACTTCCGAACCTTCACAGACTTCGTTCACCGGTGATCCACAATGACTCTTGGATGCTTAGAACGCGATGCCTAACCGGCTGGAGGATTCACAGTCCTCAAGTGTAATATGTCTTGAGTCACACAGATGTAAAGACTTGATGATGCCTAACACTCTTTGGCTCGGGTGTTTGGGCTTTGTCCTCGCAAGGATTTCTCTCTCTCAAAGGCTTCGAGGTGGGTTGCTCTCAAACGACAAAAGCCGTGCACTAACTCTGAGCAGCCACCAATTTATGGTGTAGGGGGTGGGCTATTTATAGCCACAAGGCAACCTGACCTGATATGTCTGAAATGACCCTGAGTCACTAAGGAACTGACACGTGTTCCAACGGTCAGATTTCAAACACACACGACAACTTTACTTGGGCTACAAGCAAAGCTGACTCATCCAGCTCTGGATAAGATTTGCTCTCATTATCTTCGCTCGAAGACATAGGATTTGGGTTGAGCATCACTTAAGTCATTCTGACTTTGTTCACTTGGACCCCACTTAACAGTACGGTGGTTCCAATGACTCAACAAAGAAGAAAAAGGAAACAACGAGACAACACAGTCTTCGCGCTCCATAGTCTTCACTCAATGTCTTCTCATGTCATAGTCTTCAATATGAATAACTTCACATACCACCATTGTCGTCAATGTCTTCATACATTTTTAGGGGTCATCTCCGGTAGGTAAACCGAATCAATGAGGGACACTACCTACATTATCCTGCAATTCTCAAAAACGCATTAGTCCCTCAACCAACTTTGTCGTCAATACTCCAAAACCAAGTAGGGGTGGCACTAGATGCACTTACACTAATGTACTGGTAATTTGCTCTAAAAACTACAGTAGTAACTATTAGTACTGGTACATGCTCGTACTTAGACACAAACACACACACTAATTACTAGTACTCCTACTTCTCACATGCTGGCCAGACGCCGTCGTTCTCCTTCCCGGCTTTGTCGGCAACACCCCGCCGTGCTTGGATCTCTGCCGACCTCTCCGCAGTAGCGTGTGCGTCCTCTTCTTTCTTGCGGCAGTGGGCCTCTCTTTTCTTGAGTGCTTTCTGACTTTTCCGCTTCCTCTGTGCGGCTTTGGTCGCCTCTTGCTCTACCGCCCATTAGGCCTTGGTAGCTTCAAATTCCGCCCAAATAGGTGTGAGGTCGCGAGCAGTGATGAACTCGGCATGGCGGGATGCCATCGCTTCCCTACCATTTTGTGTGTGGTCGTGGCCGGCGAGGAACTCGGCGCGGTGGGATGCCATCACTTCCTTAAAGGTTACTGTGCGGCACGATGGCATGAACGATGCTTGGTGAGAGCTCTGGGATGGAGTGGCCGGACAACCGTATAGGGCATTGGCTTGTCAAGAGCTCAAGGACAGAATACAAAGGAAATTTGGATTCCCCTTCAATCCTGGTCATATTACCGAGTAAAATGCATTGGCGGTCGTCGAACTTGTCTTGATAGCTCATTTTGATCATTGTATACGAGGTATGGTGATTATACGGTCACTGACTAGCTCCGTATTTGTCTGGTTGACCAGTCAAATAGTCCGCATGCGCCTCATCAGCTCGTGTTCTTTATCTATCTATGCGGACCTACCTATCAGTGGAGAAAGAAATAAAAACAAAAATTATGCATATGTGTGTAATCAAACCACGGACTCGTCGCTGCAATGCACACTCGTCAGCCAAATGAAAATGAAATACTTTGCTTCAGACACTCACGCTCATGGTGTCAAACCATGGTAATGCATGCACGTCGCCCTCTCAATCAAAGTCCTGCTCGTCATCCATAAGTTCACATTTTTCCACCATGGCAGCGTCTAACCGCCCTGGCTTACCGAAACCCCTTTCATCGCTAGCGCGCGCTTCCCGCCTGAAATGGTCACCGTCTCTCCAGAACGTCAAAGGCACATTCATCGGACTTAACTACAGGTGCAGTTGGTGTGTCACAGACATGCAGGCTAGATGCCCGTTGGGCCCACATGTTAGTAACACAACGCACCTGCAGTTAAGTCACTGAAGTAGCGTCAACATTCACGCCCGACGAACCTACTCTGGTGCCAGCCGTCCATCCGTTTGTTGCAGCTCATTGCCATTAGCCCGCTATATTAACTTGAGCCCCAGCTCCCAGCCATAGCCAAAGACCCACACTCATTCTCCTCCGGTCCCTTCCTTCTATCGGTACCACTCCAACCATGGCCTCCGGGCGCTCCAAAGCTCTCTTGGACATACTGTCGCAGGAGCAGATGAAGGACATCAGCGGCTCCGCTCCGGGCACGCTCCAAAGCTCTCTTCGACGTACAGTCGCAGGAGCTGACGAAGGAGATGCCGTCACCCCCCCCGGCCGCCCTCCGCCGCCACGACCATGAAGCCGGTGCGCGTGCGCATGCGCAACCGGCAGCGAGGAAGAGTAGTACACTGTAGTTTGCTGCCGCTCTGGTCCTAGGAAGGCCACCGCTACTCCACTCAGTTGACGCCAAGCTTGGTGGGGTAAACATCAACGACCGATTAGCCGCTTGACGACGACGTGGAGGCGGAAATCTTCAGAACCTTGTGCTCCAGAGGAGGAGGTTATCGAGGCGGATGAGGAGGAGGCAAAGGCAATGGCCAGCTTTCTCAGGTTCAGGGCCGAACATGGTTGTCGGGTGCCGGCGATCGTTTAGATTAGGTTTACAGTAGGTTGGGAGTATTGGTTTTGAACTGTTTCAGGTGTAGTACTGGTAATTTGCAAAACTACTCAATTATTGCACTCAGTTTCCTAAGAAATTGTGGTAAAAAATGCTACTCCATAGCCCGCTTCCCTTCTCCTTCCTCTTCCACCGCCCGCGCATGTCCGCGGGAAGCGACCGGTCAACCCTTATATAGGAGGGCTAGCACACAAAGATGCATGCATGACCACTAAAATTTCCAGATTAAAGCGTCGCTCATGCGGGAGTATGGTGTATGTTGTTACCTTCGGCCGGGCCATGGCTACCGGGCGACGGCTACCAGAGAAGAGGCGGCGGGAGGGGAATGAATGCACTACTGTTTGGGTTCACCGTCCGGCTTAAATAAATGTGCACCATCACGTGTACCCGCGGGTGCACAAATTGTAACATGGAGTAGGTGTCTGCTTAAGTGGGCATCACATAACTGGTGTGTGTGAGAGATTCTGAGAGATAGAGTGCGTGTGTGCGACTCTACTCTTCAGACATGTAGTCAACCTTTTGCATCGAGATATAAGTATAATGGTATTATACTTTAGCTAGTGCTTTACGTGGCCATGTTAACGTGGTTGTGTAAAAAAAATGTCACTTCCTGCTCGTGATTTGCGTTATGTAATTACATGCAAGATGCTCGTGCATTGCACGGAACATCAATATGAATTTTTTTTACAGAACACCTGTTGTGATTGACCCATGTAGGAGTAATCCCATGTGTAAAAACTAATGATATCTCGAGAATTTTATCAGAAAACTGGTATCTCGAGAATGTCATCGAAAAAATTGAAAGATGAGAGATAAGGTGAGGAGGAGTGGAGTGTGGTGGTGACTGGTGGTCGGACTAGGCGGAGGCATGGGGATGGACGGCGCCGGCAGCGGCCACCATGCTAGATTGTTCCAGAGACTCCCTATTTTAATTGCTCAGCAATGAGGTCGTGGGAGATAAGGATGTGGAGAGAGGTGCGGGTATCTTTTGTAAAATTATCATAGTTTGCTTTCTATCCATCAGATATAAATCAGACGCTGTATTTTACAAGATGGCAGGCACACCATCATAGCCAACTCGGTTTTTTATAAGGGTAGAGATGATAAGTTTGCTAACGACTAAAGTAAAGTGGAATTTGCCAACTCGGTGGCGGCATTGGCGGCAGGCGACGGGGAACAACGGGGACACCCACCGACGGGAGCCGTCTAGGCGACACGGGCGGCGAGGGCAGACCGACGCTCAGCGCGAGCCCGGCGAGCGTCAGCCATGGATGCAACGGAAGATCGAATGCGAACAGCGGAAGAAAGATTCCGGCGCACCCCTACCTGGCGCGCCGAATATCGGATGTTGGGTTCCGGCAGACCCTTAAGGTTTGAACTCTGGGGTGCGCGCAAAGATATCTCCCCTACCGATCTATGTTCGATCGCCTCGTGAGATCTAGGCTGAAAACGATAAACGACACGAGGGACACAAGATTTATACTGGTTCGGGCCACCGTTGTGGTGTAATACCCTACTCCAGTGTGTGGTGTGGTGGATTGCCTCTAGGGCTGATGATGAATAGTACAAGGGAAGAACAGCCTCGCGAGAGGTGTTCTTGAGCTGGTGCGACGAACTGCTTGGGTGAGTTCAGTCGCCTCACTCTCTCTCTCTCAATGAGCACTCGATGCGATCCTTTTCCTTTTCTTGTGGTGGCTAGTCCTATTTATAGAGGCCCTGGTCCTCTTCCCAAATATCGAGCGGGAAGGGCACCAACAACGGCCATTTTGAAGGGGAACATCTAGTACATGTTATCCTGACTAAAGTTGGTCTTCGGCTACCAAAAGCACTGGCGATGACGCCATCTTGGACTCCACGGTGACCTCCATCCTGCCGCTCCGCTGGTCTTGGTCCCATTGCATTGAAATGGCAACCTTTGCCTGATGCCTCGGTACTCCACGCCTATGCTTGCCTCCTTTGCACCAAAGAGGAACAAGGACACTGCGCAGGCCGGCGCCCGCCTGGTCTCGATCGTCATGGCTTGCATCACGAGCACCTCGCGAGGTACCCTGCCTTGATCTCTCCGCCTCCTCGCGAGCCTGCCTGGCGAGGCCGTCCCTGAGGAAGCCTTGCGTCATCCGCCCCGCGAGGCTTGGCCCCTCGCGAGGGTCTTGAGTCTTCTGCTGATGAAGACGGGCCGTACTGGGCCACCACTTGAGCCACGCTGCAGGGCCGAAGGCAGGCAAGTTTGGGGACCCCCGTTCCCAGAACGCCGACACCCTCGAACCACCGAACTGGGTTGCAATCTTCATGACCGGTACACAACCCATGTTGCAATCTTCGTCTGCTGCACCAATGATTTTCGGATCAGCGGCCGGGGCAGGAGGCCCTGCGCGTTGGCCGGCTCAAGTTCTTTCCGGTTTGTTGGATGCTTGGACGACATTGTTGACTGCGACGGTTACCCCGAAGACTCAGGATCAGCATAACGCGGAGGTTACAAAGCTGAGGGATCAGATAACTCAGGGCAAGGAGGACTTGGCGGCTGAGGAAGCCAGGATGACTGAAGAACAGGCTGCTTTAGACTCCCAGTCACAATAGATCTAGGCACAGAATTACCGGCTTATGTTGGATCAGAACGCGTCAAACGAAGTGCTGCGGAGAAGGCACCGATCTCGTCTGCCACCGGTTTATGAAGGAATGAATCTCTTCAATACGCCGGGGGCCGGGCCAAGTGATCCGGCAGCGGTGAACCAGACCGAGGCACCTGGGACCGGAGCTCCGGGTCAGCCACGGGTGATGGACCTGCCTCGACGGACGGATAACCCGCTGCAATACGTACCAATGCCGCCAGGTCACTTCTCTAGCCCTTTGGATAACATGATTGTTGCGGCGTCTCCTTTGGCAGCTATTCCAATGGAGGGCAAATCACTGGCGGCGGTTGAATCGTGACGGGCCAGGGATCTTCTTCAAACCGCCATGGTACAACAGCAGGTTTATTCATATAGTCGGGATAGGATACATTCAACCCCCTGTCCGAGCAAGAGTTACAGCAGGCACATTGACGAACCGGCTGTGTCAAGCAGTGCACGGCACCGTGATGCCCCTAGAGGGCCTAATCCGACATGTGGTGGTACGAATGCTCAGGATGTGGTAAACAATGGCAAAGCACGACGAGAGGCAGAGTTAGCGGCGCAATTGGCAGTGCAGTACCCGAATCATCAACCCGCTTTGGTTTAACCGGTGGCATTAGCTGAACGTGGATTGGCTTTTAGCTCTTGGGGAGTGTCGTGCCTCACGCCGGCTCTGCATAATGTGCGGCTACCCAAGGATTTCAAGGGTCCGCTTAATGTGCCTAATTATACCGCTGATCAACTCCCCGAAGCGTGGGTTGAAAGTTAGGAGATGGCAATGGAGATGCTGGATGTGGATGAAGCGGCATGTACAAAATACTTCACCATGATGTTAGACGGAATGGCTCGCACCTGGCTAAAGAGTCTGCCCGTTAACTCGATTAGTTCATGGGACGAGTTGAAGGCCCGGTTTATAGCGAATTTCAAGGATACGTGCAAACAACCCATGTCCATTGTGGATCTGGCTACTTGTGTCCAAGGAGAGAATGAGTCAACAACTCATTGGGTGCGCCGGGTTTCAGAAATCCTGCATTCATCGGACCGCATCAATGCTGATTCGGCGATTATAACGTTGGAGGGCAATTGCCGGTTTAAGTCGCTGAAGATGAAATTGGGACGGCTCAAGCATCATTGCAATGATATGGGAACGCTCATGGCAGCTCTGGTTAAGTATGCAAATTATGATAATACCAAGGATCCCGAGTTTGACGAAGAGAAGCCGGAGAAGGGAAAGAAGAATGCCGGCGCAAAAGGACAACATAACCAGACTGGCCATGGGAATAACAGTAAGCGCAAGGCACACAACAATTCTGATTTTGTGGCTAACACTAATGTTCAGGGCAATAATCAGCGCCGTAAGGGTAAACCGCCCCTACGGGGCGGAGGATTAGGGATGAATCTGGAGCATCTGTTGAACCAGCCTTGCCCAAAGCACGGGACGCAAGAAAAACCGGCCACACATTTATGGAAAGACTGCTACATTATGCGTGAGTTCAAAAATTCCGACCTCTTTTGGTATGATCATGGACCGTCTGGCGGATCAGGACCCGGGTTTCACGGACCGGGTTATGGTGGAGGTAATTCCGGTTTAGGTTTTCAGGGTAACCAAGGTGGACAGGGCAATCAAGGCAATCAGAGCAACCAAGGTGGTTATAATCAGCAGCGGAATCAGCAACAACAGCAGTCGTTTTTATCAGAGCAACCCGAAGCAGTTAAATGGTGGACAGTATCATGTCTTCACTACTAGTCTGTGCAAGCGCGATCAGAAGCTCCATAAAAGGGCGCTAAACTCTATTGAACCGGCGGTGCCCTGTTATCTGCGCTAGTCAGAACAGCCTATTGTGTGGAGTCGGGAGGATCATCCGCCCCGGGTTGATAATCATGGTCATCTAGCATTGGTGGTTGCACCGCAAGTTGGGGGTTATAAGTTCACCAAAGTGCTCATGGATGGAGGGAGTATTATCAATATCTTGCATTATGAAACCTTCTGGCATATGGGGTTAACAGATAAGGATCTTAAACCGTCAAACACCGTTTTTCACGGTGTGGTACCTGGTAAATCGGCTTACCCAGTTGGTAAGATAGCTCTGGAGGTGGTTTTTGGAGATGATCATGATTCAATGTCTGAGACACTGACTTTTGAAGTAGTAAAAATCAGATGTCCGTACCATGCCCTGTTTGGACGGCCGGTTTATGCGAAATTCATGGCGAGGCCGTGTTATGTTTACCTACAGCTCAAGATGCCGGGTCATAAGGGTACCATCACGGTTCATGGTAGCCGCAAGATTGCTCTGGAGTGCGAGGAAGGTGATGCGGCTTATGCTGAGTCGATTTGTGCGATGGAGGAGTTGAACTTTTATAAGGACACTGTTGATCCGACAGATATGACTTCTCTGAAGAATCCCACTACAGAGCATGATCCGGCTTTGAAGTTTAAATCGGCTGATGAGACTAAGTTGGTTGATTTTGTTCCTAGCGATTCATCCAAGCAGTTCAGCATCAGTGTTAACTTGGATCCGAAATAGTAAGGCGCGCTCATAAAATTCGTCCGTGAGAACCGGGACATCTTTGCATGGAAACCTTCTGACATGCCAGGTGTACCGAGGGAACTCGCGGAGCACACTCTTAATGTTGATCCGAAGTTCAAACCAGTCAAACAGTTTCTTCGCCGCTTTAATGAAGAGAGACGCAAGGCCATCGATGAAGAGGTAGCCCGGCTATTGGCGGCAGGATTTATTGTGGAGGTGTTTCACCCTGATTTGTTGGTTAATCCGGTGCTGGTACTTAAGAAAAATGGCACTTGGCGTATGTGTGTGGATTACACAAATTTGAACAAAGCTTACCCAACTGATCCCTTTGCCCTCCCTCGTATTGATCAAATCATTGATGCTACGGCGGGTTGTGAGCGTTTGAGTTTCCTGGATGCTTATTCGGGTTACCATCAGATCAAAATGCCAGTTAAAGACTAGGAGAAGACAACTTTTATAACTCCTTTTGGAGCCTTCTGTTATGTATCTATGCCTTTTGGGCTCAAAAGTGCTTAGGCGACTTATCAACGGTGTGTGCAGAATTGCCTCCATAATCAGATTGGGCGTAGTGTTCATGCTTACGTGGATGATATCATGGTGAAATCCAGGAAAGCAGAGACACTCATAACTGATTTGCAGGAAACTTTTGACAATCTGAGGGTTTATAAAATGATGCTTAATCCGGCTAAGTGTGTTTTTGGTGTACCGTCTGGCAAGCTCTTGGGTTTTCTGGTGTCCAATAGGGGCATTGAGGCTAATCCGGAAAAGATCAAGGCCATCACGTCCCTGGCTAAACCGACGTGTATCATTGACATTCAAAGACTGGCAGGTCGGATTGCAGCACTGAGCTGGTTTACCAGCCGGTTGGGAGAGAAGGCGATCCCGCTTTATCAGATGATGAAGAAAACATACAACTTTGTTTGGAGTGATGCTGCTGATGTGGCGTTTGAGGATTTGAAGAAGCAGTTGGCCGAGCCGCCCGTCCTTGCTGCCCCCATTGATAAGGAACCATTGCTGTTATATGTGGCTACTAATGCACGAGCTGTCAGCGTGGCTATTGTGGTGGAGCGCAAGGAGGCTGGTAAGGAATATCCGGTTCAACGGCCGGTTTACTATATATCAGTGAGGTGCTTATCGAGTCCAAACAAAGATACCCCCATTGGCAGAAGCTGGTGTATGGAGTGTTTATGGTGAGCTGGAAGCTCAAGCAACACTTTCAAGGCCATCCCATCACTGTGGTCAGTTCTGCTCCATTTGGAGACATCATTCAAAACAAGGAGGCAACTGGCCGGGTTGCTAAGTGGGCTATTGAGCTTGGGCCTCACGGGTTGAAATACATGCCTCGCACTGCTATCAAGTCCCAAGTGCTCGTAGACTTCATCAATGACTGGACGGAGTTGCAGGCACGCGAGGATAAACCGGATAACACATACTGGACTATTCACTTTGATGGATCCAGACAATTGGAGGGCTCGGGGGCTGGAGTTGTTCTTACTTCCCCTCGAGGTGACAAATTTTGTTATGTTCTCCGCTTAATGTTTCCCTGTACTAACAATGCAGCTGAGTATGAGGCTTTGCTCCATGGACTGCGGATGGCGAAGGACATGAACTTAATCTGGGTACGTTGCTTTGGTGACTCCGATTTAGTGGCTCAGCAAGTGTCCGGTACGTGGGATTCCAAGGATCCACTCATGGCAGCTTATCGACGGGAGGTGGACGTCATTGCTGGTCACTTCAAGGGTTATCAGGTCGAGCACATTGATCGACGTAAAAATGGAGCAACAGACGCTTTAAGCCTGCCCGGATCCCAGCGTAAACCGGTGCCGCCTAATGTTTTTCTGGATGTTCTGCATAATCCGTCGGTTAAGGTACCAACGGAGGAGGATCTGGCAATTCCTGACCCGGAGGCTCAACTGGTGGTGGTTCTTCATGCTATCCCTGACTGGACATTGCCGTATCTGGCGTACATGAACCGGGGCGAGTTACCAGAGGATGAAGTTTTAGCCAAGCAAATAATCCGGTGTTCTAAGTCCATGGCTATTGTCAATGGCGAGTTGCACCACTGCAGTGTCTCAGGGGTGTTTCAGCGTTGTGTTTCTTCTAAAGAAGGCTGTGAGATCTTGCATGAAATCCAGGAAGGAGATTGTGGTCATCATGCCAGTTCAAAGTCCTTGGTGGTTAAGGCTTTCTGGCACGGTTTTTACTGGTTGTGACGGCTGTCAGAAGTTTGCACGTCGAGCTCATGTTCTAGCTCAGGAGTCGAGGATGATTCCAATTACCTGGCCGTTTGCAACTTGGGGGCTGGATATGGTTGGGCCTTTTAAGAGATCCAAGGATAAGAAGACCCACCTCCTGGTGGCGGTTGATAAATTCACCAAATGGGTGGAGGCAGAGCCAGTGAGCAAGTGTGATGCAGCCACGGCAGTTCAGTTCATGAAAAAGGTGATCTTCCAGTTTGGTTTTCCACACAGCATTATAACAGATAATGGCACGAATCTTTCCAAGGGAGCTATGGAAGAGTTCTGTCAACATGAGCACATCCGGCTTGATGTGTCGTCGGTAGCCCAACCCCAATCTAATGGTCAAGCGGAGAGAGCTAATCAGGAAATCTTAAAGGGTATCAAGCCCCGGCTTATGGTCCCTTTGAAGCGGACGCCGGGTTGTTAGGTGGAGGAATTGCCTTCCGTTTTATGGAGTATTAACACCACCCACAATAGGTCTACGGGTTACACACCCTTCTTCATGGTTTATGGAGCAGAAGCAGTTCTCCCAAGTGATATGCGTCATGACTCTCCTCGAGTTGCAGCATACGTTGAAGCAGCATACGTTGAAGTGGATAATGAGAGAGCACGCCAGGATGCCTTGGACCTGTTAGATGAACAACGGGATATTGCGGCAGCTCGCCCGTCTGTTTATCAACAAGACCTGCGGCGTTATAACAGCCGCCGGGTTAAAACCAGGACTTTCCAAGAAGGCGACTTGGTACTCCGGCTTATCCAAGATCAGACTGACATGCATAAGTTATCTCCACCTTGGGAGGGACCCTTTGTGGTCAGCATGAATTTGAACAACGGGTCATACTACCTCATCAATGTTCGAGAGCACAAAGACTCACGCAAATCAGAGGAGGAGACTCGCCGGCCGTGGAATATAACTCATCTTCGGCCTTACTACACCTGAGCCATACGTTCCTACTATGTATGTATCTTTGACAATGTACATATTATGAATAATAAATAAACCGGCATCCTTGCTAAAGCGGGGCCTCTGCTTTTTTCGTCTTATATGTCCCCTTGGTTACTTGGGGGCTCATGCTTACAAAGCAGAGTTTTCCAGTAAACCGGCTTATAAAGCCACAACATAGCTTGGGAGCTTCACACCCAAGGGACCAAAGAGAGCTTGTTGCCACGTACAGCTCAAACATAGGTACCCATTGAGCACAGCTCACAATGTTACTTGGGGGCTCTTTGTGCACAACAACAAAGAGTTTGAAAGGACCCTTGTAATAGGCTATCAAGTCAGGCTTGGAAGCCAGGTGTATTCACCTAAAACCCCGGGTTAACCTGCCTTCATCAAATCGCCGATCCGTCCGAGTAATCTGGTATGACCATGAGCGTTTGACAAGTCAATCTTATACAGACCCTAAACTTGGCAAAGTTAAAACGACGATTGGTTAATTGGAGGTCCATCTTAAAAGGCTTTGTCAAATGGTATAACTCAGTGGCCTGGCAGCCCATGAAAAGCCTTGAATTTGGGCCTGGCAGCCCTTGAAAAGCCTCGACTACAAATTTTATCTGATTTTGTTTTTTGCATGTTTTTTCTTTCCTTTGATAAGGTTTTAAGATAAACCGGCGTCCATTGACCCGGCCTGATTATAAGTCATTCCATCAGCCTGGTGTTTCTCAACTCGGCGCAGCTTTCAACTATCAGTTGTTAGCACAAAATCAATTATAAACCGGTGCTCTTAGCACTGTCTGGCATTGACTATAAGTCGCTAGGATGATCAGCCGGTGTTTATCATAGACCGACGTGGTTTATTATATACCAGCACAACATGGTGAGAGTTATAAATACTCAGGATTTGGGTTATCTCCCTTACTGCAAGAATAATTGGTAAAACAATGATGTGATTTAAATCACGGGTATGAAGTATTTTCATATTTCATCATCTTTACAGCCTTGGTTATAAACTATGACTTCATATTGGGTATCGTAACCCGTCCGATGGTAAACCGCTAGGATAAGTTTTCAGTTTATGACATGCAGAAAACAGGATTGCATAACACTGATAAAAATCATAAGCACATATGGCATCTTATGACAAAGTGGCAGTCTTTGGAAAGTGATTATACGGCATAGCAAACCAAATGTTTCAAGCTATGCATGATGGCATAGCAAACCAAGTGTTTTAAACTATCCTATTACAAGGCGCTTGGACCGCCCAACAAGATAATTGTTTTTCTACGAAAGACAGTAGACAAATGGTAAACTGGCTTCCGGATTATGATTCCTCTTCGGCTTGATGAGAAGTTTGCGGATCACCTTGCGCCGGTTCAACCTCCTCATCTCCACCCAGTGGCTGGAAGTCAATGGTTTCCCAGTCAATCCCGGTTAAAGCTCGGAAGACAGCTTCATCACTTATAAGATTGGACAGTTCAACGTCAGGGGCATAGGTGTGCTTACGGATTGGCGGGAAAAGATTCTGTACTTCTTTCATAGATGTATCAACCCGCTTGTTGTCCGCATCATAGTTGGACCGGTGGACAGACAATTCAAGTTCTTCGGCCAATCTGCTTGCAAGCGGGCGCATCTCCTTTGTCAAGGCTTTGAGGGATTCATTATCAAATTCTCACCTGTCTTCTTGCTAGCTAGGATAGCCCTTTCCGATATCTTCCGGATCAAGATCAGCTATCCAAGCTTTGGCCCGAGTCAGTGCAGATAGAGCGCCATCTCTTGCAGCGAATTTCTTTACCTCTTCTGTCTGGGCAGGAGTCATAGATAATTTGGCCAATGTATCCTTGATTAAGGTTGGAGGCGGTTTATTGTATGAGGCCACGCAGATGACTCATTGAGCACCGGTATACAGTTGTTCTATCAAGGTATAGGCTGCTTTCAACTTCATACGTATATCCGAGCCCAGATGAGCAACACGACTACCTGCAACAGTTTAAGAATTTGCTGTTAAACCGGCAGTTTCAAAGATATTTAAGAAAGGGTCTTACAAAGAGTACTTACCAAATATAGCAGAAGTCATAGCATTGATCTGACATTTTAAACCAGTTAGATCTTTTGCCACCGGTTTAAGAGCCGCTTCAGCATCCTCGGCCCGTTTTAACAGAGTGGCCCTCTCAGTTTCTCAGTCTGCCAGCTCGCTTTTGAAGCCATCCGTTAATTACTCCATGGCAGTTAATGCGCCCTTTAATTCCTCTTTGGCCTTTGGAAGTTTCTGCTTGCTTGGACTTGATATTTTCTTGAAGATCGGTGATTTGGGAATCTCTGTTGCTCAAGTCAGCCTGCAAAAGACAGATAGTAAAGTTGTTAATATTTTCTCAAAAGTCCCAAGCACATAACAAGTTATACACTTGGAACTTGGGGGCTAATGCGGATTGCTTCTTCTTAACTGATATTTGAAGTCCCAAGGCTCAATACAAGTATTAATCTTGGCACTTGGGGGCTAATGCTTAATTGATCAGATAAACCGGAGGAGAAGGAATTCAGCAAGGATATGCTTTGCAACAGGAAATACTAGTTCATCTTGAAGAGATAAACCGGCCCTTGGGGGCTACACATTATCAAAAGTCCTGGTTCATCTTGAAGAGATAAACCGGCCCTTGGGGGCTACACAGTTGAAGTCTTTTTTATCAAAAGTCCCGGTTCATCTTGAAGAGATAAACCGACCCTTGGGGGCTACATAGTTGACGTATTTTTATCAAAAGTCCCGGTTCATGTTGAAGAGATAAACCGGCCCTTGGGGGCTACAATGGAGTTGATATAAAGCACAAAAGGAAAATGTATAAAATGTTTGAATAGAAATTACCTCATAGCGCTCTTTCATCAAGTTGACTAAACCGGCCTCGTAATCACAACTTGTATACAGGCGGTTTAGATATCCAGAGTGGAGTTCCTGAGCATTGAGGTGAGCACAGATGGACAAATCTGTTTTCCATTTGCCCTTATCCACAGCAGAGAATTCTTCTTTGGAACTATGCTTTGATAAAGCGATAGGATTGCCTGGAATAGTGTGGCCAAAACCGGTGATCACAACGACGTCCGTGGTATCAACAGTCTTTGGTGGGTTTGGCGGTTTATCAAATGGTCTGGCCGGGCTCGGTGGGTCAGCAGTTGGGCTTGGCGGATCAACATCATGACTAGCTGGATTAACTTCTAGTGGATCAACATAAGTGTCCTGACCTTGTGGCACCGGATCATCTAGAGCAATATCAACATCTTGATCAGCAGCTTCTGAGGTCCTTTCCGGTTCAATAGACGGGTTATCATCAGTTGGAGCAGTCAACTTGGCCTTTTTACTGAGTTGGGCTTTGGCCCTAAAAAAAGAACAAATACAAAGGTCAGTACAGTAAACCGGTGTAAGACATAAAAACCCAAATTTGCTATACTCACCCAGGAACGGTCTTGAGGGCAGGCATCTATGTGGTTGATGAGTCTCCAGAGGATGAATAGGAAGTGCCCTGATAATTGGAGTCAGACGGATTAAAAGGGTATCGGAAGTAACCCACCTTGGCATAAGATTTATTAGAAGTACAAGAGACCTCTGCACGACGTTTTCAAACCGGTGTGTCCGGTAAACCGGAGGAGTTAACTTGCTGGCCACTGTACCGGGTTGTGCGATGAGCTTCAGGGTGCTGTTTCTTCAAAGAAAAGTGTGGATCCAAATAAGCGAGAGGATGCGAACATTTTACTTTCCGGACTGCGCGACGGAGTTTTCATACTGGCACAAGATCTGAATCGGAAGAAAGGGAAATTACCTCTACATGATCAGCATGGCTGGCTTCCGCATCATCCTGATAATGATCATTGTCAATAAGGTGCATGAAAACTGAGCCAAGGGAATCAAGTTCTACCTCTAATCCGAGTCATCAACCTCTTCGGCCAGATCAGGGGACTCGGCGGTTCTCTTCTTTACTGGTTTCTTTGAGGCCTTGCTCTCAGCACGAGGCACTCTCACCGGTTTGTCTTGTGGTTTCACCGGTTTGTCTTGAGATTTCCTTTTCTAGAACGGGTCGTTGCTCTGCAAAGATAAACAGAAGGTCATCAGTAAAGTTTCAACAAGGAGGGCGAATTAAAAGCAAAAAGATACAATCCTTACCGCTGGCGGTTTATGGGAGGCATAAAAGGGACGCAGCCCAGTCTTGCTGCATTCATATATCGGTTCATCCAACATCTTTTTGACAGCTTCAGTAATTGCTTCATCACTTAGCTGGACATCAATATGGCGTTGAGGATCTTTTAACTCTCCTGTGTACTTGCACATTAAACCGGGACGCTGGCTTAAGGGCAAGATACTCCACGAAACCCAGCAATGGACAAGGTCAATACCAGTCAAACCATTTGCCATAAAGGCTTGGATCTTAGAAATCTGTGGTGCATACTTGGATCGTTCCTTGGTAGTAAGCTGTTGAGGCAATGGGTGTTCATTACTGAGCCGGTGAGCACGGTAACCCAGCAGAGGATTTTCATCTTCAGGAGCGGTATTCCGGCAGTAAAACCATGTTTGATTCCAGTCCATGGGGTGGTTGTGATGTCTGGCGTGAGGAAAATTGACTTCTTTCCTTTTCTGAATTGACACCCCGCCAAGTTCAGGGTTGGAGCCATCAGTAAATTCAGTATGGCGGTTCAAGTGGAAGAAGTCTCTAAACAACTTGACGATCGGTTCTTCTTGTAGATACACCTCACAAAATACTTGGAAATTGCAAATATTGGACGCAGAGTTCGGTCCAATATCTTGAGGGTGGAGTTGGAAACTGGCAAGTACATCCCGGAAAAACTTTGATCCGGGAGGGCTAAACCCTCGGTCCAAATGATGTACAAAGACAACCACTTCTCCATCTTGAGGTTCATGAGGGTTTTCAGTACCCGGGGCTCTCCAATTGATGGCCTCTTGTTTTGCTAAAGCGCCAGTCACAACATAACTGGTAAGCTGCTCTTCCGTAACCCGGGAGGGAGCCCAATTGTAGGAGAAGAATTGTTTGGTCATTTTTGTTGAAAAGCTGTAAAATAAGTTCAGATGCCGGATTATGGTCCAACATTAGTATGTATAAACCGGCGTCAGGTCGGGGAAGGGATCAAAGAAGGAAAATATACATGTTAAACCAGATACTGATGCTCAGGTAAAAATGGCGGTTTAAGAGAGGGTAAATGGTACCTGGCGGATTATCAATTTCTAACAGTTAAACCGCCTACAATGGTGCGGAAGGGACAGATCTGAAATTTTCTTAAGTATTGCACTAATAGGTTTTACAAGTTGATGTGATAATTTCGGATCTACCGCAGTTCATCGAAAGAGGAGAAATTTTAAAAGTAAAGGTCGTGACAGCAGAAGAGCGCATATGCTTGGGCAGGATCTCATGCAGTAAAAAGTGGTTCTTGAGGGTGACTAGGGGTGCTGAAATACTACCGCACACCTTTGCTATCAGTTTCAGATCTATTTATGAGATCTAGGAGAGAAAAAGGAAGAACGATGAAGAACACCGATGAACAGCAGAACCCTAATGCAGATCTAATATTTGGAAAGAGGAGTACTTACGATCTTTGCGGAGCAGCGGCGGAGAAGCGTCATGATCTATCGATCAAGAACGAGTTGATCAGCGGCCTTGTGATCAATCTTTCGAAGGACAACGGCAGCGGTGGAGCTCGGGCTCTTCGGGGTTGCGAGGAAGAAGAAGAGAGGAAGAGGCAAGGGGGAGAATGGAAAGGACCCCCGGTCTTATTTATAAGGGCAAAGGGATAAATGACAGGCACGAGAATCGAGGAGCCAAAAATCGGATATCTGATACAGCTGTCGCCTCGGTCTTCGGGGATTAATTAATAAAAGAAGCATTTACAGGTTTTTATACAGAGATGACGTCATGAAGATTTGCTGCAATTTTAGAAGATGACGTCATGGCGGTTTATCAAGCTCATATGGAGGAGACGTCATGGCGGTTTACAAGGATCTTAGGAGGATGTACAAGGAATTTTTCTAAGTATTGAAGATTGACATGAATAGGTTCGAATCAATCTAGGGCCTAATGTTGGAGATATAACTACTGAGTGTAAACCGCCCAGGAGGGGCCGGTTTATGCTCATCCGTATTGAAGCCCATGAAGACAAGGAGTATGGCGCTCTACCATTGAAGCTTAGAGGCCCAGGGTCCAAAGGAGGTTTAGAGCCCATAAACGTAAACCAGTCTGAGATGTGTAAACTTGTGTCGTAAATTAGGAAAGGTAGAAACCAAGCCGGACAGGTGTATGAGCCGGCCTCGATGTTCTGTAAACCGCTCGGCGTCAACCTATGTATATAAAGGGACGACCCGGCGGCGGTTCAGGGACAGGAAACAACAGCTCGAGAGATAGGTAAAGCGGATTCGCTCCCTGCTCATCGAGACCCCATCAATTCCACCACAACTGGATCGTAGGCTTTTACCTTCACCGCAAGGGGCCGAACCAGTATAAACTCCCCGTGTCCTTTGTCCGGTTTAACCACTTTTTGCTAATCTCGTTGTGATGGCTCCATGACTAAGTCCTCTTGCTAGGACATCTGACGTGTTAATTCCACGACATAAACCATATTTATGTATAAAGGGTGTTGTGCTTCTGAAAGTATATATAAAAAATGATGTATATAGAATTTTGGTCCAATCGAAAATGGATCCTTCCCGAAAAAATAGAATACAAACGGGATTCGAATTGAGTTGGCACGGTAAACATGAACTATGCAAAATTTGAATGAAGCGGGGAAAGTCGCAGTAACCACCCAAAACGAAAATCTGCGAGATGGAAACTACTACTGCCTATCCCTGCCACGCAAAGTCTATCTGCTCGATTTCTATAGGTTTCGATAGGGGTAGGTTTATAATTTCACTCAAACGTGACATAACCGCCTCTCACCCGGATTCATACATGGTGGGTACCAAAACACAGTGTCTCCTCGGCCGAAATCGACTCCCTTCCCGATTCATACATGGTGGGCGCCATAAACAAACTCTCGTCGGCAAATATTTGGGTAATGCAAGATTAACGTCCTATGCCCAACAGACTAATATTGCTGTGATATAGGAAATTTGAAACGAGGGCTAAGTTTGTAAATTTCCTCGCATTTGAGACAAGCGCGCCCTGAAGACATGGTTCCCCCTTCCTCTCTACCTCCATTTCCCCATTCATACTCCGTGGGCGCCAAAACACCCTCTCCATCCCAGCCTCCTCCGTCCGCCACCCCATCCACCGCCATCCTCCTCCACCATGCTGGAGCTGATACCCCGCCGTCGCTGCCCATTAAAAGAGATCGACCTCTCTCATCCACGGCTTCAGACTGGGATCCTTCCATCCCGTCATCTCGCTTCATCCCCGCCGTCGTCCACCTTGCCGGCGCCGCTCCTACAAACGTATCGTCCACCGCGCCCCACCGCCACCATCCACCCTCCTAGATCTGCTTCCACGCTGCTGACAGCCATCGCTACCGCAACACCATCAAATTCTCAGCAGATGCATACACGGCGCCGCACCAGAGGCGGTACTCTTTCGTATCTGCTCAACTTATTTATCACAGCAAGAAAATAGATCGCCACTACTTTACTCTGATTTCTTGCCCATCAGTTACTTGCTAGTTGAAAGCAAACATTGGTTGCGAAGTTGCCTCTGTCCGGTTCGCACCTTCAGATCCGCCATGGCACGCTCAACACTATACTCCCAATGCTTATGGTTTTCTCCTTTTATATTCCACACTAGTTAAATCACAATAGACTAAATTCCAAAATTGGGTCAGTCGATTTTTCAGAGCTCGCCGGAGTTCGCCGATGCGAAGGAAGGGGCTCGGGTGGGGACAATGGTTGTGGGGCCTCGCCGAACAAAGAAAACTCGACATGGGTGGGGGCAGGTGTGGGGGTGGGGGTGGCGGAGGAACACAAGCCGTGGGGGCTGGTGGTTCGGCTGGCGGCCCGTGCGGTGTTCTGTACGGGAAGAATTTGGGACGAGGAAGAAGAAGGGTTAGAGATGTAGGATCTTCATCCAACCGCCTGAAATGGTCGAGAGACAGCAGGGAGTTGCATTCTTAATGCGCTCTGGTTCATCATGTGTGGGCACTGCACAACGAACATTTTATTGTCCAAAATCTGCTTGCTCTTCTTTAGCATGTTCCTCTTCCGTTCTTCGTTAATAAGTACTCTCTCCGTTCCTAAATACAAGTCTTTGTACAGATTCCACCATGGAATACATATGGAGCAAAATGAGTGAATCTACACTCTAAAATGTATCTGGATACATCTGTATGTGATCCATAGTGGAAATCTCTACAAAGACTTATATTTTGGAATGGAGGGAGTATGATAGTAGTACAGTGTGTTCCTCGTAGTGAAGATGAGCAGGGACATTTGCAGTGTAGAGGTCTATACGGTCGGTTGTGATGGACACTTTGAACTCTTCGGGCCTCTTTGATTCGTAGGATTTTGTAAACATAGGAATAGGATTGGTAGTGGCCTGCCCACTTGAATCCTATAAGAATAGCAAGGATATGCAGAGAGTTGTTTCGCCTTTGAGAGTTACACTAATATTAACAGTACCGCACCTTCAGTTGAAGAGAGCTGGTATCCAAAGCCTTTCTAGCCGTACCGGCAATACTAGCACTTATATTCCAGCAAGTTCCACTTTGCTGATTTTACTCTCATTCTTACGGTTTTCTCGTTATATCTACACTATGATCTGTGTAGCTACTTTGTGTCACACTAGCAGCAGTCCACTCTTGAAGCTAAACAGTGCAATGACTTAAAAAATTGGCACCAAGGCATTGAGTGCCATTTTAGATGCAATGAAACTCATACGCTCCCCACCTGTTGACTCTTGTTCAGAATATGATCCTAATGGCTCTTGTTCAAAATTGCCACATATAGAGAGACAACGTGGAATTGCATTTCTTTGGGCGCTATGATTCATCATGAGTGGGCAACCAACATTGTATGCAATGAAGCGGAACCTCAAGAATATGCTTCCTCTTCTGTTCTTTAACATGTTCCTCTTTTGTTATTCTGTATTTAGTCCGTACAATATGTTCCTTGTCAGGAAGGGGAGCAGGGACATCTACAGTCAACAGCTGATAGAGCTGGCATGTACGTGATCGATAGGCTTTCAATTACTAGCCGCAATACAACACCGTGTTTTCAAGCCAGTTTCACTTTCCCGATTTATATATCGTGGTTATGGTGTACCCCTTTTATGTACACTATGATCTGCCTAGTTGCTGTGTGCTCTTGTTATCATTGTTTGGCAATAAACTCTCTATACAGTATATTATGAACCTATCATTTTTCAACTATCCTTACTTCTGGAGCCTATTTTTGTGTACTTGTGCCAGATTATATTAATGCATGCACCATATTACAGCACACATGAGCTCTCTCATCAGAATCCAGTGATAGCACACAAGTGTTTACAGGGGCGTCCCTATATTAGAATATCCTCTGCATTACAAAGGTAATCTCACTGCTATTTATGTTTTCATGGTTCTCAGATATTATACGTAATTACAGTGAATATCAGAATCCGCGCATCAGAAGAATATTGTGGAACACTGCAATGACTTACAAAATTGCCACAAAGGCATTGAGTGCCATTCTGGATGCAATGAAACTCATACGCTCCCCCAGCTGTAGATTCTTGTTCAGAATATGATCCTAATGACAACTCTAACCTCGAGGAGTCAAAGGAGATGGCATGTCCTTTTCACCCATCAAGGTGCCTGTTGTAATTTGGCAAGGTTTTATTGATTCCCCGTATATTGCATATGTTGTCTTGGATTTCTTCTACTTTGTTGCACCGCCATCTGCTTAGTTTACTCATCATATATGTCGAGATGCCATGCCCATCCATTATCAATACATATTCCATCTGTCATCATACCATGTTTTTCCACTGAAATGCTGTTCTTGTGCATCAGACATCAAAAAGGAAGAGGGTGATTGCCGAACCTGAAGGAGCACCAGCAAAGTCGTTGAAAATGTGGTGGTGCCGGAGAAATCCGACAGCACCCCGCTTATATTGGCTGTAGAACCAGTGACACAAAACATAGGACCGACTCCAGCAGACTATACCCATACTTCACTGGCCACACCACTAGCCCCACAACACAGGACCTGCACTCCAGCAAAAGGTATGCCGATTTCAGTTGCCATAGCACCAGCCGTACCACAGTAAAATCCCACTCCAGCAAAAAGTACAGCAAGTCCACCGGCCAAAGACCTATCCCAATTGCCGAGATGGCCAATTCCTGTAGATTGGAACCCCATTCTAGTTATTCCCAGTTTAAAAGACAATGCTTTCAATGTTGTTAGGGACTACGTGCATATATTCGCATCATGGGAAGATTATAGTGAAGACAAACACCATTTTCACATCTTCCTATCCCACTTACGTGTAAGTGCTATTATTCGTGGTGATTATTTTCCTGTTTTCTTCTGATTGAACACATCAATGATTTAAATTACATTGTAAGTAGGTGAGGGTCAATCTGGATAGTCATGACGAGCAAAGCTTGCTTGCGCTTTTTAAGGAAGCATTGCAGCAGTATCAGTGTTACCTGAGGAAATCACACTTTGATGGCAAGTCGATAAACGAATTTCTGGTGAAGTCTCCTATGCTAAATTTGGAAGACATTGAATGGACAAACCTTGTTATGCAGTGGTCTCGTTCCCAGGATGAGGTACTGTCTATGATATCGCATGACAATTTGAACTTCTACATTTCCGCATGTGCCTTACGGATCTTTTTTGCGGGAAATCTGCTCGAAGAAGAATTCCAGTTTGAAAAGAACGACAGGATATCACAAATATGCTGCCCGCTGCTTTGCTCTTGTTTGTACATGTTGTCCTATATCACTGTACTTGCATACATACCTGGTTCATTATGTGACAACAGTATGCATGATAGCTTGCTTATCAGTTGTTCGCTCCAAATTATCTGATATGTATGAATGGTTACATTAGTGTAGAATATGTCCAATGTCAATGAAAACTTTTAGCTCTGCATTGTTCTTGTAAGTACCCGCTGTCCTTTATCAGTGTACTTATATTGACAGGTAGTTGTTCATGTACCATCACTCTGCACCTTACTTTCCTTTGCCCTCCATTTTCTACACATCAGATCTATATTTACTCTTACCATAAGGTTGGATAACACCAATGGTACTGAACAAGTTTAGCTCTGCATTGCTCTTGGCTGTACCTTTTTCCTGTATCACTATACTTACATTTATAGCTACTTGGTTATGTAGCATCACTCTTCATCTTATCTTAAATATTCTCCATTTTTTCTTATATTATCACATCTCTATTTACTCTTAACCAAATGTAGAATAAAGGTAATGCTTATGAAGAAGATTCCGTGTTAACTTCTTGAATTGCCCCCCCCCATCAGCATGGACAAGGGCTTTATAGAGCCTGTCTTCGCCAATAATGTAAGTTTTTCCTTCTCAAGCCTTCAAACTTGGTTGTGTATATTTGGTTAGGCATGACTGCAACAAGTGTTTATTTTTGGTGTTTGCATCAAATTGCATGTTTAAAGTTTATTATGTAGTTCATAAAAAAAGTTTGTCCTTATCAATTTAAGTTTTCAGTTGTACAACCAAGTTCCTTCTTCATACATGCAAATTAAACTATACAGAGCCAGTGATCTTCTTTTGCATTGCATGTATGCCTCTGTTCTTGATCCGTAATCCAGTGGTGTGGTGAACCTACCCACTACAACAAAATGTCATATTCTGCAATGTCTTAACTATGAACAATATCATATCATTCTACTATTATTTAAACCATCTCTTTATTTGCCAATCTAAAATGGGATAAATTGACAGCACACTAACCATTGATAGTTATGAGTTCTTGATCTATAATCCAACGGCGTCATGAAGCTGCCAACTCCTTCACAATGTCATTTCCTGCCATGTCTTGACCTGAACAATACCATATTGTGTTAATGCTATTTTAAACTGTGTCACTTTATTAAATGCAGAAGAAATGTGATGAATTCTCAAAGATCGATACTTATATGTGCAAAACCTGTCATATGTTTCTTGTTTTTCTTTTAGAGTGAGGAGGATATAAGTGTCAAACCAACGCAGTCTCATCAGCTTGCTTTCGGTTGCTTTGCGCTGACTCCAGCGAGGCTAACCTTTCTTGAACACTATTGATGTGTTGTCGGTTTTGTATATTGTTTTGTCGGCATGTTTATTTGCACTGATGACCATCTTTGATGCCGAGTGTATGTAATCTGCTGTCTGCTTGTGCTTTATTATCATAGTGGCGAACTTTGATGCCCAGTGGATGTAATATGCCGTAATTTCTTTATTGTATAGTCTAGGTTTTTTCTTATTCCAGATACTGCAGTTATTTTACTATATATATATCATGTCTTCGCAGTAAACCGGCCGAACCGTACTATGTATGATCCACATCATGGGCCCCGTTATCTTCATCCGTTAACAGGCCTAAATGTAAACTGGCCCACTACTAGATTCGGGCCTTTAATAGGTCGAGTAAACCACCGTCCCTATTTTCGCAAGAAAACTCAATGGGCGTTTAGGAGGCTGTAAAGTAGGTTGGGCCTGAAACATGCCGAACAGCTCACAGGCTGGCAGCAGGCAGCAATAAACCCCAGCCCATGATTGTGCCAATCAAATTATGGGCTTTTAACAGGCCAAAATTGTCTCGGTCCTTGTTTGGCCCAATCAGATTATCGGATGTGAGCAGGCCAGATGCAAACCGGGCCGTAGTTAGGCCCAACTATATGACGGGCTTTTAACATGCCGAAATAAATAGAGTGCCGAAATGTTAAACAGGCCTTTAACAGGCCAAAAGTAATATCAGGCCGAATTACTATATGGGCCTTTAGCAAGTGGGCCCAAAAGCATAGCGTCCAGTTGACGGGACGAATCTGATATGGGCCATAATTTAGCCCAAAGCCTCTTAAAGGGTCGGACCTGATCTGGGTTGTAATTTGGCCCAAAATGTGGTAGGCTTTTAACAGGACGTATCTCATATGGGCCTTTATTAGGCCCAGAACATGGCAGGCTATTAATGGACCAGATCAAATATGGGCCGACATTTGACCCAAAACATGGCAACCCGTTAATGGGCTAGCCTACTAGTGTCCTCAAAATCTTGTGGGCCTTCTGCTGGGCCGGCCCATTATGGTCGGCAAAATCTTGTGGGCCTTTAGCTAGTCCGGCCCATCATGGTCGGCCAAATCTTATGGGCCTTTAGCTGGGCCGGCCCATTATGATCCGCAAACTCTCGGGGGCCTTTATCTGGGCCGGCCCATTATGATCCGCAAACTCTCGGGGGCCTTTATCTGGGCCGGCCCATTATGGTCCACAAAATCTAGTGGGCCTTTAGCTGGGCCGGCCCATTATGGTCTGCAAAATCTCGTGGGCCTTTAGCTGGGTCGGCCAATTATGGGCCGCAAAATCTTGTGGGCCTTTAGTTGGGCCGGCCCATTTAAAATTTATGGGACACTTTTGGGCCGGTCCACGAGTCAACATATCATAGGCGCATCTCGCCCATTGGATGAGTGACACTTGTGCCAACACGGAGCTGACACGTGTTTCCTCCAGCCAATGATGATTTTACACGTGGAAAATCCCTATTGGTCCGGTCATTAATGGGTTATCGGATCCAAAACCGCCCGATAGCTTAACGGCGTTCGCTACGGTGGATGCCACGTGTCGGTCACCCTTGATGAAAGCACTTACGTGACGCGATTTATCGTCATGGAAGTGGACACTTCGTGATGATAATTTTGGTAATGTCATGGAACACTTCTACGACAAAGACAGTATGACTATCTTGATTCTGTCATAAATCGTCATGGATGTACATGCATGACAAAAAACGCGACCTACTGTGACAAACACGTATCATCACGGAAGTGTATTTTTTTGTAGTGAGAAGCTCTGTCACATTCTTGCTGTTGAATGCGAGGTTACTATTGTCCATGAGGCTTAAGTTTTTCAATGAGAAATTTCTCACAGATGGATATGTTCAACAGCAAAAAAATAAGTTTTAGGTGGACAAATGGGCTTCTAAACATGCCCGGTTTCTTTTACAACAACTTGTCGTCATATTCGAGTAAAGAATTTGACACAGGATGTTGATTTTATGGATTAGACCGATCTATTTGATTGTGACTGCCAAGAATAGTGGTTGGGTTAGGTGTTATTCCCACGTTCAATCTGGGTTTTGTGTAAACCTGATGAACAATTAATCCTTGTGCTTTTGTACCGTTTGCAAGCTTGAGTTAAGATGTTGTTGCCCTTTTTAGCTCGGTTGTGACTGTCATATTTTCTTTGAAACAAGGCAAATGGCTTGCCATTTTCTTAGTTAAGAGAGAAATGTTGTAACAAATCTCAACCAAGGGAAATAACATCACTCTTGTCGGCTGCTTGAGCTCATTGTGCATTACAGAACCCAAGTGCTTAGCACCCGCCAGCACCCACAAACTTATTTTGAGCTAGCACACCAAGTAGGATGTAATTCTCCATAAGAAAGGATGCATGGCCATGATAGATTTGGACTCTGCATTTGGGACCCATGAGGAAAAGGCCTATCCAAGATGGTATTGATTGCTTGTATCTGTGTTGGTAATTCCCCAAAGGAGAGGATGATGCAGCACAGCAACGGAGAAGTTTCGGAGAAGAAATACGAGGCTATAACAATCATGCATAAGAGAGTTCAACAAAGACTCAAATAATATTCTTGGATAGAACTGATCATAAACTCACAACTCATTGAATCCCCACAAACACATAGCAAAAAGTTATTACATCAAATAGATCTCCAAGAACATCGAGGAGAACATTGTATTAAATATCAGAAAGAGAGAAGAAGTCATCTAGCTACTGCCTACGGACCCCTAGGTCTGTGGCGAACTACTCACGCATCACCATAGTGGCAAGGGTGATGATGAAGAACCCCATCCATGATCGTTGACCCCTCTGGCAGAGTATCGGAGAAGGCCTCTAGATTGCATCTCGTGGTTCTGTAACTTGCGACGGCTGGAATTGTGTTTCATCGACTCCCCTAGGGTTTTGGGGATTTTAAAGTATTTATAGAGCTAATAGTCGGTGGAGAAGCCTCCCATGGGCCGCACTACCCACCAGGGTGCGCCTGGGCCTTCGGGCACTCCCTGGTGCCTAGTGGGCCCCATGGCCTCCACTGGTGCACTTCCTTGGCCCTATAGGTGTATTCTGTCTAGAAAAAAATCTCCAAAAAGTTTAGTGGCATTTGACTTCATTTGGTATTGATATTTTGCAAAGTAAAAAATAAGCAGAAAACAACAACTGGCACTAGGCACTATGTCAATAGGTTAGTACCAAAGATATAAAGTTGCTAGTAAATGAGTATAAAACATCCAAGAATGATACTTTAATAGCATGGAGCAATCAAAAATTATAGATACATTGGAGACGTATCAGGTATTGACTTAGTCAACAAACGATTATGCCTACCAGCCGTTGGATTTACATCCACCATCTGTTGTGTTTCTTCTATCTCTTGTACTATTCCTCCAACCGCCCAAACCAAACCAAGCCAAAAAATGCTTCCTCCTAATGGTTTGGCATCTGGGTGGCACGTCATTGTCAACATAGTCAATAACCGAGAGAATTACACAACGAGTGGCTGACACCAGGGACCCGGCAGGTCGCGCAGTTGTTATTTAGTTTTAGAGATAGAGCAGGTTATAAACGGGGTTGTGCGGGGGTCGTGGCCTGTCTAGCCCAGGCTTTTATTTGATGTCTAGTACATGACGAGCCCAGTTGTTTTTTTTTCTCAAAAATGGCTAGCCCAGTTCTATTTGTTTAAAAGAATACCCAATGGAGGCCTACTTGCTTTTCTCAGCCCTACTGGGTTGCAAATCTTTCAAGACAAGAGGGATGTATTCGCTTGCCCAGAAATGGGTTATAAGTAATAAGAAATGGGCTGCAAATTTAAAAAACACAGCAAACCAAAACTTAGTTTCAAATTTCATTTTTGTATGATTTTTAGATTTCAAATTTCATTATTTTTTGCAGGAAAATTATGTTGTTTTTTAATTGATATATATATTTTTAAATTAGTTTGAATGTGACTCAAATCTCGGGATTAAAAACAGTTTGGACCGCATCGAAATATGCAAAATTTCATTGAGTTTTTAACCGTGGCCAGAATATGGGTTGTAATGCCCAAAAAGAATATGGGCTTCAAAAAAATCCTTAAGAATTAGCAAATGGGTTGTAAATTTATTAGAAATAATCGTAGATATGTTGTTTTCCATAGCTTTGAGGCTGACTTATGGGTCTACTAGATTGATGCGTATGCAAGGCCGAGTCAACTTAGTCAACACACGAGAGCATGGCTGTCGTGCTTCTTCAATCTCTAATCTTCCTGCTCCAGCCGCCCAAACCAGCGCCAGCGGGACTGCCTGCTCCCACCTCTCGTGGCTGGCTGTGCTATCGTGCAGGCCTCATCGCCCCACCCAACTCCCATCACTGGCCTGGCCATCCCTCTACTCATCCACACCTCCTGTTATTCTCCAGCTATAGGAGCCTCACACTACAGCAAAACCGGCAAACCCTTGTACTCCCCTCTGCATGGGAAACAACTGCTGAGTCTTCCCCGGCTCTGGGTTGTTCCCCTCCTAGGCCTCGCCGTTGTCCACCGCCATGGTCCTCTTGGTGTAGTGTTGTCAACATGGTCAACGAACGACATCCATCGGAAGAGGGCTGTACGTGGAGAGGCTAACAGTTGGGTCCATGGCTGCACGCAAGGAAGTGCCTCCTTATTAGGCGCAAAATATTGATTCCTCCACCTGACAATGGGGACCCACCAGAAGGGCCTCTGTATTTCACAAAAAATGTTTGCCCTAACGACAGGTAGGACCCACTAGCTATATCTTCGCACACAGGAAGTGCCTCCTTATTACGCATAAAAAAATGATTCATCCCCCTGCTAGTTGGGACCCACCAGATTTGGAGGCTAACTTGTGGGCCTACTAAGTTGACGCGCATGTAGGGATTTGTCAAATTAGTCAATATAAATGATTCTAGTTTCAGTGACCGTAGGATGTTAATCCAATGGTCGTGTTGCTTCTTCAACCTCTGGTCTTCTTGCTCCAACCTCCCAAACTAGTGTCGGCCGTACCGCCTGCTCCTGCCACCCGTGGCCAGCTGTGCTGCCGCACAAGTCTCACCGCCCCACCCTACTCCCATCGCTGGCCTAGCCATCCCTCTACTCACCCACACCTCCAGTTAATTATCCGGCGACAGCAGACGATCTAGTAAACCCTCGTACTTCCCTCCGCGTGGGAAACAATTGCCGAGTCTTCCCCCGCTCCGTGTTGTTCCCTTCCTAGGCCTCGCCGTCGTCCACCGCCTTGGTGCTCTCGGCGCGGCGTGGTCAATGTGGTCAACGAACAACATCCATCGGAAGAGGACTGTACGTGGAGAGTGAGGGAGTCCTGGATTAGGGGGTATCCGGACAGCCGGACTGTGTACAACATCCGGACTATTGAAGCGTGAAGATACAAGACTCAAGACTTCGGCCCGTTTCTGGATGGGACTCTCCTTTGCGTGGAAGACAAGCTTGGCGATCCGGATACTGTGTTTCCTTCCTTGTAACCGACTCCATGTAAACCCTAGCCCTCTCCGATGTCTATATAAACCGGAGAGGTTGGTCCTTAGAAGACCGATCACAATTACAATCATACCATCATAGGCTAGCTCCTAGGGTTTAGCATCTACGATCTCGTGGTAGATCTACTCTTGTACTACCCATATCTTCAATATTAATCTAGCAGGAAGTAGGGTTTTACCTCCATCGAGAGGGCCCAAACCTGGGTAAACATCTGTGTCCCTTGCTTCCTGTTACCATCATCCTTGACGCATACATCGGGACCCCCTACCCGAGATCCGCCTGTTTTGACACCGACATTTGTGCTTTCATTGAGAGTTCCTCTGTGACATCGCCGCAAGGCTCGATGGCTCCTCCAATCATCATCAGCAACACGGTCTAGGGTGAGACTTTCCTCCCCGGACAGATCTTCATGTTCGGCGGCTTCGCACTGCGGGCCAATTCGCTTGGCCATCTGGAGCAAATCGACATCTTTGCCCCTGGCCACAAAATCAGGTTCGGAAACCTGAGCTACATGACGGATATCCGCGGAGACTTGATCTCCGACGGATTCGGGCCCACGCAAGGAGCACCGGGCAGTCACGGTGAGCATGGCCTGGACCTGCTATCGGACAACGCTCGGGATATCACCCCTGCAGTAGCCCCAGACTCAAATCCGGAGCAGGCTGCGTTGCCTAGGGACGGAGGGATGGACCCTGCCCCGCAGGCCGTACCCTCATCGGCGGTGGAGGCGAACACAGGCCTCGCTTCTGAGGATGCCTGTGACTCCGGATCCCCGGATTCATATCTGGTTGTAGGATCCAGTCCGCGCGTTCCCGAGCCCACCGAACCTGGTTGGGCTCCGGTAATGGAGTTCACTGCTGCGGACATCTTTCAGCACTCCCCCTTTTGCGACATACTGAACTCATTAAAGTCTCTCTCTTTTTCAGGGGGCTTTCGGCCAAACTATGCCCGGCTCGAGTGGGAAACAAGTGACGACGAGATTCGCTGCCCACCCACCACCCACTTCATAGCCACGGTTGATAATTTAACCAACGTGCTTGACTTCGACTCTGAAGCCATCGACGGTATGGACGACGATGCAGGAGAAGATTCAGAACCTATGGGGCGCCAGACTTCCGCCTCGTCACACGACATATACATGGTGTATACCCCAAGAAGTACGACGATGACAATCCAGAAGATAAAACCCCCGGGCAAAAGCCAAAGCGACGGCCTAGACGCCGTTCCAAGTCCAGCAACAATACCAGCAAGAGCGTCAGAAGGATCGATGCTCCAGTCAAACCCGAAGGCAACAACGAACATGCGGAACCAGCGATGGAGCAGGACGAACCAGGGCACACCAAACACAGTTCGGAGCAGACGCCTGAAGACAATAATCCAGAGGGACGAGTTCATCAATCCGGCGCAGGACAAGAAGACAGTCCGGATGATGATGCATTCATCATTCCGGAAGAATGCGTGGAATGAGATAACCTCCACAGAAAGCTTATGGCCACATCGAGAAGTCTGAAGAAGCAGAAGCAACGGCTTAAAGCCGCACAGGAAACGCTCAATTGCAGATGGAACAAAGTGCTTGACATTGAAGAAAGAAATGGCGACGATCGCCATACAAAGAGCTACCCAAAATGTATGTTACTGCCAGAATTCGAGGACGAGGCCGTTCCACCAAAGAGTAACACGACCAGGAGACCAGACGTACCACTCCATAACCGCAACAAAGCAGCTACAGACACCGCACACGACCTATGTGAGCACCTGGATAAGAAAGCTAGCGCAGCTAGGTCCATCTACGGATCTAAGGGACACACCCTGGCGAGGGACTATGGTCACCACAACGATTACACCAACCAAATACCAGTTTGGAATAAACACCGAACACAACAACAGCCGACGGCATGCCACAGTACGTCCAGATACAGAGGGGCTGCTCACCCCCTGTGCTTTACTGATGAAATACTGGACCACGAATTTCCATAGGGCTTTAAACCTATGAACATAGAGGCATACAATGGAACGACAGACCCAGGGGTCTGGATAGAGGACTTTATCCTACATATACATATGGCTCGCGGGGATGACCTCCACACCATCAAATACCTTCCCCTCAAACTAAAGGGACCAGCTAGACACTGGTTGAAAAGCCTCCCTGAAAATTCAATTGGGAGTTGGGAAGAACTCAAAGACGCCTTCAGGGCCAATTTTCAAGGGACTTATGTCCGGCCTCCAGATGCTGACGATTTAAGTCACACAGTCCAACAGCCCGGAGAGTCCGCCCACAAGCTTTGGAACAGATTCCTCACTAAGAAGAATCAAATTGTTGATTGTCCGGATGCCGAAGCCTTAGCGGCATTCAAACACAGCATCCGTGACGAGTGGCTCGCCAGACACCTCGGCCAAGAAAAGCCAAGGACAATGGCAGCCCTAACAAGCCTTATGACCCGCTTTTGCACGGGAGAAGATAGCTGGTTAGCCCGTAAAGGCACCAGCGACCCGAGCACATCCAAAATAAGGGATGGCAACGGGAAGCCATGGCGTAATAGATATAAACGCCAAAACAAGGAAGAGAGCCTGGATAACACAATGGTTAATGCCGGATTCAGTGGCTCTCGACCTAATCAGCAAAATAAGCCATCTAAAGGTAGTAAAGAGGGACCTTCCGGACTGAATAGAGTCCTAGATAGATTGTGCCAAATCCATGGCACCCCTGACAAGCCTGCAAACCACACGCACAGAGAGTGCTGGGTCTTCAAGCAGGCCGGCAAATTGAATGCCGAACACAAGGGAAGGGAAACACCAAGTGAGGACGAGGATGAACCTCGCTAGCCGAACACTGCGGGACAGAAAAAATTCCCGCCAGAGGTTAAAACAGTAAACATGATCCGTGCGACTCATACATCCACGAGAGAGCACGAACGCGCGCATAGAGACGCCCACGATATAGAGCCCATCATACCCACACCTAACTACTGGATGTATTATCCGATCACTTTTGATCACTTGGACGCCCGGACTAGTATTCGGTGCGGCGGATCAGAGGCCTTGGTGCTTGACCCAATGATCGACGGATATCGTCTCACCCGGGTCCTCATGGACGGCGGCAGTAGTCTCAATTTAATATACGAGGACACTGTCCGTAGGATGGGGATAAACCCATCCAGAATCAGCCAAAGCAACACCACCTTTGAAGGGGTGATACCAGGCATCGAAGCCTATAGCAGGGGCTCCGTCATACTGGAGGTAACATTCGGCTCTCCAGGCAACTCCAGAAGCGAAGAACTACTCTTCATCATTGCACCCTTCCAAAGCGACTATCACGCAGTGCTCAGAAGAACGGCCTTCGCCCGCTTCAACGCATTGCCAGACTATGGCTACCTTACACTTAAGATGCCCAGTCCACGTGGCGTCATCACCGTCAGCAGAATAACAGAGCGCTCGTCACACGCAGAGGAACACGCGGAGGCCCTCGCGGCCGGACTATAAGCGACCTCCAACATCAAAAAAATATGACCGGTCGTTAAGACGATGGACACGGTTAGACGAGTACGGTAGCCCAGATCGAACCAGGGCACCGTATATGTAATCCTATAGCGGATACCAGGGGCTATAACTACCTAATAAAGCCCCACACTTGGCTCAACCTTATTGGGAGACCAACAGCTTACACTTTTACTACCCATCGCGTACTAACGTTGTAACCTCCTATGAGTTTTCTTTTTTCGCATACAACGTTCGCGCGATACCCTTCAGGATACGGCACAACAGAGACAAAGGCGCAGACGTGCAGCAGGGCCCCATTCAACAGGTTTCTTTTTGGATTAAGCCCATGTGTAAACCTTTTCTATTGCCTCTTGTTGTTTAACCATCCCATGGGTTCCATACCCACAGAGGATACTGCCGTTTTTGGCATTTCGCCACGACAGATTAACGCACGTACCTGGAAACACAGGGTTTATAATGAATAGGCATTCTTGAGCCCATCATCTACTATAAAGTCCGAATACCTTCGGGAGTGTTCGGCATCACGAGTTAGGCCTTATATGCATCAGCTCCAAATCATGTCTTTGGTCAAATGTTGGGTTTGCCCGGCTCCTGGGTTTGCCGCCTTACATTCCGTTATTATCGACTAAGGTGGCCAAAGGAGAACTACTACGATTGTGCCCTGGTTATTCCGGATGAGCACCTCAGTAGAGAAAGCCGAAAACTGACTGTCATGATGCAGCGAGAGACTGTTCAACCACTCAAGGACTCACTGGAATCTTTAGGATTCCTCCGCATTAACGAAGGGCCATTTCCCGATCATGTAAATGCGCGCCCGTATCCGGATGCACACGAAAATACCAGGGGCTACATAGTAGCCCAATGTTAGACTCCCACGGCTAAGAGAAAGTGTTACAACTATATAGTCTGGTTGCCTAGTTCGACATGCGATCACCTCCTTAATGGACCAAGACATTGGATCAAGTGTGATTAAGCATATTTCTTCGCGAACACCCCCGCATTGTATGCGTGGGGGCTGAAGCCAACGCCTGCTAACATTCGGATTACATCTTTATATATACATATATATAAACGGCCGCACAGGGGACATAATCATATTCTTAGGCAAATAGTATAAATATAGCTTCATAATCAAAATAAACATTGTTTTTACAATGATTTCATCATTCGAACAAGACATTCTTCGAGCACTGCGCCTCTATTAGGCGGGCACCTTCTGGGACCTGCGCCAAGTAGTGCTCGGCCAGATATTGGCCCCCACTGGATCCTGGGCAGCTATAATGGTGGCATCCATATCCGTCCAATAGGCTTTAAAGTGGGCAAGAGCCATCCGTGCACCCTCTATACACGCCGACCTCCTCATGGCATCGATCCGAGGCACGGCCCCAAGGAACTGTTGCACCAAACCAAAGTAACTGTCCGGCTTAGGCCCCTTTGGCCAAAGATGGTCTATTACAGACCGCATTGCAAGCCCGGACAGCCTGTGAAGCTCCGCTACAGCAGCCATCTTGTCACTTAACGGCAGTGGGCGAGTGGGAGCATTAAATTGCGACCAGAAAAGCTTCTCCACTTCCTTGTCACCTTGAACTTTGAAGAAGTCGGCAGCGTCAGCCGTATTCTTCGCCAAATCCGCATATGCGTCTGCAGGACTCGAGCGTCCATCCAGGGGAGCGTACTTCGGATCGAAAAATTACGTCCGTAGCAAATATGAGCCCCTAGCTGCGATTTCGCCGGCCTGTCAAAGCTCCTCCCGCGCACCCCTGAGCTCGGTCCGGATTTCCTTGGTGGCATTCAGTGCCTTGTTCAGTTTGGCCGAATTATCCTCATGTTCCTTTTTAAGGAGCTCATACCGGTCAGCATCATTTTTTAACTCAACAGCCATTTCGGCTATCTTTTCCTCGCTTCGGCGATGACAGCCTATTCGGCCCTCAATTCCTCAGCCGCCTTTAGGGCAGCCGCATTGCTCACCCGAGCTTGTTCCTTGGCTTGAGCAAGTTCTGCCCTCAGGGCCTCCATGGCAGCAGCACCATCTGCAGTCCAAACATATTACATCAATATCATGCCACCTTTATATTTTCCTATATGAGGGAAGGCATGACACATACCTTGTGATTTGTCCAGCCGCTCATTCACCAGCGTGATATCGGCATCAATCGACCCTATTCGCCTCGTTAGTTCGGCAACTTCAACGGACTGGCCGGCGTCCGGACCACAGGTACCTGCACATATTTACAGCACAATCATTGGTTTATGATCCCCCGTTTGCCGCCTAGGGCGGGCAACCAGAGTCTCAGGGGCTACTATCTATATGGAGCACACCTAGCGCATGCTTCACAGCCAAAGAAATAGTGTATTCTTCATTACGTACCTCAAAGCCTCTGAGCAGGCTTGTGAATGCTTCATTCAAGCCGCATGTAGCGGATGAAATCTTCTTGAGCACCGCGCTCATTAACGAGCGGCGCTCCTCCGAAAGTGTAGCTCGCTCCAATAAGCCTGTCAGTACGTCCGACTGGACATCGAACTGCGCCGGACCCTTCCCATCGCCCCCCGTGTGAGCCAAACGCTCCGGACTCAGGACGGCTGACGTATTGGCTTCCGGCTTCAGCAGATCCAGACTCCTCCGTGACGACACCTCGGTGTCGCCCGCTTCATGAGTCGGAGAGGCGGGTGGGATGTCGCTCTCCATCATCTCCGGAGGAAGGTCCCCCGAAGACGAACCCTGTTGAGAAGAGCCGCTGGCCAGACTGCAAAAAGTTGAATCCTGGTTATTGATCTAGGATAAACACAGTACCTTCAGATTGTGAATTGACTTACAGCTCGGTTGAGGGCTGGCCCATTGGAGGGCATGATGCGGTGAGGGTGCCCGTCGGGACAAGGCCCCCTGGGGATGTCTTTTTCCCTGGTTTGGGCATCTCTGCCTCCAAGTCTTCGGAGGTAGCTCTCTTCTTCCCGCGCGGGGAGTAGGCCTTAGCCTCCCTTTCCCGACTATCCTCCTTAGGGGAGGTAACAATTCCCCCGGTTCGAATGCGTAGCGTGTGGGGTTCGGTTTCTTCGTTCTTCCCCTTGTCTTTCCCCGGGGGCATCCTGCTGAGTACCCGGTCAAGCATCTTGGCCACGGTAGCACCAGGCGAACCTTCGGTAAGTGGCACCGGACACCTGATTCTCTCCGCCTTGCTGAGCCATTCCTAGCCACGGATGATTTTCAGAATAAACAACTATGACAAACTCGAAACAAGGTGTCCGGTGTCAAGATTACTTACTTGGGTATCTAGGCGATTGCAGCTTAGGCCCGCATCCTCGGTGGTGTCCGAACACTCTACTTTCTGTCCGAAGAATAATTTGCACATCTCTTCGAGCTTCAAGCCGAAGAAGTGCTTGACAGTCAGCGGACCCTCCGGATTGAACTCCCACATCAAGAGAGGCCGGCGTTGGCACGACAACATCCGTCAGATTAGCATCACTTGCATTATGCTGACAAGGTTAATGTCCCTCTCAAGAAGCTCCCGGATGCGATTCTGCAGTATTGGTACATCACCAGCGGGCCCCAAAATCCGCCCTATGTCGGTCCAATACACTAGCTGTGACGGGGGGCCCGAGCGGAACTCGGGAGAGGCCACCCACTTCGTGCCTCTAGGAAGACACGGGGGGCCCAGTTCCGCTCCCTAAGCCTCGCAATGTCTTCCTTTTGAATCGAGGAGGCCACCCATCAGCCCTGAGGGGCGGATCCGGACATATTGGAGGATCTGGGGTGTCGAAGCTTGGGTTTCGGGTGTTAGAACTTGAGGTACGAGAAGGCGCGAGGAAGGTGGAAAAGAGGCATAGGCCTCGACCCCTTTATAAAGAGGGTGAATATCAAGAGTCCTTGGTGTGACCGTTTGAGGCTTATCTAGAAACACACGGAGTTATACCAACGGCCGTCGTGGGGTCACGCACGCCCATATTAATGGAAAATCCCGTAATAAGAGGAACATGATCTCTGCCTCGACAGGACGTGCCAATAAAACCGACTCGTAACATGAGTTGTTGTGGGGTAAGAAATGCCGGTTCGCGTTGGACCAGGCCACGATGCACGGGCACGACACACGAAGATTGCCAGCAGATCAGATTTATGACATGTGAAGATCATCTTGCAGATCCGGACACGGTCTACGTGTTCGATAATTACTTTGGAGTATTCGGAGAAGGAACCCGCCTTGCAATGCCGAAGACAATACTGCGTGCCGGACTCATCGTCATTGAAGCCCGGTTCGGGGCTACCGAGGCGATCCCGGATTAGGGGTATCCGGACAGCCGGACTGTGTACAACGTCCGAACTATTGAAGCGTGAAGATATAAGACTCAAGACTTCGGCCCGTGTCCGGAAGGGACTCTCCTTTGTGTGGAAGACAAGCTTGGCGATCTGGATATTGTGTTTCCTTCCTTGTAACCGACTCCATGTAAACCCTAGCCCTCTCCAGTGTCTATAAACACTGGAGAGGTTGGTCCTTAGAAGACCGATCACAATTACAATCATACCATCATAGGCTAGCTCCTAGGGTTTAGCCTCTACGATCTCGTGGTAGATCTACTCTTGTACTACCCATATCTTCAATATTAATCAAGCAGGAAGTAGGGTTTTACCTCCATCGAGAGGGCCCGAACCTGGGTAAACATCTGTGTCCCTTGCTTCCTGTTACCCGAGATCCGCCGGTTTTGACACCGACAAAGAGGCTGACAGCTGGGTCCACGATCGCACACAAGGAAGTGCCTCCTTATACGTGCAAAATAATGATTCCTCCACCTGACAGCGGGGACCCACCAGAAGGGCCTCTATATTTCACGAAAAAAAGTCCCCCCTAACCGCTGGGACCCACTAGTTACATCTTCGCATGGAAGGAAGTGCCTCCTTACCCCCTAACAGTTGGGACCCATCAGGTCGAAGCGTACATAGCATTATATGTCTGGTCGCGAATGTGTATGTACACAGCGGTCGTCGATCTCTCTGCATCGACGAACCGTGGCCAAGTAAGGAGCGACAGTGTCGTAGTAGAGCCGTCGATGTAGCATGGCACGTAGTTTCGTCTATATCATGTACACATACATACAACCACACTGCAAGAAAGTAAATACGGCTAAGTACATACATACAGGAGGGGTCTCGAACACGTACAACAACGGCGACCTGTTCATCGGCAGCCAACCGGTTGGGTTAGAATGGAGGAAATAGTATTGTGTTCAACGGGAGGCAACAGACTGGGTCGAAATACGTTATGTTCATCAGGAGCCAACCGTCTTGGACGGATTAGCTGAAACAAGGTCTGGCGTGCCGCAGAATAGAGGAAACGACCTTCTGTTCAACCACATACAGTCGAAGTGGGGTCCTATTCATCGGGAAGAGTTTGGCATACCACAAAATGAAGGAAATGGGATTCTCTTCGAGTGCCTATGGTCGAAATAGGGTCATGCAGATCTGGAGGGCCCTGGTGTACCGCAGAATGGAGGAAACGGACTTCTGTTTGAGCGCCTACGGTCGAAACGGGGACCTGTTCATTGGGAGGTGTGGTGTACCGCAAATTGGCACTCCATAGGGCTACTATTCATCTACCGTCTACTGCCTCGCTCCAGCCTCCATGACCTACTGTTCATCCACTGTCGACTTCCTCCAGCCTCCACTAGCTACTGTTCATCCACCGTCGACTTCCTCCAGCCTCCACCAGCCACTGTTCATCCACGGGTTGTTGTTCATCCAGCGACCAGCGGCTACTATTCAACCAGCCTCCACGGGGGTCCTATTCATCCACGCCAAAACCGGCTAGGGTGTGTAGCGACCTCCTCGACGTCCGGTTTATCCAGTGGCAATTGCCTACTACCACGAGGTCCTGTTCATCTAGTGGCAACCGCCTACACATGGCCGGGGTCCTGTTTATCCCACCCCCACTGGGAACTGTTCATCCATAGCAAACCAACCGGCTAGGTCGACTCACCACGTCTCGACTCGTTTTACGTATCGCATGAACGGTAATAATGTGCACTATTCAATGAGAGGCAACCCAACACATCGGTCGGGTGGCTACGTCTCACACGGGGGCTCGGTCGGCTTCAATATAAGAAGCAACAATGATCGATCACTTGGGTTATGTTAGCAGGTGAAAGAACACGCAGTGCCCCCATATTTGGTTTTGGTAATTGATGACATTCTCTATGGACTAATGGTTGCCTTGAGTTATATTTTAAGGATATGTCCATAGGCTTTTCTTGAAGTCCATGTGTTGGTTTCAAGGAGTTTATGAGAAGACCAAGGTGCTAATCAAGGAATTATCCAAAGATTGGTCATGTAGAAGGTACGATACAAGGTTGATCAAGACTAAGTCAAAGTGTGAATCAAGTTGATCAACATGCAAAGCATAGAAGATGTACTGAAAAGGATCAAGTAATACCATGGTAAGGTAAGCATTGTCCATTACGCATTGTGTTGATGTCTACTGTGCAAGTTTATTCTTGTAGACTCGTGTTGGGCCTCCAAGCGTAGAGTTTTGTAGGACAATGGCAATTTTCCCTCAAGTGCCAACACGTAAACATTATCAATCATGGCGCTCCCACCCCCCACCATGGTGCTGAGCTCATCACCGGCGATCTCCTCAACCCTCCCCTAATCTGTGGATCTCTCCAATGATTCTCTCTGGCATCATCTCTGGATCAAGGCAATACCCATCTTCAATGGGTTCCACTGGTGGATCTACCCTTGGCTTGGATTTCTACAAGGGTAGAATCATTTCTGAGGAAGTTTTCAGATCTATTGATTTCTCGGTGCACCCGATGGGAGCTAGGAGATCTTTCATTCCAGTTGTCTCCTTTAGCCATCATGCTTTCCATTTGATGGAACATTCTATGGTGGCGGCACTGGAATCTGCACTTGGTGGTTCTGCAATTGATCTTTGGGTATCTCAAATCAAAGATAAGGTTTATTCCTTCCAAGTTTCTTGCAAGCAAGTTGGTTTTCTTATTGTGGATCTCCATTCTTTCGCTTGTGATCTGTTCAAATGTTATTTGAATCTATGGGGCAACGGGGACCTAATTGGATCCGGGAGCTTAATATTTGGAGGAAAGAATGTGATGTAGAGTGGGTTCTGATTAGTCCGTCTAAGCGTCGATCATACTTGGGCCTAACGGCCATGCATAAACCCCCTGTTAGGTCTTCCATCAAATAGACAGTTTTTGCTAAGAAAAGGTTATCTTTTGCCACTTTTGAGCGATACTCAGCATGTAGAGGATATATGTATCAAGTTACATAGAATTGCATTGATACGATATTAGATGGGAGCTATGAGGTTCCCGCCCATGAACGTGTCATCATTAGGCAACCTTCTTAGGTAGACTTACAACGGACGGTGGTGAGGCCACCCATGGTTTTTGGTGCCATAGCTCCATTGCCGGATTCTGATCGGCCGACAACCTCCCGTTCACCGGCGATCGCTCTAATATATTTGGAGCTGAATTCTGTGCATGGTGGAGATCATTATGCTAGAATTATGGAGGCGGGATCTCTCTCTAATCAAAATGCAGATATGGCTAATAGCCCAGCCTAGCATGGCAGCCCAAGTAATGATAGCCGAATTCAGCAGGGCATCCCAAATATTTTGGACGGTTCTATTATCTGGGCCGACTGCCTCATCTGGGCCACCAACCCTCATACCCGAGATTCTTTCTACCCAAGATGTGGCTATGCAATTTGAGGCTATGGTCGATGACATGGTGGACCAAATTGTTACTTGCTCTCTTTGCTCTCAGAAGGGCCACCTGTCATCTTCTTGTGGAATGCGAGCAGTTTGCATGGCTTTCTCTCACCCTAGTCACTCTTGACGAGACTGCCATGATTTCACGCGCTCCAATGGATTGGTTTGGAAGCCAATTTTAGAGCAACAATATTCGGGTATATCGAAAACCTCTACCTGTTATGGGAAGAGCACCGATGTTAATGGGATAGACTGCCCGGTCACATCTACGCAACCTATTTTGCAGCACACCTTGAGTCCTCCCCCCAAAGAAAACCACAGTCTAGCCTCTCCATGTCCCTCCATGGCGAACTACGAGCTTGACCCAGAGCGATTTGTGCCGGCGGGGTACCACATCATTGACGGCGGAGAGCACCATCTGCCTCACACCTTCTTCATGCCCGCAGCGCGTCTGCCTCCTGCGATGAGGATTACATGGTTTCTAAGGTGATGCCTGCACTGGAGGGACCGCTGGGTCTAGTTCATGAGGAGATCGTTCAGTTTCTGCAAAACAGAGGTATTCTGATTCTCTCTGCTTAGCCGTGGTTCCATGGTGTTGGCCTGTTTCAAGTTAGAGATCCGACTATCAGATACTCCCTGGTTCAGCATGCTCCGTTCCCAATTGGTAATGATCGTTTTGTTAGATTCATGAAGCATGATGAGGTGGACAATTTTAAGGGTACGCATAGTTTCCGCAATGGTTGGTTAATGTTCATTGGAATTCCCCTAGATTATCGCACCACATATTTTATTTCTCAAGCGGTTGGCACTTTTGGGAAATTTAACTCATGGGATAGTGAAGATCCTTATTTAGTTCAAACTCTAGTGGAGGCTAGCTTCCCTGACACTCCTTTGGTTCCTCGTGATGTGGTCTTCGGTGACTATGCTGAGTGGGGGGGGGCTAGAGTATCCTGGACTGCAGCGTATTATGTTTTGGGGGCTGATTTTGCTGATCAAATGCCGAACAATGAGGATCCTATGCCTCTAGATGGAAATCCCCATCCGCTACCTGGAGACTTCGTGCCTAACAATCTGCCATTTGTGCTACCCCCCCCCCTTTTCCTCAACTTAGGTGGAATGATGCACCAGATGTAGTTCCCCAACAACCGGAACAACACGATGTGGCTGATGGCTGGGGTCATGCAGTTTGGAGGGACAATGTTGATGAGAATGAGCAGCCTCCACACCCGGCAGCACCAAAGCAAGATCAGGTTTCTATTGTGATTGATCCACCTAAGGGATCTGTTTTAGTGGAGCAGCAGGTTCAGATAAATGTTCAGCAAGCTCTGGTGGCACCAGAGAACCCACTGGCAATTGTTCCGTATCAGCCACATGTGATCCAGCATCACCAGATTTTCATTGGTATGGCTCGCAATGTGGCAGGCCCGCCACTACCTCCTAAGATGATATGGAAAAGATCCTTTGAGACCATTTGTTTCAAGCCATTGGGCAAGGTGATTTACTCCAAATACACCTGGTCTATTGCCCTTGATGAGACCAGGGAAATGTCGCTGCTGGTGGCTATGTTTTACCTTGTTCCATCCCAAGGAAAATCTCTGTTCCAGCAAGGCGGCCAGTGTCCAGAGCTTTGTTTGATGCTGTGACTTATGAATCTCTTGATACTTTGGTGGATTTTCTGTAGGAGAGGCCCAGTGAGATGTCCAAGTCCTCACCAGTTATTTTTTCTGCAGAGAAACAATCAAAGGGGAAAAATACAGGGTGAAGAAGAAGGTGACTGTCCCTCTAGTGGACACATCTGTATGGTGTTGCACCAAGAGTGCGTCAAAACTTGATGCCTTCAAAATTGTGGTTTTTGAGCAGCTCCCCATGCAGCCCAAGAAGAATAGGCCACGCTCGAAGCCCATGGCAGATATGGCCCAGCCCAGCTCTGAGGAGACTGACAACCACTGGAAGAAGATGCAAGATGATATCCCTCCCTACACACCAACCAAAGTTCTTCAAGCTTCTGGAGTGGAGCTGGAAATTGATGCTAATCTCCTTACCACGGACAAGCTTATGGCTGATGCCAAGGAGGACTCCTCTTCCTCATCGGCTTAGATTTTAATGCAAGTTTCTTTATATAGGTGTAGCGATCCTATTAACTTTGGTACTTATCTTATGCTTTTGGTTCAACATGTCATGAACTTTGGGGAATGGTTAGTTACCTTTTGTAAGACTCTGGGATGTATGGCATTGCATGTCGTACTACTTTTGGCTCTATTAGACTTGCATATCTATGAATCCAATGTCGACACATAGTTGGAGAATCCTATGCTGGAATGTCAGAGGACTGAACTCTGATGCTCGTCAATGGTCTGTCAAAGAAAAAGTGGTTGAAAGCCAAAGTGCTATTATTTGTTTGCAAGAAACTAAGTTGTCTAACTGTGTTCGCGCTCTTATTAAAAAAACTGCCCACCCTGTTTTGATAGTTTTGTTGAGTCGCCCTCAAGAGGGGCCTCTGGTGGCATATTGATAGTTTCGAGGTCTGACATCCTCTATGGTTCTTTGGTGGAGGTAAAACCATTTGGCATTGTCATAAGTTTTGCCTCAGTTCATAACAATGATAAAGGGTTTTTAGTAAATGTTTATGGGCCATGTCAATGAGAAATGAGGGATGATTTTGTTCGATGGATGTATGCTCTGGATATTGAGCCAGATCATAACTAGATGTTAATGGGAGATTTCAACTTCATAAGATCCCTTGATAATCAAAACCTCCCTTGTGGTGATGTTATAGACATCTTCATATTTAATGAAATCATTGGGCATCTGGGCCTCTTGGAAATTCCCTTAAAAGTAAGAAGATTTACTTGGTCTAACATGCAGTATTTTCCTCTAATGGAGCAGCTAGACTGGGTTTTTACATCTACTAGTTGGATTAATCAATACCCTATGACACAAGTAACTCCCTTGGCCAAAACTGCTTCTGATCATGTACCTTGCTTGATTTCTATTGGTACCTCCATCCCAAAAGCAAGAATTTTCAGGTTGGAAAATTACTGGGTTCACCAGCCAGGTTTCATGGATTCTGTGCAAGCTGACTGGAATAGGAGCTGTCATATGCCTCATATCTCTGCCATCATTGTGGATAAACTGAAGGCTCTAAGGTTTCCATTGGAAAAATGGCAGAAGGGGCTCTCACACATGAAGAGGCTCATTGAGAAATGTAATTGGGTGATCTTGTGGCAGGATAATTTAGAGGAAATGAGACCTCTGTCAAGGCCTGAGGCTAACTTCAGAAAGATATTAAAGATGCATCATGAGCACCTTTTGCATTTTCAGTTTCTTTATTGGAAAAAGAGACACACAATAAGGTATATCAAAGTGGGAGAGGAGAACTCCAAATTCTTTCAGGCTATGGCAACTGAAAGACATAGGAAAAATGCTATTGCAAGCGTGCTACTGCCTTATGGAACAGTGACCTCAGATCATGCACTGATGGCTACTGAATTTTTAAATTCTTTTAAAAACAGAATGGGCACTGTCAAGAAAATTGAATTGGGTATGGACATTCTCTCTCTGATCCCAAGAGTGTAGGGGCTTGAGGTTTTCACAAGGCCTTTTGAGGTAAAGGAAATTGAGACAATGATCAAGGAGATGCCCATTGATAACGCACCTGGTCCTGATGGTTTCAATGGTCTCTTCCTGAACAAATGCTGGCACATCATCTCTGATGATTTTGTTAAACTGGTTCATGAATTCCATGCTGGAACTGTAAACTTGGAAAATCTCAATGATGCTTTCATCACTCTGATTCCAAAAAAACATTCCCCTGAATCTGTTGGTGATTTTAGGCCCATTTATCTCACTAGTGTCGGTCTTAAATTCCTTACCAAATTGGCTGCAAATAGGTTTCAAGATTGAAACACAAAATGTGTGCATAAGAATCAATATGGCTTCATCAAATATAGTATTCAGGATTGCCTTGCTTGGACCTTTGAGTATATCCATCAGTGCAATGAATCAAAGAGGCCCATTATTTTGCTGAGACTAGATTTTGAGAAGGCATTTGACTCAATACAACATGAATCAATTATTAGAATTCTAGTGGAAAAGGGTTGTACTGATAGATGGGTCACCTGGGTTAGAGAACTTTTATCTTCTGGAACCTCTTCAGTGCTGCTAAATGGAGTGCCTGGAAAACACTTCAAATGCAAATGTGGTGTTAAACAGGGAGATCCCATATCTCCTTTGCCTTTTGTTTTAGTTGCTGATCTTCTACAAACAATGATTAATCATCTCTTACAACAGGGTGTGATCAGTCTACCTTTGAAAACCCATGGCCCTAACTACCTTGTGATTTAGTATGCTGATGATACTTTGTTGTTCGTAAGTGTTGTCTGCTCTCAAATAGAGGCCCTCAAAACAATTCTCAGTTCCTTCTTCGTGGAAATTGGACTTCAGATCAAGTATCATAAGTCCTCCATGTACCCCATCAATGTGAATGGAGATGTTGCTTGTAGTTTAGCAACTCAATTTGGCTGCCAATTGGGCAAAATGCCTTTTACATATTTAGGTCTACCTGTGGGCACCACTAGGCCTAAAATTATTGATCTTATGCCCCTAGTAGTCTGCATGGAGAGGAGGCTCACAACTAGTTCTTGGTTTTTGCCTCAAGGGGGCAGACTGCAGCTGGTCAACTCAGTTATATGTTCTTTTCCTATTTACTTCTTATGCAGTCTGTCAATACCCCAGGGCATTTTAAAACAACCAGAAAGAATTCAGAGGCAATGTCCATGGAGGAAATATGGAGAGGAAAAAGGTCACTCCCTTGCTGCTTGAACCCTGGTTTGTAGACCCAAACTCAACGGGGGTTTGGGTATCCTTAATTTGGGATTACAGAATGATGCACTACTCAAGAAACACCTTAGTAAATTTTACAACAAGGTTGATGTGCCATGGGTCCATTTGGTCTGGAACTCCTATTATTTTAGGAGGATACCTCATGACACAACTATGTGTGGCTCTTTCTGGTGGAGGGACGTATCTAAGTTAATGAATAAATTTAGGGCAGTTACTTGTGTTGCTGTCAACAGAGGGGATACTGTGCTATTCTGGGCTGATCATTGGCAGATTGACAATAGCTGCATTCCTCTGCAAGAGAGATTCCCCAGGTTATTTTCTTTTTGTTTGGATAAAAATCTCTGTGTCAAGTAGGTTATGCAGTGTGATAACTTTCACTAGTTGTTTTCTTTGCCCATCTCTGAGCTGGCCTTCAAAGAGTTAAATCAGCTGACATCCATGCTGGCTAGTAACTTTGGATAGTGAAATTGTTGATTCTTGGTCCTGGAGACATGGTAAGTTTTCAGACTACTCTGTCAAGAAATTCTATGATTTTGCACCTCAACCAATTCTAGCCAACCCCATACTAAGTTGGATATGGAGGAGTTGTTGCACCATGTCTATCAAAATGTTTGCTTGGTTGGTTATCATGGACAGGATTAACACCAAGGACATGATTCAGCGTAGACACTGGAAAATTGAAGATGGGCCAGAATGTGTCCTCTGTCCAACTTTATTGTTGGAGGATGGAAATCATCTCTTTTTCCAGTGTAACTTCAGTGTTCGGGCGTGGAACTACCTCCAGATTGATTGGGTTGACAACAATGACATGGTGCAAATTGCGTTGCAAGAAAGAAATGATTTTAATAAACCTTTCTTTGCTGAAGTGGTGTTCCTCACATGGTGGAATAGTTGGTAGTGAGAAATGACAAGGCTTTTGGACACATCAGACCAACTTTCAGGCAATGGAGGAATGGTTTCATTCATGATATCACCCTTCTTACTCACGGAATCAAGAGCAGATACAGAGATGCCTTACTTCGATGGATTGCTTTTCTGCCTCCTTAGTTTCCCAATTTTTTAATCTTTTACTTTCTTTATTTTTCTTTCCTCCTCTTGAGGAATATTTTGTACATATGTTTGTCTTTGGAGTAATAAAATGTTGTCGGGTGTAAGCCTTGCAGTCTTCCAGGTCAAAAAGTTTTTTCCCTCAAGTGGATGACCTAAGGTTTATAAATCCGTGGGAGGCATAGGATGAAGACGGTCTCTCTCAAAAAACCTTGTAACCAAATAATAAAAAGTCTATTGTGTCCCCTAGACACAAAATACAATGGTAAATTGTATATGTGCACTAGTTCGGCGAAGAGATGGTCATAGAAGTGTAGTATGGATAGTAGATATTCATTTTTATAATAGGAACAAAGAAAACAACAAGGTAGCAATTGATAAAATGGAGCACAAACGGTATTGCAATGCTTGAAAATGAGGCATCGGGTCCGTACTTTCGCTAGTGCAATCTCTCAACAATGCTAATATAATTGGATCATATAAACATCCCTCACGTGCGATGAAGAATCACTCCAAAGTTCCTATCTAGCGGAGAACATAAGAAGAAATTGTTTGTAGGGTACGAAACCACCTCAAAGCTATTCTTTCCGATCAGTCCATCCTAGAGTTCATACTAAAATAACACCAAGCTATTCTTTCCGATCGATCTAACCAAGAGTCTGTACTAAAATAACACCATATGATACACATCAACCAACTGTAATGTCACCTAGATACTCCAATGTCACCACGAGTATCCGTGAGTTGATTATACGATATGGATCAAAGAATGTCAGATTCATAATACTCAATCCGACAGAAAGAACCTCAAAGAGTGCCCCAAGATTTCTACCAGAGAAACAAAGACGAGAACATGCATCAACCCCTATGCATAGATTACACCAATGTCACCTCAAGAATCCGTGAGTTGAGTGCAAAAACACATATCAAGTGTCAATATGATGCCCCATTGTCACCACGGGTATTCATAGCAAGACATACATCAAATGTTCTCAAATCCATAAAAGTATTCAATCCGATAAAATGAAATCTCAAAGGGAAAACTAAATTCATCCTAACAAGATAGAGAGGGAGAAACACCATATGATCCAACTATATTAACGAAGCTAACGATACATCAAGATCATGACATCTCAAGAACACAAGAGAGAGAGAGAGAGATTAAATACATAGCTACTGGTACAAACCCTCAGCCCCGAGGGTGTACTACTCCCTCCTCATCATGGAGACCATATGTATGATGAAGATGCCCTCTAGTGATTATTTCCGCCTCCGGCAGGGTGCCGGAACGGGCCCCCAATTGGTTTTTACTGGCTACAGAGGCTTGAGCTGGCGGAACTTCTAATCTATCGACTCCCCTAGGGTTTTTGGAATATTTGGGAATTTATAGGACGAAGAGGCGGTGCGGGAGGCCACTGAGGTGGGCACAAGTTGTGTCTTATGGTCCATAAAATTCTCCAAAAGGTTTCACTACATTTGGACTCCGTTTGGTATTGATTTTCCGCGATGTAAAAAACAAGCAAAAAACGCAACTGGCACTGGGCACTATGTCAATAGGTTAGTCCCAAAAAATGATATAAAGTTGCTATAAATTGATTGTAAAACATCCTAGAATGATAATATAACAGCATGAATACGTCATAATTTATAGATATGTTGGAGACATATCATGTGTACCAACCCATGGTCTACGTGAGAGTTCTTCGTGGGGTTAGGTATGTCTCCATGGACTTGCGTCAAGAGAAAGATCTCATACAATCCATGGAGGATTTCATCAAGTGGTGATCATCATCAAGGTTATGGTGTCAAGTTCAAGTGGTGCATCATGAAGAGATCACATGCATGAAGCTTGCCATCCATTGTGGTGACAATGGACATGTGAAGATGTGACGAAGAGAGCTCACCCATAGTGGAGTATGGGGTAGCAATCTACTAGTCTTCATCGAGCCGGCACAATCAAGAAAGGTGGTCCATCTTGAGGAAGTCAAGATCGTCATCATCTAGCTCAAGTGGACTATGTGCAAGGCAAAGGTTTGCCCTTGATAGGTTTTCTATTTTACCGGTCTCATGGTGGTTGTTGGGAGACCGGGTCATAGGATCGATTGCCATACTATCAAGGGGGGCTCTCAAGTTAGTAGCTTGATCGTATCGTTCATAGAGAGCACAAACTACTGCATCCTTGCATTATCTTTCTTGGTTCTTGTTTGGTGTTTCTCCGTGTGAGATTTGGAGCTTATGGTCATCTTCATGACAAGCTCGAGTTCATCGAAAACGAAATTCACATGCATCTTCTATGATGTTTTCGATGTTGGGGTTTTGCTTGTTCTTCATTCATAGAGGTTTCACATCTCTATATATGGTAGTACTGCATACAACTGCCTGGATAGTACTTGTCGTCATCTATCCAACAAGCTTGAGTTTACTCAATTCGGAGCTCATTTGTAGAAGTTATGGCAGTTCTGGTTTCTTGTACCCATCTCTTTCTCTTGGGCAGTTTTCAGCTTGCAAGCGGTAGTACCGCTCTGCTCCATGGTAGTACCGCTCGTACGGTACTTCCGCTATGGGCTATGATACGTCTCCATTGTATCTACTTTTCCAAACTCTTTTGCCCTTGTTTTGGACCTCTAATTTGCATGATTTGAAAGAAACTAACACGGACTGAAGATGTTTTCAGCAGAATTGCCAGGGACCCATGGTGTTGCTTTTGTGCAGAAATCAAAGTTCATAAATTGACCTGAAAAATTACAAAGAATTTTTGTGGAATATATAAAAAATATTGGCTGAAAATATACCAGAGGGGGCCACCCAGGAGCCACAAGCTTTGGGGGTGCGCCTACCCCCGTAGGGCGCACCTCCCAAGCTTGTGGGCCCCTGGCCCTCCGGCAACCCTAACTCCAACTCCATATATACCTATCCACGGAGAAAAAAAATCAGAGAGAAGGATTCATCGCATTTTATGATACGGAGCCGCCACCACCTCCTGTTCTTCATCGAGAGGGCTGATCTGGAGTCCATTGGTGGCTCTGGAGGGTGGAATCCGTTGCCATCATCATCATCAACCTTCCTTCACCGCCAATTTCATGATGCTCACCACCGTGGGTGAGTACTTTCTTCGTAGGCTTGCTGGACGGTGATGGGTTGGATGAGATTTATCATATAATCGAGTTAGTTTTGTTAGGGCTTGATCCCTAGTATCCACTATGTTCTGAGATTGATGTTCCTATGACTTCGCTATATTTAATGCTTGTCACTAGGGCCCTAGTGCCATGATTTCAGATGTGAACCTATTATGTCTTCATGAATATATTTGAGTTCTTGATCCTATCTTGCAAGTTATACGCACCTATTACGAGTTACGATCCGCATACCCCAAGGTGAAAATAACTGGGATTCTTTCCGGTGATTACCGTAGTTTGAGGAGTTATTAAAAGGAGGCCTTAATATCCCATAGTTTCCTTATGGACCCCGTTGGCATGAGAGGGTAGGACAAAATATGTCATGCAAGTTCTTTTCCATAATTAAGCACGTATGACTATATACGGAATACATGCCTACAATACATTGATGAATTGGAGCTAGTTCTATGTCGCCCTAGGTTATGAATGCTACATGATGAATATTATCCAACACACTTATCCATCGTTGATCCAATGCCGACGAGCTTTTCACATATTGACCTTTGCTAATTAAGTTACTTTCACCATGGCTATTGTTACAATCACTAAAAACTATTATTGTTACTATTGTCACTGTTACAGTTACTATCGTACTACTTTGTTGCAGATATTAAGTCTTTCATGTGTGGTTGAATTGACAACTCAACTGCTAATACTTGTGAATATTCTTTGTCTCCCCTTGAGTCGAATCAATAAATTTGAGTTGAATAATCTACCCTCAAAAATTGTTGCGATCCCATATACTTGTGGGTTACCAAGACCTTTTTCTGGCGCCGTTGCAAGGGAGCATAGCTCTATTTGCTGAGTCACTTGGGATTTATATCTTTTGTTCACTATGAGGAATTTTAAGATGAAAGAACCAAGATTGCTCCCTCTAAGATGAGGGGAGGTAAGGAACTACCATCACACTCTGCACTTGATTCACCTTCTGTTTTAAGTAAGCTTGCAACACCTACACCTGTTATTAATTCTGATATGTCACAAGTAATAGATGATGCTACTTCTGCTATGAATGATGCTTATGATGATGCTAGTACTATGTTTGATAAAACTGTGCCACTAGGTGAATTTCTTGATGAACAACTTGCTAGAGCTAAAGATATTGAGAATGCTGAAATGGATGAGCTTACTGAAACTGATGAAATTATTGAAACCGAACACTTTGCAACACCTATTAGACCTAGCTCTCCTAGATATGACACTACAAAAAATACACTTCCGTGATGATACATGTTTGTCACAGTAGGTCATGTTTTCTGTCATGTATGTACATCCATGACGATTTTATGACAGAATCAAGTGATCATATACCTGTGCTGTCGTAGAAGTGTTCCATGACTATACAAAAATTATCATCACGGAAGTGTTCACTTCCATGACGATAAATAACACGTCACGAAAGTGCTTTCATCATGGGCAACCGACATGTGGCATCCACCATAATGGGTCGCCATTAAGCTATCGGGTCCGATTTTGGATCCGATAACCCGTTAACTGCCCGGACCAATGGGGATTTTCCATGTGTAAAATTCTCATTGGCCGAAGGAAACACGTGTCAACTCGTCATTGGGTCAGATAGGCGCCTATGATATGTCAACACGTGCGACGGCCCAACATGGCCCATTTTGCTTACAAAGGCTGGCCCGTTTAACTTGGTCAAAAGTTAGTAGGCCGGCCCATGAATAGTCTGTTAACGGTCTGTTTGCATATAGCCCATTTTACAGCATGGTAACTCACGACCCGTTAGGGACTTTCCAAAACCTGCCCAACAGCGTCATGTGGGCCGTCGAATATAACACCAGCTTGTTTCACTTTCAGCCCATGTAAGGCCCACGATGTCTTTCGGCCCATATGAGGCCTTTCATATCTTTAGGCCCTTTAGTGGCCAACGGTGACTCTGGCCCATAATGAACAGTAAATTTCTTTGTACCCATTAACGGTCCATGATTCACATGGTCCGTTTCCAGCCCATGTTAGCTTTCGGTCTACTAAGGGCCCATAGGTTCTTGGGCTCCTTGAGGGAGTCCTGGACTATGGGGTCCTCAAGGAGTCGGCCTATATGACATGGGCCGGACTAGTAGGCCGTGAAGATACAAGGTAGAAGGACCTCCCCCGTGTCCGGATAGGGCTCTCCCTTGCATGGACGGCAAGCTTAGCGTTCAGATCATCTACCTTCCTTTCTATGTAACCGACTCCGTATAGCCCTAGATCCCTCTGGTGTCTATATAAACCGGAGGGCTTAGTCCATAGGCCACATCATAATCATACAAGCTAGACATCTAGGGTTTGGCCATCATGATCTCGAGGTAGATCAACTCTTGTAACCCCTATACTCATCAAAGTCAATCAAGCAGGAAGTAGGGTATTACCCCCATTAAGAGGGCCCGAACCTGGGTAAAAATCGTGTCCCCTGCCTCCTTGTTACCTTTGATCCTTAGAGGCACAGTTCGGGACCCCCTACCCGGGATCTGCCGGTATTGACACCGACATTGGTGCTTTCATTGAGAGTTCCACTGTGTCGTCACCAGAAGGCTCGATGGCTCCATCAACCATCCACAATAATTCCGCCCTGAGGGAGACTTTTCTTCCCAGCCAAGTCTTCATATTCAGAGGCTTCGCACTACGTGCCAATTCGATTAGCCACCTGGAGCAGATTGACAGCTACGCCCCTAGTCATCAGATTAGTTTCGGAAACCTAAACTATGTCGCTGATATCCGGGGAGACTTGATCTTCCAAGGGTTCGCGGCCTCAACCACAGCTCCGGCCTTAGATCCAAAACTCCTCACCGAGTCCGAAGACGGGAGTTTAGAGCCCGTCGGACCCTTCACAGCCATAGAACTCAACACCGGAGATTCGGAGGGGAACGTTTCACCGGCCAGCCCGGAATCATTCCTGGCTCCCTCTATTCTCATCGAGCCGGACTCACCTCAGTGCACCAGCTCCGAACTCTCGCGGTCCGTGTCATATGAGCTCGGCCAGAGAACACCTGTCCCGCCCCGCTCCACGGATTCTCGCTTCCATGTGCAATCCTCACTCTTAAACGAGGCCCTGGACTTAATGCAATCTCTCGCCATTATGGAAGGATCGCTGCCAAACTATGCCCAGCCCACACTAGGGGCTGAGAGCGGGGAATTTCACGTCCCACCCACCACCCACTTCATAGCCACTATCGAGGACTTAACCAACATGCTCAATTACTCATCCGAAGACATCGACTACATGGACAACGATGCGAGAGAAGAGCAAATCTAGAACCCGCCGCTTACCGGATGCTGGACGACTACTTCCACATATGACGTGTATATGGTGGACACACCCAAGGAGGATGAGGGCGAAGGAGGGAAGGACCCAGTTGAGAATAATTCTCCTGTGGCACCACTAAAGCGTCGTCGTCAGCGGCACCGCTCTAAACTACACCGAGAAAAAGATAGTAATACCGGCACCAGAGACAACAATACTCCGGACAACGCCGAAGACCAAGAAGCCCCTGTGGAGCCAACATCCGAGCAGGATCAGTGGGAAGAGGGGCAAGTCAACCCCGACGATCCCATCCGGAACGAGAGCTCAGAAGATGGTGATTATGTACCAATCTCCAAAGAAGACGTGAGCCTCGGTGACGAAGAATTCTTCGTGCCAGAGGAACCCTTCGAACAAGAGTGCTTTAAGCGGCGGCTAATGGCCACTGCAAGAAGCTTGAAGAAGAAGCAGCAACAGCTTCAAGCTGATCAGGATCTTCTCAGTGACAGATGGACTGATGTCCTGGTAGCCAAGGAATATGTCCTCGAATGCCCAAAAGAGTTACCTGAAGGGCAAACTGCTATCCCAATTCGACAACGAGGCCCCAGAGCCTATACCGCCCATGCATAACGCTACTGATGGACCTGATCGACCACCACGTGGCCGAGGCAGAGCGGCAACTCAAGCGAACACCCGCCTGCACCACCCCGCCGTAAAGGTAGAGAGTCAACAGCTCTAGGATACACTTATGACCTATGACAGGACTTGGATAATAGAGCCAGTCAGACCAGATCAATATACGGATCAAGGGGCCGAGACCCGGCGCGAGAACACGACCATCAAGCCTGGTGCGACAACCATAAGTTCACTCGGGCTGAAAACCGCATGCGGACTCCATCCGAACTACGTCGTGATGTGGCCCGATATAGAGGCGCCGCACACCCCCTATGCTTCACGGATGAGGTGATGGAGCACCAGTTCCCAAAGGGGTTTAAACCCGTGAACATCGAATCATACGATGGCACAACAGATCGTGCAGTGTGGATTGAAGATTTTCTTCTCCACATTCACATGGCTCGCGGCAACGATCTACATGCCATCAAATACCTCCCTCTCAAGCTTAAGGGACCAGCTCGGCACTTCTTAAACAGCCTCCCGAAAACTCTATTGGAAGCTGGGAAGGCCTGGAGGATGCCTTTAGAGACAACTTCCAGGGCACTTATATCCGACCTCCGGACGCCGATGACCTCAGCCACATAGTCCAGCAGCCCGGAGAGTCAGTCAAAAAATTCTAGACCCAGTTCCTAGTCAAAAAGAACCAAATTGTCGACTGTCCAGACGCCGAGGCTCTAGCAGCCTTCAAACACAACATCCGCGACGAATGGCTTGCCCGACAACTCGGCCAAGAAAAACCGAAGTCTATGGCAGCCCTCACATCACTCATGACCTGCTTTTGCGTGGGCGAAGATAGCTGGCTCGCTCGTAGCAGCAACAGTACCAGCGATCTGGGCACTTCTGAAGCAAAAAAACAAAAACAGCAGGCCCCGATGCAACAAAAACAAGCATCGAAGCAACACTGACAATACCGAAGACACGGCAGTCAACGCCGGATTCAGCAGCTCCAAACCCGGTCAGTGGATGATGCCATTCAAAAGAAACAAAGACGATTCATCTAGCCTGGACCGAATAATCGATCGACCTTGCCAAATTCATGGCACCCCTGACAAGCCTGCCAACCATACCAACAGAAGCTGTTGGATCTTTAAGCAGGCCGGCAAGTTAAACACCGAGCACACGGGGAAAGGGTCGCCTAGCGAGGACGACGATGAGGAGCCTCGCCCAGCGAACACAGGGAGACAAAAGAAATTTCCCCCTGAAGTCAAGATGGTGAACATGATATACGCTACTCACATCCCCAAAAGGGAGCGTAAGCGCGCGTTAAGGGACGTCTATGCAATAGAGCCAGTCGCCCCAAAATTCAACCCATGGTCGGCATGTCCGATCACCTTTGATCGCAAGGACCATCCGGCCAGTATCCGTCATGGAGGATCAGCCGCATTGGTCCTCGACCCAATTATCGATGGATTCCACCTCACAAGAGTCCTCATGGATGACGGCAGCAGTCTTAATCTGCTCTATCAGGACACAGTCCAGAAAATGGGTATTGACTCTCAAGAATCAAACCCACCAAAACTACCTTTAAAGGAGTAATACCTGGTGTAGAGGCCCGCTGCACGGGCTCAATCACATTGGAGGTCGTATTCAGTTCGCTGGACAACTTCCGAAGTGAAGACTTGATCTTCGACGTCGTCCCTTTCCGCAGTGGCTATCACACACTCCTCGGACGAACTGCGTTTGCCCGCTTCAACGCAGTCCCACATTATGCTTATCTAAAACACAAAATGCCAGGACCACATGGTGTTATACCAGTCCATGGAAACATGGATCACTCCCTCCGTACTGAGGAACACACCGCGGCCCTCGCAGCAGAAGTACAAGTCGACCTTATCACTCCGAACTCCACATCGGTAGTCAAGCCATCGGACCCAGTCAAACGAGTCCGAACTACCTCGCATAATGGTAGCCTAGCTCGTCAGGAGCTCGACTAGCAATTCGGCCTCTGTCTCCTCCCCAACCAATCAGTGGCGTATGTACCGCGTGCTCATAACTACGCACTAAAATTACCATGGGGGACGATGGAGGCATATCCAGGATAAAGTCCACAATACGGCTCACCCGTATCCGGACCCCAATTTATCCCTTTCTTAATTTCATTTTTTCTTTTCAGGTTCTTTACAACCCACACCACTCTTTTTATGGTGACAGGGGCCCTTTTTCCGGCCCCTTATGAAAACTTATTTATTAATCCCCTCGAAGGATTACACTCCATGGCGAAAAGTAGCTTAGATGTACGGCGGAGTACCTAAAGGATCTTTCAACAATCATCCCCCCTTGTTATTTAATACCTGTACACAAATTTTACCTTGGCTCAGCATGTAAAATATCCTCGATGCTTATAACATTATTTGTACAAATACGTTTTGATGTATCAATCAGACTATAATGGAAACAGTTTTCGCCCAAATTATTTGGTACTGGCTTATTCCCTATATCCGTGTTTTCTCTTTATCATCTGATTGTCATGTAAACCTTGGCTTGACCTAAATTGCCAGGGGCTCTACTCAGCTAGGTACAGTTATTTTTAGCATAAGTCTGAACACTTTCACAAGTGCAATTCGGCGTCCCGAATCTAGCATTATATGCATCAGCTCCGAATCATGTCTTCGGTCAATAGTTGGGTTGCCCGGCTCCTGTGGTTACTACCTTACGTTCCAACTGTTCGACTAAGGAAGTAAAGGGAGAACTACTGCGATTGTGTTTCTGGTTGGCCGGATAAACACCTTAGTAGAGAAAGTCGAAAACTGACTGTCATGATGCGGCGAGAGCTGGTCAGCTATTCAGTGACTAAGTACAAATCTCTTGCAATTCCTTCCGTGTCATACGAAGGGCCGGTTTTTACGTGGCCAGGTGTCTATAGCACCCGAGTTCGGATAGCCGAACTATACCAGGGACTGCGCCTACAATCTTATTATCAAACTACTATGGCTAAGTGAGAGTGATAAAGCCGCATAGTCTGATTGCCTTGTTCACCGCACTAGCACCTCCTTCAAGGACCAAGTCATTGGGATAAGTGTGCTTTGGTGCTATTCCTAACACCCTCGTAGTATCTCTCGAGGGGCTGAAGCCGACGACTGGCCAACTCTCAGCTTTCATAAACGGCCGCAACGGAGGATAAATAATTTCACAAGAAACAAGACTAAAATTATACAAACGATTTGTTTTCATTACAAAGTTTGGGCATTACAGATACATTCGTTCAAACATGACATCCTTCGAACATAGGCCCTCTATAATGAAGGATTCTTCAAGGAATTCGTTGAAATACTTCTCCGGCATACGATGCTCCTTGCCTGCGGGCGGTCCCTCAGTTGCAAGACTGGTGGCATTCATCTTCGCCCACTTTACCTTGACACGGGCGAAGGCCATCCAGGCACCTTTGATGCAGACCGACCGCTTTATAGCATCTAACCATGGGCAGGCATCGACTAGCCGTTTCACAAGCCCAAAATAGCTATTAGGTATTGGTTCGGCTAGCCAGAGACGGACTATGACATCCTTCATGGCCAGTTCAGCCAACCTATGTAGCTTGGTCAGCTGTTTCGGCTGATCGCTGAGGGGCAAGGGCTGCTATGGCTCATGGTATTGTGACCAGAACAATTTCTCTATTGAGCCGCCCTTCGGCTCGGAAGAACTCCGTAGCATCTCCAACACTTCGGGATAGATCCGCAAACGCTCCTGGGTAACTCCAAATGCGTGTTTGAAAGTTATACTTCCTCCTTACATAATTGCTCTTCATATTAAATGTCTTACCAGTCGCGATCTTCTTGGCCTCACGGATCTCCTGGCCGGCACCTTGGGCTTCAACCCAGGCCTACTTTGCACTTTGGAGTGCTGCAACAAGTTCGGATTCTTGATCCGACACCTTGTGCTCCAAAGTCTCACACTTTCTTATAGCATCTATGAGCTCTTGTTGGACTTCATCCAACCTCGCCTCGTGCTTTTGGCGGGCAGCTCGTTCCTTGTCTGCCTCCTTCCTGGCTTCGTCCAGTGTACTCTTGAGGGTTTCGACCCCAGACGTGTCAACTATGAGCATAAACATAAATCTTAGTTAGATAACAAATTGGAACTTATATCGGTTCGGGTATGCTCCGGTATAAGGTACCTTGTTTTTCCTCTAGCCTCCGCTTTAGGTCGGAGACATTGGCCGCATGCGAGGCTGCTATCAGCTTCGCAGCCTGCTCATCCAAGTAAACATATGTGTTAGCTCTTGTGACATATTATGCGATCCTTTGTTTGGCCCTTCTTCGGGAAACGCCGAACAGAGTCTCAGGGGCTACTATCTATATAAAGTTGTTCCTTTTGGACATAACTAAAAATATATTACTTCACAGACCTCAAAGCCTGTTAGAAGGCTATTATAGGCTTGGTTCAATCCGCTTTTAGCGGACTAAACCTTTTCAACCACCGTACCCATAAGGGTACGGTGCTCCTCCACAATTGAAGCACCTTGAAGCGCTTCCATCAGAGTGTCTGGCACCTCTGGATTGATAGAGGATGCCGGTGGAGACGGCACGCCCCCTTCCCTTGAAGAAGGCTGCTGGTCCGATTTTGGAGCCGTATCGGTCTCCGGAATAATATTCGGTTGGGGGTCGAATTGAGTGTTGCCCCCATCGCCGGTCTCCATGGGGGTTGATTTCCCCCTCTCTTCGGCAACAGAGGTATTACCCTCCATCGCCACCTTCACGGCCTCCCGAGACAACACTTCGGTGTTATCCTGGGCAATGGGTGGAGATATCTGCGGAGGCGACTCACTCTCCATTGCATTGGTCCCTAGCGAGTTCCCAGATGACGATGATCGTTGGGGGATATCGCAAGCCGGGCTATAATGCACACTTCAGTATGATAAAATAATAAGGTGTAAAATCGGATATGTATATGGTGTCTTCGGATAATTATGATTCAGTCGAAGCTTCGGCCTAAGGCGCCACTTTGGGGTGGCATCGGCATCTGCTTCGGAATCTTCCAAAAACAAGGGTTTCCCCTTCTTGGCCGCCTCTGCCTCCAGATCCGTGGAAGCCCCCTTTTTCTTCTCCCCCCCTTCGGGGGAGAGTTACTCTCTTCCTCCTCTATGTCTTCGTCATGGGAGGAGGAGGCTTAGGAGTCTTCAGACATGGCGTCTGAAGTACCTTTACGACGGAGGCCACCTCTGGTCCTTGCCCTTCTTCTTGGCCTTCTTCTCCGGCGCCTGATACGGCGCCGAAACCAATATCTTGGCCAGCAAGGGAGTGGCCTGGTCCTCGGACAGCGGAGCCGGACATTTGATCTGCTCCGCCTTCTTTGTTCAGCCATGTGGGAACCAAAATGTTTAGTATACCGTTTGTGTTTGCGAATAAAAGTTATCATAAAAACTTACGGGAGTGGCCGGACGTGCGCTGCCATAGGCACGGTCTTCGGTTATCTCTGGCCATGATTTTTGGGTCTTGAAGAGCAGTTTCCATATGTCTTCATGCATCGTGCCAAAGAAACACTGCAGAGTCCGAGGACCGGCTGGGTCGAATTCCCACATATATTGAGTTCGCCGTTGACAAGGGAGAATCCAGCGAAAAAGCAACACCTGGATCACGCTGGCGAGGCTGGTGTTCATGTTTATCACGCCCTTAACAGGGCTCTCCAGCACCGTCACCTCATTAGGCAATTCCCAATCCAGACCCTTATTAATCTAGGATATAAGCCGCATAAGGGTCCAGATTTGAACTCAGGAGCAGCGGCCCATGCGGCGTCGCGGGGTTCTGTGTTGTAGAACCACCCCTGGTTCCATCCTTTGACGCTCTCCATGAAGGTCCCCTTTCGCCAGTTAACGTTGGGGAGTTTACTCACCATAGCGCCGCCGCACAATGCATGTTGGCCCTCAACCACCTTTGGCTTCATATTGAAGATCTTGAGCCATAAGCCGAAGTGGGGAGGGACGCGCAGGAATGCCTCGCACACGATGATAAACGCCGAAAGGGTTGAGGAAAGAATTTGGGGCTAGATCATGGAAATCTAGCCTGTAGTAGAACTTGAGATCGCGGACGAAAGGATGAAGGGGAAACCCTAGTCCGCGGAGGAAATGTGCGGATGAACACTACCCTTTCATTGGGCTCCGGAGTGGGAACGATCTGTTTTTTAGCAGGGAGCCGATGGACTAAGTCTGTGGCCAGATACCCAGCCTCTCGGAGCTCCGTGATGTTATCCTCTATAAGAGAGGAGGCCATCCACTTGCCCTGCGCTCTAGATCCGAACATGGCTAGGAGTGCTTGGGGGCGAAGGAAAGGAATGAGACTTGGGCGCTGGAGCTCGAACGATAGATAGGCAGAGGAAGGAGAAGGCGTCTGGTAAAAAGGTGGATCCTTATCTTCTTATAAAGGCATTGGATGTCAAGCGCCCCCTCACAAGCCTTAAATCTCGCCTATTCCCAAGGGGACGTGTGAACGGCACGGTTGAATAACCCAAACCCTCATTATGAAAATCCCGTGATAAGGGCAAACGATCTCTGCTTTGACAAGACGTGTCAATGGCCTGCCTCGGAATATGAAACGAGGTTGTGAAACGGTTCAGAATTCTGACCAGGCCAGGACATAACGCCTCGCTAGAAAAATCGCCTATGGACGTGGCTTGTTTCATTTCGAATATTTTTGCCCTTACAGCTTAAGGATGTGATTTTTCAAAGCTAGATACAACTGTTTTGTGTGGAGGACTACATTGAAGTATTCGGAGAAGGAACCTGCCTTGCAAGGTTGAAGACAATCTGCATGCCGAACACATCGTCATTGAAGCCCGGTTCGGGGGCTACTGAGGGAGTCCTGCACTATGGGGTCCTTGAGGAGTCGGCCTATATGACACGGGCCGGACTGGTGGGCCGTGAAGATGCAAGGTAGAAGGACCTCCCCCGTGTCTGGATAGGGCTCTCCCTTGCGTGGACGGCAAGCTTAGAGTTCAGATCATGTACCTTCCATTCTCTGTAACCGACCCTGTACAGCCCTAGATCCCTCCGATGTCTATATAAACCGGAGGGCTTAGTCCATAGGCCACATCATAATCATACAGGCTAGACATCTCGGGTTTATCCATCACAATAAAGAGGTAGATCAACACTTGTAACCCCTATACTCATCAAAGTCAATCAAGCAGGAAGTAGGGTATTACCTCCATTAAGAGGGCCCGAACCTGGGTAAACATTGTGTCCCCTGCCTCCTTGTTACCTTCGATCCTTAGATGCACAGTTTGGGACCCCCTACCCAGGATCTGCCAGTTTTGACACTGACACTCCTTTCCGACCCTTGATTACTTCTGGTCCATTACTGGCATGTTCCCCTAATGGGCCAAATTCGGCTCGTGGTTAGAATCGGCCCGTTTGTGGTCTGTTAACCCGTTGCGCCATTTCTAGCCCGTCCTATATTCTTTCCCATTAATGACCCGTTATGCCTGTGACAAAATTAAGCCTTTGCGGTCTTTCGGCCTGTCAATGGCCTGTTACCGTGCTGGCCTGATACCAATTACGCCCGTTTACACCTCATGTGGACCCATTTATCCGACGGCCCGAGGCCCACCGATTCTACGGCCCGTTGGAGGCCCATTTATCCGATGGCACGTAGGAGGCTCATGGATCCTACGGCCTATAGCAGGGTTAAGGTTACCACGATGCGTATATGGCCCATGGTAGTTGCGGCCACTAGCAAACCAGGAAAAAAATACTAGGAAATAAATAAGCCAGAAACTAATGCTAGGCTATTAAGGCGATTGCACAGATTACATCCACTGGGCATCAAAGTTTGCCACCAGTGCAAATATAGGGAACACCCTACACTATAAAAAATGGCTTGTTGTTTTCTTCAACCGGTGAATGCACGTTAACAACAAATTTTGTATCGCAACAAAACAAATTAAAACCATAAAGAAAGGAAGGTTGGCATAAAAGTTAATAGTCTGGCAGATAAATGCACCACGAGAAGTTTAGAAGCTCAGTTCATTTGACCTGACTGTCATGTTTTCATGTTGTACTGTCCGGTGGAGCACCATAACCTTCGCCTTCATTTCTCCTAGCCTCCTGAACAACATAGCAAATGTCTGATAGTCTGGTTTCAAAACCATGCATATCTCGACGACATCGAAGAATGGTTGTCCTTGTTTCACAAAGGGTCTCTGTTAGGGAATGGACTTGTGTCTGGAGTGCAAATGTAACATTGTTTTGAGCTTGCATATCTTGATCATGAGGCAGTTTGGACAAGATTGCCTTAACAACCAACCCAGTATTACGCAGGAATGTGCATAAGGTGACATTGCGGTTATAGTTGCCTCGTCACCTTCAGCAGGTGGCAGATCCACCATTTTTCATAGCTTGCTAAAAGGTTGAGTTTTTACATTAGTAGTACCAGAACAGAAGATATTAAGGAGGCAACAAAACCAAATAAAATAACTTTGATCTATATATAGAACTTATTCTGGTGAACCCATGTAAAATATTAGTTGTATTTTACTGCAAAGTACATAATAAAACCAGGTTCCAAACATATGACCATGTACCATGGCTAATGTATTGTCTATTTCTTCACATTGTATTGACAACTAAGGATAAAGAGACAAAGTTTATAATAAGGTAAGCATAGTGTGACATCATTCATATCACAAAACAACTGAGAACAGACAAACAGGCAATTGTAATGTTCTGTGGGCAAGTCCAGTACGGAACTAGATTACAGATCAAGATCAAAGGAGCATCACTCCTCTCTTTTAAACCTTGTAAGGTGCAATGACACGCTAAGACAATTGTGTACAAAACTGAAAAGAGTAATAGACATTGGCTGCTAACCGTGCAGTTCAATGCACAAGTTAGAGTAAGTAGTAGTTAAAAGGCATGAGGATTGATGACTTACAACAACGACTTTGACTGGTGTAGTCATGCCCTTCGTCTTGCTGGTGTCACTAAAAAAAATACACTTCCATGATGATACGTGTTTGTCACAGTAGGTCGCGTTTTTTGTCAGGCATGTACATCCATGATGATTTTATGACAGAATCAAGATAGTCATACCTATGCTGTCGTAGAAGTGTTCCATGACATTACCAAAATTATCATCACGGAAGTGTCCACTTCCATGACGATAAATCGCGGGTCACAGAAGTGCTTTTGTCAAGGGTGACCGACACGTGGCATCCACCGTAACGGAACGCCATTAAGCTATCGGGTCCGGTTTATGATCCGATAACCCGTTAACAGCCTGGACCAATGGGGATTTTCCATGTGTAAAATCATCATTGGCCGCAGGAAACACGTGTTGCCTCACAGTTGGGACAGATGTCATACAATCATTGGACAGGGGGCGCCTATGATAGGTCGACATGTGGCATGGTCCAACAGTGGCCCATTCCGGTGAAAAAGGCCGGCCCAGTAAAAATTAGCAGGACGACCCATATAAGGCCAACTTGTGTCAGGTCCATTTAAGCCCACGGGCCATACGAGATGTGCCAATTCGGCCCGTCAACGGGCCGTTAAAGATTTGACACCATTGCAGCCCATCGTCAGTTCGAGCCCGTTAACAGCCCGCTATATATTTGGGCTCAATGTCAGCTTGATGAGATTTCGGCCTGTTAAAGGCCCATTCAATGGATGGGCCAATTTTCAGGATGTACATCTTTCGGCCTTTTAGTGACCCATTTAAATGTTGGGCTAATTTCAGGCCCGGTGTGTCTTTCAGCCTATTGTCGGCCCATAAATCTGATGGGCCATTTGTAGTCGGACCTGAGTTTCGGCCTTTTAGCGGCCCATTTAAGTGTTGGGCCAATTTCTGGCCCGGTGTCACTTTCAGCCTGTTGACGGCCCATAAATCAGTTGGGCCATTTGTAGTCGGACCTGAGTTTTGGCCTTTTAGCGACCCATTTAAGTCTTGGGCCAATTTCTGGCCCTGTGTGCCTTTCGGCCTGTTAACGGACCATAAATGAGTTAGGCCATTTGTAGTCGGACCTTAGTTTTGGCCTTTTAACGGCCCATGCCCTTCATGGTCCAATACCAGCCTGGTTTCTCTTTCGGCCTGCTAAAGGCCCACAACATAGTTGGGCCATTTACAATATGACCTTACTTTCGGCCTCTTAGCGGCCCATGCTCTTCATGGTCCAGTACAAGCCCACTGTCTCTTTCGGCCTGCCAAAGGCCTACAGTATAGTTGCGCCATATGTAGCCCAAACTTAGTAACGGCCTGTTAACGGCCCGTAAAATAAATTGGGCCCACCTGTTGCCCGCTTTGATGTCAGCCTGTTAACGACCCGGGAGGTAAGAGGGCCGACCATTAACTTCGTTTAGTAACGCCCATTAACTTAATGGGCCCACTAAAGTTCGTACATGTCTCTAGGCCAAATTAGATAATTTGAGCCCATTACGACGAGCAACTATGCACAGGACCAAAGCCGATCAAGCAAAGGTACGACATACAAGGAATAACGTTGCACATCCAGCATATATTATAGGAAATTACATCCAATGGGCAATCAAAGATTGATGCCAGTGCAAATAAATGAGAAGAACCTAACCATCTACAACGTCACAATCCGCAACCTCAGCAAAGATGACGCCCATAAGCATGTGGGCAAGTTCTTGCTGCTTTGCTACACTGTCTCTGAAAACATTGATCAGTTGTTGTGTCGCACGACTCTGCACCTCTGATTCAGCCACCATTTCCATCATTGCTTCAGCCATTAATTGGTTCACAAACATACATTTATTCCGTTGCATTCGAGACAGAGGATACTGAACAGATGCACATGGCGATTTTAGGTTTGTATTATTGATAGTGGAGAGTGTCTCGACCACTGCATCATAACATAAATTAGGACGGGAACCAAATAGATTAATCATGAGTCATTGCCATATTACCTGGCCTAGATTTACTGGAAGGAAACAATGGGGTTGCCTTGCTGTTTTCAGAGTTTGTCTTCTTATCTTCAGCAGCCTGCACAAAATTAACACACTAGCATTGCTATCATTGACCAAGCCAGATAATAGGAAAGCAACATTGACACAACGAATGTTTGGGCAACTAGCCTACACCAAATTAACACAATATGGCACACCTATCATCAGCCAGGTAAGGTAATACGAAAGCAACATTGACACAATGAATGAATGGGCAACCAGAGAAGCACTACAATTCAGTAATGTGCATGATATGAGATAGTACACTCATGCAGCTCAGTATGCAAAACTACCGGGCAGTTTTCCTTACAAAAATCAACAGTGGTGCCTTTAACATTTTTCTACAACTAATTTTAGATCAGATAAAGGTTAGATTCACGCCGATTAACAAAGTACATGCTGATGTAAAAATATAGTGATATACAATAGGTACTTACATTAGCATTGGAGCACAGAGAATTCCCGCAAGATATTTTCCTTGAATACGATCCCAATAGAGGAAGTCTTCTATCGTTTAACCTTATTTTCTAAAAGAGAGATGGGTAAGAAACATGTAGAAAATATGATCAGAATGCTATAAAATTTCATGATGCGAGGATACGCACACGCTTCTTAGAATTGAGTTGACATTCTTTTGCTGGAGTGGAGCAGACTAGTTCTTTGGCCACTGCAATCTTCTTATTATCAGTGGGAGTTGGGTTTCCCTGTGCTCGAGCAGTATCTATGAAAAATGGAGTTGGTTTATTATCTCCTGGCGTTTGGATCTTTTGCAAAGACCTAGTTTGTAACCCTTTAGATTCTAACATAGCCGTCTTCCCCTTGCATGCCTTATATAGAAGAATGGTGATTCAGTTATAAAACATGCTACCATAGATATGGAAAGGCATGACATATTGACATGTATTCCCTCCATCCGGAAATAAATGGAGGGGTCTAGGCATATTTCAGTTCTAGATACATCCAGTTTTATCCATTTCTGCGACATGTAATCCGGACGGAGGGAGTATGATGTAAGAGCTAGGGATACGACAGGACAACATAGTAAAAAAACAATGAAAAGCCACTGCAGAACCAAAGTATTGAAACCCACTGATATGAGATAGTACACTCATGCATCTCAGGATGCAAAACTACTAGGCAGTTTTCCTTACAAAAATCAACATTGTGGCCTTTAATCATACATTTTGCTACAACTACATTTAGACCAGATAAAGGTTGGATTCACGCCGATTAACAAAATACATGCTGATGTAAAAATATAGTGATATACAACAGGTACTTACATCTGCATTGGAGCACGGAGAATTCCTGCAATAATCTTTCCTCACATACGATACCAAAGGCAGAAATTCTTCTATCTCATTAAGCTTATTTTCTAAAAGAGAGATGGGTAAGAAACATGTAGAAAATATGATCAACATGCTATAAAATTTCATGATGCAAGGATACGCACACGCTTCTTAGAATGGAGTTGACATATTTTTGCCGGATCGAGCGGCTAGTTCTTTGGCCACCGGAATCGCTAATTATCGAGAGGAGTTGGGTTTCTCTGTCTTGGAGCAGTATCTATAAAAACGGAGTTGGTTTATTATCTCCTGGCGTTTGGATCTTTTGCAAATGCCTTGTTTGTAACCCTGCAGATTCTAACATAGTCGTCTTCCCCTTGCATGCCTTGTATAGAAGAATGGTGCTTTAATTATAAAACATGCTATAGCAGAGAGATGGAATAGGTACTGAAGAATAGAACGGCATGACATATTGACATGTATTCCCTCCATCCGGAAAAAAAATGGATGGGTCTAGGCGTATTTCAGTGCTAGATACATCCTATTTTATCCATTTCAGCAACATGTAATCTGGACGGTGGGAGTATGGTGTAAGAGCTAGGGATATGACAGGACAACACTGCAAAAAAACACTAGTTGAATGTAAAACTGTATGCTAGCGGAATACGTATAGAAATAACTAAGGCAACATACACGTGTATGATTGGGAAACTAAGATGGCATTGCAACAGAGCACTAGAACAACACTTCAATCTAAAAACACATGGTATGGTAGACAGATGAAGTACATACTGATGAATAACAATGTATAAGATATTCAGAAGCATGATGTCCAAATTAAGCCAATGGCATTGCGATAGAGTAGAATGACAGTACTTGAATTTGAAAACATCTTATCATGAATGGAATAGGTACTGAAAAACAGGAAGGCATGACATATTTACATGCATGATCAGCATGCTAAGCACATGGCATTGCAACAGAGTAGATACACTCCAGACATTATATGCATGTTGTACCCATATCACGTGCCAAGTTTGAGCAGGGACCTTGTGGGGTGAAGAGGATTCATCATCTTTCGCAAGTCTTCAAAGAACTGCCTTTACATGTTCCATCATATTGGGTATCATTGACATCAAGTTTATTGGCCTTTACATTGCTCCGTGAGGTTCTTGTGGATATATCGGTGTGTGCAATTATATCCGACATGCATGGAAGACAACTAGTAGTTAGATTTATGTAATGAGTGCCTCAGAGGAGACGACATAAATAGTAGGACTGGGGTTAACTAGCAGCAACATGTCTCATAAACTAAAGGGAGAACACAGATGAAAGCTACGTAATATGTATCGCTTTGTACTTAGATTAACTAGATGGCACACAAAAGTATTAAAGAACAACATAGGTAATACTAGAAGTGGTATAATGCTATAATCACCAGCCTGTGGGATAGCATTGGCTGATGGATGATAACTATGGAACAACATTACCTAAAGAACAAGTATCTTAGCTGAACTATGGAACAACATTAACTCCTAAACAAGACCCGTAAGAGATCAGCATGAATATACAGTGAAATGTGATTATATATTTTCCATGCTTAGATGAATAACAAAGCCATAAATGTTGCACACAAGTAAGATGAGGGTACAACCTATCTGGCTGCCATCCATAGGAGTGAGCATCATGTGCTGACTTGTCGATGGCCCTGCAGTTGTTATGGCTGTCCATGTCAGGCACGCGCATTTGATGCAGGGAACTGTTGAATGGGGACTATAGCTCCCTTCTGGTGTATGCTTCCCTTGTTGGAGCAGCTGCGGTGAGTCGGAAGACGGTGTGTCTGAAGATGCAGATAACGCATAGTGTTAAGAATGACATATCTCTTTGATATGAAGAAATACACTAAGAGATCAACAGCAAGGTACGAGAGTAGTCACACGTCTATTGACTGAAGACTAAATTGGGGTCACACAATTTTTTTTTGGTACTGTCCGATCTACACTGGATGGCTTGATGGCCGTCTTGTGCCTCCCGGCTGATACTGTTCAGAATCTTCCCCGAAGAGTCAGAGACCAACGGCAGAGCAGCCTGCCTCCGCCGTCTGTGGCCCCGCCAAAACCCGCTCCCGCCCACCGCATCATGGGTGGTTGCGCCGCCGGGACAATCCACAAAGACTCCCGTCATCCAGATCCGCGGCGGCAGTACCTTCAACCCACGCAACTCTAAAAGATAGCCATCTAAGCGCCGCTTCATGGCGAACTTGCGGCCCCGCGCCCTTACGTTAGACACTAGCCAACCGACAGCCTAGGAGCTCCTCCGCCTCGAGGGGTGCTGCTTCCCATTGGGAATCGATTGGCCCAGAATAAAAATTCAGACAGCTGACGCCTAAATAAAGTGATTTGAGATGAGGGTGCGACCTATCTGGCGGCATCGTGAAGTAGGCAGGCCCAGCTGCCGAGTCGGTGAGGCCGGAGCGGTTGCGATGGCGACCGGCGGTAGGGAAACAACGATGTCGTGACGGTCGATGGCTACGGGGAAGCAGCGTCGGGACTCTGGACGCATCCGAAGTTGGAGCCGCCCCGGAGCCATGAACAACGGCGCGGGTGAATCGGCTCCAGTACGGTTCACGCGGCCCTCGTCGAGGCAGCTCCAGCAGCACGGAGTAAGAGGCACACGGCCCAGTGCATGACGGCAAATGGACATCGTCTCCGGCATTAGGGAGGAGGGCGGCTGTGAAATTGGTGCGGTGGGGGCGCCATGAAGGAGGGGCTAAGGTTTCGCGGCTCACGAGAAGGGAGCTTCCCGGGGAGAAGGTGATTTGTCGCCCACGAGGTATGAATGGGGGGGGGGGCGGGGGAGGGGGGAATTGGGAGGGGAGTGGAACCATGTCTTACGGGCGCATTTGTCTAAAATGTGAGGGGGAGTTACAGTTCTACCCCTGCCTTTGGGCTTGTCGGCTTGGGTCTGTGTACTTAGGGTCGGGGATAGTAGAGTAACTTTGCTTCTCCCCAAATAGTGGGCGGGAGCGATTTCGGGTGAGGAGGGCGTGTTTTGAACTATAGTGGGCGCGAGCGATTTCGGGCGAGCAGAGCGTGTTTTGAAATAGTGGGTGCGAGCTATTTCGGGCGAGGAGAGCGTGTTTTGCCGACCATGGTTTATGAATTATTCGGCACATGTCATTTCGACCGAGGAGAAGGCGCGCTTGGATGAAGTTAGGAACCTACCCTCGATGTACAACGGGCCAATTGATGTGTGTCCCACATAGGACGGTAATTTCGCGTCTCCCATTTATTTGCTCGGGCGAATTCCACCAAGCAGAGGATGTTTAGCGGTTTGTTCAAATTTTTGGAGAACGAGCATACACGTCTACCTTACAAAGTCGATTTGAATCAAATTTTCAAATATTAGCTTGTCACTTCTTTTTTAGATGGAGAGATGATGCTCGGGAGTAATGTGTTTTTACATGCTCATTGCTAGCGATTTACTATATGACAAATAGTTGACCCACTCAAAAACGTGAATCAAACCCAAAATGAAATATCTCGATTCAATGAAATAGCTCGTTCACTAGGTCAAAAAAGTGAACTAAATCCAAAATTGAACACCTCAATCGAGTAGCATGTTGTACAGTATTATAGTACTCCATGAACATGTAGAGAGTCAAATTAATGAACTTGTTTGATATACGCATATATCCGTTCATGTGTGGATTGCAGACAACATGTTCTCCAATTTAAATATTTGAATGCAAGTTTATATCGAAACATGGTTTATATCAGTCTTTGATGCATAAAACGCGACCTCCCCTCTCCAGACTCTCTCTCTCTCTCTCTCTCTCTCTCTCTCTCTCTCTCTCAATCTTCACAATCTTCAATTACATGCGATCCGACACAAAAACCTTGTTGGTCCCTCTCCTTTCTCTCCATCTTTCTCTCTCTTTGTGTGTGTGTGGGGGTCTTTCTAATTCGCATGCATATATACACCATCTATAGGTCTCTCTCGCACACTATGTATGATACTCTAGCTTGTCCAAGCTAGATATCTTGGGTGCACTCATCGTACGCACACAAATTCCTTTGCTCATTTCCCATAACTCTCTCACGCACCACTCTGTCGTCTCAAAGCTCTCCCCTCCTTTCTCAAACTCTCCATCCACCTGGGTCACACATACACATGCATATCTCACTCGCACTCGATAGGCCCATCTAAAACTCTATCTCTCTCCCTCGTTCTCTCTCCATCTCACACGCACACACACACACAATCTCATGCCTAGCTAGCCAAGTATGATAGTCTCTCACTCAATTGTAGGCACGCGCAGTCCCCCCTATATGTATATGACTAGCTAATCTTAGTCTCCGTCACAAACATGTGTGTGGTCTATCTCGATTTCTCTCGGGGCATCTTTCTATCGCGCACGCACCTCCCTCGATCTCCCACCCATATAGTCCCTCACGATCTCGAGGGATCTCTATCACAAACACACCCTCTCTCCCTCCCATGCATCCATGTCCTCCTTGTGTCCCTCTCGACCTTTGTTCCTTGTTGGCCAGACCTCTATTGGACATGTGCTACAGGGGTGTCTCTCTCCGTTGCAAACAATCACACACTAGCTATCTTCATGTATCTCTTTGCCTCGCTTTTCTATCTCAGAGATGCATGCGTGATATGTTCACATAAGAAATGAAAAAACACACTCTCTCTAATATATCGTTTGTTGTCACTTTCTCTTTCACACACATACTCTTTTTGCACACTTACTCATTCTCCTTCACACGCACTTTATCTATCTCAACTTAGGCACTCTCCTCGGTCCATAGCATATAGATTTATTCAAAAGTCAAACATCACAAAGTTTGACCATGTACGTGGAGAAAAAAAATTACATCAAGAACGGCAAACATATACCATTAGATTCACCATGAGATGTAGTTTTGTATGATGTATCTTTGGTATTGTAGATATAAATAACATTTGCGTAAACCTGATCAAAGTTTCCAAAGTTTGACTTCTAAACAATTTACATGCATTGCATTATCGAGCAGATGGAATATCTCTTTCCCCCTCTCAGCTATCTGACGCACCACTCGGCCTTATCGGGGCTCCTCAATCTCTCTCAAACTTCATTGGTCAGTTTGGCTCGTGACCTGACCCTCATGCCTTGATGGCCAGTACTGCCTGGTGTGGACGTGAGATGTAAAATATTTTACCCGCCAGCTTGTGTGGTTCGTTGCTTTGGTTCGTGCTCGCCAGCAAAGCATCAACGTCCCATCGATCAATCCATGCAGCAATTATTTAATGCTAATATCCACCCAAGTTGTTGTTAGCCTCGTGGCCGCACGACCAGGCACGGCCAGGCGTTTGAAATCGGTCACCTGGGCCAGGCTACTTGCAGTGTGTGGAGTCCAGCCAGGCTAATTAAAGTGCAAGGGAATCCAGGCTAGGCGGGCTTTCTTTTTCATAGGGTAGCAACCAAACAAGCGTGCATGAAATCCAGCCACAACCCCAGGCCAGGCAAAAGATGCTCAGGACGCAAGCCAAACTGACCTTATATCTCCCTGGTTCACACATACACATGTCTCGCTCGCGCTATACATATACACCCATCCAACACTCTCCGCCCTTGTTCTCTCTCCATGTGACATGCACCCCCTAAGTACCATAATCCCTCACTCCATCATAGGCGCAAGCACTCCCCCCCTCCCAAGTATGATTATCCATTACTAGCCATCAGGAACACACGTATTTGTTGGAAATATGCCCTAGAGGCAATAATAAAAGGATTATTATTATATTTCCTTGTTCATGATAATTGTCTATTAGTCATGCTATAATTGTTTTATCCAGAAATCGTAATTCCCGTGTGAATACATACACCATAATATGTCCCTAGTAAGCCTCTAGTTGACTAGCTCGTTGATCAACAGATAGTCATGGTTTCATGACTATGGACATTAGATGTCGTTGATAACGGGATCACATCATTAGGAGAATGATGTGATAGACAAGACCCAATCCTAAGCATAGCACAAGATCGTGTAGTTCATTTTGCTAGAGCTTTTGCAATGTCAAGTATCTTTTCCTTAGACCATGAGATCGTGTAACTCCCGGATACCGTAGGAGTGCTTTGGGTATACCAAACGTCACAACGTAATTGGGTGACTCTGAAGGTGCACTACAGGTATCTCCGAAAGTGTTTGTTGGGTTGACACGAATCGAGACTGGGATTTGTCACTCCGTATGACGGAGAGGTATCTCTGGGCCCACTCGGTAATGCATCATCATAATGAGCTCAAAGTGACCAAGTGTTTGGTCACGGGATCATGCATTATGGTACGAGTAAAGTGACTTGCCAGTAATGAGACTGAACGAGGTATTGGGATACCGACGATCGAGTCCCGGGCAAGTAACGTACCGATTGACAAAAGGAATTGTATACGGGGTTGATTGAATCCTCGACATCGTTGTTCATCCGATGAGATCATCGAGGAGCATGTGGGAGCGAACATGGGTATCCAGATCCCGCTGTTGGTTATTGACCGGAGAGCCGTCTCGGTCATGTGTGCGTGTCTCCCGAACCCGTAGGGTCTACACACTTAAGGTTCGGTGACGCTAGGGTTATTATGAAGACTTGTATGTGATTACCAAATGTTTTACGGAGTCCCGGATGAGATCCCGGATGTCACGAGGAGTTCCGGAAAGGTCCAGAGGTGAAGATTTATATATGGGAAGTTGTCATACGGTCACCGGAAAGTTTCGGGGGCATATCGGTATTGTTTCGGAGCCACCGGAGGGGTTCCGGGGGTCCACCGGGAGGGGCCACCTCTCTTGGAGGGCCTCATGGGCCGTAGTGGGCAGGGAACCAGCCCCTTGAGGGCTGGGCGCCCCCCCCCCCTTGGGCCCATGCGCCTAGGGTTGGGGAACCCAGTGGGGCGCCTTGCTTGGGGGCAAGCCCCCCACCCCGCCGCCGCCTCTAGATCTCATCTAGAGGGGGCCGGCCCCCTTTCCCCTTCCCCTATAAATAGAGGGGCGAGGAGAGGGCTGCGCACAACATCCAAGGTGCAGCCCCTCCCCTCCCCAACACCTTTCCTCCTCCGTTAAGAGCTTGGCGAAGCCCTGCCGGAGTACTGCCTCTCCACCACCACCACGCCGTCATGCTGCTGCTGGAGCCTTCTTCCTCAACCTCTCCTTCCCCCTTGCTGGATCAAGAAGGAGGAGACATCATCCGCTCCGTACGTGTGTTGAACGTGGAGGTGCTGTCCGTTCGGCACTTGGTCATCGGTGATTTGGATCACGGCGAGTACGACTCCATCATCCCCGTTCTCTTGAACGCTTCCACTCACGATCTAGAAGGGTATGTAGATGCACTCCTATCACTCGTTGCTTAGATGAACTCATAGATGGATCTTGGTGAAACCGTAGGAAAATTTTCAATTTTCTGCAACGTTCCCCAACAGTGGCATCATGAGCTAGGTCTATGGGTAGTTCTCTTTGCACGAGTAGAACACAATTTGTTGTGGGAGTAGATGTTGTCAACTTTGTTGCCACTACTACTCTTATTTTGCTTCAGCGGTATTGTGGGATGAAGCGGCCCGGACCGACCTTACACGTACGCTTACGTGAGACAGGTTCCACCGACTGACATGCACTAGTTGCATAAGGTGGCTAGCGGGTGTCTGTCTCTCCCACTTTAGTTGGAGCGGATTCGATGAAAAGGGTCCTTATGAAGGGTAAATAGAAGTTGACAAATCACGTTGTGGCTTTAACGTAGGTAAGAAAACGTTCTTGCTAGATCACAGATAGAAGCCACGTAACAACTTGCAACAACAATTCGAGGACGTCTAACTTGTTTTTGCAGCAAGTGTCTTGTGATGTGATATGGCCAAAAGTTGTGATGAATGATGAATGATATATTGTGATGTATGAGATCATGTTCTTGTAATAGGAATCACGACTTGCATGTCGATGAGTATGACAATCGGAAGGAGCCATAGGAGTTGTCTTAATTATTGTATGACCTGCGTGTCAATGTTTTAACGCCATGTAATTACTTTACTTTATTGCTAAACCGTTAGCCATAGTAGTAGAAGTAATAGTTGGCGAGCAACTTCATGGAGACACGATGATGGAGATCATGGTGTCATGCCGGTGACGAAGATGATCATGGAGCCCCGAAGATGGAGATCAAAGGAGCTATATGATATTGGCCATTATCGGCGCTACGGGAATGGGGTCCCTGACTTGCACTGCTCGCGCCTGCGGCATGGCTCAAAGGAGGCCCAGACAGCCCATCTTCATCAACACAAGCTCAAGACCTCGCGAGGGGCTGGAGCCTCATGGGCGGACGACAAGCAGCTTCCTCGTGCATGGCTCACAGCTGCCTCACGAGGAGGCGGAGAGTTCAAGGCGGGTACTCGCCAGTGCCCATGACGCAAGCCATGACGACCAAGGGCGCCAGGCGAGGCGCCAGCCCAGCAAAGGTCCTCCTTTCCTCTTTGGTGCAAAGGGAGCAAGCGCAGGCGAGAGCATCAGGCAAAGGCATCTGTTTCGGTGCAACAAGAACAGGACCAGCCCAACGGCCGGAAGGAAGTCATTGTGGAGCCCAAGCAGGCGTCACCACCAGAGCCTTTGACAGGCGAGGACCAACTTTAGTCAGGATAAGTGAACCCGTTGTTCCCCTTCAAAATGGCCAATTGTTGGCGCCCTTCTCGCGCAATATTTGGGAGGAGGCCCAAGGCCTTTGCCTATAAATAGGACTAGCCACCACCAGGGTAGAGGCATCTGGACGGAACCTAGCAATCTGGATCCTCACCAAGAAACCAGTAGATAGAGCGATTGAACTCCTCCTAGCAGTTCGTCGCACCAGCCAAGAACAGACCCTCGCGAGGCTGTTCTTCCTTGTATTGTTCATCATCAGCCCGAGAGGCAATCCACCACACCACACACTGGAGTAGGGTATTAAACCGCAATGGTGGCCTGAACCAGTATAAACCTTGTGTCTCTTGTGTTGTCCTGTTTGGTAGTTTAGGTCCTAGCGATTCGGCGAAGAGCAAGTAGGCAGAGGGTTAAATATCCGCGCGCACCCCAGTGTTTGAACCTCAAGGGTCTACCGGAACCCGTAATCCGACATTTGGCACGCCAGGTAGGGGTGCGCCGGAATTTGCCTTCCGTCATCTCGTTCTTCTCCGACCATCGCAGCCATGTCTGATGCTCGTCGGGCTCGCGCAGAGCGCCGAGCCGCCCTCGCTTCCCATGTCGCCCAGACGGCTCCCGTCGGCGGGCGCCCTCGTCGTTCCCCGTCACCTGCCGTCAACGCCACCACCGACCCAGCGGGGAAAGAATAGCAAGCATCGTCCCAGCATCGATCCATGAGGCGGGACGGCCGCACTGCCACGCCCTCGCTCACCCCCGCTGGTTCTTCGTCACGCGCACCCCGCTCGGTGATGGAGGCCCGAGCTGTGCTCATCGCGGCAAACGAGCTCCTGCGCTACCGCCCCATCGACGACGTTTACGAAGAGTGGCTCGACCGAGTCACCGAGCTCGTCCGCGACGCCGGGGGCTCCCCCGCGCCGTCCTTCTCGCTGCACCGCGCCCCGCCCTGCATGGTCAATAAAGCTCCTGGGGTGCCTCAGCCGCCTCCTCCTCAAGAAGGCGCCCTGGCCCCAAGGCGAGCAGCCCCTGGACGGAACCCGCTCCGTCAGGCGCCAGCGCGACAAGAGCGGAGCTGCCAAGAAGTCCCTCGCCCTCGAGAAGCTACCCAAGCGCTCCTCGCTCCAAAGACGTCAAGACCTGCGCTGCCCCACCAAGGGCGCATGGGGACCCGCAGACCAAGCTCTCCGTCGCCCAAGGCCCCTCAGGGCTACAGCTGGCTGCCGCGCTTTCACCTTCGAAGCTACGCAGCGTCGCGTGGTCCTGCAAGTTCAAGCAGACCTGCCTCGCCACGACGGCACGGCCGGTGACCCTACAGAGTTCCTCCAGCTTTTACGAGTTGGGCATCGAGGCTGCCAACGGGGACAAGAAGGTCATGGCTAACTGGTTTCCCATGGCGCTCAGGACGGGCCCGCACTGCCTCGAACACTGCTCTGTGCACGATCTCCTCCTCGACGAGATGCGCACCCGCTTCATCGCCAACTTCTAGGGTACTCGTGACTGCCACCCGCCGTGCGACATGCACCGCATCAAGCAGCAACCAGGGAAACCTGCGCAAGTACATCCAGCGCTTCAACAACGCGCCTCAAGATCCCCAAGGTGACGGAGGAGGCCATCATCTCAGCCTTCTCCGACGGTGTGCGCGACGTCAAGATGAAGGAGGAGTGGCGATGCATGAAGACCTGTGCACCTCCTTGAGCTGTTCAACTTGATGCACCAAGTGCTCCAGGGCTGAGGAGGGACGCCTCTCCTCCTCGAGCTGCCCGCCGCAGACCCGAAGAGAAGAAGCCCAAGGCCAAGGACATGAAGCGCAAGGGGCTGCCATACTGCAGCAGAGCAGACACCAAGCGAGGCGGAGATCCGCCTCAATCCTCCAAGGCGCCGACATCAAGCGTGTACCACGACCTCCACACCCACAACACCAATGAATGCCATGAGCTCCGGGCCCTGCGTGAAGCAAGGGTTGGCAGACGTCCCGACCGCAGCGACCGGGGCTACGGCCGAAGAGGAGGAAGGAACGCGGGACATTGGGAAGACCGCGGCCCACGCCAAGGGTGGCGCGACCAACCTCGCGAGGATCACTGGCAGGACCCGCCTCGCGAGGGAGGCTGGAGGGATCAGCCTCGCGAGGATCGCCCGCAAGGGAACATGGGCCTCCCTCCGCTGTCGCCGCAGCCAAGGAGAAATGAAGACCGTCATCAGGACGAGGGGGCTGGGGGCTTCCAGGAACCGTGTGCAATCGCCTGCATCCTGGGCGGAGCTCAAGCCCCAGCCTCTCAACGCATCTTCAAGCAGTTCGCCCGCGAAGTGAATGCAGTCCTTCCAAAGCTCGAGGCCACGCGCCCTCTGAGGTGGTCTGCATGCGCCACCATGTTCAGCTCAGCAGATCAGCTCAAGTGCGCGGCCACGGCCGGAGTCCTCCTGATGCTTTGTTCCCCAATCATCAGCAACGTGCTAGTCACCAGGACCCTCATCGACGGCGGAGCAGGGCTCAACGTCCTGTCCGTGGAAACATTCAACAATCTCCAAGTGCCCTACAGTTAGCTTCAGCCAACCAAGCCCTTCTCCGGAGTCACCGACGGCTCCACGGTCCCAATTGGGCAGGTCCGCCTTCCTGTCACCTTCGGGGCACGCAACAACTACCGCACCGAGCTCATCGACTTCGACGTCGCCCACATTCGCCTGTCGTACAATGCCATCCTTGGGTACCCGACGCTGGCCAAGTTCATGGTCGTAACCCACCACGGCTACAATGTCCTCAAGATGCCAGGAAGTGGCGGGGTCATCACGGTGCCCTGCGAAGAGAGAGACGCAGTGTGCTCCCTGGAGCGAGCCTTTCAGGTCGCGTCTCTGGAAGACCCGGACCGCGGAGGCAGGAGGCCTCCCGAGGCCGCCCCCAAGAAGAAGAAGATATCGTCCAGCCCGGCCCCTCAGGGCCCGCGCCTGCTCAGGGGGAACCTCCTTCCATCGCATAGGGAAGCGCCCTCGCGCCTCCTCAGTAGGCTCGGGGCTCTCCTCGAGGGCCGCCGACCTCGCCAAGGTCACAAGGAGGCGCTTGGGCACCACGTGGAGGCGTGTTTGAAGAACGCCCCTCAAGAAGGAGCAAGGCAAGGAGGGCCCAACCTCGGGAGTTCGCCGGCAAGGCCATTCAGAGCTACAGGAGTCAAGGGTCATGAGGGCCACCCGCTGCTGGCACTGTGGCCCCCCATCCAGCGAGGATGGTGGGCTGCGCGTCTGATCGACATACCGGGCTCAACCGAGCAGCCTCAGAGCGCCTCGGCCCTCGCAAGTGGGACGCCGCGGGTCCGCCCAAAGCTACGTGCGCATGCCTTATGGCTTGCCGAACGCGGCTGCTGCGCACCAGCGGCTCATGAGGGCCATCCTAGAGGCTCAAGAAGTCAGGCATTCCGCATCCCTGGCGGAGATGGAGATGGCCCGCGAGGAGCCACCAGCGCCTCCGGAGCCTCTTGAGGCCCCTGGGCCTGGGGGCTCGTGAGGATTGGCTCCCGCAGCCTGCCGAGTCTGCTACACCAACACCCCTTCGTCCCCAACATCATCAGGTGACATCTTTCAAGTTTCATTCCTGGCTGGGAGCGCCCACAGGGCCGCATTATTCCCAGGTCGTGTGGGTCCGTCCCTGCGGCATGTATCCCTTTTGTTTCATGTTCCTAGCTTACCTCATTGGGGGCGCCCCTCGGGCTGCATCATCCCCAAGTCGCTCGGGCCTGACCCAGCGGCGTGTACCCTTCTTGCGTTTATCTTAGGGCTATGCTTTCAACCCACCATGCTTGTTATTTAGTGCCTTTTCCTCCTGGGTGTCGGAATCTTGGGCGTTAAAGGGGGGGGTACCTGAGCATCACGACTCAGGGCTCCTACCGGCTCTCCAGCCCTCACCCTCTGGTCTTGTCCATGGCATGGCGACCTGGCAAGCCAGTGACGGCTGAAACCAGCTCGAGAGCCGGGACCCGAGGACGTTGAGTTTTGACATATAACCCAACTTGGGCGTTAAAGGGGGGTGCCTGAGCATCGCGACTCAGGGCTCCTACCGGCTCTCCGGCCCTCACCCTCTGGTCTTGTCCATGGCATCGCGACCTGGCATGCCAGCGACGGCTGAGACCAGCTCGAGAGCCGGGACCCGAGGACGTAGAGCAGAAAGGGGAGCGAAGGCGAGAGGGGAGGAACAAGCGAGGACCTCGCCAAGCAACCCCTCGTCGGCCAAGGCATGGATCTAGCGCCGCACCAGGAAGCGTTTTCTGACCCTCGAGATAAGTCACTCTCCGGAAACACTGGTTATCGTAGCACCGCCCCCGCACCAAGTGCAATCCCGTGTTAGCAATGTCGCTCTCCTTTCTCACCAAATGATGACTGCTTGAGCGCTAAGGAGGACCTCCTGAGCATCGCGACTCAGGGGCTCTTACCGGACCTCGGGCTGCTCACCTCCTGGCCTTGACGACGGCATCGCGACCTGGCATACCAGCGACAGCTGAAGCCGCCTTGGGACTGGTACCTGTCGGCGCAGAGCCTCAAGCCCTCACGAGGTCTGAAAGGAAGAAACTAAGCCAAGACGGAATAAGCATCTCGCACTGCTTCACAATAAGGATCATATTGACAAACGAAGCTACAAACATCTTACAAGCCCCCGCGGGGTACATTCTTGGCTCCTCGCAGGAACAAAAGACGCGAATCCTAAGGAGTCCTAGCTACAGAGGCCATCACGGCGGACGCCATCATCAACAGTGGGCCGCCCAGCACCGGCGCCAACCCCATCCAGATCAAGGGCGGCGACGGCCTGACGAGCCCGCTCTGCTCCGGGAGCGGCGCAGGCTCGGGGGCTCGTAGCTGTCGTCGCTCGTCTCCGCAGTTGCGAGGAGCTCGGCGGAGTCGCTGGATCCACCAGCGCCTCCCCCGCCTGGGGAGCTGCCGGGGGAGCGGTTGGCCGGCCTCTGTCTCGCCGCGGCAGGGTCCCGACCACCCCTTTCGGGGCAGCACTCCAGCCGGTGACCTTCTGCATCAAAGACCTTGAAGGACATCACCGAAGCACCGTCATACTCCAGGTAGATCGCGAGGGCACCCCTTGTCCTGCAGACCCGGGCGACCTCGCCCCAGCCTCAAGTCATGAAGACCTCGCCTGGGCAACGATCATGACGCCCGCCTCTCGTCGAGGGTGCTGCAGCCGGCGTGCTGCAGCCAAAGCCCCAGGGGTTCCCCTTGCCGGATGACGGAGGCGAAAAAAGGAGGGAGACGAATCCAAGACTTAGGAGGCGTGGCGGCGCGAAGCACGAACTCTCGGCAGGAGCCCTCGGCGTGGACTCCAGGGGGGAAGACGCTCACCTTCGTGACCCGCCGGCACAGACGGCGGCGCCTCCCGTGGCGTTCGGTGTCGGATCCTTCGGAGCCATCGATATGCGCATACAAGGGAAGCGGGAACCCTAGTGGTGGCCGCTCACACCAGGGTCTTAACGCTTCCAGGCGAGCGCCCTCGCCCCGCTGCCAGAGAGCGGGCCTCTTCTTCGGGGGAAGCAAGTCAGGATCTTCTTGGGGAGCCTTTCCCTTCTCTTCCGCGGAGAACCGGCGGATCGGAGCCATTGCAGCAAGACGGAGCAAGATACAGGAGGGAGGAGAAGCAGAGGGAGTAGACTGGAAGGGAGCGCGCCGTTTCGTACTTATAGCCGACGAAGGCCAACCGTCGACCTCCTCGATCGCAGGTAATCATGACCCGCTTTGCATGAGGGACTTGTCGAATCCGTGCGGTTACCAAGGCATCATGGGGAAGTAGAGGCGCCCACGTCCAAACAACCGCCACGCTGCACCCAAGGCCGCAGGCTGTTAGGGCCCGGGATGCTTCGCACTTGCCCTTTCGCCTCTCTGCTCGGCCAAGTCCGGGCACGCCGTGGGCCCGGGGGCTACTGTCGGCGTTCTGGGAATGGGGGTCCCCAGACTTGCCTGCCTGTGGCCTGCGGTGTGGCTCAAAGGAGGCCCAGCATAGCCCATCTTCATCAACACAAGCTCAAGACCCTCGCGAGGGGCCAAGCCTCAGAGGGCGGACGACAAGGAGCTTCCTCAGGCATGGCCTCGTCAGGCTGGCTCACGAGGAGGCGGAGAGTTCAAGGCGGGGTACCTCGCGAGGTGCCCATGACGCAAGCCATGACGCACCAAGGGCGCTACTGGTGCCAGCCCGCCAAGATGTCCTCCTTTCCTCTTTGGTGCAAAGGGAGCAAGCGCAGCGAGAGCATCGAGCAAAGGCATCCGCTTCGTGCAACAAGACCAGGACCAGCCCAACGGCCGGAAGGAAGTCATTGTGGAGCCCAAGCAGTATCACCACCAGAGCCTTTGACAAAGCGAGGACCAACTTTAGTCGGGATAAGTGTACCCACTGCTCCCCTTCAAATGGCTAATTGTTGGCGCCTTCCCACTTAATATTTGGGAAGAGGCCCAAGGCCTTGCCTATAAATAGACTAGCCACCTCCAGGGTAGAGGTATCTGGGCGGAACCTAGCAATCTGGATCCTCACCAAGAAACCAGTAGATAGAGCGATTGAACTCCTCCTAGCAGTTCGTCGCACCAGCCGAGAACAGACCCTCGCGAGGCTGTTCTTCCTTGTATTGTTCATCATCAGCCCGAGAGGCAATCCACCACACCACACACTGGAGTAGGGTATTACACTGCAATGGTGGCCTGACCAGTATAAACCTTGTGTCTCTTGTGTTGTCCTGTTTGGTAGTTTAGGTCCTAGCGATTCGGCGAAGAGCAAGTAGGCAGAGGGTTAAATCTCCGCGCGCGCCCCAGTGTTCGAACCTCAAGGGTCTGCCGGAACCCGTAATCCGACAACCATATCATGTCACTACTATATAATTGCATGTGATGTTTATTATGTTTATGCATCTTGCGCCGGTAGTAAATAAGATTACGGGTAGACGGTAGTAAATAAGATGATCCCTTATAACAATTTCAAGAAAGTGTTCTCCCCTAACTGTGCGCCGTTGCTAAAGTTCGTCGTTTTGAAGCACCACGTGATGATCGGGTGTGATAGATTCTTACGTTCACATACAACGGGTGTAAGACAGTTTTACACATGCAAAAACACTTAGGGTTAACTTGACGAGCCTAGCATGTACGCATATGGCCTCGTAACACGAGACCGAAGGTCGAACATGAGTCGATGGAAGATACGATCAACATGGAGATGTTCACCGATGATGACTAGTCCATCTCACGTGATGATCGGACATGGCCTAGTCGACTCGGATCATGTAACACTTAGATGACTAGAGGGATGTCTAATCTGAGTGGGAGTTCATTAAATAATTTGATTAGATGAACTTAATTATCATGAACTTAGTTTAAAACCTTTGCAAATATGTCTTGTAGATCAAATGGCCAACGCTCATGTCAACATGAACTTCAACGCATTCCTAGAGAAAACCAAGCTGAAAGATGATGGCAACAACTATACGGATTGGGTCCGGAACCTGAGGATCATCCTCATAGCTATCAAGAAAGCATATGTCCTAGATGGACCGCTAGGTGAAGCACCCATCCCAGAGAACCAAGATGTTATGAACGCTTGGCCACGCGTCGATGATTACTCCTCGCTCAAGGCGGCATGCTTTACAGCCTAGAACCGGGGCTCCAAAAGCATTTTGAGCAACACGGAGCATATGAGATGTTCGAGGAGCTGAAAATGGTTTTGCAAGCTCATGCTCGGGTCGAGAGATATGAAGTCTCCGACAAGTTCTACAGTTGTAAGATGGAGGAAAATAGTTCTGTCAGTGAGCACATACTCAAAATGTCTGGGTTGCACAACCGCCTGTCCTAGCTGGACATTAACCTCCCGGATGAGGCGGTCGTTAACAGAATCCTTCAGTCGCTCCCACCGAGCTACAAGAGCTTTGTGATGAACTACAATATGCAGGGGATGGTGAAAACTATTCCTGAAGTATTTTCAATGCTGAAGTCGGCAGAGGTAGAAATCAAGAAAGAACATCAAGTGTTGATGGTCAATAAAACCACCAAGTTCAAGAAGGGCAAGGGTAAGAAGAACTTCAAGAAGGACGGCAAGGATGTTGCCGCGTCTGCAAGCCAGCTTGCCGGAAGAAGTCAAAGAATGTACCCAAGCCCGAGATCGAGTGCTTTTATTGCAAAGGGAAGGGTCATCGAAGCGGAACTGCCCCAAATACTTAGCGTAAAAGAAGGCCGCAACACTAAAGGTATATGTGATATACATGTAATTGATGTGTACCTTACGAGTACCCGTAGTAACTCCTGGGTATTTGATACCGGTGCCATTGCTCATATTTGTAACTCACAGCAGGAGCTGCGGAATAAGCGAAGACTGGCGAAGGATGAGGTGATGATGCACGTCGGGAATGGTTCCAAGGTCGATGTGATCGCCGTCGGCACGCTACCTCTACATTTACCTACGGGATTATTTTTAAACCTCAATAATTGTTATTTAGTGCCAAGTTTGAGCATGAACATTGTATCTGGATCTCGTTTGATACGAGATGTCTACTCATTTAAATCCGAGAATAATGGTTGTTCTATTTACATGAGAGATATGTTTTATGGTCATGCCCCGATGGTCAATGGTTTATTCTTAATGAATCTCGAGCGTAATGTTACACATATTCATAGTGTGAATACCAAAAGATGTAAAGTTGATAACGATAGTCCCACATACTTGTGGCACTGCCGCCTTGGTCACATTGATGTCAAGCGCATGAAGAAGCTCCATGCTGATGGACTTTTAGAGTCTCTAGATTATGAATCGTTTGACACATGCGAGCCATGCCTCATGGGCAAGATGACCAAGACTCCGTTCTCCGGAACAATGGAGCGAGCAAGCAACTTGTTGCAAATCATACATACTGATGTGTGCGGTGCAATGAGCGTTGAGGCTCGCGGAGGATATCGTTATCTTCTCACTCTCACTGATGACTTGAGTAGATATGGGTATGTCTACTTAATGAAACACAAGTCTGAGACCTTTGAAAAGTTCAAGGAATTTCAGAATGAGGTAGAGAATGAACATGACCAAAAGATAAAGTTCCTACGATCAGATCGTGGTGGAGAATATTTAAGTCACGAATTTGGTACGCACTTAAGGAAATGTGGAATCATTTCACAACTCACGCTGCCTGGAACACCTTAGCGTAACGGTGTGTCCGAATGTCGTAATCGCACTCTATTGGATATGGTGTGGTCTATGATGTCTCTTACCGATTTACCGCTATCATTTTGGGATACGCTCTAGATACAGCTACATTCACTTTAAATAGGGCTCCGTCTAAATTCGTTGAGACGACACCGTATGAATTATGGTTTGGGAAGAAACCTAAGCTGTCGTTTCTAAAAGTTTGGGGATGCGATGCTTATGTCAAGAGACTTCAACCTGAAAAGCTCGAACCCAAATCGGAAAAATGCGTCTTCATAGGATACCCTAAGGAAACCATTGGGTATACCTTCTACTTAAGATCCGAGGGCAAGATCTTTGTTGCCAAGAACGGATCCTTTCTAGAAAAAGAGTTTCTCTCGAAAGAAGTAAGTGGGAGGAAAGTAGAACTCGATGAAGTACTACCTCTTGAACCGGAAAGTAGTGCAGCTCAGGAAAATGTTCCTGTGGTGCCTACACCAACTGGAGAGGAAATTAATGATCAAGGTACTTCGGATCAAGTTGCTACTGAACTTCGTAGGTCCACAAGGACACATTCCACACCAGAGTGGTATGGCAACCCTGTCCTGGAAATAATGTTGTTAGACAACGGTGAACCTTCGAACTATGAAGAAGCGATGGCGGGCCCAGATTCCAACAAATGGCTTGAAGCCATGCAATCCGAGATAAAATCCATGTATGAAAACAAAGTATGGACTTTGACAGACTTGCCCGATGATCGGCGAGCGATAGAAAACAAATGGATCTTTAAGAAGAAGACGGACGCGGATGGTAATGTTACCATCTATAAAGCTCGACTTGTCGCTAAGGGTTATCGGCAAGTTCAAGGGGTTGACTACAATGAGACATTCTCTCCGTAGCGAAGTGAAGTCCGTCCAATCATGTTAGCAATTGCCGCATACTATGATTATGAGATATGGCGATGGACGCCAAAACGGCATTCCTTAACGGCATCTTAAGGAAGAACTGTATATGATATAGCCGAAGGTTTTGTCGATCCTAAGAATGCTAACAAAGTATGCAAGCTCCAGCGATCCATTTATGGGCTGGTGCAAGCATCTCGGAGTTGGAACATTTGCTTTGATGAGATGATCAAAGCATTTGGGTTTATGCAGACTTATGGAGAAGCCTGCATTTACAAGAAAGTGAGTGGGAGCTCTGTAGCATTTCTCATTTTATATGTGGACAACATACTCTTGATGGGAAATGATATAGAACTTTTGGACAGAATTAAGGCCTACTTGAATAAGTGATTTTCAATTAAGGACCTTGGAGAAGCTGCTTACATATTAGGCATCAAGATCTATAGGGATAGATCGAGACGCCTCATAGGTCTTTCACAAAGCACGTACCTTGATAAGATTTTGAAGAAGTTCAAAATGGATCAGTCCAAGAAAGGGTTCTTGCCTGTATTGCAAGGTGTGAGATTGAGCTCGGCTCAATGCCCGACCACGGCAAAAGATAAAGAAGAGATGAGTGTCATCCCCTATGCTTCAGCCATAGGATCTATTATGTATGCCATGCTGTGTACCAGACCTGATGTAAACCTTGCCGTAAGTTTGGTAGGTAGGTACCAAAGTAATCCCGGCAAGGAACACTAGACAGCGGTCAAGAATATCCTGAAGTATCTGAAAAGGACAAAGGACATGTTTCTCATTTATGGAGGTGACGAAGAGCTCGTCGTAAAGGGTTACGTCGACGCTACCTTCGACACAGATCTGGATGAATCTAAGTCACAAACCGGATACGTGTATATGTTGAATGGTGGAGCAGTAAGCTAGTGCAGCTGCAAGCAGAGCGTCGTGGCGGGATCTACATGTGAAGCGGAGTACATGGCAGCCTCGGAGGCAGCGCATGAAGCAATTTGGGTGAAGGAGTTCATCACCGACCTAGGAGTCATACCCAATGCGTCGGGGCCGATCAAACTCTTTTGTGACAACACTGGAGCTATTGCCCTTGCCAAGGAGCCCAGGTTTCACAAGAAGACCAGGCACATCAAGCGTCGTTTCAACTCCATCCGTGAAAATGTTCAAGTTGGAGACATAGATATTTCGCGAGCAAAGCAGACCCGTTGACTAAACCTCTTTCGCGAGCAAAGCATGATCAACACCAGAATTCTATGGGTGTTCGATTCATCACAATGTAACTAGATTATTGACTCTAGTGCAAGTGGGAGACTATTGGAAATATGCCCTAGAGGCAATAATAAAAGGATTATTAATATATTTCCTTGTTCATGATAATTGTCTATTATTCATGCTATAACTGTGTTACCCGGAAATCGTAATACACGTGTGAATACATAGACCATAATATGTCCCTAGTAATCCTCTAGTTGACTAGCTCGTTGATCAACAGATAGTCATGGTTTCCTGACTATGGACATTAGATGTCGTTGATAACGGGATCACATCATTAGGAGAATGATGTGATGGACAAGACCCAATCCTAAGCATAGCACAAGATCGTGTAGTTCGTTTTGCTAGAGCTTTTACAGTGTCAAGTATCTTTTCCTTATACCATGAAATCGTGTAACTCCCGGATACCATAGGAGTGCTTTGGGTGTACCAAACGTCACAACGTAACTGGGTGACTATGAAGGTGCACTACAGGTATCTCCGAAAGTGTTTGTTGGGTTGACATGGATCGAGACTGGGATTTGTCACTCCGTATGACGGAGAGGTATCTCTGGGCCCACTCGGCAATGCATCATCATAATGAGCTCAAAGTGACCAAGTGTTTGGTCACGGGATCATGCATTACGGTACGAGTAAAGTGACTTGCCGGTAACGAGACTGAACGAGGTATTGGGATACCGACGATCGAGTCCCGGGCAAGTAACGTACCGATTGACAAAAGGAATTGTATACGGGGTTGATTGAATCCTCAACATCGTGGTTCATCCGATGAGATCATCGAGGAGCATGTGGGAGCCAACATGGGTATCCAGATCCCGATGTTGGTTATTGACCGGAGAGCCGTCTCGGTCATGTCTGCGTGTATCCCGAACCCGTAGGGTCTACACACTTAAGGTTCGGTGACGCTAGGGTTATTAGGAAGACTTGTATGTGATTACCGAATGTTGTTCGGAGTCCCGGATGAGATCCTGAACGTCACGAGGAGTTCCGGAAAGGTCCGGAGGTGAAGATTTGTATATGGGAAGTTGTCATGTGGTCACCGGAAAGTATCAGGGGCATATCGGTATTGTACCGGAGCCACCGGAGGGGTTCCGGGGGTCCACCGGGAGGGGCCACCTCTCTCGGAGGGCCTCATGGGCCGTAGTGGGCAGGGAACTAGCCCTTGGAGGGCTGGGCGTGCCCCCCCTTGGGCCCATGCGCCTAGGGTTGGGGGGGAAACCCTAGTGGGGGTGCCCCCCTTGCTTGGGGGGCAAGCCCCCTCCCTTGGCCCCCCCTCTAGATCTCATCTAGAGGGGGTCGTCCCCCTTTCCCCTTCCCCTATAAATAGAGGGGCGAGGGGAGGGCTGCACACAACATCCAAGGTGCAGCCCTCCCTCCCAACACCTCTCCTCCTCCGTTAAGAGCTTGGCGAAGCCCTCCGAGTCTTGCCTCTCCCACCACCACGCCGTCGTCTTCTGCTCTTTGGAGCCTTCTTCCTCAACCTCTCCTTCCCCTTGCTGGATCAAGAAGGAGGAGACGTCATCCGCTCCGTATGTGTGTTGAATGCGAAGGTGCTGTCCGTTCGGCACTTGGTCATCGGTGATTTGGATCACGGCGAGTACGACTCCATCATCCCCGTTCTCTTGAACGCTTCCGCTCGCGATCTACAAGGGTATGTAGATGCACTCCTATCACTCGTTGCTTAGATGAACTCATAGATGGATCTTGGTGAAACCGTAGGAAAATTTTTAATTTTCTGCAACGTTCCCCAACAGTATATTGTCTCCTTCCATCCATACGTCTATCTCGATATCTCTCAGGGCATCTTCTATCGCGCACACACCTTGTCACTCGATCAGCCACCCATGCAGTCCCATCACGACTCCAGGGGATCTCTATATGACAAACATACACTCTCTCCTCCCCATGTCTGCATTTTCTCCGTACGTCTCTCTCGACCTCTCTCCCTTGTTTGTCAGACCCCTCTTGGACACGTGCTAGGGGTCTTGCTCTCTCGGTTCCAAAGAACCACACACTATCTCCTCACCTTGCCTCCGTTGTCAAAGATGCATGTGTGATATGTTTGCATAAGACACGCATGCTTTTTCTCTACTTTTGTCGTGTGTTGTCCATGTCTCTTTCACACACGCACACACACTTTTTTCACTCGCTCTTTCTATTTCGCTCTCTCTCTCTCTCTCTCTCTCTCTCTAGTTAGGGACTCTGTCACATCCATAATCATATGGGTGTTTTGAAAAGTCAAACCTCAGAAAAGTTTGACCAGGTATATGTGGAGAAAAACATTTACGTCTAGAACGATCATTAGATTCATCACAATATGTACTTACTTCATACTATCATTTATCTTTGGTATTGTAGATATAAGTATTTTCTTTATAAACTTGGTCAAAGTTTCTTGACTTTAAAAAATGTTGGAATTACATTATCGAACGGAGGGAGTAGCTCTTTCTCTCTCTCTGCTATGTCTCATGGGCCTCCCCTCTCACTCGAACTCTCTATACCGACGGATTATACGCTCACTGTGTTAGCGTATAGCTCCGTATATTGTTTAGTTGACAAGTCAACCTGTCCACATGCTGCCTTGTCAGCTCGTGTTCTGTATCTTCGTGTGTTGGCCCATGTGGCAGTGGGTGAAAATAAGTAAACTAGAGGCCCATCTAACACGCGGAGAAGTAAACAAAGTTGAAACCACACGGGGTAGTACCCCGCATGATAGTAAATTGAGGGCGCATTGAGGACACACTTCTTGCGCGTGAAGGACGCACTCGCGCATAATTCACCACTGCTCAGCGGCATGCATAGAAGGACGCACTGGCGCACACCCAACACACAACACACACCAGCACACGTGTACACCGGCGTTGCCGCCGGTTGAGATGGACGGCAAGGCAGCCAAAAAGCGGAGGCGGCTCGAGCCAAAACCGCATCCGGCGAGCCTGGACTTCAGTAGCAGCCTCCCCGATGATATGCTGCTTGTCATCATCGGCCTCCGCCCCACCAAATCTGCCGGGCGGACCGCCCTGCTCTCCCGGCGGTGGCGCCCCCTCTGGCGCTGCGTCCCCCTCAACCTCGCCGTTGACAGCTGCCTCTGTGATGGGTATTGCAAATGCATGGCCGCAGTCTCCAAGATCCTTTCATCGCACCCTAGGCCAGCCAGACGCCTTAACATCCTCATGTTCAGTACCAACTGCAAGGTCCAACCCAAGTTCGATGTGTGGTTCTTATCCCCCGCACTAGATTTGCTCGAGGAGCTCAGCTTTGAAGCTGGACGATGTCGCTCTCTGCCGCCGTCTGCGCTCCGCCTCACGCCAACGCTGCACCGTGCTAGCTTCAGCTCCTGCTATCTTCCCTAGATTAATGCCGCGCCTGCTGTCGGTGTCAAAACCGGCAGATCTCGGGTAGGGGGTCCTGAACTGTGCGTCTAAGGCTAATGGTAACAGGAGGCGGGGGACACAATGTTTACCCAGGTTCAGGCCCTCTCGATGGAGGTAATACCCTACTTCCTGCTTGATTGATCTTGATGATATGAGTATTACAAGAGTTGAGCTACCACGAGATCGTAGAGGCTAAACCCTAGATGCTAGCCTATGATTATGATTGTTGTTGTCCTACGGACTAAACCCTCCAGTTTATATAGACACCGGAGGGGGCTAGGGTTACACAGAGTTGGTTACAGAGTAGGAGATGTACATATCTGAATTGCCAAGCTTTCCTTCCATGAAAAGGAGAGTCCCATCCGGACACGGGACGAAGTCTTCAATCTTGTATCTTCATAGTCCAACAGTCCAGCCAAAGTATATAGTCCGGCAGTCCAAGGACCCCTTAATCCAGGACTCCCTCAGTAGCCCCTGAACCAGGCTTCAATAACGACGAGTCCGACGCGCAGATTGTCTTCGGCATTGCAAGGCAGGTTCCTTCTCTGAATACTCCATAGAATATTTTGAACACAAGAATCGTGTCCGGCTCCGCAAAGCAAATTCCATATACCACTGTAGAGAGCACAATATTCCACAAATCTAATCTGTTGACAACTTTTCATAGAGTGACGTCACGCCACGACCCGGTCATTATTCGAACTGTTTTTCTCCACCAGCCACTACACGCGCTGCCAGGCGGTTTTATTGGCACGTCTTGTCGAAGCAGAGATCGTGTTCCCCTTATCACGGGATTCTCATCAATACAGGTGTGGGTAACCCAATCATGCTTGTTTAATATGACTCCTCGATTTTAGGCAAGTCCCAAACGGTCACGCGGGGGACGCTTGATATTCGTCCTCTTTATAAGGGGGCCAAGGCCTGTCCTTTTCTTCCCATGCTCGATCCTTCCCCTCCCGCACCTCGAGTTCCAACACCCAAGGCTCAAGCTAAGCACTTCAGACCTTCAATCATGTCCGGATCCAACCTTCAAGGCCCGTGGATGGCCTCCTCTGTCACAGAGGAGGACATCAAGAAGCTTAGGGAGGCCAGGTATCTCACCGCCGAAATCCCGCACAGGCTGCCTTCTCAAGGGCAGGTCATCCCCACTCCCGAACCCAACAATAGTGTTGTATTTATTTCCCACTTCCTCCGAGGGCTAGGTTTTAGTCTTGATCCCTTCGTGAGAGGGCTCATGTTCTATTACGGTCTAGATTTCCACGATCTAGCTCCAGATTCCATCCTTCACATCTCATCGTTTATCGTCGTGTGTGAAGCCTTCCTCCACATCACCCCCCACTTCGGCCTATGGCTCAAGACCTTCAATGTGAGGCCGAAGGTGATCGATGGGCGTCACGCGGAGTGCGGAGGCGCTACAATAAGCAAAGGCGCCGACGCCTCATGGCCAAATGGTTCCTTCATAGAAACTTCTGACTTATGGCAACGGGAGTGGTTTTATATCACAACTCCCCGAGGTACAAAGCGGGCGGCCGCTCCAGCGTTCCTCTCGGGCCCTCTGCCGCAACTGGCGTCATGGGTCAACACGGGGCTGGACTGGGGCCAGTTAATGACGTGCTGATACTGCAAAGCCGCATCCGAGACCTTCTTAAGAAGGATGTCAGTCTTGTCAAGATAATGCGAGTAATGCTGGTTCGTCGGGTCCTGCGCTGCCAACGTCGACCTCTCCGTATGTGGGAGTTCAACCCGGAAGGACCGTGAACCATTAAAAATTCTTCAGCATGACACTCAAAGAGATGTATGGGTCGTTCTTCGGATCACGAATAAAGTGTCCGGACACCACCGAGGACGTGGGTCTCAACTGCAACCGTCCGGATACCCAAGTAAGTAATTCCGCTACCGAACACACCGTCCTTTATGTTTGTCATAACATCATTCTGATAAATTGCTCTCGGTCAGGACTGTATAAGGAAGGTGGAGAGGATTAGTTGTTCGGCCCCTCTTCCCAAAGGCTCACCGGATCCTTTATTGATCAGGATGCTTGAGCGCGCACCGTATCAGGTGCCATCAGGAGAAGATGAGGGGAGGAATAGAGAAGCCACCGGTGGGCCTCATACTTTACACATCCAAATCGGGGGAGTAAGTGCCTCCGCGAAGGAGGATAATCAGGGAGGTGAATCCAAAATCCCCTCTCCTTACGGTAAGGAAAGGGCCGCCTATGAAGACTCAGAAACGGAAGTTTCCAAACAAGGGAAGAAACCCTCGCCATGGGGCCCTGCCCAGAGGGCGTCCATACCGCACAACGCCCGCAAGGGGGCCAGCCCTCAACCGAGCTGTAAGTGAAAAAAGGTACTTTGGAAAATATATTTTGTTTTATCTCCGAGAATAATAACCGAGACATATTTGTTGCAGTCTGGCTCGTAGCCCTTCTCCACAGAGTTCGTCTTCAGGGGATCTTCTTCCGGAGATGATGGAGAGTGAAACGCCTCCTCCTGCCTCCCCGCCACATGGGGTGGATGACCCCGAGGTGTCGTCACGGAGGATTTCTCCTGATCTGCCAAGGCCAGAAGTTGACACTTCGGCTGCCCAAACTCCGGAATATTGAGCTCCCAAGGAGAGCTTCAGAAAGAGTCCGGGATTGTCCGGCACACAGCCGGACACACTGATGGGTCTTCTGGAGCGAGCGGCCATCTCAGAGACACAGCGTGCCTTAATGGGTACGGTGGTTGAGAGGATTTCATCCTCCAAAAGCGGTTTGAATGAAGCTTTTACGAGTCTGCTGAGAGGCTTTGAGGTACGCAAAAAATAATATATGTATTTTTGACGGTACCTGTAACGCCCCGGATCCGTTGCGCCAGGTGTCCGCCAGTTATTCGCCGTCGTTGCCATGTCATTTGCTTGCGTGTTGCACTTTGCCATGTCATCATTTGCATTTTATCATGTCATCATGTGCATTTCATTTTGCATACATGTACGCCTCATGCATCCGAGCCTTTTCCCCGTTGTCCGTTTTGCAATCCGGCACTCCTGTGTCCTCCTGTTCCTTCTTCCCTCTTTTAGGTAAAGCGGGTATTAAACTTTCTCGGAATGGACCGAGGTTTGCCAAGCGGCCTCGGTATAACACCGGTAGACCGCCTGTCAAGTTTCGTGCCATTTGGAGGTCGCTTGGTACTCCAACGGATAACCGGGTAACCGTAAAGCCCTCTTTTGTTGCAGCCCAACACCCCTTCCAAAGTGGCCCAAAGCCCACCAAACTCCCCTCCATGCTCTCGGTCGTTCGATCACGATCGCGTGGCCGAAAACCGCACCTCATTTGGACTCTCCTAGCTCCCTCTACCTATAAATAAGTCCTCCCCTTCCATTTTCGCGGTGCAAACCCTAGCCTAACTCCTCCGCGCCGCCGGACATGTCCATCCGCGCCGGACATGTCCGCCGGACACGCCGTCTCGCCCAATCAGGGCGCGACACGTCGCCTTCCCGCCGCAGCAGCCAACCAGGGCGCGCCCGCGTCTCTGGCACCACGCCGCCGCAGCCAGCGGGGCCGAGGCTGCCCGCCCGCCCACAGCCTCACGCCCCCAGCGCCGCGCCTCGCCCTGCCCGCCTGGCGAAGCCGTCGCCGCCGCCACAGATCTCGCCGCCAGCGACCTTGCCATGAGCCCGCCGCCTCGGCGCCGCTCGCGCCGCCGCCACCCAGCGCTGCTCCGCCCAGCCCAGCGCCAGCGCCTCGGCCCTACCGTCGCCGCCCGATAACTCAAGCCCGCCCGGACCGGATCCGTCGCCGGACTCACTTTGAACCGCCGCCACGGCCATGCCTCTCCGGCGCCCCGCGCCGCCTCTCCCCCGCCTCCGGCCAGATCCGGGGAAGGAGACCCCGGATCTGCCATCTCCGGCCACCCCGGCGCCGTCCCCGTCGTCTCCGGCGAATTTTCCGGCGAGCCTCGAAAAGCGTGCAAGCCCGAGGTTGACCCCGAAATATCTCCAAGTCCCCGAATCCATTAATTTTTCATGCATTTTCATCGCATCACATCTCCGCATCCGTAGCTCCGTTTTGCGCGTATAATATGTCAAAATGTTCGTCTCGATGAGTACATCATTTCATTCCATTGCATCATTTTCATTTGAGTTCATCTTGATGCCCGAAATGCTGTTGGAAGAAGGCTTCAGATCGTTAGTTCCAGAATCTTATCAGCTCGAGCTCTTTTGTCATTTTTGCCATGATTTATGTGTGCATCCTATGAATTTGAGTCCTACATGTGAATTGAACATTGCCATGCCATCTTTCCATGGGTGTTTGCCAGGTATTTTTGTGAGCTATGTGTTGACTAGAACAAGCATGCAAAGTAGGGATGATGATGTTGCTGATTTCAGGAACTTAGTGATTTCACTAAGTCTTGTCCTGCTGTTAATTTTATGCCATATGTTCATGTTGTTACAGAGAGATCTATGCCCTTTTGAGCATGATCAGTAAGGGTGTTTTGGACATATGGATGTGCTCTATCCATCCATGCCTTTGTTGGTATTTTTGGAGTAGTCTAGCATGTCATTTTCGTGCTCTACTTTTGCTTGAAATGTTTCCTGGCAGACTGTTTGCGTGAGATTCAATTTTCACGAGGTCGTTGTAGTTGATCCGTGTATGCTATGATGTTGTTCTTGCCATGTATAGCTCCTATGCCATGTTTTCTTGATGGGTGTATGCTTAGTTTATCATGAGATGATCTGTAGTGAGTGCATCGAGCTCACGAACATGCCATGTTGAATCTGTTTTTGCCATGTCCTGATATTTCACTAAGTCTGAAATCTGTAATAAAACTTGCTATGTTTACATGGGTGCCATCATTTCTTAGAGTCCTTTTTGGCTTATGGTCAGTAAGGGACTATTGATATATGCTTTGAGTAGAATCATGTCATGCCTTGCTTTGCTATTATAAGTTCCTGTAGCATGTTGTTTGCTTGCTCTAAACATGCCTTCCTGATGTTAATTCCTGGTATGTTAGTATCTTCACTAAGTCTGTGAACCTGATATTTTGAGCACTTTCTCCATGCTTGTTTGAACATGTTATGATGTGTTTTAGCCGTAGCTCAGTGTTCCTCTTTTGTTAAGCATCTCCTGTAGTTCGTTGTCATATGCTTTGTTTTTATGTTGGGGTGCTGTAGCATAGTTTCGTGTTGCGTGCTAAGTAGCATCGGGCTGTTAAACGCAGCTTTCGTCATTCTTGTTTTGCTTGTCATTTGCAAACCGTGCATCCGATTCGGTGATCTTTATATCGATTTCAACGAAATCATCTCATCTTTCCAGTGGCATACTTGGTTTGCCAAGTTGATGCCCGTTCATCATTTTCCTTCCGAGCATACATATGCATTGCATATAACATCTCGCATCGCATGCCATTTTGCATCATATTGCTTGTGCATTGTTCCTTGTTTGATTGTGGTTCCGTTGCTTGTGTTCTTGCTTTGGGTAGAGCCGGGAGACGAGTACGTGAACGAGGAAGCTGTTGAGAACGCCTACGAGGATCAAGTCTTCGACAACTCTGAGAACCTTGCAGGCAAGATGACCATACCCTCGAAATCACTACTATCTTTGCTATGCTAGTTTGCTCGCTCTTTTGCTATGCCAATGCTACGATGCCTACCTTTTGCTTGTCAGCCTCCCAAATTGCCATGTCAAACCCCTAAACTTTGACACCTTTTCCTATGCAAACCGTTGTTTGGCTATGTTACCGCTTTGCTCAAATTTCTCTTATAGCGTTGCTAGTTGCAGTGAAGTTGAAGATTTCTCCATGGTGGTCGGGGTTTATGTTGGGATATCACAATATCTCTTATATTATTAATGCATCTATATACTTGGTAAAGGGTGGAAGGCTCGGCCTTATGCCCGTGTTTTGTTCCACTCTTGCCGCCCTAGTTTCCGCCATACCGTGTTATGTTCCCGGATTTTGCGCCCTTACGCGGTCGGGTGATTTATGGGACCCCCGACAGTTCGCTTTGAATAAAACTTGTCCAGCAAGGCCCAACATTGCCTTTTACCATTTGCCTCACCACCACCTACTTTTTCCCTTGGGAGTCGCTCTCTCGAGGGTCATCTTTATTTTAGCCCCCGCCAGTGCTTGTCTAAGTGTTGGTCCGAATCGGCAGATCATGGGGCCACCTCGGGCAACTCGAGGGCTGGTTTCACTCGTGGGTGACCTATCCGGTGTTGCCCTGAGAACGAGATATGTGCAGCTCCTATCGGGATTGTCGGCGCATCGGGCGGCTTTGCTGGTCTTGTTTTACCATTGTCGAAATGTCTTGATGTACCGGGATTCCGAGCCTGATCGGAGTGTCTCGGGTGAAGGTCTATTCCTTCGATGATCGCGAGAGCTTGTCATGGGCTAAGTTGGGACACCCCTGCAGGGTATAAACTTTCGAGAGCCGTGCCCGCGGTTATGTGGCAGATGGGAATTTGTTAATGTCCGGTTGTAGAAAACCTGAGTTGACCTTAATTAAAATACATCAACCGTGTGTGTTTACCGTGATGGTCTCTTTCCGGCGGAGTCCGGGAAGCGAACACGGTGTTGGAGTTATGCTTGACGCAGGTTGCTATAGGATCACTTCTTGATCATACTTTTGACGACCGTGCTTTGCCTTCTCTTCTCGCTCTCATTTGCGTATGTTAGCCTCCGTATATGCTAGTTGCTTGCTGCAGCTCCACCTCATGCCTTTACCTTACCCATAAGCTTAAATAGTCTTGATCTCGCGGGTGTGAGATTGCTGAGTCCTCGTGACTCACCAGATACTTCCAAAACCAGTTTGCAGGTGCCTATGTTACCGAGCAGGTGACGCAACCAAGCTCAAGGAGGAGCTCGATGAAGATCTTGCCCTTTATGTTGTTTTCGTTCTAGTTGATCAGTAATGGAGCCCAGTTGGGGTCGATCGTGGACCTTTGTCGCATTTGGGGTTCTTCTTTTATTTTGGTTCCGTAGTCGGACCTTGATTGTGTCTGGATGATGTAATGCTTTATTCATGTATTTGTGTGAAGTGGCGATTGTAAGCCAACTATGTATCTTTTTCCCTTATGTATAACATGGATTGTGCGAAGATTACCTCACTTGCGACATTGCTTTCAATGCGGTTATGTCTCTAAGCCGTGCTTCGACACGTGGGAGATATAGCCGCATCGAGGGCGTTACAAGTTGGTAATCGAGCCATCCCGACCTTAGGAGCCCCACCGCTTGATCGCTTTTAGCGGCGAGTTGTGTCTAGAAAAATGTTTTGAGTCATTTAGGATTATATATATCGGAGAGTTTAGAATTCTTTTTACTCCCAGTCCTTTGACCTTCGGTGAGGTATCCCGACGAGAGTTTTGACTCTTCTCTTCTCAAATTTCACTAAAAAATTTTAGGATCACGCGGGTATCTTGGAATCGTTCCGATGGTTTTATGACGAGAACATTGTTCTTGGTGCCTCCTGACATTTAGGGGTTGTGGCAGTGTCCCGGGAGTTGAGCTACGAGGTGTTGTCGTCATAATTTTATCGCTGCAGTTCGGAATACCGAGTTTAGTACGCCGACATCGAAAATCTCTTTTATGCAGTTGTTGGTGAGATAACCCCGCTAACCCAATCTTCGAGGTGAGTACGGAGTATTGCCATGACTTGTATAACGGATGCTTTTCAAGGTTGAGGTAGACGATTTCGAAGGTTTCTTGGTTATGTGTTGACGGATGGATACAATGGATGTAGGGATTGTTAGTTTGTATGAGATATTATTGCTCCCTGTATCCCCAACACCGATTGCATAACCGAAAATTTCGGGAGTTTTATAGGTGGGAATTCAAGTAGCTCCTAGGATATCTTTCCGACGGATGTATGATATGAAATTGGGGTTCGACGCCTAGTGGTCCGCCTATTCACGGTTGGTTTTACAATGGTCTCGTTGTGTCTTAAAGAGTCCTTGGCTATGCCGACTGGGATGCTTCAGATGTCATATGCACTTGCCTTGTACATGATGGTGCTGTACGATTGAGCCCGTGTAGGCCCCACCACGAAAACTTCGGACAAAATCTCTATCATATGTTTGTTCCGGCTTATTCTGCAAGCCAATCCTTTGTTTTGTTTTATTTGTGGTATTCGAGTTGCTTCGAAGTCAAATGTTGAATCCATACCTTTCCTAAACGGTGTTCTCATACTCCGATGTGAATACCAATCCTTCTCGACAATCAAGATTGTCATGTCCACTCTTTCCAACCGGTGTGCTTCTCTTCAAGTGGATCCCATCATTTTTCCCATCCGCAAGATCAAATCTAAGTTTTCTCAACGGTGTTTGTTTCATCCATCCCAAGTTGCCTTTGTTTTCCCGCCCTCCCACCCTTTTTCTTCAAGGACACAGATTTTCTTAATCAAATATCCATTTATTCATGTGAAGTTTCTCCATTCTTTTCCGTCAATGTTCTTACCCGGTGGTTCTCAAGAAGATGTTCTACTAGTTCGTCATTCCTCATTCCTTTCTCTTCTCCGGTGGATTCAAGTCAAGTTTTATTGATCATACCTTTTTCCTCTTTTCTATGTCTTCTCATACCGGTGCACCTCATTATCATTCTTCTTCTCGCTATTTGTTATTCCGGAGTGCTCAAGATATCTCGAAGATTCGTGTTTCCACTCTGCATTCGTTCAAGCTCTTTCGAGATTGGTATCTCATTCAAGCCATTTAATTCAACCGGTGCAACATCTCTTTTAAATCTTTTCTACGGTGTTCCATTTGAGTGGGCCCTAACCCACGTGTCTTTTCCTGTGATCTTACCCGACCCTTCTATTTTCCCGAGCTATCCTAAATTCTTCTCCAAGTTTGACGTAAGAATGAGTTATCATCACCAAATGCTTTTCTCCAAGATCTTTCAAATTCTTTTCATAGTTGGCTCAACCTCTTCGCTTTTGATTCTTCCGTGTGCCTCAATAATTCTTGGTGGTGTTTCTCATCATTAGAAGACCAAGAAGAGTTTCTCTTTAATCTTGCTCTATTCTCTTCAAGACTCATGGTTCTAGCTTCATGCTATCCTCATAATTGTTTCGATTAGAGAATTCTTTTCTTACCATCCGAGTATTTCTTGAGTTGTTTCCATTTCTTTCTTCCAAGGCCATCATGTCATAATTCTTCATTCTCAGCTTTCAGCTCTCGTTCTCAAAATCATACCGTGCATCATTCAAGTATTCTCTATTCAGCTCGTGATCTATTCGCTCATTTGTATCTAAATTCCCTCAAGTATCTTCATTCGCTTTCCAATTCTTCCGGTGATTTGTGCCTTTGCTACTTTCATTGTCAATTTTACGGTGGTTCGTTCAAGATTTCACTTCCTTCATTATCTTATCAATTAGCTCGTTTTTTCCTATCCTACCGTGGTTCGTTGAAGACTTTCCCAAGTTTACGCCATATCTCCTTAATCCTTCTACGAGAATAAGTAGTATGCCAAATCCGTTGAGTGTCATCAATTTAATTGGTGAAGGATAAGCATAACATAATTCTTATTCTTGTTCATCCAAGTGATTAATTCTTTATTCCGGAGGCCCTTAATATTCTCGGTTTCATTTGTTTCATCTTCTCTTTTTCCCGGAGTTCCAAGCTCTAATTATCTCGTCGCGAAGCTCCTTCTAAATCATTGCAATGCTTCACCTTGTGTTTTCAACTTCTCTTTCTTTTCATCATCCTTTTATTACCGGAGTTCTTCATGGAGGCTCTACATGGTGGTTCGTCAAGGATTCTTTTCATTCTTCAATTGTTCTTCAAGATTTTTCTTGAAGTTATGACCCATAAGCTATACTCTAAAATAAACCTTGTGCCCAACACATGTTTTGTTTTGAGGAGTACAAGCATTCTTCATCTTGCATCCGAAGTGCAATTCTTTCTATCTTATCTTTTGAGGTCGTGTTATGTCACTCTTGGCAATTTCCTTCATGTTTTTCATGATTCATATTGTTGTCAAGAATGAGGTATTTCAAATCCATCAGTCTCTTCATTGGAGTTATCTTGGGTTATATTTCACCTAAAGCTTTCCCTAAGGATTGTTGCTATTTATGGTGCTTATAAATGACCCAAGTTCTTCATTTGTCCGCCCGGTGAAATAAGTTTCTTGTCTCCTTGTTGATATCAATCCAATCAATGGTTTCCATTAGTGGCCGGTTGTCACCTCATATTCTTGAGATGTTTTCCATAAGCCCACTACAAGCTTATTCTTTTCGTTGTTGATTCTCCAACAACTCCGTTCAATTCTTCTTTGCAAGGATGCTTTCCAAGTTCATTTGTGGCAGAAGTTGGCATTTTCTTCTTCATTCTGTTATTCCAATGATCTATCTTCTATTGTTTCTTCCGGAGGCATTATGATGTTGCTCTCCTCACTCATCATCATCGATTGTGAGCGTCGTGTTCTTTTCTTGCTTATCCATTTTAACCGGAGTGTGGTATCATCTCTTCAATATCTTTTAATCTTATCAAGTTTTCTTCTCTTTTCAACCGGAGTGCGGTCTGAAATCCCTCTTACCCATTGCAGGGTGTTGTTGATTTCATCAAGCATCCTCTCATCTTGTCAAGTTCATGTTCAATTCCTTCCATTTATAGTCGGAGTGCTGCCCAAATTCTTCCTCTCTCATCTTGTTTTAACCGGAGTGGTTTCAATATCTATCTTATCACTAAACCTCTTGGTTCTCGTCGTATCCCATGTTCCTCTTCTAACAGAGTGCTTTCAACTATGTTCATCTCCGTTGTTTTGTTTCTTTCAATTTGCTCAACCTCTCAAGGTTCTTTGGCTTCACTCATTGGTCAAAGAAGCAACTTAGTTTTACCTCTTCTCTTCCTCTTCCGTTTTCCCTCCGGTGCCATTCTAGATCTCGGGACGAGATCCTCTCGTAGTGGTGGAGTGTTGTAACGCCCCGGATCCGTTGCGCCAGGTGTCCGCCAGTTATTCGCCGTCGTTGCCATGTCATTTGCTTGCGTGCTGCACTTTGCCATGTCATCATTTGCATTTTATCATGTCATCATGTGCATTTCATTTTGCATACATGTTCGCCTCATGCATCCGAGCCTTTTCCCTGTTGTCCGTTTTGCAATCCGGCACTCCTGTGTCCTCCGGTGTTCCCTTCTTCCCTCTTTTCGTGTGCGGGTATTAAACTTTCTCGGAATGGACCGAGGTTTGCCAAGCGGCCTCGGTATAACACCGGTAGACCGCCTGTCAAGTTTCGTGCCATTTGGAGGTCGCTTGGTACTCCAACGGTTAACCGGTAACCAGAAGCCCTCTTTGTTGCAGCCCAACACCCTTCCAAAGTGGCCCAAAGCCCACCAAACTCCCTCCATGCTCTCGGTCGTTCGATCACGATCGCGGGCCGAAAACCGCACCTCATTTGGACTCTCCTAGCTCCCTCTACCTATAAATAAGTCCTCCCCTTCCATTTTCGCGGTGCAAACCCTAGCCTAACTCCTCCACGCCGCCGGACATGTCCATCCGCGCCGGACATGTCCGCCGGACACGCCGTCTCGCCCAATCAGGGCGCGACACGTCGCCTTCCCGCCGCCGCAGCCAACCAGGCGCGCGCGCCGCGTCTGGCGCGCCACGCCGCCGCAGCCAGCGGGGGCCAGGCCGCCCGCCCGCCCAGCTCCGCCGCCCAGCGCCGCGCCTCGGCCCCCTGCCCCGCCGCCCGCGAAGCCGTCCGCCGCCGCCGCCAGATTCTCGCCGCCGCGACCTTGCCGCCATGAGCCCGCCCTTTCCGGCCGCCCGCTCGCGCCGCCGCCCAGCAGCAGCTCCGCCGCCCAGCGCCAGCGCCTCCTCCCCCTCCCGTCGCCGCCAAGAGCTCGGCGCCGCCCGGCCAGCCGGATCCGTCGCCGGACTCACTGAATCCGCCTGCCGGCCATGCCTCCGGCGCCCAAGCCGCCCTCTCCCCTCCTCGGCCAGATCCGGGAAGGAGACCCCGGATCTGCCATCTCCGGCCACCCCGGCGCCGTCCCCGTCGTCTCCGGCGAATTTTCCGGCGAGCCTCGAAAAGCGTGCAAGCCCGAGGTTGACCCCGAAATATCTCTAAGTCCCCGAATCCATTAATTTTTCATGCATTTTCATCGCATCACATCTCCGCATCCGTAGCTCCGTTTTGCGCGTATAATATGTCAAAATGTTCGTCTCGATGAGTACATCATTTCATTCCATTGCATCATTTTCATTTGAGTTCATCTTGATGCCCGAAATGCTGTTGGAAGAAGGCTTCAGATCGTTAGTTCCAGAATCTTATCAGCTCGAGCTCTTTTGTCATTTTTGCCATGATTTATGTGTGCATCCTATGAATTTGAGTCCTACATGTGAATTGAACATTGCCATGCCATCTTTCCATGGGTGTTTGCCAGGTATTTTTGTGAGCTATGTGTTGACTAGAACAAGCATGCAAAGTAGGGATGATGATGTTGCTGATTTCAGGAACTTAGTGATTTCACTAAGTCTTGTCCTGCTGTTAATTTTATGCCATATGTTCATGTTGTTACAGAGAGATCTATGCCCTTTTTGAGCATGATCAGTAAGGGTGTTTTGGACATATGGATGTGCTCTATCCATCCATGCCTTTGTTGGTATTTTTGGAGTAGTCTAGCATGTCATTTTCGTGCTCTACTTTTGCTTGAAATGTTTCCTGGCAGACTGTTTGCGTGAGATTCAATTTTCACGAGGTCGTTGTAGTTGATCCGTGTATGCTATGATGTTGTTCTTGCCATGTATAGCTCCTATGCCATGTTTTCTTGATGGGTGTATGCTTAGTTTATCATGAGATGATCTGTAGTGAGTGCATCGAGCTCACGAACATGCCATGTTGAATCTGTTTTTGCCATGTCCTGATATTTCACTAAGTCTGAAATCTGTAATAAAACTTGCTATGTTTACATGGGTGCCATCATTTCTTAGAGTCCTTTTGGCTTATGGTCAGTAAGGGACTATTGATATATGCTTTGAGTAGAATCATGTCATGCCTTGCTTTGCTATTATAAGTTCCTGTAGCATGTTGTTTGCTTGCTCTAAACATGCCTTCCTGATGTTAATTCCTGGTATGTTAGTATCTTCACTAAGTCTGTGAACCTGATATTTTGAGCACTTTCTCCATGCTTGTTTGAACATGTTATGATGTGTTTTAGCCGTAGCTCAGTGTTCCTCTTTTGTTAAGCATCTCCTGTAGTTCGTTGTCATATGCTTTGTTTTTATGTTGGGGTGCTGTAGCATAGTTTCGTGTTGCGTGCTAAGTAGCATCGGGCTGTTAAACGCAGTTTTGCGTCATTCTTGTTTTGCTTGTCATTTGCAAACCGTGCATCCGATTCCGGTGATCTTTATATCGATTTCAACCGAAATCATCTCATCTTTCCAGTGGCATACTTGGTTTGCCAAGTTGATGCCCGGTTCATCATTTTCCTTCCGGAGCATACATATGCATTGCATATAACATCTCGCATCGCATGCCATTTTTGCATCATATTGCTTGTGCATTGTTCCTTGTTTGATTGTGGTTCCGTTGCTTGTGTTCTTGCTTTGGGTAGAGCCGGGAGACGAGTACGTGAACGAGGAAGCTGTTGAGAACGCCTACGAGGATCAAGTCTTCGACAACTCTGAGAACCTTGCAGGCAAGATGACCATACCCTCGAAATCACTACTATCTTTGCTATGCTAGTTTGCTCGCTCTTTTGCTATGCCAATGCTACGATGCCTACCTTTTGCTTGTCAGCCTCCCAAATTGCCATGTCAAACCCCTAAACTTTGACACCTTTTCCTATGCAAACCGTTGTTTGGCTATGTTACCGCTTTGCTCAAATTTCTCTTATAGCGTTGCTAGTTGCGGTGAAGTTGAAGATTTCTCCATGGTGGTCGTGGTTTATGTTGGGATATCACAATATCTCTTATATTATTAATGCATCTATATACTTGGTAAAGGGTGGAAGGCTCGGCCTTATGCCCGTGTTTTGTTCCACTCTTGCCGCCTAGTTTCCGTCATACCGGTGTTATGTTCCCGGATTTTGCGTCCCTTACGCGGTCGGGTGATTTATGGGACCCCCGACAGTTCGCTTTGAATAAAACTTGTCCAGAAGGCCCAACATTGCCTTTTACCATTTGCCTCACCACCACCTACTTTTTCCCTTGGGAGTCGCTCTCTCGAGGTCATCTTTATTTTAGCCCCCGGGCGGTGCTTGTCTAAGTGTTGGTCCGAACCGGCAGATCAAGGGCCACCTCGGGCAACTCGAGGGCTGGTTTCACTCGTGGGCTGACCTATCCGGTGTTGCCACGAGAACGAGATATGTGCAGCTCCTATCGGGATTGTCGGCGATCGGGCGGCTTTGCTGGTCTTGTTTTACCATTGTCGAAATGTCTTGATGTACCGGGATTCCGAGCCCGATCGGAGTGTCTCGGGTGAAGGTCTATTCCTTCGATGATCGCGAGAGCTTGTCATGGGCTAAGTTGGGACACCCTGCGCAGGTATAAACTTTCGAGAGCCGTGCCCGCGGTTATGTGGCGATGGGAATTTGTTAATGTCCGTTGTAGAAAACCTGAGTTGACCTTAATTAAAATACATCAACCGTGTGTGTTTACCGTGATGGTCTCTTTCCGTCGGAGTCCGGGAAGCGAACACGGTGTTGGAGTTATGCTTGACGCGAGGTTGCTATAGGATCACTTCTTGATCATACTTTTGACGACCGTGCTTTGCCTTCTCTTCTCGCTCTCATTTGCGTATGTTAGCCTCCGTATATGCTAGTCGCTTGCTGCAGCTCCACCTCATGCCTTTACCTTACCCATAAGCTTAAATAGTCTTGATCTCGCGGGTGTGAGATTGCTGAGTCCTCGTGACTCACGGATACTTCAAAACCAGTTTGCGGTGCCTATGTTATCGAAAGCGGTGGCGCAACCAAGCTCAAGGAGGAGCTCGATGAAGATCTTGCCCTTTATGTTGTTTTCGTTCTAGTTGATCGATAATGGAGCCCGGTTAGGGTCGATCGTGGACCTTTATCGCATTTGGGGTTCTTCTTTTATTTTGGTTCCGTAGTCGGACCTTGATTGTATCTGGATGATGTAATGCTTTATTCATGTATTTGTGTGAAGTGGCGATTGTAAGCCAACTATGTATCTTTTTCCCTTATGTATAACATGGATTGTGCGAAGATTACCTCACTTGCGACATTGCTTTCAATGCGGATATGTCTCTAAGCCGTGCTTCGACACGTGGGAGATATAGCCGCATCGAGGGCGTTACAGTACCGCACATGCTAGGTGTGCTCTGTATAGATAGTAGCCCCTGAGACTCTAGTTGCCATCCAAAGGTGGCAAACAGAGGATCATAATCTCTGGTAATCATCGCGCTACTTTATGTGCAGGCGGCTGACGGTCCGGTGGCTGACCGGACTGCTGATTTTGCTGAACTGAAGCGGCAGCTTGACGTGGCCGATGCCGACATCACTCTTGTTAACAAGCGGCTTGACGAGGCCCAGAGTATGTATGTTCAACTTGTCAGCAAAAGTTTAAGAGGAGCATGATGCTAGTATCTATAATATGTTGTGACTGCAGATGGAGCTGCTGCCGTAGAGACCCTTCAGGCAGAGCTTGCCCGGGCCAAGGAGCAAGCCCGAATAAGTGATGCGGCCTCTCTGAAGGCGGTCGAAGAGTTAAGCGCCGAACAGGCTGCTCATCATCAGAGCGAAGAAAAGATAGCCTAGATGGCTGCTGAGCTAAAAGATGCCACCGACCGCCATGAGCTCCTTGAAAAGGAAAACCAAACAAAGGCGGCTGACCTGAAGAAGGCCCTGGAGGCAACCAAGGAAACCCGCTATGAAATGAGAGGGATAAGGGAGGAGCTTCGTGAAGCCGGAGATATCACGGCTGGGAGGCCCTATTTGTTGTGGATGAAGTTCGGAGATCCGAGGTATGCCCCTCTAGATCAGTTGTGGAGTGCTGCGGACGTGTACACGGACCTGGCAAAGAGTGCTGCTGATGCGACCGAGTTTTACAAAGATCGGAAAGACCATAAGGTAGAAAGGTTATTCTGGTCGCAGTTCAGTGCCCCGACGCATTCGCTGCCATTGAATGAATGGATGGCCGCATGGGTCGAGCTCCATAGGTTGTCCGAGCTTGCTATGAGGTCTGTCGTGGATCATCTTTGGCCACAGGGACCAAGGACGGACAATTATTTTGGATTAGTGCAACAATTCCTTGGTGTTGTGTCGCATATCAATGCTGTGAAGAGGTCGGCGTGCATAGAGGGTGCGCGGATGGCTCTTGCCCGTGTTAAAACATACTGGACAGGGATGGAAGCCACCGCTATAACAACCCGGGGTCCGGCGGGAGGCCAGGACCCGACCGAGCACTATTTTGAAGAAGTCTTAGAAGGCGCCCGTTTAATAGAGGGTCAGTGCTCGAAGAGTGCCATGTTTGAGTGACTTGTATCTCAGTTGTAAAAACAATGCTACTTTGATTATAAAGGCTGTGTTTATACTTTTGCCCGAAAGTATTATAGTGCCTCTTGTGTGGCCGTTTATGTATGTATATAACCTGAAAGTTTGCAGTCGTCGGCTTTAGCCCCCACGCATATAATGCGGGGGTGTTCGAGAAAACGCGTAGTCACACTTGATCCAACGTCTTGGTCCGTTAAGGAGGTGGTAGCGCGGCGAATCAGGCAATCGGACTATATAGCTTTAACACTTTCACTTAGGCATAGGAGTTTGACGGTGGGGCTACTATATAGCCCCTGGTACTTCCGCGTTCATCCGAATATGGTGCGCGTACGTACATGACCGGGAAACCGGTGCTTCATTAATGCGGAGGAATCGCGAAGATTCTGCTAAGTCATCGAGTGGTTGACCAGTATTGCGCTGTATCATGAAGGTCAGTTTTCGGCTTTCTCTACTGAGGTGCTCGTCCAGATGAACCAGGGCACAATCACAGTAGTTCTCTCGGTGCCGCCTTAGCCGATTGAGCGGAACGTAAGGTGGCAAAACACGGGAGCCGGGCAAACCCAACATTTGACCAAAGACATGATTTGGAGCTGATGCATATAAGGCCAAACTCGCGACGCCGAACACTCCCTAAGGTATTCAGACTTTACAACATATACTGGGCTGAATAACGCCCTTGATAATAAGACATGAGTTTCCAGGTATGTGCATTAGTCTGGTGTGACAAAAGTGCCAACAACGCCAGTATCCCACCCGATTGTGTTAAGTGTCCGGAGGGGAAGAAGCAACGAGAGACATTAAAAAAGGATTACGCAGGGTCTTAATCTAGAGAGAAACCTTTGAGCGGGGCCCTGCTGCATGTCTGCGCCTTTATCTCTGTTGTGTCGTATCCTGGAAGGGCGTATCACAATGATCATCTGTAAAAAAGTAAAAACCCAGGTGAAAAGACTTCGTGCGAAGAGTTGGTTAATCTGAATGAACCATGAAAATGCAATATGTTTTTGTATTAATAGGGTCGAGCAAAACTAAGGGCTTCTTCTCTTTTTTTTGCGAGTAGCCCCTAGCACCACTTTTAGGGGTATCCCTAGCTCAGGTTTATCTGGGCTGTTACTTCTGGTTGAGCGCCAGACTCGTCTAACCGTGTCCGTGGTCTTGACGACCGACCGTTAATTCTGGTTGGAGGGGCCGCTCAGTGTTTGGCTGCTAGAGCCGCCACATATTCTTCCGCACGTAAGGAACGCTCTGTATTTCCACTAACTATGATGATGCCACATGGACCGGGCATCTTAAGTTTAATATAGGTGTAGTGCGGTACTGCATTAAAACGAGCAAAGGCCATTCTTCCGAGTAGTGCATGATAGCCGCTTCGGAATGGAGCGATGTCGAAGATTAGTTCTTCGCTTTTGAAGTTATCGGGAGAACCAAATACAACCTCTAGTACTAGAGAGCCCATACAGCGGGTCTCGACGCCTGGTATCACTCCTTCAAAGGTAGTATTGCTTTGGCTGATTCTTGACGGGTCTATCCCCATTTTGTGGACAGTGTCCTGATATATCATGTTAAGATTAGTGCCACCATCCATAAGGACTCGAGTGAGATGGTATCCATCGATTATTGGGTCAAGCACCAAGGCAGCCAATCCTCCGTGCCGGATACTAGTCGAATGATCCGTGTGATCAAAAGTGATCGGGCAGGCCGACAAAGGGTTGAATTTGGGGGCGACGGGCTCCACAGCGTATACGTCTCGGAGTGCGCGTTTGCGCCTTATCTTTGGAATGTGAGTTGCGTAAATCATATTACTATTTTGACTTCTGGTGGGAATTTCTTCTGTCCCCCTGTGTTCGGCTGGCAAGGCTCATACTCGTCTTTGCTTGGCATCTCCCGTCCCTTATGTTCGGCATTTAGCTTGCCGGCCTGCTTCAAAACCCAGCACTCTCTGTGGGTGTGATTTGCAGGTTTTTCGAGGGTGCATGAATCTGACATAATTTGTCTAGAATCTTATTTAGGCTCGACGGTCCAACTCTGCTACCTTTAAATGGCTTCTTCCATTCGCCGGGTCGAGAGCCCCTGAATCCGACGTTGACCGTTGTGTTATCTGGGCTGTCTTCATTGCTTCAACGCTTGCTTTTATTGCGTCGCGGCTTCCCGTTGCCATCTCTGACTTCGGATGTGCCAGGGTCGCTGGTGCCACTACTAACCATACTAACAATAACACCTAGGTCTCACAATTACTCATATCAATAGCATAATCAGCTAGCGAGCCATAATAATAAAACTCGGATGACAACACTTTCTCAAAACAATCATAATATGATATAACAAAATGGTATCTCGCTAGCCCTTTCTGAGACTGCAAAACGTAAATGCAGAGCATCTTTAAAGATCAAGGACTGACTAAACATTGTAATTCATGGTAAAAGAGATCCAGTCAAGTCATACCCAATATAAACCAATAGTAATGAATGCAAATGACAGTGTGCTCTCCAGCGGGTTCTTTTTAATAAGAAGGGTGATGACTCAACAAAAAAGTAAATAGATACGCCCTTCGCAGAGGGAAGCAGGGATTTGTAGAGGTGCCGGAGCTCGATTTTAAAATAGAGATTAAATAACATTTTGAGCGGCATACCTTCGCTGTCAACGCAACAACTATGAGATGGCTGTATCTTCCATACTACATGCATTATAGGCAGTTCCCAAATAGAATGGTAAAGGTTTATACTCCCCCAACCACCAACAAGCATCAATCCATGGCTTGCTCAAAACAACGAGTGCCTCCAACATACAACAACCCTGGGGGAGTTTTGTTTAATTATTTTGATTTGCTTTGATCTTTTTGGATCATGGGACTGGGCATCCCGGTTACCGGCCCTTTCTCGTGAATGAGGAGCGGAGTCCACTCCTCTTGAGAATAACCCACCTAGCATGGAAGATATAGGCAGCCCTAGTTGTAACATGAGCTGCTCGAGCATACAAAACAGAATTTCATTTGAAGGTTTGGAGTTTGGCACATACAAATTTACTTGGAACGGCAGGTAAATACCGCATATAGGAAGGTATAGTGGACTCATATTGAACAACTTTGGGGTTTAAGGAGTTGGATGCACAAGTAGTATTCCCGCTTAGTACAGGTGAAGGTTAGCAAAAGACTGGGAAGCGACCAACTGAGAGAGTGACAACAGTCATAAACATGCATTAAAATTAATTCACGCCGAATACAAGCATGAGTAGGATATAATCCACCATGAACATAAATATCATGAAGGCTATGTTGATTTGATTCAACTACATGCGTGAACATGTGCCAAGTCGAGTCACTCAATTCATTCAAAGGAGGATACCATCCCATCATATCACATCATAATCATTCTAATAGCATGTTGGCACGCAAGGTAAACCATTATAACTCATAGCTAATCAAGCATGGCACAAGCAACTATAATCTCTAAATGTCATTGCAAATATTTTACTTCATAATAGCTGACTCAGGAACGATGAATCATCATACTTACAAAAACAAGAGAATTCGAGTTCATACCAGCTTTTCTCATCCCAATAAGTCCATCATATATTGTCATTATTGCCTTTCACATGCACGACCGAACAATGTGTATAATAATAATAGTGCACGTGCATTGGACTAAGCTAGAATCTACAAGCATTCAACTCAAGAGAGAAGACGAGTAATATGGGCTCTAAGTTAAATAAACAATCATGCATAAGAGCCACTAAGCATTTTCAATAAGGTCTTCTCGACCCCCAAAGGAAAGAAAAGAAAAGAAAACTATTTACATGGAAAGCTCCCAACAAGTAAGAGGAGGAACTAGAAATCTTTTTGGGTTTTCATTTTAATTTCTACTACAAGCATGGAGATTAAACTAACTAATTTTTTTGGTTTTTCTTAAGTTTATCAAACACACAAGAAGAAAGCTAGAAAAAGAAATTTAAACTAGCATGGATAATACAATGAAAGAGTATGAGCACCGATGACTAGTGTGTGAACATGAATATAAAGTCGGTGAGAAATACGTACTCCCCCAAGCTTAGGCTTTTGACCTAAGTTGGTTTAATACCAATGACCGCCTGGCTGATATCCATAAGTGAAACTAGGGTTGTACTGAGATGCAGAGGCAACAGCCTCCTGAGCAGCAGCGTGTTGGTGAGCTGCCTCCATTCCCCTCTCATATTCAGTTGCTTCTTCCCTGGTGCCAACATATCTTCCTTTTGCCTGATAATCAAAAAGGTAGGGAGCAAGAAGAGTAACCGGGACGACCTTGCGTCTGTCATAGATTAGTCGATAATGGAGGAATTGTTCATTCCTCTCAAGAAAATGATGATCGAACATAGCTTCTTTATCCAAATAAACAGGAGGTAAAATCATATCCCCCTCTCGTGGGGCTATATTAAGAAAATTAGCCACACGGGTGGCATAAATTCCTCCAAATAAATATCCCCCTCTACTATTATTCTGCAACCTACGTGAAACTATTGCCCCCAAGTTATAACCTTTATAACCTGACACAGCACTCTTGAGGACACAAAGATCAGTGACACACATATGACATGCTTCGTCCTTACCGTTAATGCATCTACCAATAAAGAGAGCAAAATAGTGTATAGTAGGAAAATGAATGCTCCCTATGGTAGCTTGTGCTATGTCCCTAGATTCTCCCACAGTAATACTAGCAAGAAAATCTCTAAATTCAGATTTGCGAGGATCATTAATATTACCCCACTGCGGGAGTTTGCAAGCAGTTGTGAAATCCTCTAAATCCATGGTATAAGATGTATCATAAATATCAAACATGAAACTAGGAGAATTATGCGCAGAGATATATTCGAACCTCCGCACAAAGGAATCAGTCAATTGATAATATTGAGGACACTTATCTTGTAAGAAGTCCTCCAGCTCAGCATTACGCACATATGCGTCAAATTCTTACTTGAAGCCTGCTTCGACCACAAAATCATCGGATGGCCCCTCACAAGCTCGTACATTTGCGTCCCTCGGCAATTTAACATCTTGCTCACGTATAGCAATCCTTGGCCCTTTCTTTGCCGAGGAACCACCTTGTTCCATTCTTCTAAGCATATTTCTTTTTCTGAAAATTTCTGAAATTTTAGTAACTTCAAAATAAAAGTGAATGAAACTAAACAAGATTGATAGCAACTACTCCTACAAGTGCCTAGAGCCTATATCATGCATTGGAATTGTTTGGGACCTCAAAAAATTATCATGCAAGCTCAAGAACATGGTCACCTATGCACAAAAAATTTGCAATGAATAAAGCACTAGAACAAAAACTAATTGGACCAATGGAGGAGTCACATACCAAGCAACAATCTCCCAAAGCAGTTTTGTGAATGGAGCTTTGAGCAAGGAGATCGAAAATCGCCGCAAAACGAGGTAGAACTCATGCTTGAGCTGGATGGGGAGTTTTTGGGGTAGAAGATGAAGTGTGTGGGTGCTGGCATAAGTGGAGGGGGGCCACCAGGGGCCCACGAGACAGGGGGCGCGCCCTATAGGGGGGCTCCCTCCTCTCTCGTGGCGTGGTGCTTGCCCCTCCTGCAGTGTTTTCAGTGCCTAAAATCCTCAAATATTCCAGAACAAATCATACTAAATTTACAGGGCATTTGGAGCAGTTTTATTTTTGGACTATTTTTTAATGCACGGATAATTCAGAAAACAGACGGATAATACTATTTTTGCTTTTTTTATTCTAAATAACAAAAAGTAAAAAGAGGGTACAGAAGGTTGTGCCTTCTAGTTTCATCCATCTCGTGATCATCAAAATGAATCCACTAACAAGGTTGATCAAGTCTTGTTAACGAACTCATTTCGAATAACACGGAACCGGAGAAATTTCGAATAACACTAAGTTACCTCAACGGGGATATGAAAATCCCCAACAATAAGAATATCATACTTTTTCTTGACAGTAGGGAGAGGAAATTCAAAACCTCCAAAAATGATAGTTGGAACTTTTTCAATAGAATTGATGCTATGAACTTGAGATTGTTTCCTCGAAAAGTGTACCGTATGCTCATTACCATTAACATGAAAAGTGACATTGCCTTTGTTGCAATCAATAACAACCCCTGCAGTATTAAGAAAAGGTCTACCAAGGATAATAGACATACTATCGTCCTCGGGAATAACAAGAATAACAAAGTTCGTTAAGATAGTGACATTTGCAACTACAATAGGCACATCCTCACAAATACCGACAGGTATAACAGTTGATTTATCAACCATTTGCAAAGATATTTCAGTAGGTGTCAACTTATTCAATTCAATTCTGCGATATAAAGAGAGAGGCATAACACTAACACTGGCTCCAAGATCACATAAAGCAGTTCTAACATAATTTCTTTTAATGGAGCATGGTATAGTTGGTACACCCGGATCTCCAAGTTTCTTTGGTATTCCACCCTTAAAAGTGTAATTAGCAAGCATGGTGGAAATTTCAGCTTCCGGTATCTTTCTTTTATTTTTAATGATATCCTTCATATACTTAGCATAAGGATTTACTTTCAACATATCAGTTAAGCGCATACGTAAGAAAATAGGTCTAATCATTTCAAAAAAAGCTCAAAATCCTCATCATCCTTTCACTTGGATGGTTTAGGAGGAAAGGGCATGGGTTTCGAACCCAAGGTTCTCTTTCTTTACCGTGCTTCCTAGCAACAAAATCTCTCTTATCATAACGTTGATTCTTTGATTGTGGGTTATCAAGATCAACAAGCAGTTCAATCTCTACATCATTGTTTTTGCTAGGTTGAGCATCAACATGAACATTATCATTAACATTATCACTAGGTTCATGTTCACACCGATTGTGTTTCACATCAGAGATAGAAATATCATTGGGATTCTCAGGTGTGTCTACAGTAGGTTCACTAGAAGCATGCAAAGTTCTATCGTTTTTCTTTTTCTTCTTTTTAGAAGAACTAGGTGCCTATAAATTATTTCTCTAAGATCTTGCTCGATTCTCTTAGGGTGGCCTTCAGGATACAAAGGTTCCTGAGTTATTCTACCAGTTCTAGTAGCCACTCTAACAGCAAAGTCATTTTTATTATTCAATTCCTCAAGCAAATCCTTTTGAGCTTTAAGTACTTGCTCAGCTTGAGTAGCAACCATAGAAGCATATTTGCTAACGCGATGAAGTTCATCTTAACTCTAGCCAGATTATCACCGACGCGTCCTATCTCGAAAGCATTATTCTTTAACTCTCTACCAACATAAGCATTAAAACTTTCTTGTCTAGCCATAAAGTCATCAAATTCATCTAAGCATGGGCTATGAAATTTAGTAGAGGGGATTTCAACTTTATCATATCTATAGAGAGAATTTACCTTTACTACCTGTGTCGGGTTATCAAGACAATGCGTTTCTTCAAGCGGTAAATTAAGACCATGTATTTCTTCAATAGGAGGTAAATTCTTAACATCTTCAGCTTTAATACCTTTTTCTATCATTGATTTCTTTGCCTCTTGCATATCTTCAGGACTGAGAAATAAAACACCTCTCTTCTTCGAAGTGGGTTTAGGAATAGGCTCAAGAGTTGGCTCAATTGGTTCAGGAATTGCTTCAGGAACTGGCTCAGGAAGAGTCCAATTATTTTCATTAGTCAACATATTATTCAATAGTATTTCAGCTTCGTCGACTGTTCTTTCCCCGAAAATACAACCAACACAACTATCCAAGTAGTCCTTGGAAGCATCGGTTAGTCCATTATAAAAGATATCAAGTATTTCATTTTTCTTAAGAGCATGATCAGGCAAACCATTAAGTAACCGGAGAAGCCTCCCCCAAGCTTGTGGGAGACTCTCTTCTTTGATTTGCACAAAATTATATATTTCCCTTAAGGCAGCTTGTTTCTTATGAGCAGGAAAATATTTAGCAGAGAAGTAGTAAATCATATCCTGGGGACTACGCACACAACTAGGAGCAAGAGAATTATACTAAGTCCTAGCATCACCTTTTAATGAGAACGGAAATATTTTAAGGATATAAAAATAGCGAGACTTCTCATCATTAGTAAACAGGGTAGCTATATCACTCAACTTGGTAAGATGTGCCACAACAGTTTCAGATTCAAGGCCAAAAAGGATCAGATTCAACTAGAGTAATAATCTCAGGATTAACAAAGAATTCATAATCCTTATCAATAACACAAATAGGTGAAGTAGCAAAAGCAAGATCGGGTTTCATTCTAGCATTAAGAGACTCTTACTTCCATTTAGCTAATAATTTCTTAAGATCATATCTATCATTGCAAGCAAGGATTTCCCTAGCAGCTTCTTCATTCATAACATAACCCTTAGGAACAATAGGTAATACATAATCATTGGGAGAACCTTCATCATCACTATCATCAGTAATAGGATCTTCAGTAATTTCATTCCCCCTAACTCTAGCAAGTTGTTCATCAAGAAATTCACCTAATGGCAAAGTAGTATCACGCATAGAAGTAGTTTCATCATGCATAGCAGAAGTGGCATCATCAATAACATGCGACATATCAGAATTCATAGCAGTAGCAGGTTTAGGTGTCGCAAGCCTACTAATAACGAAAGGAGAATCTAGTGCAAAGCTAGATGGCAAATCCTTACCTCCCCTCGTAGTTGAGGGCAAAATAGTAGTTCGATCGTCTTTCAAGTTCTTCATAGTGATCAACAGATATAAATCCCAAGTGACTCGGAGAATAGAGCTATGCTCCTCGGCAACGGCGCCAAAAATTAGTCTTTATAACCCACAAGTATAGGGGATCGCAACAGCTTTGGAGGGTAGAGTATTCAACCCAAATTTATTGATTCGACACAAGGGGAGCCAAAGAATATTCTTGAGTATTAGCAGTTGAGTTGTCAATTCAATCACACCTGGATAACTTAGTATCTGCAGCAAAGTATTTAGTAGCAAAAGTGGTATGATAATAAAGGTAAAGGTAGCAAAAGTAAAGCTAAATGTTTTTGGGTTTTTGTAGTAGTTGTAACAGTAGCAACGGAAAAGTAAATAAGCAAAGAACAATATATGAAAAGCTCATAGGCAATGGATCAGTGATGGATAATTATGCCGGATGCGATTCCTCATGTAATAGCTATAACATAGGGTGACACAGAACTAGCTCCAGTTCATCAATGTAATGTAGGCATGTATTCCGTAAATAGTCATACGTGCTTATGGAAAAGAACTTGCATGACATCTTTTGTCCTACCCTCCCGTGGAAGCGGGTCCTAGCGAAACTAAGGGATATTAAGGCCTCCTTTTAATAGAGAACCGGAACAAAGCATTAGCACATAGTGAATACATGAACTCCTCAAACTATGGTCATCACCGAGAAGTATCCCGATTATTGTCACTTCGGGGTTGTCGGATCATAACACATAATAGGTGACTATAGACTTGCAAGAGAGGATCAAGAACACACATATATTCATGAAAACATAATAGGTTCAGATCTGAAATCATGGCACTCAGGCCCTAGTGACAAGCATTAAGCATAGCAAAGTCATAGCAACATCAATCTCAGAACATAGTGGATACTAGGGATCAAACCCTAACAAAACTAACTTGATTACATGGTAAATCTCATCCAACCCATCACCGTCCAGCAAGCCTACGATGGAATTACTCACGCACGGCGGTGAGAATCATGAAATTGGTGATGGAGGATGGTTGATGATGATGGCGGCGACGAATCCCCCTCTCCGGAGCCCCGAACGGACTCCAGATCAGCCCTCCCGAGAGAGATTAGGGCTTGGCGGCGGCTCCGTGTCGTAAAACACGATGAAACTTTCTCTCTGATTTTTTTCTCCCCGAACGTGAATATATGGAGTTGGAGTTGAGGTCGGTGGAGGTCCAGGGGGCCCACGAGAAAGGAGGCCGCGCCCTATAGGGGGCGCCCCCCTGTCTCGTGGACAGGCCCTGGGCCCCATGGCATTGATTCTTTCGCCAAAAATTCTTATTAATTCCAAAAAGTGCCTCCATGGATTTCCAGGACATTCCGAGAACTTTTCTTTTCTACACATAAAACAACATCATGGCAGTTCTGCTGAAAACAGCGTCAGTCCGAGTTAGTTTCATTCAAATCATGCAAGTTAGAGTCCAAAACAAGGGCAAAAGTGTTTGGAAAAGTAGATACGTCGGAGACGTATCAGGTGCCTGCTTCTTCTTCTTGGTGGTCGTGGTCTTCTTCTTCTTAGGCCGAGCATGCTCATCGGAGTCGGTTGAGCCTTGCCGGCGAACAACTGGAATGGATAATGAGAGATCCCGATGAGATGGAGCCAATAAGTATGAACAAGGATAAAACAAATTAAACAATGGGATGACCATTTTTGAGCATGACCATAGAATAAGTCCAGTGGTAGATAAAAATGAGACATGTCCATGATTTAAATTGATTAGCCGAGTTCATTGACAGATTTGTAGGCATAAGCAAGAGACACCAACACTCAAGAGAGACATAGACGCCAAGATATGCATGAGAGAGTGAAACCCTAAGATTTTACGGTCACCATAGAAGTAGAATGGAGTAGAGATAGCATCCATACCCCTGGAAGAAGGCTCAGGGCGATCGAGGCCGCAGTTCTTAGTCCATGCCATGAGGAACTCTGGCGGTCACTCCCACAATACACCGGTCCCTCCCGAGGGATTCACAACACAACCCAAGAAATGGATTGGATAGAATCGTAGATCGGGAGGAGGAGAAGCCGTGAGCAGGAGATCGGGGCCGGAGCTTGGAGGAGAGGGCCGGGGCAGCACCGGAGTGACAGACCGGCGGCGGCAGCTATGAGGCGCAATGGGGAAGAGGAACGGGAGTGAATGGGAAAACTGCCCCAACACCCGAGTCCCTCCCCTGTTATGTGCGGCTGCGGGTGACAGACCGGACATCCGGGGCCTGTCCCGGATATCCGGCGTGTGAGGAGGTCAGAGAGCAGAGAAATAGAGGGCAACGGGCCGGACATCCGGGGAGAAGCCCGGATATCCGGCGTGTGAGGAGAAGGCAGTGAACGGATCAGGGCCCGGATGTCCGGCTAAAACCCGGATGTCCGGCAATCCTAGTTTGAGCAACAGAAAGATCTGCTCCAGGGCCCGGATGTCCGGCAGAGGGGACGGATGTCTAGCCACTGGACAACAAATCCATACAAGAGAGAGATTTGGAGGGAGCCAACTAATATGATTTGATATAGACTCCGCTAAGGAGTTTTGAGAGGATTAGAAAGGTGAAAACCTAAGTAATTCTAAGGCCATACTAAGATGTAATAACAGCCCTACCAAAATAAGTGTGAAAGGTTCACACAAGCAATGTACAAGCGGTGACCGAGGTCACCATGTTTTAGCATATGTAACATAGTGCCGCGAAGATGTAGACTTTGGGCACATAGTCATGACTCCATCATGTTAAAGCACCATAGTTCGAGAACCATGATAACTTTGAGAGTGTTTGTTCTATTTATGCATTATGTAGGGTGAGAATATTCATGAATTGAATGTCTCCCCCTAAATATATGCCTACATCAAGACAAAAAACATTACGAAAATGCATGCATGAGTACTAGATTTCACATAATGTTGTCAAGCTCCAAGATACCAAGTTCACGCCTAAGTCGACAAAACCTTGCTTCATCCAATGGTTTGGTGAAAATATCTGCAAGTTGCAAATCTGTACCAACATGATCGATGTGAATATCACCCTTTTCCACATGATCTCTCAAGAAGTGATACCTGATATCAATGTGCTTGGTGCGGAGATGATCCTTGGGGTTCTCAGCAATATTGATGGAACTTTCATTATCACATAGGAGAGGCACATGTCTATAAGTGATACCATAATCCTTCAGGGTTTGTCTCATCCATAGTAATTGAGTTGCACAACTGCTGGCTGCAATGTATTCAGCTTCTGCGGTAGAGAGGGCAATACAATTTTGTTTCTTCGAGGGCCAACTTACCATGGAGAGACCAAGAAATTGACATGCACCGGAGGTGGACTGACAATCCACTTTGTCTCCAGCCCAATCCGCATCCGTGTACCCAATGAGATCAAACTTAGCATCCTTGGGGTACCATAGACCCAACTTTAGGGTGTGAACAAGGTATCTAAGAATATGCTTAACCGCCTTATGATGACTTTCCCTAGGGGAATCTTGAAATCTAGCACACATGCATACACTAAACATGATGTTTGGTCTAGATGCACAAAGATAAAGCAATGAACCAACCATAGAGCGGTATTTAGATGGGTCGAAAGGGATACCGTTGGTGTATTCAGTGAGTACAATTTTGGTTGGCATGGGTGTCTTACATGGACTAGCATCAGTCATGCCGAACTTCTCTAGGATATCCTTGAGGTATTTTGCTTGAGACAAGAAAATTCCTTCCTGGAATTGTTGAATTTGAAATCCAAGAAAGAACTTCAAATCCGTATTGAGTGACATTTCAAAATTCTTGGTCATGGAGTCGGCAAACTTCTTGCACAAATGAATGTTAGGAGAACCAAATATTATATCATCTACATAGATTTGGCATAAGATCAAATCACCCTTGTCCCTCTTAGTAAAAAGAGTGGGATCGATCACCCCTCTCACAAAGCCATCATCGAGTAAAAACTTCTTAAGATGATCATACCAAGCACGAGGTGCTTGTTTGAGGCCATACAGAGCCTTATGAAGTTTATACACATAGTATTTGTGATCGGGATCAACGAACACAGGTGGTTGTGACACATATACTTCTTCTTGTAGAGTACCGTTGAGGAAAGCACTCTTTACATCCATTTGATGCAATGTAAATCCATTGAAAGCAGCATAAGCAAGTAAGATGCGAATGGATTCAAGACGGGCAACGGGGGCAAAGGTCTCACCAAAGTCCAAACCTTCAACTTGTGTGTACCCTTGAGACACTAATCTTGCTTGTTCTTGAAAATCCATTTTGTTCCAATGACATTGTGTTCCGTAGTTGGCCTCTTGACTAATGACCACACTTGGTTGCATTCAAAACTGTTCAACTCTTCTTTCATAGCAACGAGCCAATCGTTGTCCATCAATGCATCTTGTACCTTGAGAGGTTCAACACTAGACGCAAACGAGAAGTGAGCACAAAAGTTAGTCAACTGTTTACGAGTGACTCTACCTTCCGATATGCCGGTGAGAATTTTGTCAATATCAACACGACCGGCCACTCGAGGCATGATGGAGGTTAGAGTTTCTCTAGGGTCAACTTCATGTCCATCATCCACGTCCTCAACATATGGACCATTAATGTGTGGAGGAAGATCTCTTGTTCATATTGCATTTCTTGAGGTTCATCATCAATGATTGGACTTTCTTGTTCTTGCCCTTGATGATGATCTTGTTCTTGAAGATTATCATGAAGACGAACTTGATCATCTTCTTCTACTTGGGCTAAGGGCATCGGTTGAGCAATAGGAACTTGTGATGGTATGGGTGTTGAAGTAGCTTGATGATGTGTGAAGCTTCCATCTTCTTCTTCATCATCATGGGGTTCTTGTTCCATAGGAAGAAGTGCACCAACACCCATGGTCAAAATATCTTGAGAAGAATCTTCTTCACCTGCATCACTTAGATCAACTTGCTCCCCACGGGAGCCATTAAATTCATCAAGCACCACATCACAAGTTTCTACAACACATCCATTGGATTTGTTGTAGACTCTATAGGCGTGAGAGTTTGATCCATAGCCAACAAATATGCCCTCAATTGTTTTGGATTGAAATTTTCCTAACCGTTCTCTTTTGTTGAAGATGAAACATTTGCACCCAAATACACGAAAGTACTTGACATTTGTCTTGTTCCCAGTTAGGAGCTCATATGGAGTCTTTTCCAATATAGTACGGAGGAAGAGCCGGTTTGATGCATGACACGCAGTGTTGACAGCTTCGGCCCAAAAACTATGTGGTGACTTGTATTCATCCAACATGGACCTTGCCATCTCCACAAGTGTACGGTTCTTCCTTTCGGCTACACCATTTTGCTGAGGAGTGTACAGAGCTGAATATTGATTCTCAATCCCTTCATCACTAAGGAATTATTCCAAGGTATAGTTCTTGAACTCAGAGCCATTGTCACTTCTTATTGCCAAGATCTCCTTGTCAAACTTGCGTTGTGCTTGCTTGGCAAAATCAATGAAGGTGATCCTTGGACTTGAGGAAAAACACCGATGTATATCTTGAGTAATCATCGACAATGACAAGTCCATACTTTTTCCCACCAAGACTATCCCATGAAGGAGGCCCAAAAAGATCCACATGAAGGAGCTCCAGGGGCCTTGAAGTAGACACAATGCTCTCAGGTGGGTGCTTTGATTGATGTTGCTTCCCGGCTATGCATGCACTACACACATGATCTTTCTCAAAAGAGAAATTGGTTAGTCTAAGGATGTGATTCCCCTTTTAGAGATCTTGAAGATTTCTCATGCCGACATGGGCTAGCCGGCGATGCCATAGCCACCCCTTGTCAGCCTTGGCCATTAGACAAGTTGCATGGAATGTGCTCTCTTTCGAGAAATCAACCGTGTAAAGGTTGCCATCCAACTCTCCAACAAAGGTCACTTAGAGAGTATCTCTCTTAAAGACTTTCACATCCGTTAGTCCAAATAGTGTATCATAACCAACAGAAGCCAATTGGCGAACAAAATGCAAGTGGTATTTAAGGGATTGGACAAGCATGACATTTACAAGAGACATGTCATTTGTGATAGCCACCTTGCCCAACCCGAGTACCTTTCCTTTTGAACCTCCACCAAACATAATGCTCATGAATGGTTGAATAGCTTCCATGAAATCATAGAGCAATTTGCTATCTCCGGTCATATGATTGGTACATCCACTATCAATTACCCAGTTTACTCCACCGGAGAAGGCAACCTACACACAATTATGACTTGGTTAGAGGCACCCATTTTGCAATGGGACCTCTCAAGTTAGTCACAAGGGTCTTAGGGACCCAAATAGCATAGAATCGGGAAGCATTTTGAGGGCCAACAAATTTTGCATAAACTTCTCCATCCTTAGTCTTATGAAGTACATAGGATGGAGGCATGAACTATTTTGTCTTGTTGAGAGTGGGCATGCCCCTTGTGGCCTTCCCACTAACAACCTTACATTTCTCCTTGTGCCCTTCTCGTACAAATGTTTCCTTTAGAGGAGTTGTGCACTTTTGAGAGGCCGTCTTCTTCTTGCTTGTGCTTGCGTCAAACCCGAGTCCCTCTTTGGCAAACACCTCATTGTGTTGGCTCAATACCTCATTAAGGTTCTTTTGCCCTTGAGCATATGTCATGAGACCTTTCTCGATTTGAGCCTTGAGAAAGCGATTTTCCTCAAGAATAGATGCTAGATCACTACTAGAGTTAGTAGTACAAGCATCAACATTGATAATAGGAGAAGAGTAAGCCTTGGCTAGATTTTCAAGATAAGTAACTTTGAGCGTCTCAAAACTCTTTGTAAGAAGGGTGAGCTCTTCTTCCTTAGTCTTGAGGGACATGGATAGAAGCTCACACTCCTTAGAGAAAGAAGCATGAGACTTCAAAAGCTTACTTCTATCATTCATCAACTCCTCGCAAGAGTCAATAGCCTTTTTCAAGGAGGCAAGATCTTTAGTATGAACATCAATGTTTGTACCAATTTTTAAGCATAGTTCATCATTTCGTGCTTCCTCATATTTGACTTTCCGCTCAAGGATTTCACATTTTTCCTTTTCCTTGGTGACGAGGGTTTCGAGTTCCTTAATGGTGATGGTGTGCTTACTCACCATCTCCATAAGCATACGAAACATAGTGAGCTTCTTTCCTTTGAGGGAGCACATGAACTTATTAAGTTTAGCAAGCATAGGATCATCTAGATCATCATCCTCATAACTATCCTCCACATCAAGATATTCATCACTAGGAGTAGATGGAGTGAAAAGAGGAGGACTTGATCGTGGGGTTACCTTGACCTTGTCAGGAGTGCTTTGGTACTCTCCATCTTCTACGACGGCCTTTGCCATTAGACACTTGTGAGCGTTACCCTTGTAGTCTTTCATGTAGTTGTATGTGACCACATCACCACTCTTGTTCACTAACCTCAAAGTGTTTTGAGGGTCTTGAGCAACTCCGGCAACACCACTAACATCATCCGGATCGGATTCTTCTTGAGCAACCATTGCTTTCCCATCTCTCTTCTTGAGCTTGGAGTTCAAAGGATTTGGCAACTTATTCTTGGGAAAAATCTTGGGAAACCTTGGTTTATCCTCTCTCTTCTCATAGGGGCACTCATTTGATAAGTGGTTGGTTTCTTCACAGGTGTAGCATTTTCTTACTTTCTTCTTTTGAAATCTTCCCTTGAATTTTCCCGCGCTAAACTTCTTGACAAAGAGAGCCATGTCTTCATATGAAGGACCCTCATCGCATTCAATCTCATCACCATCTTCATCATCATCATCTTCTTCCTCTTCTTCACTATGCTCATCTTCACATACATGTTTGGCCTTCAATGCAAGATTGATCTTTGATGTTGGAATACCATGCATGGCAAGATGTTTTGTGGCATTTGCCTTTGACTCTTCAAATAGTTGGAAGGTGGATATGATGTCATCTGTAGTCATTTCCTTGAAGGCATGGTGTTGTCTTATGTCCCACACCATTTGATGGTGATATGGGGCAAGAGCATGAAGCAACTTATCCACAAGGAATCGCTTAGTCATGTTGAATCCATCTTGTGTCTTGTCACACTCACACGACTCAATGTCAGCGGTGAGAGTCATGAGACGCTCAAGGAGTTGATTGGGAGTTTCACCTTTCTCCATATAAAAGTTTTGCAATTGCCCCTTGGCAATTTCATACTGAGCACTCCGGAGGATGGAGTTACCGGTCTTGGATCTTATAATGCTTTCCCATAGTTCGTTGGTACTTGTGATGTGTATGAATGGTCTCCTTTGCTTTTCGACCATACCTCTCCTTATGCACATGATTGCAGTGTCATTGAGATTCTTCTCATAAATTTCTCTTGGTGTAGGATTCTTTGGATCAACCACATGGTACCCATACTCCAAGATTTCCAGCATCTCGTCGTTTCCATATCGAAGATGATCCTGCATAGCAACTCTCCACAAGGCAAAATCGGAAGTAGCATCTAGTAAAGGAGGTTTGCCTTGAGGATTATATTTCGGTTTCTCAACTTGGGGTCTTGCATAAAGCCAAGGAACACCGGAGCGATCATTGCTAGGAGGTTGTTGACCAAGTGATGGAGCAGTCACAGTTGGCCTCGAGGTCGCACCACCAGAAAGTGGTGCAGGCACCGTGGACAACGTGGATAATCTCATTTGGACCAAGGCCTCAAGAGAAGCATCATGCTCCTCCTTTTGCTTAGCAAGCGCCCATTCCAGATCTTCAGAAGTAAAGGACTTGACTTCAGAAGAAGCCTCGCCTTTATCCTTCAGATCTACAACAAGGGGAGTCCCATCGGGGTTCATCATGCTCTAGGGCGGTTAATCCACAAGAATAGAGCACGAGGCTCTGATACCAATTGAAACGATCGAGATGGACCTAGAGGGGGGTGAATAGGTACAATTACAAATTTTGATTATTACTAAGCAATGTTAGGAAATAATGCGGAATATGAGAGTGAGCCTAACAATTGCAAGAGTAGTACTAAGTGCTAAGAAAGTAACACGAGTATGAAAGGAAGCAAGCACAATATGATATAAGTAAGTGCTAAGAGACAAGTAACCACAAGTAGGGAGTTAGGGTTAGGAATAACCGCAACTCAGGGAGGCGAGGACGTATGCCGATGTTCTCTTCCTTGGAGGGAAGCTACATCACCGTTAGAGAGGTGGATGTTACCACGAAGGCACACCAACGCCATGAAGGCTCACCATATTCTCCCTTTGAGACAACACCACGAAGGCGTTTCTCAACCACTAGTGGTAGACCTTGGGGTGGTCTCCAAACCCTCACAAACTTTTCCGGGGGTAATCACAAAGGTTGATTCCTCTCCGAAAGACTCCTACCGCCTAGGAGTCTCCAACCTCCAAGAGTAACAAGAACGATGGGAAAAGATCAAAACTTTCTCAAATCACGAATTCCTTTGGTGCAAAGAAGGAGAAGGAGTGGATCTACCACTTGATTGGACAACTTCTCTCAAATGCTCTCAAATCCTTTGGGGATCTAAGATCCCGGACATCTGGGGTGCAGCCCAGACATCTGGCGTGAGCGTGCAGTCCTACTGGAGTCTAAACATCAGTGACCCGGACATCCGGATGGCAGCCCGGACATCCGTCATGGGAGCAAAAAAGAACATGTGCACAGAGTATTTTTGTGTGACCCTAAGTTTTTATTGAAGCTAGGAATTATTGTAACTTGAGCAAGTCTTCCACTAACCCTACCGATCCCCTCTTAATAGTGCAGGATCCTATACTCAAGAAACCAAATATGAAATCAGTTTTTATGCTTCATCCTTGAGTAAAATCACTTTGTATGCCCTTGATCCACACACTTCGATTAACCGGGGACTAACACCTAAGATTTACTTAACAACCATTGTTAGTCCCCTAAATGTATATTATCATCAACATCAAAACATGATGTAAGGGCATGATTGCACTTTCACTGGAGGCCCAGCCCGTATTGCTGTTTTCTTGCCTATTCAGTGTTTCGAAGAAGAGGATTATCAAACAGAGTCCAAACGGAATGAAACCTTCAGAAGCGTGATTTTTAGAAAGGATATGATCCAGGAGACTTGGAGTTGAAGTAAAGGAAGCTTCGAGGTGGCCACGAGGGTGGGGGCGCGCCCACCCCCTCGGCGCGCCCCCCTGTCTCGTGGGCCCCTCGAGGCTCCCCCGACCGACTTCTTTCGCCTATATATTCCCATATACCCTAAAACATCGGGGGACACAATAGATCGGGAGTTCCGCCGCCGCAAGCCTCTGTAGCCACCAAAAAGCTCTTGGGAGCCCGTTCCGGCACCCTGCCGGAGGGGGGATCCCCTCACCGGTGGCCATCTTCATCATCCCGGCGCGATCCATGACGAGGAGGGAGTAGTTCACCCTCGAGGCTGAGGGTATGTACCAGATAGCTATGTGTTTGATCTCTCTCTCTCTCTCGTGTTCTCTCTATGGCACGATCTTGATGTATCGCGAGCTTTGCTATTATAGTTGGATCTTATGATGTTTCTCCCCCTCTACTCTCTTTTGATGAATTGAGTTTTCCTCTTGAGGTTATCTTATCGGATTGAGTCTTTAAGGACTTGAGAACACTTGATGTATGTCTTGTCGTGCTTATCTGTGGTGACAATGGGATATCACATGATCCACTTGATGTATGTTTTGGTGATCAACTTGCGGGTTCAATGACCTTGTGAACTTATGCATAGGGGTTGGCACACGTTTTCATCTTGACTCTCCGGTAGAAACTTTGGGGCACTCTTTGAAGTACTTTGTGTTGGTTGAATAGATGGATCTGATATTGTGTGATGCATATCGTATAATCATGCCAACGGATACTTGAGGTGACAATGGAGTATCTAGGTGACATTAGGGTTTTGGTTGATTTGTGTCTTAAGGTGTTATTCTAGTATGAACTCTATGATAGATTGAAAGGAAAGGATAGCTTCATGTTATTTTACTATGGACTCTTGAATAGATCGAGCAGAAAGGATAACTTTGAGCTGGTTTCATACCCTACCATAATCTCTTCGTTTGTTCTCCGCTATTAGTGGCTTTGGAGTGACTCTTTGTTGCATGTTGAGGGATTGTTATATGATCTATCTATGCTATTATTGTTGAGAGAACTTGCACTAGTGAAAGTATGAACCCTATGCCTTGTTTCCTACATTGCAATACCATTTACGCTCACTTTTATCATTAGTTACCTTGCTGTTTTATATTTTCAGATTACAAAAACCTATATCTACCATCCATATTGCACTAGTATCACTATCTCTTCACTGAACTAGTGCACCTATACAATTTGCCATTGTATTGGGTGTGTTGGGGACACAGGAGACTCTTTGTTATTTGGTTGCAGGGTTGTTTGAGAGATACCATCTTCATCCTACGCCTCCCACGGATTGATAAACCTTAGGTCATCCACTTGAGGGAAATTTGCTACTGTCCTACAAACCTCTGCACTTGGAGGCCCAACAACGTCTACAAGAAGAAGGTTGTGTAGTAGACATCAGTCATCAACCCACATCGACAACGGGGATACATTATAAATACTAAAGTTTTCATCACACAACAAATAACAAGCAATGAAATGAACTTCAACTCAACCATTCATCAGCGTTGGAAACGCTTGCTTTGAACCACAAGTGATTCTCTGGGACGGGCCATCCATTGTCGATCTCGAGACCAACGCATGACTGATCATCCAGGCTGAAGCGGCCTACTATATCAGTACAAGGGTAGGGAACCACCCAAATGTCCGAGGTATAGACACAGTTGCTTCTCATCAATGGTAATAACGTTGTGTCAACAACAGTTGGATCGCCTTTCACCATCATTGGATAGTTTTGTCCAAGGAAGAGCAAGTTTTCTCCAATACTATCAATTCTGTACCAGGGAGAAGGTGTTGTCGCTAGCACACTAGTATCCATCCTGAATACCATGCAACAGGTGTTGGAATAGGTCCGGAGAGTGTGACCATGGGAGAGTACACCTGCTTCCTTAGTAGTAACATCATCAGTGGGTTGTATACACACAAGAAGAGGTGATCCATCGGAAGGCGCCATAGAGTATATGGGCGTTTCTCGTCCTCATGCTCGTGATCATCACCATCGTCATCTCCCCCTTGGTTATCAAAATTTTCAAGTATAGGTGGTGGAATGTTCACAGGACCTTGGAAACACAAGAAGAAGGTTAATTAGTAAAGGGAAACTTGCTAACCCGCATGCATGTGGATGAAACAATTATAATTACGGTGGAAGACAAATGCACCGAAACTACGAGGATCCCATGCAAAAACAGTGCCATGAGTGGTAGAAGCAAACACAAGGCCCTCGTATTGAATTGCATCACAGTACTCATTCGTGTACATTAACTGATTTTTGAGCAATATCCATCCAGTCGAACCACGAAGGATGGCAACAAGCTTGTCGAAGATAGCAACAATTTCATAGTTCATGTAATTCCAAGAGCGGTTGGGAACTCGACAAATTGCTATCTTTAAGTGAAGACGATCGCCATGATCGTATTTGAGCGTCGTACAATACCGGTGTTCTCAACCTCTGTGCAGTCTGCTGAGATTTTTGGAAGTGGAACCCGGTCATGAGTGTACACATTCACAAGTTCCCACTCGTAGTTGGACCCAATGTAAACAACCCAATCTCCATTTGTGCTTGCCCAAGCCTTACCCTCAAGCGATGGCATCTTAACATCATACGTATCATTATCAAGTGGCATCAACTTGCACAAGGCGAAGCCTCCGTCGTCCCCGCGCCAGTCATCAGGGTCACGGCAAAGAAGATAGGGGAGATCAAACTGCTCCTTGACTCTTGGGTTCCTTGTAATGATGTTATTAGTTGAGTCGAGAATGGTCTTGAACGAACCTGCCATGCTAGCCGAGGTGATGACGTCGCACCGATCAATGAGTTCCTCCACCACATCATCTTTCAGATCGGGGCAAGAATAACGGGGTCATTTCTGGCCTATTCCCTCCATAGAGAAGACGATCGAACAATGGTAGAAGGAAGGGTGAAAGGCTGAAGGAAAATGGAGGAGGGAGAGGAAGAGCATGCGACAACAGTTCCAAATCGAGAGGGAAAGGCGAAGAGTTGGTGGACGGTTGCCAGTTTGCCATGGTTCACGAAGAGGTGCCCGGCCTACACGTCCGTTCTGAAATACTAGTAGAAAAGGACTCGCCGTCGTCTCACTGATATGTTGGAACGGGACCACATGTCAACGAAACATGGTGTGTAATTTCTCGTGCAAAATGCAATCTGGCCGTGTTCGCCCGAGGTGCCGCATTAGTTACCGACCTTTATTTTTTTAATGGCGTGCCGTTCAGTTTTGAAGCACGATTAAATGTTATTGTACGCAGAGAAAATATAAACTACTCTACCACTACTCCACCTCCAGTACTAGTAGTATAAACAAGATATATAGGCTCAAGCTTTAGCGCTTTCTTGCTAAGGGCTGCCCACTTGCTTCTCACACTATCACCCTCTCTCCAGATCTAAAAAAGACGGCCTCTCTCTCCCTCCTCACCGGTGGTCACAGATCCGCCGGGGAAGAAAAGGACGCGCAGCATTGACGCACTCGTCATCGGCGAGCGAGGTCACACACTTACGACAAGGCCATCCTCTCAGACCTAGCGCCCATGCGGGATGGCCTCCGTCCCCAAGCTTGCTGCCGTAGTGTGTGGGGAGGACGACGACCACGAGCGAAGCCACTTCCTGCCAACTGTAACATCCCCAGCATCACACTACAGTAATCTCCCCCTAATGAAGGTCATGTCATCATGATCATCATGCCAAAATGCCACTTGTCCAAAATCTGCTTCAAATTCAAATTCAAATTGCATGTTAATATTTGCTTCTTCTTTCATGCAAATAAAATAGTTCATCCTATGGCAAATAATCCATAGATATTCGTCATGTTGAAACCAACATTTTTTTAATTCCCAAATTGCCCCTGAGAATTTATTATCTGGTCCAGCAGTAATTAAGATGTCCTTTTCATTTTCTAAAATGCTTGGACAACTCTGATATTTAAACTTTTTGTGGCGGTGCCCAATAATTGTTCAAAATTGTTTTGGCCAGTGGCATATTTTTGCAAAGTCAATTGTGGCTAGAAGAAAATGCAAAAGCTACAAAAAGGGGGGAAATAAAAAGGAAAAAGAAAAGGAAAGAAGAAGGGGTGGGAGAGCCCCTAGCCTTCCCTTGGGCTTCGGCCCATCCCAACAGGTCGGCCCAGCCATCCCACTTCCCTCGGTCGCCTTCTCCTGTTCCCCTGGCGCCATCGCTACAGGGGCGCGGTCGCCCCGGACCGCGTCGCCGTCGACGATGAGGGAGAGGATAAGAGCGCCCCCTCCGGCTCCTCGAGTCCTCCCCCACCTACCTCCACCCACTCCCCCACTCGCCTGCCCTCCTCCCAGATCCATCAGGCGCTCCCTTCCTCTCCCCCTCGTTCCCCATCGACACCCGAGCGCCATCGCCGCCATGGCCATCGTCACCGCCGTGGTCACCGGCCTCCCTGCGCCCTTCCTCCATGCCCAGGAGGACTGCCGCCGTCCTCTGCTTCCTCTTCGCTGACCAGACCGAGACGAGGAGCCCTGCATCACCGGCAAGCTGTCTTCTTCCTCAACGGATCCCGACGCTCCGCCGCCGCCGATCCGTTCCGCTCTGCTGCTCCTAAACTACCAAGGGCCATCGGCGTGCCTCTCGGTGAGCTCCTCCACCACTGCTCCTCCTCCTCCTCCCTTTTAGGTCACCTGCACCCCGTAGCTTCCACGCCGTGTGTCCGTGCTTTGGCCGCCGCCATGGTTGCGAGCACCACGCTCCCGAACCACTACAGCCTCGCCCGTCCGCCCTAGCGCGCTCATGAAGCCCCGCAGTTGCCGCCCCGCCGCTCATCTTGCTCGCTCGCTCGGCGTATCGCCGTTTCCGCGTAGTCCCGAACGTTGGCGCCGCCTTCCGTGGTCGATGCGCCCAACTCTGGGCACCACCGCACCCACGGGCACCTCTTCCCGACGCCCGTCGTCGCCCTCTCCCCGTAGCCGCTCTCGACTAACCAAATGGTCGCCGGAGCCGCGAGTCCGGCGAGCCTCGTCGCCACTGTGCGCCACCGCCAGCGGCTGCCACTGCCGCCGGAGCCCTTCCTGCGCCGCGTCGTGCCGCAAGCCTCTCTCGTCGCGCCCTGCCGCCTCGCTCCCGCTTCGCCGCTCGCCTCGCCACCGCAGCCGTTTGCCGTCGCCCGTGCGCAAGCACGCATCAGCCCTGCCATGTACCTTGTTGCCGTGCCCACCTACAGCTGCGCGTGCCCGCTCGCTAATCGCCGCTGGCTCGCCCCGCCTCCGTCGCTGATGCTGCCCGACGCCGCGCCCGCCCTTGCCGCCGCTCAAGGCCCTGCCCTGCGCCGCCTGCTTCTGCTGAAGCTCTTGCCCTGCTCCTGCGCTAACTGCTGCTACTTACTGTACTACTAGTTAGCTTTTCAATATCTACATTGACTAACCCCCTAAGCAGCCTCTAATCAGCGGTTAAACAACTACTAACTGGCCAAAAATAAATATGAGTAGAATGTGCACTTGACAAACTTCATATTACTCCACTGGACCAAATTCATTTGATGCATGGTTTAAATCCTACAAAAATCACAAAATGCTATCTTCTCTTGACCCTAGCATTGTGTGTGCGTGTGTAGGTTCTGTATGTGGTGGACGGCCGGCTCTCCGTTAGCTAATTAGTAGTCTTACGAGTTAGTCTAATTAGTTGTTAGGTATAGTGCAAATGACAGGTGGGCCCCCCTTTTAAATATCCACTTGAAAAAGAAAATGCAAGATATGTGACACCTAGGCCCCATCTACAGATTTTGACGGTCAGCGATCAGCAGTTATTGTTGACTACTTGTTGGTGAGTCAACTAGGACCCTGGACCTTTGTCGACCTCCGTTGGCCTGCTTGTGTGCACTCTGCTGGGTGCACATAACAATTTCCCCTTTTATTTCGAATTAATAATAATTTCAAAATATTGTTAAAACTTAAAAAAAAATCATAGAAAACAATCCGTAGCTCCGATGAAAATGTTTTGTACATGAAAGTTGCTCAGAAAAATCCAACGAATCCGTTCATCTTTCACATGCCCCTAGCATGCTGAACATGGAACTTTCCCCTCTTTTCCTTTGTCCGGAATCCGCTAACGCCGGGAATTCATCCTCGGATGTTTATCCCCTCTGCAACGTGTAGTACTACGTTAGGTCGACCCTAATCCTGCTTATCGTCATGTTATGCTTTGTGTTGCTATGTTTGCTTTATATTTACTGTTTCTTCCCCCTCTTCTCTCCGGTAGACCCCGAGACCGATGCCGCCCCTGTGATCGACTACGTCACTGACGACCTCTCCTTGCCAGAGCAACCAGGCAAGCCCCCCCTTTGATCATCCCGATATCGCCCATTCCATTCTCTCTTGCTTGCATTAGATTTTGCTACTGTTATTGATTGCTCCTATTCTGATGCATAGCCTATTTTTGTATCTGCTGTTGTACCTTACCTGCTTATCCTAAACTGCTTAGTATAGGTTGGTTAGTGATCCATCAGTGACCCCCACCTTGTCCTTGTTGCCCCTGCTTCATCATTGAAGACCCGATCAACAGGATCGAAGACCGAGCCCCGACACAGCACATCACTTTCCCATTAGTTGCTCGACACTTTGCTGGGTTACTATCGAGTCTGGGGTGAACCTCTTGACGCCGATGTTAACCTGTAGTGTAGTCATTCGATCGTGGTCATCGAGGGTGATTTCCTCCTTAACCACTTCGTCGACTACGTCGTGCAACCCCCTCAAGTGTGAACTTGAGGGTGATTCCTCTTCGTTCACCTTGATGATTACATTGAGTGGAGTTCACGAGGGTGATTCCTCGGGTTTTACCCTTGATGTTTAGACACCGCGTTACTATGATTACTATGACTTTACTTGAACCATGTTACTAAAGGCGGGTCATACGAGGGTACCAGCGAGCATATTCTTGAGTGATGTGGAGTCGGGTTGACACGGAAGGTGCCCGAGAGATAATTACGGCGTGGCGGGCATTCTTAGCCCTTGCCGCAAGTCCTCGAGGCGGGCAACGGGTCACATCTTTCGTGAGTCTCTGCTTGTTACCGCGTGCTCCTAATCCACTCGATTTGGATATTTGATCCGAGGGGCCTCGGCTGATAGCACTAACCATCACGTGGGCATAGTATGGGCGTTCTGCGTCGTATGCATCGGCGAAGCTTATTAGGCGTCGGCGACGAATGGCCTTGCCGGGTTGGACTGGTAAGCTTCTTCCTTTTAAGGAGGTAGCTAGGTCGCTCACCGACAGCGTCACGCATAGCGTCTTGAGGAGTTCGGGAGATGGCCCATGACCCACAGGGGCATAGGTTTAGTCCGGCGTCTTGGCCTCTCTATTAAGCCTAGGTCGGGTTGCGGCGTATTGTTTGGCGAGGCGGGCATGACCGAGAAAGTGTGTCGGCCGGAGTTAAGCGGCGTGGTGGGTAAGTTGGTGCACCCTGCGGTGAAGAACTAATCTATGCATAGCCTGTCCTCGATAGCGGACACTTGGAGTTGTATCGATCGATACAACTAGAACTGGATACTTGTGATGAGAACTGGATGGTGATGAGGTTTTGATTGTGATGATAACCGGATAGTATGGCTCGGGATGCCTTTCTCGCAGGGAGTCGAGAAAGGATCTCGGCGAGGTTGATAACACTACTACTACTTTACATTATGCTACTCTACTCCCTCTGTTGCTGCAAGATGGTGGTTTCGAGAAGATGCTAGTCTTCGATAGGACTAAACCTTGTCTCTATTCGGCATTTACGCCCAGATCCACATATCTGACCTTCCTTTGATAATGTTGCATATGTAGTGTAGATCCTTGCTTGCGAGTACTTTGGATGAGTACTCACGGTTGCTTTGCTCCCCTTTTCCCCTTTCTTCTTCTTTCGGTTGATGCAACCAGATGTCGAACCCAGGGCGGATGCCACCGCTGATGCCTACTACTATGTGGAGACGGCGACGACCGGGGAGTAGTTAGGAGGCTCCAAGGCGGGAGGCCTTGCCTTTTCGATCGTTGCTACTTTTGTGCTAGCCTTCTTAAGGCAAACTTGTCTAACTTATATCGTACTCGGATATTGTTGCTTCAGCTGACTCTTGTGTATTCAAGCTTATGTATTCGAGCCCTCGAGGCCCCGGCTTGTAATATAAAGCTTGTATTATTTTAATTTGTGTCTAGAGTTGTGTTGTGATATCTTCCGTGAGTCCTTGATCTTGATCGTACACATTTGCGTGTATGATTAGTGTACGATTGAATCGAGGCGTCACAAGTTGGTATCGAGCCATTTGCTGTAGGTAGCCCCTTTCCAACTCCTTGGCGAAGTTGAGTCTAGTCCTTTGAAAAACTTTTACTAACATTGGCTGTGTGGCTTACGGGCCCACGTCGCCATTGGGTGGTATTAGGATCTTTTATTCCTCGTCTATACTCTGGGACTCAGATCTTTTGTCTATTTGGGTTAAAGATTTTACTAACTCTGACTCTAGGATCTCGTAACCACTTCCTCCCGGAGAGCCCCTTCACTCTGAGATGATCGCTTGCTTCGCGGAAGATTCTGCGAATACTAAATCGATGTTTCACGAGACCACATGCCTTGCTGCGAGTTCGACCACCGTTAGTCCCGTGAATAACATACTTGCCGCTTGTACCTCTTCCCAGTTGTTCTGTTGTTACAAGATACCGAAGGTATTCTCGACTTTTGAGAATCCTTTTCCGATTGCCTTGCAGCTCTTTTCCACTGAATAACCCTCGAATAATTCCTCACACTTGTTGGGGATTCGTTCATCCCTAGTTGATCATATGTCTCACAAAATTCTTTGAATGCAATTCAATCTCCCAAAGATCCTCTGCAGCCTAGTGCTCCGAAAGTCTTATGCACTGCATTGTGGTTAAATCCTATGCCCGATAATATTCATTAACATCCTTTGTCATTGTCATCCGAGCCTATTGATTCATTATCTTGGAATTTCTCGCAATCATCGGTTGAACCACGAAATTTGACCTTCTTGCTCATCGTCATTACGGACATGAGTTGGATCTCGGCCAATCATGTTGTAATTGATTGTCCACCTAGTTCCCTTCAACTTGAATGTCGAATTATTCAGCTGTCTCTATAATCTGATGCCTTTGCATTCTTTCCCTCTTCTGATTGAGTACTGATACTCACATCAGATCCATTGAGGACCGCTGAATCCGTTGTTGGATTATTATCCAGCAATGTCCTTCATATTCAAAATTTTGTGCGCTCTTCCCCTGATACACATTGCCTTTGGTAAATTGTATCCTCTGCCTTCTCAACCATGCTCTGCCTTCGAGCTTGTGTCATATACGTGGTTTCAATAGCCTTTGCTTCATCATTCCTTTTGCTTGATGTCGTTGCTGCTTGATGGCATCTTCATAGAGCCTCTTGACAAAATTGGTTGTGATCACCATCAATATACTGCCTTGTTCTAAGATATCAATCAAATTCTTGAGAAATACCATCCTTGCCCGTTAATGATTCGTGATTGTCATCGACACCATCCTTGACTTCCTACCAATACAGACTTGGTCATGTTTCGATTATATCTTACGTTCCTTGACATTCTTGGAATTGTTCCTTTGTACTTCTTGTGATCTGCAGTTTCAATCTTGCTTGAAAAACCATGTTAATGTTACCTCGAAGCATGACTGTGGTACGCCGAATAACAACAAGAACATTGGAAGTGCATTGCCAAATGTTTCTTGCTCTATTATCCAAACACCGTTGTATGTATAACATCATGAATCCCCTTGCCCCTTTAACCAAATGGTGATGTACTTGTTGATCTAACATGTATATCATGCTCTACTTTTCCTCGGGAAAAGTTACACTCCTAAATCTTGTGTATAATCACATTTTCCTTTCCATTGGTTTGCTTAACCTTTCTTGTGATCTATATATGTTATAAGCAGAAATAATTCCCTGCTTATGGAAACACCTCGGTTTACAACTCTGTTAGTGTGACCCTGTTACTATTCTTTTACATCTGGTAACCCCGATGGACGAGAACTTCGCCTATTGGTCCGCCTCGTTTCAACGAGCAGGAAAATGGTTCTCTTTGTCCCTCGCCCTAGGTACCAACGTTGTTGACAACATAATTGACAGTCTATCATCTGACATGCCTTGCTATCGACCCCCCTTTCTACTTTTAACCCACATGGTGGGCCCATTACCCAAAGTTCCTGATGTCAGAACTTGACTCTCCTGTACACCCTTGTTTCTAAGGTTATTTCTCATGCTTGGCTTCTTATGAGAATCCGAGCACGCCTTCCGAGAGGCAATCTATTACAGTATCGGGCCTTAATACTTATTCCCATTGCTCTGAACCCCTTTCACCCTCTGTTCCAGGCAACGAATGATCGCCTACCATGTTGAAGCTTCTTATTGCACCTTCTTACCTTGCTCTCGATGACTTTCTTGGATTTCAATTCGAGAGATGCCTCTATGCCACGTTCACTGAGATAGCCCCCAGGTATCTTTCTTGTATTGAGCTCCGTTTTTCCTGAGTCTTTCTCCCTTACTCCACCTCTTAAATCTCGGGACGAGATTTCTTATAGTGGAGGAGATTTGTAACATCCCCAGCATCACACTACAGTAATCTCCCCCTAATGAAGGTCATGTCATCATGATCATCATGCCAAAATGCCACTTGTCCAAAATCTGCTTCAAATTCAAATTCAAATTGCATGTTAATATTTGCTTCTTCTTTCATGCAAATAAAATAGTTCATCCTATGGCAAATAATCCATAGATATTCGTCATGTTGAAACCAACATTTTTTTAATTCCCAAATTGCCCCTGAGAATTTATTATCTGGTCCAGCAGTAATTAAGATGTCCTTTTCATTTTCTAAAATGCTTGGACAACTCCTGATGGCCCCAAACTTTTTGTGGCAGTGCCCAATAATTGTTCAAAATTGTTTTGGCCAGTGGCATATTTTTGCAAAGTCAATTGTGGCTAGAAGAAAATGCAAAAGCTACAAAAAGGGGGGAAATAAAAAGGAAAAAGAAAAGGAAAGAAGAAGGGGTGGGAGAGCCCCTAGCCTTCCCTTGGGCTTCGGCCCATCCCAACAGGTCGGCCCAGCCATCCCACTTCCCTCGGTCGCCTTCTCCTGTTCCCCTGGCGCCATCGCTACAGGGGCGCGGTCGCCCCGGACCGCGTCGCCGTCGACGATGAGGGAGAGGATAAGAGCGCCCCCTCCGGCTCCTCGAGTCCTCCCCACCTACCTCCACCCACTCCCCACTCGCTTTGCCCTCCTCCCGAGATCCATCAGCGCTCCTTCCTCTCCCCTCGTTCCCCATCGACACCCGGCGCCATCGCCGCCATAGCCATCGTCACCGCCGTGGTCACCGGCCTCCTGCGCCCTTCCTCCATGCCGGGAGGACTGCCGCCGTCCTCTGCTTCCTCTTCACGACCGACAGAGACGAGGAGGCCTGCATCACCGGCAAGCTGTCTTCTTCCTCCGCGGATCGGCGCTCCGCCGCCGCCCGATCCGTTCCGCTCTCTGCTCCTAAACTACCAAGGGCCATCGGCGTGCCTCTCGGTGAGCTCCTCCACCTGCTCCTCCTCCTCCTCCCTTTTAGGTCACTGCACCCGTAGCTTCCACGCCGTGTGTCCGTGCTTTGGCCGCCGCCATGATTGCGAGCACCACGCTCCCGAACCACTCTGCCTCGCCCGTCGCCCTAAGCGCTCATGAAGCCCGCGATTGCCGCCCGCCGCTCATCTTGCTTTCGCTCGCTCGGCGTATCGCCGTTCCGCGTAGTCGAGCGTTGGCGCCGCCTTCCGTGGTCGTCGCCCAACTCTGGCACCACCGCACCACGGGCACCTCTTCCGGCGCCCGTCGTCGCCCTCTCCCGTAGCCGCTCTCGACTAACCAAATGGTCGCCGAGCCGCGAGTCCGTGAAACCTCGTCGCCCTTGTCAGCGCCACCGCCACCGCTGCCGCCGGAGCCCTTCCTGCGCGCGCCGCGCCGTGCCGCAAGCCTCTCTGGTCGCGCCCTGCGCCTCGCTCCCGCTCGCCGCTCGCCTACTGCCACCGCAGCCGTTTGCCGTCGCCCGTGCGCAAGCACCGCATCAGCCCCTGCCATGTACCTTGTTGCCGTGCCCACCTACAGCTGCGCGTGCCCCGCTCGCTAGTCGCCGCCTGGCTGCGCCCGCCTCCGTCGCTGATGCTGCTTGGCCTTGCCCGACCACCTTGCCGTCAGCGCAGCCCTGCGCTGCCAGCGCTGCCTGCTGAAGCTCTTGCCTGCTCCTGCGCTAACTGCTGCTACTTACTGTACTACTAGTTAGCTTTTCAATATCTACATTGACTAACCCCCTAAGCAGCCTCTAATCAGCGGTTAAACAACTACTAACTGGCCAAAAATAAATATGAGTAGAATGTGCACTTGACAAACTTCATATTACTCCACTGGACCAAATTCATTTGATGCATGGTTTAAATCCTACAAAAATCACAAAATGCTATCTTCTCTTGACCCTAGCATTGTGTGTGCGTGTGTAGGTTCTGTATGTGGTGGACGGCCGGCTCTCCGTTAGCTAATTAGTAGTCTTACGAGTTAGTCTAATTAGTGGTTAGGTATAGTGCAAATGACAGGTGGGCCCCCCTTTTAAATATCCACTTGAAAAAGAAAATGCAAGATATGTGACACCTAGGCCCCATCTACAGTTTTGACGGTCAGCGATCAGCAGTTATTTGTTGACTACTTGTTGGTGAGTCAACTAGGACCCTGGACCTTTATCGACCTCCGGTGGCCCTGCTGTGTGCACTCTGCTGGGTGCACATAACAATTTCCCCTTTTATTTCGAATTAATAATAATTTCAAAATATTGTTAAAACTTAAAAAAAAATCATAGAAAACAATCCGTAGCTCCGATGAAAATGTTTTGTACATGAAAGTTGCTCAGAAAAATCCAACGAATCCGTTCATCTTTCACATGCCCCTAGCATGCTGAACATGGAACTTTCCCCTCTTTTCCTTTGTCCGGAATCCGCTTCTTGAGAATTCATCCTCGGATGTTTATCCCCTACAAGCGTGTAGTACTACGTTAGGTCGACCCTAATCACCTTATCGTCATGTTATGCTTTGTGTTGCTATGTTTGCTTTATATTTCTTGTTTCTTCCCCTCTTCTCTCCGGTGACCCGAGACCGATGCACCCCGTGATCGACTCGTCCTCGGCGACCTCTCCTTGCCCGAGCAACCAGGCAAGCCCCTTTGATCATCCCGATATCGCCCATTCCATTCTCTCTTGCTTGCATTAGATTTTGCTCTTGTTATTGATTGCTCCTATTACGATGCATAGCCTATTTTTGTATCTATTTGTTGTACCTTACCCTTATCCTAAACTGCTTAGTATAGGTTGGTTAGTGATCCATCGATGACCCCACCTTGTCCTTGTTGCCCTGCTTCATCATTGAAGACCCGATCAGCGGGATCGAAGACCGAGCCCCGACACACATCACTTTCCCATTAGTTGCTCGACACTGCTTTGGGTTACTATCGAGTACCGGGGTGAACCTCTTGACGCCGATGTTAACCACAGTGTAGTCATTCGATCGTGGTCATCGAGGGTGATTTCCTCCTTAACCACTTCGATCGACTCGTCGTACAACCCCCTCAAGTGTGAACTTGAGGGTGATTCCTCTTCGTTCACCTTGATGATTACATTGAGTGGAGTTCACGAGGTGATTCCTCGGGTTTTACCCTTGATGTTTAGACACACGTTACTATGATTACTATGACTTTACCTTTGAACCATGTTACTAAAGGCGGGTCCATACGAGGGTACCAGCGAGCATATTCTGAGTGATGTGGAGTCGGGTTGACACGGAAGGTGCAGAGATAATTACGAGGCGTGGCGGGCATTCTTAGCCCTTGCCGCAAGTCCTCGAGGCAGAGCAACGGGTCACATCTTCGTGAGTCTCTGCTTGTTACGCGTGCTCCTAATCCACTCGATTTGGATATTTGATCCGAGGGCCTCGGCTGATAGCACTAACCATCACGTGGGCATAGTATGGGCGTTCTGCGTCGTATGCATCATGCGAAGCTTATTAGGCGTCGGCGACGGGCGGCGCCTTGGGGTTGGACTAGTAAGCTTCTTCCTTTTAAGGAGGTAGCTAGGTGCGCTCACCGGCGCGTCACATAGCGTCTGAGGAGTTCGGGGAGATGGCCCATGACCCACAGGGGCATAGGTTTAGTCCGTCTTGGCCTCTCTATTAAGCCTAGGTCGGGTTGCGGCGTATTGTTTGGCGAGGCGGGCATGACCAGAAAGTGTGTCGGCGGAGTTAAGCGGCGTGGTGGGTAAGTTGGTGCACCCTGCGGTGAAGAACTAATCTATGCATAGCCTGTCCCTCTGATAGCGGACACTTGGAGTTGTATCGATCGATACAACTAGAACTGGATACTTGTGATGAGGCGGATGGTGATGAGGTTTTGATTGTGATGATAACCGGATAGTATGGCTCAGGGATGCCTTTCTCGCGAGAGTCGAGAAAGGATCTCGGCGAGTTGATAACACTACTACTACTTTACATTATGCTACTCTACTCCCTCCTGTTCTTTGCAAGATGGTGGTTTCGAGAAGATGCTAGTCTTCGATAGGACTAAACCTTGTCTCTATTACGGCATTTACTGCGGCCCGGTCCACATATCTGACCTTCCTTTGATAATGTTGCATATGTAGTGTAGATCCTTGCTTGCGAGTACTTTGGATGAGTACTCACGGTTGCTTTGCTCCCCTTTTCCCCTTTCTTCTTCTTTCCGGTTGATGCAACGGATGTCGAACCAGGGCGGATGCCACCGCTGATGCCTACTACTATGTGGAGACGGCGACGACCAGGAGTAGTTAGGAGGCTCAAAGGCGGGAGGCCTTGCCTTTTCGATCGTTGCTACTTTTGTGCTAGCCTTCTTAAGGCAAACTTGTCTAACTTATGTACGTACTCGGATATTGTTGCTTCCGCTGACTCTTGTGTATTCAAGCTTATGTATTCGAGCCCTCGAGGCCCCTGGCTTGTAATATAAAGCTTGTATTATTTTAATTTGTGTCTAGAGTTGTGTTGTGATATCTTCCCGTGAGTCCTTGATCTTGATCGTACACATTTGCGTGTATGATTAGTGTACGATTGAATCGAGGGCGTCACACCAACCCTCAGGTATGCTACCTCTTTTCGAACCATACCCTTGTTCTATTGCACCATCTGCCACGTCGTTGCATGTGGATCTTTTTCCACTCCACTATCTTCGCAATTTGCTATCCTCTGCTCTGCTGGCCATGCAGACGAAAACCATAATTTACACTATTAGAGGAAACCCTACTTCATGCAGACTAATCCATGTCTGGGTTGAATAAGGAAAGGAAGGGAGACTGTACTGTCCAAGAGAGTAGGCATCAAACCCGTATCTAGGTTGAAAAGGGGAAATCAGTATCTAAGGAACAAGTCTCGCGTCTCTTGGTTGAAGAAGGGTAGAAAGGCATGACAACGCAATAGAGAATGACCAGGTCGATCGGTTTGTTGTCCTCACATAGGAAAAAGGTGGCTAAAGAGAACAAAAATGGGACGTAATCGACATATGTTGCCTGGATATTTGTTGCTCTGGGAAACCATACCTCCCTCACCACTCTGCGTCTGTGGAGGTACATCGTACTGGTGCGCCCTCTGTCCGAATGGGCCTCCCATGCCCTTATTGCCACTTTTTGTTGTTAGTATAACGCCAACAGTCAAGTCAAGAAATGCTACTGCTAAAGTGATGCCACATTTAACTAATGCCGCTCTCAGTCTAATGCCAACAATAAATTTAAGCAATGCAATTTAATGTCACTGGATTATTTCAGTGTTAGCTGTTGATTATGGATGTATTAAAGATTTTTCAGCTAAGGCATTCTAATCTTTGTTGCCTGACCGATATATCAACGATGAAACTTGTTACTACCTTGATTTTTGCACTAGTAATGCTTATAGATTACATACCTCACTTTCATGAGATAAGTTAATTTTTTTATGCAGTGTCACCAAAATGCCGAGGCGATGTCATTTTATTTTGGTTAAAGCGCACAAAATTATGAACAAGAGGAAAGGTCAAGAGTGGGCACCTCCTCCTCCGCTTGTTCTCTGATTAGATTCGATCAAGTTTTTATGTTTGATCGATTATCAAGATTAGGATAGCAATTTTAAGGTCCCTTGAGTTGAAATGATATTTACCTTGGAGGTACATGGTTTGCAATTTTTATCTTGTCATTAGTTAATAATGCTAGTTACCTTCAGACTTTTGTATTTGGTTTAATGCTCATGCACAACTAGTATACCAATGTTGAAAGTCGTTACCTTTACATTTTGTATTGCTAATTCTTATAGAAATCTTCCAGTGCTAGAGTTTATTGAAATCTATTGATAAAACCATTGTCTTGTACCTGTTATAAACTAACTACTCTCTTGTTGCACTAGCCCTTTGGATTAGTGTATATTTGTAGTATTGAATGGTGTTGCATTAGCGTATGGACATAAATAAAGTGTGGCAAGCTTTCCCGGATATGTGCTCAAGAAAACTACTACTGTTTTTCTAAATACTAGGCGTTTGGGTACTTTAAATTGAACCGCAGAAACGTCTTATATTAAAAACGAGGTTGTAGAGTTCACTCAAATTATCCGGTAAAGCTAGTCACACCTTTATTAAAATTAATGTTCATTATGTTATCGGAGGAGTGCGTATGTTTGTCTCTAATGCATCGACTACATACCTAACATCATGATGTAATGTTAAGTCATTTCCTTTTGTACAATGCCCTTTGAATTGTCAAAGGCGGTGATGGCATTTTATTTTAGTTGAGCGCACAAAATATGCTTAAAAGAAGAGGAAAGGTCGAGTGGATCATTCTTTCAAAAAGAACTATATCGCCTTTTCGACATCGACATTGTTGCCTTATTTATTCCTTCAAACAGGTGGTTAGAAACAGTCTTGCTACCTTTTCCATTAAGAAATTTTAATGCTTATATTTGTGAGTATGCTTCAACTAGTGTTGTTTTTACAGTAATAACACTTTAAATGTCTATGCAAACAGGGATGCTCGATTTTAGTGGAATTGCACAAAAAGTCCAACTGGTTCAACACTAGGAGCATGTTTTCTTCCAAACCTTTATATCCAATTGGTGGCACTATGAGCTGTTCATCACGAAGGTACATGGTTTGCTACTATCTTGCTACTCTTTTGTACTGTCATTAGATAGTAATACTAGTGGTTTGCATGTGAATTTATTGGCAGGGTGGACCTACATTGGAGGTGCAGGACAGGATTCAATGATTGGATGCTCAATTTCGGTTGTATCGATTTCACCTCTTCCATCACTGTGAACATGGATATCCTTGATGCGATGAGGAATAGGCGCTATATTTACGCTCTCGAGCAGGTAAATCAATTGATATGAAATTGTCGAGGCAAAACCTAACTATATCAGTTGTCGGTCGAGAACATAGCGGATGCTAAGCGGAAGAGACATGTTTAAACCGAAAATACAAGGTGTGGTATATCTTTACTAGATGCTTGATATTTGTGCGAGCAGAGATGTACGCCCGTTGCTATTGGCAAACAAATAAAGTGTCCACAATTTTGGTTGAACTGCACAAGAGAATAGTATAGTCATTGCATGCAGTGCCATTTGAAAATAGACACAGAAAGATTGGATAGTCACTTCATGGACTGCAGAAAAGTAGTATTGTACTATTTATTGGCCAACACTAGGTGCTTCATTGCTTTGGTCTGTTTATACAATGGGCATCATTTTGCCTAAGTTAAAGTTTGTATTCCGAAAATAGTCTCGCGGTGTGATTGAGAGAAGACCAAATCATATTGCAGTGGATGTTCCTCCATCATGTGTGGTTCATTCTCATGGTTCTAGCTGTTGGTGAAACCACTTACGTTTGCAAGAGGAATTTTAGACTTCACAAACAAGTCTTTTAGTCTGTACTGGATGTTGGCCAAGAGAAGCATCCATGTTAGTAGGAAGAACAGATGTTTTTTCTAGATCTTTGCTTTTGGAGCTACATATTTGTATATGATCTGTGAATCATTGAGATGCATTAACATGTTGATCTTATGTATGGGAATCGTACTAGTTAGTTTTAGTTGCGACGCAAGATCCGAAGTGGCTGATCTTTGCGTTTGGAGCTACATATTTGTATATGATCTGTGAATCATTGAGATGCATTAACAGTTACTTATTTCTGTTCGCTCATTGTTTACAAGTTAATGATCGATCACTAGTTAGCCTACTAATGCGCTCCTGGCAGTTTTATTTGCGACGCAAGATCCGAAGTGGCAGTTTTTTGAATAAAAATGCCTACCTCTGAAGAAACTGACAAGCTACGCTATCCTACCTACTTGATCCTACAAGGATAAATAGCGGATCACGCACATACTACCTCCTTTCCGGTTTGCAGGGCTCAATTCAAGAAACGACCTACTCGATCCTACACGAATAAATAGCGGATCACACACGTACTAGTACCTCCTTTCCAGTTTGCAGGGCTTAATTCAAACCTCTCACCAACCAAGGTACTCCCTCTGTCCGGGTTTATTAGTCCCGTGAGCAAAGTAGCAAGACTAAGGCATGGCAATAATTAATGACATGCAGAAGTTTAAGCCGAATTAATTTCAGCGATTTAAGTGGCTGGATGCGTGCCCTCGACTGCGACTCGTTGCATGCTGCTCCGTGTACTGGCTGCGAGCGATTCTGAGTGCCTGCATGCAGCCGGCCATAATTAAGGCAGCTAACTGATGCGAAAAAAGATGCGCTTTAATTGTTGCGGGCTTTTTAAATCCGTGGAATCATTATTCACAAGGAGGGAGATGATTCGAGTGCACTCATTTGACCGCCATGCCGGCATGTGACCCAGACGGGATGGGACGGCACAGTCATAATTTCAGTTTCTGTAGTTTTCCACGGCAAGCTGGCGCGCTAAGCTATGCCTGCTTATTCACTGAATTCTGATGACCGTCGCGCTACCTTCCGCCTATAAGTACTGTTTACCGGCCTTCTTCGATGGCAACGTGACCCACCTCGCCATATCTTCATAAGCCCCCACCGGCCCGACGTCGCTTGCCACATCCGCCATGCCCCCGCCCGTCCGTGGTAGGCGACGCCGGAGGCGATCACCGGCGGAACTAGTGTTCGGTTTCTCACCGGAAGGCAGACGGAGGGAGGAGGCATTCTATCTGTCTTTAGATGGCAATGCGGAGATCGAGGAGTTGTTGGAGCGCGACCGCCTAGCGGAGGAGCAGGAGTTGTTGGAGCGCGACCGCCTGGCGGAGGAGCAGCATATCGCCGATTTGCGCCGCCAGCGGGACATGGAGCAGCAGCGCACCGACGCTCTGAGTCGCGAGCAGAGCGCCCGCAATTGGGCCGACTACATGGAGGCCGGCGCCCGGCAAATAGCCATGGAGGCTGTCAGGCACGCACGCGTTCGCGACGCCGATATTTACTACCAACTCGTCAAGTGGGTTTCCTGCTTGGAAGCCGAAGCCTCGATGGACCAAGCCGGCATGGAAAGGGCCAACGCGCGCGAGCAACGCGCCCTATTGCACCTCTTTCAATTCCGAGGCGAGGCGCAGGACACCGGTGCCGGCGTTTAGTGTGTACCGCAGATGGCGGCCGGCATCGTCTAGTTAGCTAAGAGGAAGTTAGTACTTGTATGCTACTAGAATATTAGTGGGAATAGATAGTTAACTTGGCTATGATTGTTGTCAACGTGGAAGTTCAGTACTCTCTATGTGGATCAGACCTGTTAATTTGCTCTGAATGTTGAACTTTCCATTTGAACGTATGGAATGGGCTGTTATTTTTTTTAAATGGGTTGTATTTGTCCTCCACGGGTTTAGAGGCTGACTTGTGGGCCTACCAAGTTAACGCGTACACAATCAGGAGATGATTGTACGTGGAGAGGATGACAGCAGGACCCGCCAAGGTCATGGCAGTTCGCAAGCAAGTGCCTCCTTATTTCAAGCCAATAAAGAAAATGGCTCCTCCTAGTGGATTTCGACATCTAGGTCCCATGCCATTGTCAGCGTAGTCAATAAGCGAAAATTACTGTGGCGGTGACACGAGGACCCGACAGCTCGCCCGAGTTATTTTGTTTTGGTTTAATTTGATAAATGCCACTCCAAATCTGGTGTTTAGAAATGCCCTTGCAATTTCAAACTTTGAAAATGTCATTTCATGCCATTTCTAGTGGCATTTTCAAAGTGCAGGTGGCGTTTTCAAGTTTGCAAACTGCGTTGGCATTTTTCAAAGTTTGCAAAAATTGCAGTGGAATTCTTCAAAGTTTGGAAATTGCAGTGGCATTTTTATGAATCGCCATAATTGGAGTGGCATTTATCTAATTTGTTTTTTAAGCCGGAAGCAGGGTGTCAACTGGGTTGTGCGGGACACTCTGGCCTGTCTAGACAGCCTTTTCTTTTATGTTTACCACAGACCAGCCCAGTAGTTTTTTTTTTCTTTCTGAAAATGACTAGCCCATTTTTTTGTGATTTGTCAAGTAAGTTGCTTTATCAGGCCTGTTGGGTTGCAAATCTTTCAGACGAGGAGAGTTTCATTCGGCTGGCTGAGAAAATGGCCTATCAGTAATGAGAAATGGGATGTACATTTTTAAAACACATCAAACCAGCAATTAGTTTCAAATATCTTTTTTCATTTTGAGATTTTAAATTGCATTGATTTTTTATGCATGGACAATTTATTGGATTTTATATTGATATACATTAATTTTTAAAATCAGTCTGAATGTGACTCGAAATTTCAGGATTAAAAACAGTTTAGACCGCACCGACATATGCAAAATTTCGTATAATTTTTTAACCGTGGCCACAATATGGGTTGTAATGCTAACAAAAAGCATATGGGCTCCAAAAAACCGTAAGAATTAGCAAATGGGCTGTAAATTATTAGAAATAATGGCGGATGGCTTATATCTTTGTTTTCCACAGTTTGAGGCTTTCCTAAAAAGGTTGGCCTTTAGCGGTGGTTGTTGGATGTCCATCCAATGGCCGTCGTGCTTCTTCAATCTCTGCTCTTCTGCTCGGCCGCTCAAACAAGCGCCGGCGGGACTGCTGCTCCCTCCTCCCGTGGTGGTTGTCTTTGCCACGCAGAACCTCCGCCCCACCGTACTCCGTCGCTGGCCTAGCCATCCCCTACTCACCCGCATCTGTTGTTATTCTCCGTGACGGCGAGCGAACGACGATAAACCGTCTGGTCGTACTCCCCTCGCGTGGGAAACAAGCTGCCGAGTCTTCCACAGCTCTGTGTCATTCCCTTCCTAGGCCTCGTTGTCGTCCACCGCCATGGTGCTCTCGTGGCTTTGGTCAGCGTGGTCGGCGAGCGACATCCATCGGATGTGTCTTGTCTGTGAGAGGGCTGACATCTTGGTTCCTGACCGCACACAAGAAATGCCTCCTTATTACGTGCAAAATAATGATTCCTCCACGGCGGCTAGGACCCATAGGAAGGTCTTACGTATTTCACGAAAAAATGTTCCCCGGCAGACAGTCGGACCCACCGACTATATCTTCGCGCAAGGAAGTGCCTCCTTATTACGCCCAAAAAAATGAATACCCCCTGCTAGCTGGGACCCACCATATTGTTGGGCTGACTTGTGGGCCACCTAAGTTGATGGGGACGGAGGGCTTTCTCAAGTTAGTCAATACTCTAGTGACGGTACGATGTCCATCCAACGGCCGTAGTGCTTCTTCAACCTCTGGTCTTCGTGCTCCAGCCGCCCAAAGCAGTGCCAGTCGTGCCGCATGCTCCTGCCTCCCGTGGCCGGTTGTGGTACTGCGGAGGCCTCACCGCCCCCACTGCTCCCGCCGCTGGCTAGGCCATCCCTCCACTCACCCACACCCCCTATTATTCTACGGTGACGGCAGCCACACACCGCAGCCGAACCAGTGAACCCTTGTACTCCTCTCCGCGTGGGCATCCACTGTCACATCTTCCCCGTCTCTGCATCATCCCCTTCCTAGGCCTCGCCATCATCCACCGCCGTGGTGCTCTCGGCGCGGCGTGGTCAACGTGGTCAAGGAACTACTTCCATCGGACGTGGACTGTACATGGAGAAGCTGACAGCTGGGTCCACGGCCGCAGCATGGAAGTGCCTCCTTATTACATGGAAAATAATGATTCCTCCACCTGACAGCTGGGACCCACCAGACGGGCCACTATATTTCACGAAAAAAACGTTTCCCCCAAGACTGCTGGGACCCACCAGCTACATCTTCGCACGCAAGGAAGTGCGTCCGAGAAAAAAACGATTCGCCCCCCTGACTGCTGGGACCCACCAGCTACATCTTCGCACGCAAGGAAGTGCGTCCGAAAAAACGATTCGCCCCCGTGACTGCTGGGACCCACCAGCTACATCTTTGCTCGCAAGGAAGTGCCTGACAGTCGGGACCCACCTGGTCGAAGCGTACATAGCGTTATCATTCTGGTCACGAGCGTGTACGTACATACTGGTGGATGTAAGGCGCGCCGCGTGTCGAGTAAGCGCGCCGCAGCATGTACCGCGTCGTCTGGCGGCGGTGTGCAAGAAAAAAATCTGACCCGTATATGTACATCTGGTGGGTCTCGAACGCCTACTCGCGCATATGTACGGCCAGGACTCGTGTACATGGCTGGGTCGGAACGGAGAAATAGCGTCGTCATCGTGTTCATGGGGAGCCAACCGGCTGGGTCGGAACGGAATGCGTCGTCCTGTTCATCGCGGGAGGGCTTGGACGGAAAAGGCGATGGAAACAAGGCATGGCATACCGTAGAACGGAGGAAACGGCCTTGTGTTCGACCGGCCACGTTCGAAACGGGATCTTGTACATCGGGAGGGGTGTGGCGTACTGCAAAACGGAGGAAATGGACCTCCTACGGCTGAAACGGGGGTCCTGTTGATCGGGAGGAGTGTGGCGTACCGCAAAATGGATGAAACGGACTTGTGTTGGGCGCCCGCGGTCGAAGCAGGGTCTGTTCGCCGGGGTGTGGCGTGCATAAGCAGGACTCCACGGGATACTATTCATCTCCACCGTCAACCTCCTCCGGCCTCCATGGGCTACCGTCGACCTCCTCCAGCCTCCACGGGCTCCTGTTCATCCAGCCTCCACCGCGCGCTACTCCACCGGCTACTGTTCGACCACCCCTCCATGGGCTCCTGTTTAACCACCCCTCCACGGGCACCCCTCCATCGTCTCTTGTTCATCCAGCCCTCTCGGGATCGTCCTGTTCATCCAGCCCTCCACGGGTCTGTTCATCCAGCCCCAACCGGCTCAATCGTCGAGTCTGTTCATCTAGAAAGCAACGCCACGGGTCTGTTCATCCACCCCACGGTCCTTTGTTCATCAAACCGCCTACCAGCGCTCACTTTGTTCATCGAGGCGGCATCGATTGGCTTGATTAGCGGCGATGGCGAAGAACCGCTTCGATCGAGTTCGATTAACGACCATCGATCGATCGTTCGGGTTCGATAACGCGTAACTGCGGTCTGTCGCTCCGGTTCAGTTAGAGCCCAACGCCTCGCTCGGGTTCAGTTTGATCCAATGCCTCGCACACACGCGCATACGTGTACGAAAGAAATGCGCATTGCTCGGCCCCCGACCTCCCACCGTAACCAGGAACTCACTGAAATTTTCCTCGCCCTCACTTCTACCATGGTTTTTTCCGTCATGGGCGGCCCAAAGAATGTCATGCAGCTGCGTCTCCGGCCCGCCCAGGACGAAAAGCCCATTTTCTATCTTGATTTTTTGTCATAGAAATAGGAGCCCACCACATCTATGATGATACCGGGTTTTGTCACAATTATTGTCATAGAAGTGTCATAAGTATGACAGAATAAAATTTCGTTCGGCCCAAAATGTCACGGATGTGTCTTTTTTTGTAGTGTGTGACAGTCCTTGAAGATTTCCACAACATTTGGTTCAGGTACTTTTTGGTCCTTGCGGTCTTTCCTCTACATTTGTAACAAGTCAATATAGATCTGATAATATGGCACAACGAAAAGAGTGAAACAACAGCTAATTACAAGAGCCTCACAGTGTGCAATATAGCTACGAGATCATGTTGTCTGTTGGAATTTCACTTTCGTACGGTTGGCCTTGTTCTTTGAATAGTTCACCTACAAGAAGATAGATTTCTGAGACAGATGCGTAAATAGGAGTTCAACATGTGATTTGATCACATACATATAACGTACTTGATACTTTGGGTCAGACCAGTGTTTAACGAGGCCTCTCCAGTCTTCATCTGATATATTTTCCACTGGAGATGTTTGGCAATTTCACTGTTAGCCTTGCCTTCAAAGTGAGTTTTCCTCAAGTTATACCGATATTGTCGCAGAGCAGACTTGAAAACATGGGTGCAAGCTTGTCTGGTTGCATCATCTTGGCTATCCAACTTGAACCTCACCTGTTGAAAATTATGGGAGTCTTATTATTAGCAACCTAAAATGTATGGGACAGAGCAAGACGATATTACTAGTTTCCACACATAACCATACTAACATATAAGTGGTCGAGGAAGGTGTTGAACTGGGTTTCGTCTTTGTCATTCCTGTACTGAATCCATGTTGGGAGGATATGTGCATGACACCTAACGGCAACCGCTGCATCTGATACTAACTTGACTAATTTTGTAGCATCACGTGGCCTTTTTAAACCTGCCTCAAAACGGATCTCCATTCTTCCTCCTATAGATTTAGTTGACCTATCGAGCATTATCCCTAATGTTTGTTTCCTCTTGCACCTAGGTGCTAGTCCAACAACAAATATAGGAAGTGTTAGTGTACATCAAACTGTGAGACTACATATAAAGAAGCATGCAACTGTAACTTGACTCTGGCAACTACCTTCTTGTTGTTGAAGCTCACAAAGTTCATCTGATCTTGCCAACTCGTCTTGTGTCAAGAGTGCTTCGGAAGTAGTTCAGGTGGCAAGGGAGCTTGGGAACGTGCTGCTAGCTGAGTTGACTCGTGCAGCTGGTGGTACTGTGGAAGGTGTTGCAACAACTACGGTTGTCGCTACTTGTTTGGTAGCAGCTATTAGTTTCCGTTTGGCTTGTTTTGCATCTCGTTTAGCACGGGATACCGCGTTTGTACAATTTTCCACTGGACTTTGGCCTTCTATTGCACCATCAGTACCAGCAGAATCTGCATAATTATTCCGCTTTTGTTCCCGTGTGTCCTTGGTACTAACACCATCCCCTGTCATTTTGTGTTCCTTCCTCTTTCTTTGTGCCATGTTAAGTCAAGCTGACAAGAAAAAGGAATAAAAATTTAGTTCTTCTGAACAAATTGATGCATGATACAGATGAACTGAACTTTGATGTTAGACAACCACATGATAGGAGGATGTAATATGTACGAAAAACAGGACGACATGATATAATCAGAACTATGATGTGTAAACTAAGCAGAAGGCATTTCAATAAATTAGAAGCAATGGAATGGAAGGTAGACACCATATGAAAGATGCTACAAATATCGCTCTACCAAGTAAACAGTGTCTCGCCATAACTGGCGTTTAAACAAATGTGAAGTAGTACAAGAAATAAATCATATGCAAGATGCAAACAACATCAAACTACCAAGTTAAAGGTCTCTCGTCATTAGTGCCATTGCATATTCACAGATTGTGATGTGTAAACTAAGCAGAAGGCATTTCAAAAAATTAGAAGCAATGAAAGCTAAACACCATATGTAAGACGCAACAAATATCACTCTACCAAGTTAAAACTGTCTCGTCATTAGTGCCATTTCAACAAATTAGTAGTACAAGCTAGAAAATAATGCGAGATGTAAACTATATCAGACTCCCAAGTTAAATGTGTCTTGTGAAAAGTGATTGTTGCAGGTTACATAACAGTAGTACTTTGATGTAAGAACATGGTGTGATAGACAGATATTGTATGTTCTAGAAACAGGAACACGTGTCTTATTCACAAGTATAATGTGTAAAGTAAGCAGATGGAATTCAACAAAATTAGAAGAAATACAAGCTAGGAATTATACATAACATGCAACCACATATAACAGTGCCATGTTAGAGGGAGTACCTGTGATGGTGGACAAGGGGGGACGTGCTCATCATCAACACATGTACTTGAAGTGTCGATGCATGTGTTATCTTACAAATCTTGTTGGGGGGATGGCCGAGTAGAATGCGTAGAGGCCCTCTATTTGGACAAGGCACCTTTATCCACTGCCGTGCTAATTTCCTTCTGCTTTATTGATTTTGCATTGTCAAGTAAAACTGATAAGAAAAAGCAATAAAATTCGCTCTTCAGAACTCATTCATGCATGATACTAACAATCACTACCTTGATGTAAGGCAAAAACATGATACGAGGATGGAATATGTACGAAAAACATGAGGGCATGGCATATTCACAACTATTTGTGTAAACTAAGCAGAAGTAATTTAATCAAATTACAAGCAATACAAGTGAGACACCGTATGCAACATGCAAGACAATATCACACTACCAAGCTAGAGAAAGCACATGTGAGGCCGGTTTCGCCGGAAGACCGCCATCAGTCCCTGCCTTATTTTTCCCTTCCTATTTCTTAATTGTATTGCCTTGTCAAGTCAAATTTATTCATGCAGGATGCTGATGAGCACTACTTTAATGTAAGCCGACCGCATGATAGGACGATTGAATGTGTAAGAAAAAAGGATAGCATTGCATATTCACAGCTATGATGTCTAAACTAAGCAGAAGGCATTTCAACAAATTAGAAGCAATGAAATCTAGACACCATATGAAAGATGCAATGAATATCACTCTACCAAGTTAAAACTGTCTTGTCATAAGTGCCATTTCAACAATTAGAAGTAATACAAACTAGAAAGAATGCGAGATGTAACCTATACCACACTCCCAAGTCAAATGTGTCTTATGATGAGTGATTGTTGCAGGTTACACAATAGTAGTACTTTGATGTAAGAACATGGTGTGATAGACAGATATTGTATGTTCTAGAAACAGGAAGACATGTCTTATTCACAAGTATAATGTGTAAAGTAAGCAGATGGAATTCAACAAAATTAGAAGAAATACAAGCTAGACATCATACATAACATGAAACCACATATAACAGCGCCAAGTTAGAGGGAGCACCTGTGATGGTGCACTAGGGGAGACGTGCTCATCATCAACATAGCTACGTTGAGTGTCTATGCATGTGTTGTCTTGCAAATCTTCTTGGGGTGGCGGAGTAGAATCTGTAAAGGCCCTCCATTTGGAAGGAGCACATTTATCCACTGTCTTGCTAATTTCCTTCCACTTTATTGATTTTGAATTGTCAAGCAAAACCGACAAGAAAAAGCAATAAAATTCACTCTTTAGAACTCATCCGTGCATGATACTGACAATCACTACTTTGATGTAAGGCAAACACATGATACCAGGATGGAATATGTACGAAAAACAGCATGGCATGGCATATTCACAACTATTTGTGTAAACTAAGCAGAAGTCATTTCAACAAACAAGAAGCAATGCAAGCTAGTCATCACATGAAAGATGCAACCAAATGACTCTGCCAAGTTAAAAGCGTCCCATCATAAATGGTGTTTCAACAAATTAGAAGCAGTGCATGCTATAAATCATATGAAAGATGCAACTAATATCACACTTCATATACTAAAGGTGTCTCGTCATATTGATTGATGCAGGATACAAAAAACAATAGTTTTATGTAAGGACATGCTTAATAGAAAGATGTACTATGTACTAAAAACAGGAAGGTATGTCACATTAACATGTATAATGTATAAACTAAGCAGAATAGCACATGCAATTTAACCAGATTGGAAGAATTCCAATCTAGACACCATATGCAACATGCAACCACATATCACACTACCAAGTTAGAGCAAGCACCTGTGATGCTGGTGTAGGGGAAATGCGGTCATAAACTACAGAGCTACGTTCACTATCTTCATCTAGCATTGGTGTTTCTTGAGAATCATGTGGGGAGGCTAACACTACATTCTTTAAAAAAACATATTTCTCACAGTAACCCACTGGCGTGACTGTATCATCACAAGTGATTGATGAGGGATACACAAGAACAGTAGTTTGATGTAAAAACATGGTTAATAGACAAATGTACTAGTATGTACCAAAAACAGGAAGGCATGTCATATTCAAAGGTATAATGTGTAAGCTAAGCAGATGCAATTTAACCAAATTGGAAGTAGTACAAGCTAGACACCATATGCAACATGCAACTACATATGACACCGCGAAGTTAAAGCAAGCATCTGGGATGGTGGTTCATGGCGAGCGAGATCATCAACTCCAGAGCTACGTTTACCGTCTCCATCTGTTGAACATGCAACCTTTAAAGTGTCGAGACGTGTCTTGCCTGCCAACAAAGAAAACATGAGCGACTTCTCTCTTTTATTTAGTTATACATCACAAGGCAGAGTCTGAAATACCAATGCATAAAAACAATAGTGAGAGTATGGGTGAAGTGTGTGCGAGAACTAGTGCCTTTGTAAAAGTAGCGAGATAGCGGTGGCTGGAAAATAAATGACAGGAGACGTATGATAGCTCTACAGCATTGCATGGCAAACAAAATTAGATTCTACTCCGTATGATTTTGTAATATATGAGCACGGGGATCGCTGGGAAATGCAGGTACTCCTCCAGCACACCACCACATGTGGTCCTATCAAAATAACAGTCGACTCAAAATAAATAGGTCAGTCGATTTTTTATGAACCGTCCGATCTACAAGGAATGGGAAGATGGCCTTTGAGGGTGTCCTGGATTAGGGGGTATCCGGACAGCCGGACTATATACTTTGTCCGGACTATTGGAGCGTGAAGATACAAGACTCAAGACTCCGTCCCGTGTCCGGATGGGACTCTCCTTTGCGTGGAAGACAAGCTTGGCGATCCGGATATTATATTTCCTTCTTTGTAACCGACTCCATGTAAACCCTAGCCCTCTCCGGTGTCTATATAAACCAGAGAGTTTAGTCCTTAGAGATAGAATTATAATCATCATAGGCTAGCTTCTAGGGTTTAGCTTCTACGATCTCGTGGTAGATCAACTCTTGTAACACCCATATCATCAATATCAATCAAGCAGGAAGTAGGGTTTTACCTCCATCGAGAGGGCCCGAACCTGGGTAAACATTGTGTCCCTTGCCTCCTGTTACCATCAGCCTTAGACACATAGATCGGGACCCCTACCCGAGATCCGCCGGTTTTGACACCGACATTGGTGCTTTTCATTGAGAGTTCCTCTGTGTCATCGCTGCAAGGCTCGATGGCCCGTCTCATTGTCAAGAACAACATCACCTCTGGGGGAGCGCTAGCTGTAGGCCAAAATCTCTGACTAGGCGGCTTCATCATGGCCGCCCAATCGGCTGTCACGCCGACGATGACCTCTCGGGTCATCAGGAATTGCCTCCACGTCAATTTGGAACTCGCCAAATAGATGGATCCGATGGAGCTCTCCTCCCTTAATGAGCTCTTGGATTGCATCGCCAGTTTGGGAGTCGCCATAGACTATGACCGGATTGGGCTTAAACCTGACCAAAGGGATATTAAATCCCCGCCGGTCACCCACGAGATAGCGGTAGTGGAGGAGCCACATACGGATTACCCTCTATTTTGAGGGCCAATTATGTCCGGATCACGAGCTCCTGAGCGGACACCGCTCAAGGAAGACATGACCAGACCGGACTTAGAATCGGGTATTGGGCGGAAAAATTAGGCAACACCCGGATCCGGGCTGTCAAGCCGGAGCTCCCTACCCGGGGTGTTAGATCGGATCGAATCCAGTTCAGCTACCCTCACCCACCGGACTTAAACCTGTCTCTCCCATATCGGACAAGAGCCCCAAGAGCGATTACATCGCTCTTGGGCCAAATTCCTCCTTGTGCTAAACAAGGTCAAGGATGTCGTGAGGAGGGCGGTCTCACTTTTACGCAAAAACTGTGCATTTAACAAAGGAATCCTTAATGCTATAAGTCGTCGTGACATAGTACACTTTGCGACTTAGCAACCATAGTGCTGAAATCTTGTCGCGATGGAAAGTGCACGAAAAACCAAACAGAATTTTGGGATAGTCAGGCTCTCACTGAAACCTTTGTCCAAGCTAAGCAGGCGAACTCTAAATAAGTCGGCCGATCCAATCCCCAAGAAACCAAAGCCCACCCCAGGGCGTGGAACCGTATTGGAAGAATGGCACAATGGGCCATGTAAACTCCACAGCATGCCAGACACCACACCAACACATTGTGACGCCCGGCTATAGTAATCTCACGTTAATGATGGCACGTCACCTCTGTCACTGTAATTAATCTTGGGTTAATTCAAAACCGTTTCAAATTTAAATCCTAAATAAATCAAACGACAAAAGTTTTCAAATATTAAAATTAAAATGTTCGGGCTATGTCAATTATTGCATCGGTAATTATGGTGAATTAAACACAATTTTATAAAATGCCTAAATACTTTTAAATGAATTAAAACAGAAGAGAAATAATGAAAGAAAATACAAAGGTTAAAAGAAAACAGAAAACAGAACTAAAAAAGAAAAAAGAAAAGAACCCCTCTCCCTGAGCCAAATGGCCCACCTAGCTACAGGCCGGCCCAGCCGGCCCGGCCCACCCCACCTCACCTACTAACCCCCAGGGGACACCGAACCCTAGCCCACTCCTCCCACTCCCCACGTCTCTCCTCTCCTCGTCCGTCTGGATCGGGGCGAGCCTTCCCAATCAGCGGCGCCTCCTTCCCACCCCTCTGCCTTGCGCCCGCGCCGCCCGCCCAGCGCCCGTCGCCACCACCGCTCCGCCATCGCCAAGCCGCCTCCTTGCCAGAGAGGGGACAGATCCCGGGGGCCCTGTCGCGGATCCGGCCTCCTCGCCACATCCCACGACCATCTTGTGCGAGACCACGCCCGGCTTCTCGCCCCGTCGCCACGAGACGCGTCGCCGGACTGCCTCCTCGACGCCATCGTCTCTGTCCTCCTCCTCAACCCCCACTGCCTAGACCCTACGACTCCGATGAGGCCACGGCCTCTGCGCCCCTCCTCTCTCTCCCTCGCCCCGTGCTCGTCTCCTCCCCTGCTCGCCGCTCGGGGCCGCGCCAGCCCCGCGCGCCCCGGCCACCTCCCGTTTGCCGCAATCATCGCCGACTCCTCTGTGCTTGCCGCTGTTCACCTTGCCCCGCTCCTGCACCCCCTGCACCAGTGACGCCGCCTTGTCCACGGCCAACTCCGGTGCTCTGACCACCCCGCTCTCCTCCTCTCAGCGTGCTTTGGCCGGCTGAGCGCCCGTCGCGCCCTCCCGTGGCGCCGCCCTCCGTTCCCTTGGCGGCGTCGTGGGCACCGGCGGCCACGCCGTGGCCTAGCCACGCCCGTGGTGGCGCCCCCACTGTCGATCTGGCGCTCGCCCGGTCAGGCGCCGACGCCTCTTGCCCGCACTCACGGCAAACACAACGCCCAAGAAACCCACTAGGCCCCACACAATGACAAGGCCCCCACCCCGAGCGTGTTTATAAAAATAAAAATAAAAATAAAAAATAAATTAATTAGAGAAATAATTAACTTAATTAATTTTGTTTAATTAAACTAAACAACTAACTAAACTAATTAAACATTAGTTATCTAATTAACCTGGTTAGTTAATTAGTATGGCAGTGGGGCCCACCCCTAATTAATTTTGATTAGGTTAAATTAAATTTGGATAATTAACATGTGTCTCTGACCAGTGGGACCCACTGGTCAGGTTGACTCAATCGACTCTGTTGATGGCGGCGTCGACATGACATCATCTTGATGTCATTATTCATTTTCGAATTAATTTAAATAACTAATTAAATTCAGAAATTAATAAAATCTTTAGAAAATCATAACTTTTAATCCGCAACTTGGATTAAAATACCTTCTACATGAAAGTTGCTCAGAACGACGAGACGAATCCGGATATGCAGCCTGTTCATCCGCCACGCGTCCCTAGCATAGTGAACCTGCAACATTTCACCTCCGGTTCATCTATCCGAAAACGTGAAACACCGGGGATACTTTCCCGGATGTTTCCCCCTTTCGCCGGTATCACCTACTACCGCGTTAGGGCACCCCTAGCACCGTTACTTGTCATGTCGTGCATCGCTATGCATCTGTTTGCTTAAGTATTTATTGTTTCTTCCCCTTCTTCTCTCGCTAGACACCGAGACCGACGCTTGCTGCTACCCGTCGACTATGGTGTTGGCGACCCTTCTTCTTGCCAGAGCAACCAGCAAGCCCCTCCCCTTGATCACGGATATCGCCTATTCTTCTCTATCTTGCTTGCATTAGAGTAGTGTAGCATATTCTTGTTCGGTTACTCCTATTACATTGCATAGCTTTGTCATTGTTGCTACGTCATTGATACCCTACCATAATCCTAAATGCTTAGTATAGGATGCTAGTTTATCATCATTGGCCCTACATTCTTGTCGATGCGCCTTGCTATACTATTGGGCGTGATCACTCGGGAGGTGATCATGGGTATATGCTATACATACATACATATTATCTGAGATGGTGACTAAAAGTCGGTCATTCGTTGAGTACCATAAGTGATCGATGTGGGGCTTAAGGGCGAGTGGCTCCATCTGGTAGAGGTGGGCACAGGTTCCCGACGGCCCCGACTATTACTTTGTGGCGGAGGCGGCAGGCGGAGTTGAGACCACCTAGGAGGCAGTGGGCTGGCCTGGTCGGCGCTTCATGATTGCTTCATAATAACACGCTTAACGAGATCTTGGTATTTGATCTCGAGTCGGCCATTGGCCTATCGCACTAACCAACTCTGGCGAGGAGCGATTCACGGGCACTCGGCGTCGTGGTATCGGCCGAACCCTTTGTGGCGTCGGCGGCGGCGGCGCGCGGATTGGAGCGTAAGCCCGCTCTTGTATTAAGGGGCTAGTTACGCTTCCGGCGCGTTATAACGTCTTGGTGTGCAAAGGCGATGGGCCAGACCCTGCGCCATAGGAGTTAGACCGGCGTCTTGACCTCTCTATTGTGCCTAGGTGGGGCTGTGGCGTGTTGATCTTCGAGGCGGGCATGACCCAGAAAGTGTGTCCGTCAAATGGGATCGGCGTGTTGGGTTATGTGGTGCACCCCTACAGGGAAGTTAATCTATTCGAATAGCCGTGATTTTTGGTAACAGGACGGCTTGGAGTTGTACCTTGACCTTATGACAACTAGAACCGGATACTTAATAAAACACACCCTTCCAAGTGCCAGATACAACCCGGTGATCACTCTCTAACAGGGCGATGAGGAGAGGATCGCCGGGTAGGATTATGCTATCTTGATGCTACTTGGAGGACTTCAATCTACTCTCTTCTACATCTTTGCAAAGGCGGAGGCTGCGAAGCATAGTCTTCGATAGGATTAGCTATCCCCTCTTATTACGGCATTTTGCGATTCGGTCCATGATATGGCCCTTTACACATATACCCATGCATATGTAGTGTAGCTCCTTGCTTGCAAGTACTTTGGATGAGTACTCACGGTTGCTTTCTCCCCTTTTCCCCTTTCCTTTCTTTACGGTTGTCGCAACCAGATCTTTGGAATCGAGGCAGACACCACCATCGGCGATGACTCCTACTACACGGAGGTGCCTACTACTACGTGCAGCCCGCCGGCGACCATAGTAGTTAGGAGGATCCCGGCGGGAGGCCTGCGCCTCTTCGTCTGTATCGGTTTGTGCTAGCCTTCTTAAGGCAAACTTGTTTAACTTATGTTTGTACTCGAGATATTGTTGCTTCCACGACTTCGTCTATGATCGAGCACTTGTATTCGAGCCCTCGAGGCCCTGGCTTGTATTATGATGCTTGTATGACTTATTTATGTTTTTAGAGTTGTGTTGTGATATCTTCCCGTGAGTCCCTGATCTTGATCGTACACGTTTGCGTGCATGATTAGTGTACGATTGAATCGGGGGCGTCACAACATAGCCTTAGAGCATGTTGGATACTCCGGTAGGTAGCAAAAAGTGGCGAGGATCTTCTTGGAAGCTTTAAAGTAGAACAACATCCCGCCAAAGAAAACAATACGGTACTAATAGTCTTTGAAACTTTGGCCTCAAACAATAGGCGCAAGCGAGCTCATCGAAGCTCCGCTGAAATCTGCCACGTAGCACAAATAAATCTGTGGAACAACACTGCTATAACTTTCAGTGCCAGTGATGAACCTCAATTCCAGACAGTGCGGGCACCATCCGCTTTGGTCCTTAGCCCAATCGTGGACGGCTTTCGGCTCACTAAAGTACTCATGGACGGCGGAAGCGGATTAAACTTGATCTACAAAGAAACACTCAGCAAGATGGAAATTGATAAAGGCCGCATTGAGCAAAGCGGCACAACCTTCAGGGGAATCATCCCTTGTCGAGAAGCACGGTGTGCGGGAAAAATCACGCTCGATGTGATATTCGGCACTCCGGAGAATTACAGGTCCGAAGAAATCACATTCCAAGTGGCTCCTTTTAGCAGCGGATAACACGCCCTTTTAGGGTGGGACATGTTTACAAGCTTTCAAGTTATACCCCATTACGGGTACATGAAGCTTAAAATGCCTGGACCCAATGGAATCATCACCCTAGCCAGTGATCCGGACGTCGCACTTCACGCCGAAAATAAAACCGCAACACTAGCGCTGGAAGCATTATCCGAAGCCCTAGCGGCCGAAGAACTAACAACGCTGCGTGCCACCGCGGACAAGGACGACGTGATACTTGATAAGCGACCCAAGTCCACCTCATTTAAACCCGCAGACGAGATAGTCAAATTCCAGGTCCATCCAACGGACCCCACTAAGACAACTTCCATTGGGACAGAGTTGAGCCCCACAATGGACGCCGCCTTCTGAGACTTCCTCTGTGAGAATTGGGACATTTTACAGCACCCCTCGGACATCTTGGGCATCCCATGCGGTGGCGAACACAGCCTCAATATACTAAAGGACACAAGCACATCAGCGAGACTCTAAAGGCGCTTTTGAGCCCAAGCGGCAAGCCATGGGGAAGAGCTAGCCAAGCTACTCGAGGCGGATTCATCGAGATATCAAGCATCCGGATTGGTGGCAAATCTGGTAATGATACCAAGAAGGACAAATCTGGCGCCTATGCATCGACTTCAAAGACCTCAACAAGGCTTGCCCCAAGGCTCCCTTCCCCTCCTCGCATCGACCAAATCATCAGCGCCACCGCAGGTTTGCATGACTCATTGTGTTTCCTCGGCGCATACTCTGGATACCATCAAATAAAGATGGCGAGTCCGACCAAGCTACTGCGGCTTTCATAGCGCCATATGGTCCTTTACGCTTCAACACTATGCCTTTCGGGCTTAAAATGCGGCGCAACCTATCAGCGCATGATTCAAACATGCCTGGGAAAGGAAATCGGCAAGACAGTGGAGGCATATGTGGACGACGTGGTCATAAAAACAAGACACGTTGAAACCCTAATAGACAACTTGAGGCTTACATTCGACAACCTCCGAACATACGACATCAAGCTAAACCCGGAAAAATGTGTTTTCGACGTGCCCTCTGGGAAGCTGCTCGGCTTCATTGTTTCCAATAGAGGTATTGAGGCGAATCCGGCAAAAATCTAAGCTTTGTCGTAGTTGGCTATCCCAACAGACCTCAAGCATATCCAAAAACTAGTTGGATGCGTGGCTGCCTTAAGCCGCTTTATCTCCCAGTTAGGAGAAAAGGCATTACCTCTTTACCGCCTTCTTCAGTGCACCGAACACTTCGTGTGGACGGATGTAGCCGCGGCCGTACTGGACGAAATAAAGACCTTGCTGGCCAGTAATCCAGTCCTAACAGCGCTAAATATTGGCGAACCTATCTTTGCATACATAGCTGCAACACATCAAGTTATAAGCGCGGTGCTCGTCGTCGAGCGAGAGGCAGCGGATACAAATTCCGCTCGAAGCGGTATATTACGTATCCACGGTCCTCACCCCATGCAAATCCCGATATCCACATTATCAAAAGATAGCATACGCGGTCTTCATGGCATCCCGGAAGCTACGACACTATTTTCAAGTGTGTTCGATTACGGTGGCCTCCGAAGTACCACTCAACGACATAATAAATAACCGCGACGCTACGGGCCGGATTGCTAAATGGGCCATCGAGCTCCTTCCGTTCGACATAACATACAAGCCACAATGGGCCATCAAATCGCATAATCTTGGCTGACTTTGTCGCGAATGGAATGAAGCGAACTCCTAAAAAGTGCAGCGCGCACTCTAACTGGATCATGCACTTCGACGGCTCTAAAATGCTGGCCGAATTGGGAGCAAGTGTAGTCCTGACGTCTCCCACCGGAGACACGGTCCAATATGTACTCCAAATACTATACACAGACTCCAACAATGCAGCTGAATACGAGGCTCTGTTGCACGGTCTTCGGATGGCAGTCTCTATGGGCATTAAACGCCTGGAGGTGCGCGGGGATTCAAACCTTGCAATATCACAAATAAACGAAGACTTTGATGCCAAGGATCCGAAAATGGCGGCCTACCATAATGCCGTCCTCAAAATGTCAGCTCGGTTCGAGGGGCTCGAATTCCACCATGTGGCTCAAGAAAACAGTCAAGCGGCGGATATCCTCGGCCGCATCAGCGCTAAACGCGACCCTGTCCCACCTAACATATTCCTGGAAAGGTTGTTCAAGCCATCCGTGGTATGGAAGGGGAGTCCGGCAACACTAGCACGGATCCGAATACACCCCTACATTCCGAACCATCAGACATAATCGGAGGCTCCGCCACCGAAATAACACCTTCAGCCCACGAAATCATGGATGTAATCGCCTCGTGGACTGAGCCTTTCTTGACCTACCTAAATAGGCAGGAGCTCCCCGAGGACCAAAATGAAGCACGTTGCATCGTGCGGCGTTCTAAAGCTTACAAAGTCCATGAAGGGGAACTCTATAAGAAAAGTGCGACCGGAGTGCTCCAAAGGTGCATCTCCGAAGATGAAGGGCGGCAGCTCTTGGCAGAAATCCATGCCGGACTAGGCGGGCACCATGCCGCGGCTCGAGCACTAGTCAGCAAGGCCTTCCGTATAGGCTTTTATTGGCAGACAGCCCGAGCAGACACACAGGACCTTGTACAACACTGCGTCGGTTGCCAGCTCTTTGCTAATCAGAGTCATATGCCCCCTACTGCTCTCCAAACAATCCCCATTACATAGCCCTTCGCCGTCTGGGGGCTGGATATGGTCGGACCCCTTAAAGGGAGAAGCCATAAGAAAAAAAAATACTTATTGGCCATGGTGGACAAGTTCACCAAATGGATAGAAGCTAAACCAGTCAAAACGGCCGAATCCGGACCAGTGATAGAGTTCATATCTGGGGTCGTACACCGACACGGCGTCCCCCACAGCATCATCACTATTAATGGCTCAAACTTCACAGCCGATGAAGTGAAAACTTGGTGCGACAACATGGGCATTAAGCCCTATTACGCCTCCGTCTACCATCCCCAAACAAACGGCCAGGTCGAACGTGCAAACGGTCTCATCATGAGTGGCATCAAACCCAGACTAGTGCGATCCTTGACAGAATCGGACACGCACTGGGTCGAGGAGGTCGACTCCGTACTCTGGGGGCTGCGTGCCACGCCGAATCGCACCACCGGATACACACCATTTTTTATGGTGTACGGTGCAGAAGCAGTACTATCCTGCGACATAATACATGATTCGCCTCGTGTGCGCATGTATGAAGAGAAGGAAGCCTTGTTAGATCGGCAGGACAACTTAGATGCCCTGGAGGAGGAGCGCGACATCGCAAAAGCATGTTCCGCATTCTATCAGCAGCAGGCTCGACGGTACCAAAGCAGAGAAGTGCGGGCCAAAACTTATAATATTGGCGAACTCGTTCTACGCCTACCAGAGAAGAAGAAGGACAAGCTCAAACCTAAGTGGGAGGGTCCCTTCATCATTGATAAAGTTCTTACCGGAGGAGCGTACCGCTTACGTAATGCATCCGATAACAGACTCGAGCCGAACCCATGGAACGCGGCCAGACTCCGGAGATTCTACGCCTAGCGCCGAACTCAGTGTTCGTCTCCTTACCCCCTCATTTTTAATTATGTTCCCTCCTTTTTACTTTCTCGACCTTTTTCCCTCTTCACACAAAGTACTCAATACAGTGTGGACGCCCGGATCACTCCGGCCGCACTATGTGTGTAAGCCATACCTGGGGGCTTCCTATACGGAAGCTAAATATAATTACTTTAATGGCTTTTTGCCCATCACATATGCGTTCTTTTTCCATATATGCCTTTTCTTCACCATTATATGCATCAATATGACTTAAGATGTGGCCATGCTAGGTTGCCTGGCTCTTGTGTTTTTGCCCTACGTTCCCGTTAATTCGGCTAGGGCATAAGGGGAGCACCTCTGCGATTGTTACTGCCGGTTCAGCCGGATGTGTACCTCAGACTAGGTGAAGCCGAAAGCTAGCGTTCTTAAGGGAATATTTGGTCGGTGAGCAAAAGATGTTCCTTTTGTTTATTACAACGTAAATCCCCAGATGTTTTGTATCCTGCGTCTTTGTTTGCAGTCCGGACATGTACATCGTTGCGTGCGTACCCAGTGAAAGGAACCCCTAACGGAACTATTCTCCCTGGAAGATGTTTCTTACTATGCATGTAATATAACATAACTAGTTGGGTACTTGTCTGTTCAAGCACCTATGACCCCTACGCCTGGTTTCCACGCATACTCCGGTTCTGTATAACTAAGCGGGTATTCGGATACACCCCGGACTGTCGGATCCGGGGGCTGAAGCGAAAAGGTCCGCCATGACAAATGATTTTAATCCGGCTAGGGACTACTTATGTCCATTTAATTACACAATCACTTGGGCTGACTATATTCCTCCTCTATACCATCCAACAGGCTATCTAGCTTACAATCCTATTGGGAATACTTTGCGGCTAACGCTACCTGGTCGTACACCAGACTAACAGGAATTTCTTGCCCATCTGGCCCTGCCGGTCCAACTTCGGTCATATGGTTTGGGTCAAGCTTGGTGTCGCGCGTCTTCACCATGGCCTAGGCTTCTATTGCACCTTGTAGGCAGGCTGACATCTTCCACAATCGGAAGCGCCGCCGTGCACCTTGGAGCACATCCACGAGCTCCCCCATGCCTTTTGGCAGGGAGGTGGATGGCGACAAGACCAGGTCAATGCCCTGCATCACCTGCCGAGCTCGCTCGTGCAGTTGTGAGAGGTCTTGCAGCAAATCGCCTGCAGACGCGGGCATCTCCTCTTCAGGGCGGCCCGTCAACATACCTACAAATAAAAATTCTTTCAATGTGCTTCCTCGCCGAGCTGTACTACAGTTTGTCTAGGCACTTACCATAAATGCCGCGACGAAGCCTTTTGTTCTCCTTCATGGAGTCCGCTAGCTGAGCGCGAACATCTTTTAATTCGATGTCCAGCCGGACATTGGCATCTTGAAGATTGTTCTTCTCCTACCTAACTTGTGTAAGAACACACTCGCCAGCTTTTAGCTGCCTTTGGAGATGCGACTCGTTATCTCTTACGACATCCGGATTCACCCCGGGATTGTCTGCAGAATTTTCTGTTAGACTTATCATGCAAGCCACTTCCTAACTGGTACATCTCCGTACAATTGAGACAAACATTACCAGATGAGGCCTTTTGGGATTCCACTAACTTGGCAACCATGGCCCTCAGCTGGGTCTTGCAGTCCTCCAGCTCTCGAGACAATTTCTCATTCTTATCTACAAGGACCTGTGCATTAATTGATACTTAAAATAGTTGTTCCAACCGTTTCAAGTCTCAGGGGCTACTGCTATACATGCTTATCAAATTTTCTTACCCGTATATCTTTGGCATCTTGATGCATCGCTCGGGCAAGCCCGCCTTGAGCAGCTTCGGATGTATCGTCTCCCGAATTGAAAGCATTAAATGCCTCTTGGAAAAGATGTTGTTGCAAAGCACGGCCGTCGGCGCGGTGATTCATGGCGCTCTCTACTTGAATTCGTGGCGGAGAGCATATCTGCATCCTCATCGGAGGAGAATGCGGCATCGATTACACGCCCGCCTCCTCTCTCGGCCGGTTACGGAATCCGGTGGTGGGCTTTGATTAGCGAGATTTCGGATATAGTCCGGCTACTCCTCTTTCTGCCAGGACACAAAGGACGCTATTACATTTCAAACACAATAATCACAGAGCAGGTTTTTACCATACCTATGTAGCGGCGCTTCGGCCCTAATCGCTTTCCTCTTAAGCCTGCCCGATCCAGACACCCTTTGCCGACGAGTCCCCAGGGGCTCGGCGCCGTGCCCTGACCGTCGTCTCTGCAAAAATGCGACACTTCAGGTGTAAGGCATGGCATCAGAAAGGAGTCCTCTTCGGAGGATAGGGTTTTTTGGCTTGGCTTACGCGCGATGTAGGTAGCAGTCCGGGATAATCGGCAGTAATAGCCACTAAGGCGCCATCGCAGCTCGCCTGATAAAATATCCCGTTGACGAGCTCCACAGTAATATCCGGATCTTCTTCGAGTCCTGGATCGAAGGCCCTTCCGGGGTCCTCTGGCTGCGGGGAGGGGCTGGAGATTCCTTCTATGGCCCTCCTCAGTTCCTGATCGAAAATATCAAGGTAAATAATCTTGATGAAGAACGCCAGAATGAGTGAAGCGGGGTAAAGTATGGCGACTTACCCAGCTTGGGGGGTTGTACATAGAAAACCCATCCCGTGGTTTAATGTGAAGGAATTCTTCTTCTTCTCCTTTATACAGATCGGACAATATCCTCGCCAGAGCAGTGGCGGAGTCCGGACCCTTACGGCCACAGCGGGTGGCATCATCTTCCCCGTTGTAGTGCCACATGGGCTACCCCCGATATTGAAGCGGATGCACTCCCCGCATTATGCATATTGCCATAACCTCGACTATCGTCAGCCCGGATTTGGCTAATAACTTTATCCTGCTCATTAGGAAGTGTATTTCCCTGGTATCCTCCTCTTGGGTGCCCCGAGGGCGCCAGCTGCGACGTGCCTTCGGCGGAGCGTTACTGAACTTAGGGAGACCTGTCCGGACTGGATCCGGAAGGGGAACATTGTCGACATAAAACCACTCCGAAGGCCAGTTCTCCGGTGCCTTCTTGGGAGTACCGGATAGGCATCCGGTCTCGGCGATGCGCCATACTTCGGCTCCGCCCACTTGACATAGGGATTCCCCCTGGTTGCGAAGGACAAGGCAGAACAACTTCTTCCATAACTCAAAGTGAGCCTCGCAGCCAAAAAATAGCTCACAAATGGCAACGTATCCTGCTATATGCAGCACAGAGGCAGGGGTGAAGTTGTGCAACTGGAGGCCGTAGAACTCCAAGAGCCCACGAAGAAAGGGGTGGATGGGAAACCCAACGCCCCTTAGCAGATGCGGGATGAGACATATTCGCTCCTCTAGGGATGGATTAGGAGATCCCTCCGCTTGCTCCCCGCCATTATAGGTGGCAAGTCCGGCTCGGACGGGGACCATGAACACCCGTGGAAGAAACCCTTGGGTCTGTAAATCTATCAAACGGCTGTGAGGAACTGAACACTCTTCCCAGTCACCCGACTTGGAGCAAGGGGAGCGAGAAGAAGAGCTGCGGCGACCGGCCATGTTGGAATGGTTTTTCTGGAGCACTCTGTTGTATGATTGCTCGAGGGAAGAGGGTGAGGTTTGGATCTGAGAATCACCGTCTCTTCAAATAGACGGTTAGCCTACCGGATAGGGGGTTGTAAATGCAAAAATGCCTCGGCTCCTCGTATTCGCTCGACACGTGGAGATGGTCATTATTGAGGCACAGAAGCCGAGGAGTACAACATTGATGGGAAGCCGGACACTGTTCGTTGCGACACGTACTTTGGAGTATTCGGGGATGGAACCCGCCTTGCAATGCCGAAGACAAACTGCACGCCGGACTCATCGTCATTGAAGCTTGGTTCAGGGGCTACTGAGGGAGTCCTGGATTAGGGGGTATCCGGACAGCCGGACTATATACTTTGCCCGGACTATTGGAGCGTGAAGATACAATACTCAAGACTCCGTCCCGTGTCCGGATGGGACTCTCCTTTACATGGAGGACAAGCTTGGCGATCTGGATATTATATTTCCTTCTTTGTAACCGACTACATGTAAACCCTAGCCCTCTCCGGTGTCTATATAAACCGGAGAGTTTAGTCCTTAGAGACAGAATCATAATCATCATAGGCTAGCTTCTAGGGTTTAGCCTCTACGATCTCGTGGTAGAACAACTCTTGTAACACCCATATCATCAATATCAATCAAGCAGGAAGTAGGGTTTTACCTCCATCGAGAGGGCCCAAACCTGAGTAAACATTGTGTCCCTTGCCTCCTGTTACCATCAGCCTTAGACGCATAGATCGGGACCCCCTACCCGAGATCCACCGGTTTTGACACCGACAGCCTTCTTCTACCTCTCGCCAGTCACTATTAACAATCTTTCTTGAAGCACCCGCGACCACCGGCCCAGACCCCTGCCTCCGCCGCCCCGCCCTCCCCTCGACCTCACACCACCGCCGTGCTTGGCAGCGCCCCCTGGCCATCCCTTTAAGCCCGGCCGACCTCCAGATCGGGCGCCAACAGCTCCTAGGCCCCACACACCCCTAAGATAAACACCGAGGCGCTGCTTCCCCGGTGTAATGGGCAGACTAGCACCTGTTACGCTGGGGAATGCTTCCTTTAATTGGGAATCAACTGACCAGGAATTGAAATCCAGGGGGCGACAGGCCTCTAACTAAGGTGAAATAGTATATGAGGAGAAACCTTGTGCATCGCGAGTTACTAGGAACACCTAGTATCAGGAAGAAGGTGTAGGAAGAAGCGGTCAACTAGTGTATTCTGTGGGATGAATACCGTGCAAGCAGACATGTAAGATTAGCACGAATAAGGGAAGAGGAGTACCATTTCCGGTTGCCAGTGTTGTCTCCTCCTAATATCGCTGTGATGTTCTTCTTTTTACCGGGGGAACCGATGTTTTGGAGGAGGGTGGAGCCTTGGACGAACCCATGGAAAAATTGTTGACTGTGTTGAAGTGGCCTTCTATCGGTGGAGGGGAAGTAGATCCGAGGCGGCGAAGGACGGCGTAGCGGGAACAGCTTCGGTGCGATGGACAGTGGTGACATTGGAGCAGTAGCGGTGAGGCGCGGGACGACGTGGTTGAACATGCTCGGGTACGAAACACGTTGGCGTCCTGGAGGCAGCTCGGCCTCGGCTTGAACTACTAGCCTTGGAGGGCGTCGCGGTTGCGGTTGCGGTGGACGACGACGTCGGGGTATCGACTCCAGTGTGATGGAGGAGGGCGGCGGTTGATGGGTGGAATGGGGTGGCGGACGGAGGATGCTAGGGTTATGCGGCTGGAGAGGTAGTTTTGGCTCCCATGGTGTACAAATGGATAATCAGACAGGGGGCGGGGGAGCTAAGGGGGAACCATGTTTCAGTCTAGGACACGCTTGTTTTGGGGTTTTTTGAACAGATGGGTCGCGCTTGTTTGAAACTTGGGGAAAGTACAAACTTTGCCCTCCTCTTATATTTCGGACCTACTACGGGTCAGGGGTAGGACGATAATCCCAGGTATCCCAAATAGTGGGCAAGAGCGATTTCGATCCAGCGCATGTGTGCTTAGGTGGCCATGGTGTATGAATGTTTTTCAAAGGCGGTTGTGTGGCGTCCAAATGAAGCTACAAACCTACCCCAGTTTAGACCTTTGGACGTCGGGCCGGTACGTTTCACGGGTCGGAGTTAGAAAAGTAATTTCCTTCTACCAAAACATTGGTCTCACGCGGTTTCGGGCGAGTAGAGTCTCTTTTTGTGCTTCATTCAAAATTTGAAACATAAGCATTCATGTTTAGAGTACTCTTGAACTTTGAGGATTAACCTAAATAGACAACGTTAAATTTGACCTTGTATGTTTGAAAACCTCATTAAATTATGCGCTTATTTTTGAAATTTTGACACTTCAAAATCCTATAACTACGATTATTTTGGAATGGAGGAGGTAAATTTGAATCTATTTTGCACATGACTATATATGCTATTATGTACAAAAGCAGAGAAAAGATTGGTGCCCCCATAATTTAGGTATGATTTACAAATGCCATGATATCGAATTCAAATAATTGAATGGACTTCATGTTGAATTCGAATTTTTTAAACCACCTTAAGTTGAATTCAAATGTATGCTAGTTCATAGCTAGCTATTTATAATGTTCATTGTGTAACTTTTGTATGTATAATGTGCTTTACACACACAACATGAACAATACTCACGTTTATCTTTGGTTGCTAAAGCGATGCATTGTCTAGAGTTCAAAATACTAACTCTGTGGATCAATTATGTCGAATAATAACATAGACATGCTCAAATTCGATAGAATATAGATGTTTGATGGATCAATGACCGTTCCTTACGTGAATTGCAAATATCATGATCCCATCCTAATATTTGGATACAATTTATATTTTTAATCAATGTGTACATTAGTCTTTTACGTGTAGTTTCACTCTCCATAGGCCCCTCCTCACATGCACGCTGACTTTCTCTCTCACACATACGCGCACACGGTGTATATCCGTCGGTGGTCTCTCACACATGCTCACACACTCTCTCCCGAGGTGTCTTTCTCGCAGACATGCTCTCGATATAACCCTCCCTCCCTCTGGTAACCATTTTATGACTGTTTTCACTAACCTTTATCACAAGCACTCTTTCTCTCACAAGCATACACATGTACAATCCCTGTCGACCCTTTCTATATACATAGACATGCCTACATGTCTCCCGCACACACATTATCTTTAGGCCTGTGTCTCACGCTTTGTCTCCACCTCTCTTCCTAATTGACGAGTATGATTCTAGTAGAGCATTCTGTAGGATTCTCCTTAAAGTTAGGTTGGATGAATAGTAATATCAGAGATAAGGGGTTACCTTAGTCTGAGGACCTAGGGTTACAAATCCTAGCCGGCTTTGTCAGTGGACACAGAGTCCTTCACAACTCTGCTATCTTTTTCTTGTATGACTAGTCCTCCATGGGTCTCCCTAAATGCGTCGTGGGCCAAACAATGTGGCGCAGGAAGGAACAGAACCAAGGGCCTCACCTCGGCCCACCGGACCTCACTCAGTGACACATCCTCTGCCCCCAGGTCTCATTATCTTCTCACACCCACACATATCAACACAGACACCACACAAAATATTTTCTCCTCGTGCCTTTATCCCCTCCCCCTTGCATATACACACTCAAGGGCATCTCTCGCTGTGACATCCTATTCGTCTCTCTCTCTCTCTAGACATCTCTCATTTCTCGTGCTATCTCTCCCACCCCCACCCTGCATCCCCCGCCGGCCCCTCTATCCATGCCTCTCTCGAATATGTAATACATATACATATGTAGTGACCCGACCCAAATGGATCAACTCTCTGTGCTCAAGTGTCATCCATGGATCGGTATGCTGACACACACAATACTTGAGGATTTATAACAGAGTGCAACCACATGTAAAAGTAACGAAAATACTATTACCTCAATCCATATAGCGGAAGTAACATCAAAGTTGTGGAGTTCCCAACAATACCAACGGCAAAGTTGAGTGTAGACATCGTAACCCTAACGTATCACTTACTCGTTGTAAGATTCCTGCAACATGAGACGTTGCAGCCATGTAGGTCAGTACATTGAATGTACTGGCAAAATTACACCACAGAGTAATGATGAACAATAGCTATCACTACATGCATATTTGGCTGGTGGTGGCTCTAAGTTTAATTTTGCATAAAGCTGATTTTTCCCTACAACACAGGAATAAATTTTATTTACTACTCCCAAGTTGACCAGTATCTGAGAAGGTTCCCCCAACTCAATCCCATAATTAATCATTAAACCCAATACATTAAATAAAGAGTGATGAGATCAACAAAATATTCACTTCCATATACTCAAAATTGTCGATAACCGGGGACACGGCTAATCATGATTAGTTTGTACACTCTGCAGAGGTTGCACACTTTTCCCCACAAGACTCGATCGCCTCCTTTGAAGTCCTCGCACTGCATGGTGTTTGAGAACGGGATGACCGAGACACAGTCTTTCTGAAGCATTTACTCTCTACTCTGGGTAGACCGGTACACCTACAATCCCCCTACATCTGCTAGTCTACCTCTTCAAGAGCTCATACAACTTACTCAACTATGCCAGAGCCCATAATGGCTTGTGGCTGCACACGAAAGTTTCTAGGCATGAAATATCATATGATCCCTTTGAGCCTGGGTGGCATTCCATAGGGTAATCACACGGGTACTCCGGGATTCCCTTGGGCAAGCACTGGGTTCTCCAGGTGCCCGGGCAAGCCACTGGGTTCTCCAGGGTGCCCCAACCATTCCACCCAGATGTGTGTTAACGTTGCCACCTTATGTTGCCCAAAATTATTATCTCTCGCGACTTGCATGAATCACACATACCAATCCCCGTCTACGAGCATGGCTAAGCAATATATGACATAGCGAATAAACCCTGGGGTGTCTCAAGGATCATAGGTTCCTACCTCATGAACTACATAGCAATGCCCAATTCCCAATCCTACTCATGCAATCTTTGAGGGTGACACTAATGCATAGTAAAAACTGGGTATTGAAAAATATGATCAAAGTGTGAACTTGCCTTGTACTGTTGATGAAGATCCTTCACACTCATAATTCCTGATAGGTCTACTCTTCACACTCCATTCAATCTATCGTGAGCAAGCAATTACATACATAAGCACTCAAGCAAAAGATGCAAAGGAAAAATCGAGAAAAAATCCAAATAAAACTCGAAAACAAGCAAATAACTAAACTAAACAGAAAACAAAACTTAACGGCATTATTTTCATGTGGATTAGATCTTAACGGTGGGTACATGTGATTAGCTACAATTTGCAAAAAGAATCAAATCAAACGGAGTTACGAAACTTAAGGAACAGACGAAACAAGATCGAATACTAATCTGAACTAAACTTAAATTTTAAATTGTCAAAAACATGTTCAAGTTGGTTTACTGGACATAGGGGATCGTTACAAAGACTCAGCCGTTGGTTTCATCGAAAACGGAGGTACGGATAAAAAAATATGATCAAAAGAAATTTGAGTATTAAACTGAACAAATTTCGAAATTTGGAAATTGCAAAAACTTTATTTGATAGATTCACTAGATAGGTGGAATCAAGACGAAAATACTGGTGTTGGTTTCGTCTAATTTGGATGAACGAGTAAAAAGTTATGTTATGCGAAAAATCAAGGTCAAGCTGTTTTACGGAAGAAAAAGAGTTATGGCTAAAAGAACTAAAATGTAAATACTGGGACTAATTTGTAAATCTAGTTATTCTACCGTACACTAGTCTAAAAATAATAAGTTATGGAAGTATAAAAAAAATACAAAGAAAGGTACCTAAAAACGACTTTGGAGAGAGGAGACAACTTCTAAAAGTCCCACCGGAGAGAAGAAATATATTTTTCAGCTAGTCAAACCAAAATATTGATTTAACCCGTAGTGGATGATTTTTGGAGGCTCTACGAGTCTATATTTATAGGTAGAAAAGAGGTTTAGAAGTCAAAAGCTAGGCAATGTGAGACTAAACGTAGACGAACAAATAAAACGAAGGGAATCACATGGGCTAAAATGCACCATGGGTCGGGCGTGCGCACGCTGCAGTATTTTTTTCGGGAGCTCCTACTGAGCGCTGTAGGCGCCCGTTCGGGTCGCGGGCGCCTGAACGGACGCAAAGTGGGCAGACGCCCAAGTCGACGCCCACACGAGCTAACCACTGCACCAACGTTGGTTAGTTGATTACGTGAGGAAAACAGTTCTCTTTGTTCATTTAGTACAAACATTAAACACTATAAAATACATTTGAATAAAGAAAACATAAATGTGAAAATGCATTCACGAATTCAAAAAGAAAAGTTCGCAAAAATAGAAACTGTTCGTGAATTTGAAAAAAGTTCATAGAATTTTAAAAAACTTCATAGAATTTGAAAAGGCACATCGAATTTGAAAAAAGTTTCTTCGGAATTGAAAAAAGTTCACGGTATTTAAAAAAATTCATCAAATTTGCAAAAAAGTTCACCTAATTTGAAATAAAATTCATTGAATTTGAAAAGAGTTCATAGAATTTCAGAAAAAGTTCATCAAATTTGAAAAAGTTCGTCGTTTTTGAATAAAAGTTCATCGTTTTTGAAAAAAGTTCATCGTTTTCGAAAAAAGTTCATGGAATTTGAGAAACTGTTCATCGGTTTTTTTAACAAAAAAATTATGAAAGAAAAGAAAAGAAAACTCGAATAAAATCGTCCTCGAAAATGAGAAGCGAAACAGTGAAAACCCAGTTTTGGGAAACTTCTAGAAGCTTCCCAAAACCAGGGGATCCCTGACTGAAGAGTGAAATGGGAAAAGACGCTTAGAGAGCACAAGTCCTTTGTTGGCCTAGTGGTTACGCTTGATGCCTCGAAGGAGCTGGTTGCGGGTTCGATCTACGGTGGATGCATTATTGTTTGAACGTTTTATGAGCGGTAGAGAAAAAACGCAAGTGGGCCGAGCCCAGCTACAGCGCCTGCAGAAACCGAAGCAACCGGCGCCTGCAGCCCTAAAATGGATATGCCTTTTTTCGGCCAAAGGAAAAAGAAAAAGAAAAAAACTGAGAAGGAAATTGCTGGCAGGGCCTGGCCCATGTAGGAAAAAAAAATGGGGCGCCGCTGCCACTATGCTATGCATGTGGGTGACATATAGTGACGGCGTACATCCATTTTTTTAAATAAAAACATAAAAAGAAACCAAATAACGAAAATAAAATAAAATTTTATATAGGCATATTATATATCTCAATTTTTAGAAAGAGATTTTCTAAAACCTAAACATTTTTTTAGCGGCTAATAAGTTTCACAAAAATTAAAATAAAGCAAACAGTGCTACTCGTTTATTTATAAACCAAATAAAATACTTTAAAATACCAAAATAATTTCAAATTTATTTCTCTCCATTTTTCTATCGTAGGGAATCATTTTACCCTCATTTCCATATATTTTATTTTTGGAGAAAAATAATTTTAATGAAACCCAAATAACTCCAAATTGAAAATAATTTCAAAGGGACTTTAAATTTAATTCTTTTAAACTTCGAACTCATATTTGTATGATTTGAAGAAGTCATTTTATCTTCTCTCATGAAAATCATTGAGTCACATAAAGTTTTTGAAGTTTGGAATATTTCCAAATGGAATTCAAATATTTTCAAGACCCTTTTTAATTTAGTTTAAATGGAAGAAGTCATATCATCTTCACTCTAGGGTTTTGTAATGAAATGAATTTGAATTCATGGAGATCAGAAAGCAAAGTGAAAGTTTTGGGAAAGTCATTTCATTCCCTCTCATTTAACTTTCAAAAAGTTTCAAATTTCAGTTAATTTCACACAAGCAACCACACCACAATCAAGCAATCAACAAAAACTATTTATTTAATATAACATTCCAAAATTTAGAATTTTGGGATGTTACAACATACCTCTCTAGGTCGTGCCAAATACATCAACTACACATTCACACATGTTACATCACGTACCCCATTGATCTAAAAAGCCATCTCTTCACGTTTATTTCGCATACAACATTCCTTTTAAATAAAGCCACACAAAGTGTGGTCAAAAAATTATTTTAGAATTTCTACATATATACAACATTACAAAGTTATATGGAGGAGTATGAATGTTAATATTCATTGCATGGTGCCCCCAATGATATTTATTCCGCACTGTGAATTTTTCTATTTTTATACTATATATAAAGTTAGTCATAATAAAGAGAAACGAAGAGCATCTCTCTCTCCATCGCATACACCCCCTCTACACCCCTTTCACGTACGCACACAAACTATCTCCAGGTCCTCTAAAAGTACGCCCCCAGAACATTCACGCATGTTTCATCTTTCTCTCGTGATATATACAATGACGATCATTGCATTTGAAGCGAAAGGATACGTACATTGGACTTCAGAATCCACTCGTTACGTTCACCATTTATGTTTTGTGGTTATTATATAGTCACGGGCTCACCGTACAGCTCTGTATTTGCTTAAGACATGACTAGTTGACCAGTTAAACGCTCTATGTGGCACCTATGGTGTTGCATCACATTATCTCACTACCATTGGGCCCACCTGTCAGCGTGTATAGGAATGAAAACAAACGATAAAAAAATATTGGATGGTGGTTCGAAGTCATGACTGCGGGCACAACGAACAAGGTGTCCTTGTATTGGTATGCTGAGCCGTCTGTTTTAACACACAGGAGCTGGTGTGGTGATTATACACACACGCACGCCTGCACACGAACTGCATGCATGCAACACTCACATGAACACACGCAACCACGCACGCACGCAACACTCACATGTACACACATAGCCACGCACGCACGTAAAACTCACATGCTGAAAGCACATTTGCTCACCGGGTGGTTTTGGTAATTAATGACAACATACTTTGTGGTTGGACTAATGCTTTTATCAAGTATGTTTCAGAAATTCAATCACATTGGCATGGCAAAAGGATCAAGAGGTGGACCCTCAAAATGCTAAGGCAAGCATTGGCAAAAGCTCAAGACTCCATTTTTGGTTTAGTGATCCAAGATCACATTGAGTCCATAGGAAAAGCCAATACTATTAAAAGGGATGAGGTTATGATGATGATCCGTTGCTCAAGTGCTTAGTGATACATCTCTTAAACTATCGGCAACTCTCACCGCCATATACACTCATAAGTAGTCTCGGTCCCACCGATATTTCAAACTCACCACACCGAGATGAACCACCTCGACCATAAGCCAAACCCTAGAAAACTCGGATTTTCCGATTCGAACTCGGTCTCACCGAAACATGAGTTGCCAAGCTTCAGAAACATACACATCAAATCGGTGTCACCGAGATGATGAAGTCGGTCCCACCGAACCGGCATGCTCTTGTCATTGCACGAATCGGACTAACAGAGATTGTATTTTCGTCCCACTGAAAATCCCAACGTTCACATTATTTGAACTATCGGCCTCACCGAGTTTTCCACCGGTCCCACCGAGATTGCTCAAATGTGTGTAGCGGTTGGATTTTGTGTGGAGGCTATAAATACCCTCCACCCCCTCTTCATTCGTGGAGAGAGCCATCGAAAGAACTACCACTCCTACCTTACATTTACGAGAAGAGAACTACCTACCCTTGTGTTGAGATCAAGTTGCTCCACTCCCACCATATGAAGCTTGATCTCTAGCCTTCCCAAGTTGCTTTCCACTCAATCCTTTCTTCCACCACAGCCAAATCGGTGAGGAGAGTTGAGTGTTGGGGAGATTATCATTTGAAGCACAAGAGCAAGGAGTTCATCATCATCTACAACATCTATTACCTTTTGGAGGGTGGTGCCTCCTAGATTGGTTAGGTGTCGCTTGGGAGCCTCCGTCATCGAGATGTGGAGTTGAACCAAGAAGTTTGTAAGGGCAAGGAGATCGCCTACTTCGTGAAGATCTACCCCGAGTAAGGCTAGCCCTCCGTGGGCGTGAGCCATGATGGAATAGACAAGGTTGCTTCTTCGTGGACCCTTCGTGGGTGGAGCCCTCCGTGGACTCTCGCAGCCGTTACCCTCCGTGGGTTGAAGTCTCCATCAACGTGGAAGTACGATAGCACCACCTATCGGAACCACGAGAAAAATCACCGCGTCTCCAAATTGCGTTTGATCTTCTCCACTTCTCTTTACTACTTGTGCAATTTACTTTCCGCTGCCCATACTCTAGAATTGCATGTGTAGTGTGCTACTTGACTTGTGTGTTATGCAAAATCTGCCAAAATCTGTCCTTGATAAAAGATGAATTTTTATCTTGTCGAGTAGTCTAATCACCCCCCTTCTAGACACTCTCACCTTCTTGATCCCTCACATGCACACTTGCATGCATGCATGCACACACCACACGACCAACACACACTCTCACTCTCAAGTGCTCAACCTACACAAGCATGCGCACCAATCAGGCAGTGACAGACACATACACAACCAGGTGGTTCCCGCGCATGGGTTGGAGTCTTGTCACGCATGCGTAAATTTGCGTTTATCTGACCTTTTTCCTATACGAACTGACAAGTGGGACCCACGCGGAACATGGTTAATTTAACTAGTCAACATAGTGCCAAGCAGACTATTTGGCCGGTCAACAGAGTGTAATCTATGGGTCAATATGATGATGAGCATGAGCATGGTGATGATTACTCCGATTCGGACACCGAGCTAGACAAGATCATGAAGAGTCTCAATCTTATGGAAAATCTGAGAGACTACATATCCGGCGGAAAAGAGTGGATTCTTGATAGTGGATGCACCGACCACATGACCGGAGACAAAGACATGTTTCGAGAGCTTGCAAAGAACGATGGTCCACGCAAGTATGTGACTTTTGGAGACAACTCCAAGGGTAAGGTACTTGGCCTTGGTAAGGTGGCCATATCTCATGATAGCTCTATTCAAACTGTCATGCTTGTAGAATCGCTTGGATACAATTTACTTTCCGTGTCTAGATTAGCTGACTTTGGATTCAATGTGCTATTCACCGAAGTAGATTGCCAAGTCTTTCGTCGTGACAATCATAACATGGCGTTTACCGGTATCCGTAGAGGTGATCTATATATTGTTGATTTCACTAAGAAAGCCCAACCTAGAGCTTGCTTCATTGCTAAATCCGCTAAAGGTTGGTTATGGCATAGAAGGCTTGGACATGTTGGTATGCGTAATCTAGACAAGCTGATCAAAGGTGATCATATTCTTGGCGTTAAAGATGTTTTCTTTGACAAAGATAGACTTTGTAGTGCTTGTAAGGCAGGAAAACAAGTAGGTGGAAGTCATCCCGTGAAAAACATCATGACCACAAGGAGACCGCTTGAGCTTCTTCATATGGATTTCTTCGGTCCCAATGCTTACAAAAGCCTTGGTGGTAACTCCTTTGGTCTAGTTATAGTTGATGATTATTCCAGATTTACGTGGGTATTTTTCCTTGATGACAAATCGCGAGTTCGTAAAATCTTCAAAACCTTCGCCAAAAGGCCCAAAATCAATTTGAGGTGAAGATCAAGAAAGTTCGAAGTGACAATGGAACGGAGTTCAAGAACGCCAATGTAGACTCTTTTCTCGATGAGGAAGGGATTCTACATGAGTTCTCGGCTACGTACACTCCTCAACAAAATGGAGTTGTTGAGAGGAAGAACCGAACGCTCATAGAGATGGCGAGAACGATGCTTGATGAATACAAGACACCGAAGCATTTTTGGGGGGAAGCGGTCGAGACAGCTTGTCATGCTATCAACAGGCTTTATCTTCATAAGCTCCTCGGCAAGACATCATACGAGCTCCTCACCGGTAACAAACCCCAAGTGGGATACTTTCGTGTCTTTGGTTGAAATGCTATATCCTTGATAAGCATCGTCGGTCTAAATTTGCTCCTAAAACTCATGAAGGCTTTTTCTTGGTTATGGATCAAACTCCGCACCTACCGTGTCTACAATAATTTCACCCAAAGGTTGAAGAGACGGTAGACGTGAAGTTTGATGAATCTAATGGCTCGCAAGTAGAGCAAATGCCTATTGATGTAGGAGACAAGGACCCATCGGAAGCCATCCAAGATTTATCTATTGGAAAGATCCGACCCATGGAAGTGAAGGAGAGTACCTCATCTACATATGTGGAGCCCCCTACCTCACGGCAAGATGAACCTCAAGGCAACATGGAGGCCTCCACAAGTGGAACTCACCAAGATGAGGAAGTGCAACAAGAAGATCCACCACAACCTCCTTCTCCACCGCCTCAAGACAACACTAACAACAATGAAGAAGAAGAAGAGGAAGATGAAGATAATGAGGAAGCTCAGCCACAACCTCAACAAAAGCTATCCCGAGTCCGAGCAAGAGTCAAGAAAAATCATCCCGTGGAACAAATGATCAATGACATCAACTCCGGGAGAATTACTCGCTCTAAAACTCGCTTAGCTAACTTTTGTGAGCATTACTCATTTATCTCTAGTATTGAACCTATGAAGGTAGAAGAAGCACTTGAAGACTTGGATTGGGTGAACGCTATGCACGAAGAACTTCACAACTTCGAGAGGAACAAGGTATGGACTTTGGTAGAAAGCCCAAGGATGATCAAAATGTCATTGGAACCAAATGGGTGTTTCGGAACAAGCAAGATGAAGATGGACAAGTCATCCGCAACAAGGCTCGTCTCGTAGCTCAAGGTTACACACAAGTCGAAGGTATGGACTATGGTGAGACCTATGCCCCCGTTGCTAGACTTGAGTCCATTCGCATTCTTCTTGCTTATGCCAATCACCATGATATTACTCTCTATCAAATGGATATCAAAAGTGCTTTCCTAAATGGTGAAATTGAGGAGGAAGTATTTGTGAAACAACCTCCGGTTTGTGAATCCCAAAAAGCCTAATCATGTTTACAAGTTGCACAAAGCTCTTTATGGTCTTAAACAAGCTCCTAGAGCTTGGTACAAATGCTTGACTAGCTTTCTTCTTGAAAAAGGCTTTGAGATTGGAAAGATTGATTCAACGCTGTTCACGAAAAGGGTTGATGGTGAACTATTTGTGTGCCAAATATATGTTGATGATATTATCTTTGGTTCAACTAACCCTCATTTTAGCGAGAAGTTTGGAAAGCTCATGTCGGAGAAGTATGAGATGTCCATGATGAGTGAACTCAAATTCTTCCTTGGGTTGCAAATCAATCAATCTAAGGAGGGTACCTTTGTCTCACAAACAAAGTACACCAAGGATCTCTTCAAGAAGTTCAACATGCAAGAAAGCAAGGTATGAGAACCCCCATGCCTACAAGTGGACATAATGACTTGACAAAAGATGGAGAACCCGTTGATCAAAAGGTTTACCGATCTATGATTGGTTCTCTACTATATCTTTGTGCTTCTCGTCCTGACATAATGTTGAGTGTATGCATGTGTGCTCGATATCAAGCAGCCCCTAAAGAATGTCATCTTAAAGCTGTTAAAAGGATTGTGAGATATTTGATACACACACCAAACTTTGGCATTTGGTATCCTAAGAGGGCCTCTTTCGACCTTGTTGGCTATTCCGACTCGGACTATGCGGTGACAGGGTTGATAGAAAGTCAACTTCGGCACGTGTCAATTCCTTGGTCGATCCCTTGTATCTTGGTCCTCCAAGAAACAAAATTGATATCATTATCCACCGTCAAGCGGAATATATTGTCTGAATCGTGTTGTGCTCAATTGCTATGGATGACACAAACGCTTAAGGATTATGGGATACATGTGAGACATGTTCCTTGCTTTGTGACAATGAGAGTGCGATTAAAATTGGACACAATCCGTGCAACACTCTCGAGCGAAACATATTGAAGTTCGTCACCATTTCATTCGTGATCACATTGCCAAGGGTGACATCAATCTTAAGCATGTTCGTACTGACAAACAACTCGCTGATATCTTTACAAAACCTCTTGATGAGAAGGTGTTTTGTCGCTTAACGAGTGAGTTGAACATCATTGATGCTTCAAACTTGGAGTGAAAACTCCATTGATGCATGCAAGGCATGAGCCCACTTGACTAATCCTTGATATTTCTCTTATGATGATGATCATATGTCTTGGACACATTTGCCTCCTTGTATTGCATCTAACTCCTTGCAGGAACTTGGATGATCTACATTCCACAAGATTACCACACACTCAAATCATGAGTAATCTTGTCATTGACCAAGTATCTAGCCCTTTGGGATGTTGAGTTCAAGGAACAAAATTCCACATATCCTTTTTGACATCTTATACATCTAGTATTTCACTCTTGTCATCTTGGATATCCTTGAGTATTTCCTTGCTTGCCTAACCCATGTAGGAAGATGAACTACACAAGTGGAAATGGCGCTCCAACTTCACATTCAATGAGCACCTACATCAAGTTCACCTACATGAGCAAAGCAACAACAAGCCCAAGGTATGTTCTTCACATCTTTAAGGAGCTTTGCTCTAAAAATTGAGCTAAAGCATCTTCAAATGATGTGAACACATCAATGCTTTATGTAAAAGTGGAAACCCCACTTGTGCTTAAACGATGAGTATGACCTATGATCAAATGTTCTCATTTGACTCCTAAGTCAATATACTCAAACATAGGTGACCTTGTCGCCGACCCTTATCTAGATGAAGTACATATGTTTTGGAGTCTTTCTATTTTCTCTTATGTTCTCTCATTGAGTTTTCATTAAAAAAAACTTCATCTAGGAATCTTTTTCATTTCTATTCTTCTGTCTTTGTGAATATCCTTCTGGCTCTGATCAATTCCTCGAAAATCATTCACAAATTCATTGCAAATTCTTTGAAACATTCCTCGCAAAGTGAGCTGAATTATTTCAGATTTCCTTGAATTAAACTCGGCGTCACCGATTTAAATATTTCGGTCTAACCGAAAAGGATTTACCCTAAGTCCTCGACTTTCGGACCCACCGATCCATCTTAATTCGTGTCACCGATTTATTTCTTCCAGGATATCATCTTCTGCAGCTCCACTCAATGATTCTCTATGCATGTTTCTTTTTGCCCTGTTGTGATTCTTAAGGATCCCACTTCTTTCTTTCCATCTTTCCTGACCTTCCTAGTTTGCTGTCCTTTTCGGCACTTGATGTCAAAGGGGGAGAAGACTTAGGGGGAGAAGAGAAGATTTAGGGGGAGAAGAAGAGCAATCTTACCTTAAGGGGGAGAGAATCACATCAAAGCTTCAAAGTTTTTCCTTATAAGAGAATTTTTTGCCGTGTTTCTCATTGGACATTACAATTGGCGTCATTCTTTTGATTTTGCTCTTTCCATCAAACCCCTTGATATCTTATGGAAAGCAAAATCTCTCAGAGTTCATTGAAAATCTTTTAGTTTCGGAGACATGTTTGCTGATTCAAGCTTGTGCTCAATATGAGACACTCTTTATACATGTCATCCCTGGCTTGGTACTCTTGATGTTCTTGCAGTTGGTTGAAGAAATACTCTTGTGTTATCTAACCTTGTTTTCCCAAGTTTATCTCTTCAGGTACAATGCCAAGGAACCTCAAGGTAAGTATATGCACCTTGCAGAATGTGCATGATGGTGACTTGCTTGTGAATACTTGATTGCAAGAAATCACCATGCACATATGCATTATCACTCACTTCTTTTCATCTGCTCTGATGCATATAGCCAAGCTGCATGTAGCACATCTTGCCTTTCTCTCTAGTGTGCTTGTGGTAGTCCAAAACCATAATTTATGAAAATCTTGCACACTTGTAGGGGGAGCTTGTGTACTACATGTTTGTCAAAGCTTTTGTGATAATTCTGTCTTCCTTTCAATAAGCTTTGATGTCTTGTTTAGTGTGTTGCCATCAATTACCAAAAAGGGGGAGATTGAAAGCACATTTGCTCCCCGGGTGGTTTTGGTAATTAATGACAACATACTTTGTGGTTGGACTAATGCTTTTATCAAGTATGTTTTAGGAAATTCAATCACATTGGCATGGCAAAAGGATCAAGAGGTGGACCCTCAAAATGCTAAGGCAAGCATTGGCAAAAGCTCAAGACTCCATTTTTGGTTTAGTGATCCAAGATCACATTGAGTCCATAGGAAAAGCCAATACTATTAAAAGGGATGAGGTTATGATGATGATCCGGTTGCTCAAGTGCTTAGTGATACATCTCCTAAACTATCAAGAACTCTCACCGCCATATACACTCATAAGTAGTCTCGGTCCCACCGATATTCCAAACTCACCACACCGAGATGAACCACCTCACCATAAGCCAAACCCTAGAAAACTCGGATTTTCCGATTCGAACTCGGTCTCACCGAAACATGAGTTATAAGCTTCAGAACCTTCATCATCAAATCGGTGTCACCGAGATGATGAAGTCGGTCCCACCGAAACTGGCATGCTCTTGTCATTGCACGAATCGGACTAACCGAGATTGTATTTTCGTTCCCACGAAAATCCCAACGTTCACATTATTTGAACTATCGGTCTCACCGAGTTGTCCACTTCGGTCCCACCGAGATTGCTCAAATGTGTGTAACGGTTGGATTTTGTGTGGAGGCTATAAATACCCTCCACCCCTCTTCATTCGTGGAGAGAGCCATCGAAAGAACTACCACTCCTACCTTACATTTACGAGAAGAGAACTACCTACCCTTGTGTTGAGATCAAGTTGCTCCACTCCCACCATATGAAGCTTGATCTCTAGCCTTCCCAAGTTGCTTTCCACTCAATCCTTTCTTCCACCACAGCCAAATCGGTGAGGAGAGTTGAGTGTTGGGGAGATTATCATTTGAAGCACAAGAGCAAGGAGTTCATCATCATCTACAACATCTATTACCTTTTGGAGGGTGGTGCCTCCTAGATTGGTTAGGTGTCGCTTGGGAGCCTCCGTCATCGAGATGTGGAGTTGAACCAAGAAGTTTGTAAGGCAAGGAGATCGCCTACTTCGTGAAGATCTACCCCGAGTAAGGCTAGCCCTCCGTGGGCGTAGGCCATGATGGAATAGACAAGGTTGCTTCTTCGTGGACCCTTCATGGGTGGAGCCCTCCATGGACTCTCGCAGCCGTTACCCTCCGTGGGTTGAAGTCTCCATCAACGTGGAAGTACGATAGCACCACCTATCGGAACCACGAGAAAAATCACCGCGTCTCCAAATTGCGTTTGATCTTCTCCACTTCTCTTTACTACTTGTGCAATTTACTTTCCGCTGCCCATACTCTAGAATTGCATGTGTAGTGTGCTACTTGACTTGTGTGTTATGCAAAATCTGCCAAAATCTGTCCTTGATAAAAGACAGAATTTTTATCTTGTCGAGTAGTCTAATCACCCCCCCTTCTAGACACTCTCACCTTCTTCGATCCCTCACATGCACACTTGCATGCATGCATGCACACACCACACGACCAACACACACTCTCACTCTCAAGTGCTCAACCTACACAAGCATGCGCACCAATCAGGCAGTGACAGACACATACACAACCAGGTGGTTCCCGCACATGGGTTGGAGTCTTGTCACGCATGCGTAAATTTGCGTTTATCTGACCTTTTTCCTATACGAACTGACAAGTGGGACCCACGCGGAACATGGTTAATTTAACTAGTCAACATAGTGCCAAGCAGACTATTTGGCTGGTCAACAGAGTGTAATCTGATGTTGAATGGTGAGCAAGTGACCGTATAATCACCACAAAACATATATAGTGAATGTAATGAGCGTATTCTGAAGTCCGGTGACCGTATTATGCTTTTCGCTTGAAATACACTGATCGCCCATGTATTTATCTCTTCTCTCACTCTCTTTGTGGAGCCGAGTAGGCCAACCTACCAGTGCCTAAATTGGCGCACGCCAACCCATTATTGTTGTACTGGTTTCGTAAGAGCGAACAAGCATTCATGTCTACTGTACAAACTGTAGATATGAGTTACAAATGCTATGAAGACGAATACAAATATTTGAATCCACTTTATGCCCAATTTCTCTCTGTAGGCCCTCCAAAAGTACATCTCTACATGTTCTCGCATGTTACATCTAACAACTATGCAATATAGCACAACAACTACTACTACACTCTAACACAATAAATCATATGAGTATTTAGTTTTACTAGATCTCATATTGTTACTTAATTATTCTGTTTGCATACATTAAAATTGCCTTTGAAATGTATGGCTAGTATCATCTACCGCGCGGGAAAAATCTCGCCCTTGACTGTTTAATCGGGCTTGTATCGATGGATCATGCGAAACAGCAAAACTATAGTAGTACTACAGTACAAGTAACAGTTCACTGGGCCGCCGTGTCGTGTACTCCTCCGTCGTAAGAGTGGACCGTCCGCTTTCATAAATGTTCTAGTCCCTTTCGCCGACATGTGGGACATCAAGCAACCGGGTCCATGTGCCATACCGAAATAACAGTGTAGAGCAGCAGGGGTGAAGCATCCCAATCATGGCGTCGGCGTAGTAATGAGCAATGGCGTCCGAGAGCACTAGGGTTTCACTAAATCCTCATTTCGGTCTTACCGATTTGCACAACTCGGTTGGACCGAAAAGTGCAGTGCAATGGCCAGAGGCCAAACCGGTCAGTCCGAAAATGTAGAATCGGTCACACCGAGATGTGTTCGGCGGAAACCTAACCCTAAAATTTTCACTCGAATTTTGTTCTAAGAACTAATCTGCTGGATAGGAAGATTTCAAACTTGGCAAGAAGCTAGGCAAAGCCTATCGTGCATTGAATCAGAGGTTGAAGCACGAGAGGGATCGAAACTCACCCTAAGATGGAGTTTCTCTCTGGCGCAACGGCGCGATGAGATCGACCGCTGACGGCGACGGAGACCATGCGCGAGGGCGCCTGAGCGACGGAGACGATCCGGAGACCACGGCGACGGCAGCTAAGGGTTTGGGGCGAGACGTTTGAAGGAATAATCAACGCGCTGCCCTCGGTATATATACCTTCGGTCTGTCGGTGGGACCGAGTTGAAAGCTCGGTGGCACCGAGATGGTTAATCGCAAGCGCTTACTCACTTGATCACGCCGAATTTGTAACTCGGTTTCACCGAGGTGAAAACCTAGATCAATCCAAGTGATTTGGTCATCCGATTTGAGTATATTGGTTTGACCGAAAGTACTTAGAAGGTTTTGGAATTTAAGCTTTTGACGGATCGGTGGCTCCGAGTGCTCCTCACTCGGTCTGTCCGAAAAAGACTTGTTCAAAGTTTGTGATATAAGCATGAATAGAATTTGAGACAAGAAAGCATAGATAGCTAGGGGAGGAACTTAGGCATTCTTGTCCATCCATTTGGTCAAAAAGAAAAAATCGAAAAGACCAAAGCAACAAATGGATGTCCTTGAATGGATAAAATTATGCATCCAACATGCTCACACAATAAGATAGCAAATGAAATATGTGTCAAACATGCACAAACAAAACTCTAGCAACTAGCACACAATTTGGCGATGACTAGGTCATCTATATATGAGTATATTGACTTAGGAGTCAAATGAGAACATTTGATCATAGGTCATACTCATCGTTTAAGCACAAGTGGGGTTACCACTTTTACATAAAGCATTAATGTGTTCACATCATTTGAAGATGCTTTAGCTCATATCTTTAGAGCAAAGCTCCCCCTTGATGTGAGAACCCCTTTTAAAGGGTCAAACTAACCTTGGGTTGTCGTAGAAGACTTCATGTAGATGTTGAAGATGTGGATGCTCAATGTTGATGAAGATCATCAAGAGTTGGGAGCAATCCTTTGGATTCGGGCACTTTCAATACCTACATGGGTTAGTCCCACAAGGAACAAACAAGGATATCCATGGACATAGATTGGAGTACATAATAGATGATGTCCATGAAAGCAATGATTACCTTGTCCCTTGACTTACCAACAAGAGGGTTTGTGACTCCGTGAACTAGTGCAAGATGTGGAAGTTGATTGCACAAGTTTTTGCCAAAATGAATGTGAGTGAAGTATGTTGGCGGAGTCACCCTCAAGAACTCTCTAGTTCTTCTTCTTCGGGATCCACATCATCTTGATGGGAATCCTTGGGGTAGTAGTTGAGCTTGACTAAGTAGAACTTGAAGTTTCCTTGGGAACCCACTTGACCATGGCCTTGGGTGCTTCAATGAATGCATCAATCTCCTCTTGAAGCTTGTCCTTGCCTTTTAGCTTGTGGTCTTGTGGTGGAAGGTCATCTTGAGCTTGTTCCACATTGGAAGAAGTAGGATCATACTTCTCCTTTTGAGAAACAAACTTTGGAGTGGGATATTGACCTTCTTCCCATTCAACACCCTCGGTGTTGAACTTTCGCTCAAAACCAATTCCTTGATTCTTCCGGTGCCTCCTTGCTTAAGTAACAATTTCCTCAAAGTTCTTGCTTCCGCAAGGCTCTTGTAGACACCTTTCTCTATAATCCCTTTCAATAAACTATTTTCTTGCTCAAGTGTAACTTGGCTTGAAACATCGTTAGTGGAATCAAGAGAATTACTAGAAGCAACAATATTGGATTTTGCATGGTTATTGTTACTACTAGATGAAGAATTTTTCTTATGCTTGTCATGCTTAGTTTTGATAGGTGGCAAGAAATTAGACAAGAGAAGTCGTTTGGCAAGATATGAAGAACTCTTCTTTCGAAGATCGTCATTGATAGCTTTTAGAAACTCATGTTCTTGCTCTAGATTGAGCTTCTCGAAGCGTAGCTTCTCATGAGATCTTAGGAGCTCTCTATGATCTTCTTGAGTTGTTTCATGAGCTAACTTAAGAGTGTTTAGTTCTTTAGTTAGACGCTCAATCTCCTTCATAGCATTGTCATTCGACTCTTCTCGATCTGTAAAGACTACTAGCATGTTCATCATTACTAGGCTCACTAGATTTGTCATGTAAAAGCTCATCTTCACCAAGCAAGTCATCCTCATCACTATCAAAGTCAATGAATTCAGGTGTGATACCTTGGGGCCTTTAGCCATGAAGCATCTTCCAATTCCCTCATTTGGTGAATCAAATAAGTCATAGGAGTTGGAGTTGGAGGACACGAGAGCAAGACCGCAACACCTTCATCTTGACTGTAGTCGGAGTTGGAGTGATAGCTTCTTTCGAATGATTGCCGGAGTCGGAGCCGGAGACCCATTCACCTACATGAGCTTGATGTTTTCTTCTTGTGTAGCTCCTTGATGACTTGTCTTTCCTCTCTCGAATCCTTGCTTCTCCGAGAGGGTCTTCGCTCATAACGATCATCTCTACTCCTTCTCTCTTCCGAGGTGACTCTTCTCTTGAGCTTCTTCTTCTTGGAGATTCTTCTCTTCTCTTGTGGGGAGCCGAACACTCATTTGAGTAGTGTCCGGTCTTCCACAATTGTAGCAGCTTCGATCACGACTAGAAGATCTCTTTTCATCATATGATCTAGACTTTGAGCTTCTTTCCTTGCTTCTACTCTTGTAGAATTTGTTGAAGTTCTTCACCATTAGGCTTATCTCTTCATTGGAAACTAGCTTGTCACTTGAGGTTGTGGAAGCATCACTTGTAGCTTTGTAAGCACCACTTGACTTGTTGTGAAGCTCTTCCTTATCTTTAAGTGTCATCTCATGAGCAACAATTCTTCCAATGACTTCGGTTGGCTTGAGATTCTTGTAGTTTGGCATCATTTGGATCAAAGTGCACACGGTGTCATACTTTCCATCCAAAGCTCTGAGAATCTTCTTGATGATGAATCGGTCGGTCATTTCTTCGCTTCCTAAGCCGGCAATCTCATTTGTGATGAGAGCAAGCCTAGAGTACATTTCAGCGACTCCTTCACCTTCCTTCATCTTGAACTTGTCAAGTTGACCTTGAAGAACATCTAGCTTTGATTCCTTCACGGACTCGGTACCTTCGTGCATTTCGACCAAAGTATCCCAAATCTCTTTGCATTCTCAAGACGGCTGATCTTGTTGAACTCCTCGGGACACAAAGCATTGAAGAGAATGTCACAAGCTTGAGCATTGTTCGTAACATCCGCAACTCATCCGCTTGTAGCTTCGCGATCCGAACTTTTCCTTCCTCAAGAACTCACCTTGCAAGCCAACACAAATAATGCCCCATGCGGCGGTTATGTCCAAGAATATGCATTTTCATTTTGTGCTTCCAACTAGCAAAATTTGAACCATCAAAGTAAGGACCTCTCTTAAAATTACCCTCACTAGACGCCATACTCTCCTAGGTTGTGAAACCAAGCTTATGGAGTCCAATGCAATGGAAACCAATCCAATGGAGACCAAAGCTCTGATACCACTTGTAGGATCGGAAGTGTGTCTAGAGGGGGGGTGATTAGACTACTTGACAATTTAAAAGATTAGCCTTTTGATTAGGACAAGTTTTTAGCAAGTTCACAATGATGACCAAGTCAAGTATCACCCTACACATGCAATTCTAGAGTTATGGCAGCGGAAAGTAAATTGCACATGTAGTAAATAGAGGTGGAGAAGAGCAAACCCAGTTTGGAGACACGGAGATTTTTTCTCGTGGTTCCGATAGGTGGTGCTATCGTCAATCCACGTTGATGGAGACTTCAACCCACGGAGGGTAACGGCTGCGAGAGTCCACGGAGGGCTCCACCCACGAAGGGTCCACGAAGAAGCAACCTTGTCTATGCCATCATGGCTTACGCCCACGGAGGACTAGCCTTACTGGGGTAGATCTTCACGAAGTAGGCGATCTCCTTGCCCTTACAAACTTCTTGGTTCAACTCCACATCTTGACGGAGGCTCCCAAGCGACACCTAACCAATCTAGGAGGCACCACCTCCAAAAGGTAATAGATGGTGTTGGTGATGATGAACTCCTTGCTCTTGTGCTTAAAATGATAATCTCCCCAACACTCAACTCTCCTCACCGATTTGGCTGTGGTGGAAGAAAGGATTGAATGGAAAGCAACTTGGGAAGGCTAGAAATCAAGTTTCATATGGTGGGAGTGGAGCAACTTGATCTCAACACAAGGGTAGGTAGTTTCCTTCTCGAAATGTAAGGTAGGAGTGGTAGGTCTTTCGATGGCTCTCTCCACGAATGAAGAGGAGGTGGAGGGTATTTATAGCCTCCACACAAAATCCAACTGCTACACACATTTGACCAATCTCGGTCGGACCGAAGTTGACAACTCGGTGAGACCGAAAGTTCAAATCTTGTGAACGTTGGGATTTTCGTGGGACCGAAAATACAATCTCGGTTAGTCCGATTCTTCCAAAGACTAGGGTTTGCCATTCTCGGTGGGACCGACTTTATCATCTCGGTGACACCGATATGATTACGTAGGTTCTGAAGGTTGGCAACACTAGTTTCGTAAGACCGAGTTTGGAATCGGAAAATCCGAAATTACTAGGGTTTGGCTATATGGTGAGGTGGTTCATCTCGGTGTGGTGAGTTTATGGAATCGGTGGGACCAAGATTACTTATGAGTATATGTTGGAATGAAAGATTGCGATAGTTTGGGAGATAGATCACTAAGCATTTTGAGCAACCAGATCATCATCATAACCTCATCCCCTTTAATAGTATTGGCTTTCCTATGGACTCAATGTGATCATGGATCACTAAACCAAAAATAGAGTCTTGAGCATTTGCCAATGTTTTCCTTAGCATTTTGAGGGTCCACATCATCACCATTGCCATACCCATATCACCGAACTTTCAAATATTCTCAAGAAACAATTAGTTCAATGATATATATGTTGTTATTAATTACCAAAACCACCCGGGGATTAGTTGCACTTTCAATCTCCCCCTTTTTGGTAATTGATGACAACATATAGATCAAAGCTTCGACAAATGATATAATCAATGAATGACATCGTCGCTTTGAGAAGTATGTGATAAGCAAGAGCTCCCCCTAAATTTGTGCATTATTTAAGATTTGCGTTTGAATGCAAATGCACATTCGATTAGGATCATGGGTCACTCTTCCATGTCACATACATCTTGGTGGAGCGCACAAAATGATAAGAATAAATAGCATGCACCCAATCACCAAGACATGAGTAAATGATCATACAAGATATGAAATAGCATATGATAAGCATTAAGCACACATTAAGCATAGTATGATCAAGCACCCATCAAGATAGAGCAAACGTAGTATCAAACACACGAAATGTCTCGGAAAACTCAAAAGTATCTCAAAGAAAACCGCAAACGAAAGACAAAAACGAGCACTCTCTCTCTCGAAGTCCTATGATCTATACAATTTCTCCCCCTTTGGCAACAAGTTACCAAAAAGTTCGAAAGGTATAGAGCTAATCGTCACTAGGGACTCTGCTGGCGGCTCCTGTCTGCGTTGATGGAGTGGAGATAGCTGCATCTGCAAAGGCTTCGTGAAGTCTGTGGAGCCGGAGGAGGGACACTTTGGAGCCGGAGCTGGGCCGATGGAGCTGTGGGAGGTGCTTGATGTAGTAGCCTCGTGTCATCCATCGAATAGCAACTGATCTGGGTCTTGTGGGAACTCGAGCAGGCTGCTCATAATCATCTGGACCAAATCACCTTCCATCTCCTTCATGAGCTCTGCCTTCTCCCTTTTGGCTTCCTCAATATCTGCCTCAAGCTTGTTGACAAGTGACTTGCACTTCATCGACTTGACATCCAGAGCATGGAACTTGTCTTCAACTATCCTCTCAAGACTCTCCCGAGACTGCACTATGCTGGCCAAAGTAGTTCAATCCTCCGGGTAGCTTCAAGAAGTTGTTCTCCAACGCTCTTGGGCTTAGCTGCTGCTTCTTCTTCTTCCTTCTCGACTTTGGCTTGTTTGGCGCCTTCAGACTTAGCTTGTCCTTCAACAGATGTGGGATCATCCTCACCATTACAACTTCATTATCTTCATGTTCAGGCTGCAGGGCAAGTGGGGTCTATCCAACAAGTAGGTGCCGTGCCAAACTTGGCATTGATGAGCATCTGAATGTGCGGGCAAACCCACATGACCTCTTCTCGTCTCTGTCTGTTCCTCTTGATAGTCTCAACTATCGTGTCCATCACCTTGAAAGGTGCCTTCGATCTAGAATATGCAGCATGTTGATAGAATAGCCTCTTATCATGCGATGGTCTCGACTTGGGCATCAAAGTATGCCTCGTAATAGTGTTAGTGGTTGGGAGACCTGCCTGAAGATGATACACTGATCCAAGCTTCCATATCTCAACATCCTTGGCTGGTACCTCATTGTACATATTTTTCATAGACTCATGATTTTTCTTTGGAATTCCATAGACATCAACATCATCATCTCTTGATACTGGAGCATTTAGCAGTGCTCTCCACTCTTCAATTGTTGAAGAGAATCTCTGGCCTTCAGTCATCCACACAATTCTGCCATCTGGATAGAAATGTGCTGTGGCATAGAACTGCATGATCATCTCATCATTCCATGCTGTCATTTTCTGACCAACAAACTCTGCAACTCCACATGCAGTGAAGCTCTCATGCACATGTGGGAAGTAGTCTCTGTGCTCTTCACTGTCGATGTATTCCCAGTCAACATATCTTGTGTCAGCAACAATTGGCTTCTTGTCCATGAGCATTGTCTCATAGAAATCTTGTTGCTCTCTGGTGTGGAATCTTGAGTCAACAGCTGTCCTTCTCCTGGTGGCATATGGATCAACTTGCCTCCATAGCCTGAGACCTTTGTCCTTCCTTTCCTTCATATTTTCTGCTCGAGGATGAGCATCATTGTGGATGGCGGTTTACATGAAGTTTCAAAAACACATGTGCCTCTTCATCGACTCACCGGTGGCACATTGTCCTTCTTCTTCTCTCAAGCAGAATGTTTCTCACTTTGTTTTCTTGGGCTTGGCAGCAGGTTTGGCTTGAGCTGCCTTTGCCGGAGCTGATGGCTTAGATTTGGTAGGTGCTCCTGCCTCGATGGCATCTCCCATCAACTTAGGCTTCGAGGAGGTCGGGTGCTTCCTCATCGTAATCATCATCGCCTTCATCATGTACTATCCTCTTCCTCTTGGAAGTTTTCTTTACTTTGCTGGAGGTTTCTTCTCCCATGCTCGGCTTCTTTACAATCTGTGGACTTCTTCTCTTTGCTGGTGCCTTTCTTTGTATGTTGCCCTTGATAGTCTTTGGCAACCACTTTCCTCTTAGGTTTAGAAGTGATCTCCTCCTCAGCAACAAAGTCAGAGTCCTCTTCATCAGAATTTCTCTTCTTCCTGGCCCTGGTGGCAGCAGGAGGCAAACCACTTGGGGTGCTCCTCTCTCCATCATCAGAAAAACTGCTTGCTTCAGGACTAGTGCCTGCCTCTGGAATCTCAACTGGTGATCCACACTGTTCAGCTGTCACTTGCATCGGATATGACCGACAACCCGTGAATAGAATAGGTATAGGCGTAATAGAAGAGTTATCACAAACTGCAGAAGATTTTGCAAAATGAATGAGTTCAAACTTCAGTTTTAGGTTTTCACAGAATGCATTTCGGTCGACCGAGTCTAAAATTCGTGAATCCAAGTGCCTAAACAGAACCATTCACACCACTTTCGGTTGGACGAAATGGGTTTCGATCTAGCCGAGAGCACTAGGGTTTCACTAAATCCTCATTTCGGTCTTACCGATTTGCACAACTTCGGTTGGACCGAAAAGTGCAAAGGTAATGGCCAGAGGCCAAATCGGTCAGTCCGAAAATGTAGAATCGGTCACACCGAGATGTGTTCGGCGGAAACCTAACCCTAAAATTTTCACTCGAATTTTGTTCTAAGAACTAATCTGCTGGATAGGAAGATTTCAAACTTGGCAAGAAGCTAGGCAAAGCCTATCGTGCATTGAATCAGAGGTTGAAGCACGAGAGGGATCGAAACTCACCCTAAGATGGAGTTTCTCTACGGCGGCAACGGCGCGATGAGATTGACCGTTGACGGCGACGGAGACCATGGCGAGGGCGACAAAGCGACGGCGGAGACGATCCGGAGACCACGGCGACGACAGCTAAGGGTTTGGGGGCGAGACGTTTGAAGGAATAATCAACGCGCGCTGCCCTCAGGTATATATACCCTTCGGCTGTCGGTGGGACCGAGTTGGAAAACTCGGTGGCACCGAGATGGTTAACTGCAAGCAGTTACTCACTTCGGTCACGCCGAAATTTGCAACTCGGTTTCACCGAGGTGAAAACCTAGATCAATCCAAGTGATTTCGGTCTGTCCGATTTGAGTATATTGGTTTGACCGAAAGTACTTAGAAGGTTTTGGAATTTAAGCTTTTGACGAATCGGTGGCTCCGAGTGCTCCTCACTCGGTCTGTCCGAAAAAGACTTGTTCAAAGTTTGTGATATAAGCATGAATAGAATTTGAGACAAGAAAGCATAGATAGCTAGGGGAGGAACTTAGGCATTCTTGTCCATCCATTTGGTCAAAAAGAAAAAATCCAATTCCAAAGCAACAAATGGATGTCCTTGAATGGATAAAATTATGCATCCAACATGCTCACACAATAAGATAGCAAATGAAATATGTGTCAAACATGCACAAACAAAACTCTAGCAACTAGCACACAATTTGGCGATGACTAGGTCATCTATATATGAGTATATTGACTTAGGAGTCAAATGAGAACATTTGATCATAGGTCATACTCATCGTTTAAGCACAAGTGGGGTTACCACTTTTACATAAAGCATTAATGTGTTCACATCATTTGAAGATGCTTTAGCTCATATCTTTAGAGCAAAGCTCCCCCTTGATGTGAGAACCCCTTTTAAAGGGTCAAACTAACCTTGGGTTGTCGTAGAAGACTTCATGTAGATGTTGAAGATGTGGATGCTCAATGTTGATGAAGATCATCAAGAGTTGGGAGCAATCCTTTGGATTCGGGCACTTTCAATACCTACATGGGTTAGTCCCACAAGGAACAAACAAGGATATCCATGGACATAGATTGGAGTACATAATAGATGATGTCCATGAAAGCAATGATTACCTTGTCCCTTGACTTACCAACAAGAGGGTTTGTGACTCCATGAACTAGTGCAAGATGTGGAAGTTGATTGCACAAGTTTTTGCCAAAATGAATGTGAGTGAAGTATGTTGGCGGAGTCACCCTCAAGAACTCTCTAGTTCTTCTTCTTCGGGATCCACATCATCTTGATGGGAATCCTTGGGGTAGTAGTTGAGCTTGACGAAGTAGAACTTGAAGTTTCCTTGGGAACCCACTTGACCATGGCCTTGGGTGCTTCAATGAATGCATCAATCTCCTCTTGAAGCTTGTCCTTGCCTTTTAGCTTGTGGTCTTGTGGTGGAAGGTCATCTTGAGCTTGTTCCACATTGGAAGAAGTAGGATCATACTTCTCCTTTTGAGAAACAAACTTTGGAGTGGGATATTGACCTTCTTCCCATTCAACACCCTCGGCGTTGAACTTTCGCTCAAAACCAATTCCTTGATTCTTCCGGTGCCTCCCTTGCTTGCGAACAATTTCTCAAAGTTCTTGCTTCCTGAAGGCTCTTGTAGACACCTTTCTCTATAATCCCTTTCAATAAACTATTTTCTTGCTCAAGTGTAACTTGGCTTGAAACATTGTTAGTGGAATCAAGAGAATTACTAGAAGCAACAATATTGGATTTTGCATGGTTATTGTTACTACTAGATGAAGAATTTTTCTTATGCTTGTCATGCTTAGTTTTGATAGGTGGCAAGAAATTAGACAAGAGAAGTCGTTTGGCAAGATATGAAGAACTCTTCTTTCAAGATCGTCATTGATAGCTTTTAGAAACTCATGTTCTTGCTCTAGATTGAGCTTCTCGAGCGTAGCTTCTCATGAGATCTTAGGAGCTCTCTATGATCTTCTTGAGTTGTTTCATGAGCTAACTTAAGAGTGTTTAGTTCTTTAGTTAGACGCTCAATCTCCTTCATAGCATTGTCATTCGACTCTTCTCGACTATAAAGACTACTAGCATGTTCATCATTACTAAGCTCACTAGATTTGTCATGTAAAAGCTCATCTTCACCAAGCAAGTCATCCTCATCACTATCAAAGTCAATAAATTCAGGATGTGATACCTTGGGGCCTTTTGCCATGAAGCATCTTCCAATTCCCTCATTTGGTGAATCAAACAAGTCATAGGAGTTGGAGTTGGAGGACACGAGAGCAAGACCGCAACACCTTCATCTTGATCAGATTCGGAGTTGGAGTGATAGCTTCTTTCGAGTGATTGTCGAGTCGGAGCCGAGACCCATTCACCAACATGAGCTTGATGTTTTCTTCTTGTGTAGCTCCTTGATGACTTGTCTTTCCTTTCCGAATCCTTGCTTCTCCGAGAGGATCTTCGCTCATAACGATCATCTCTACTCCTTCTCTCTTTCCGAGGTGACTCTTCTCTTGAGCTTCTTCTTCTTGGAGATTCTTCTCTTCTCTTGTGGGGAGTCGAACACTCATTTGAGTAGTGTCCGGTCTTCCACAATTGTAGCAGCTTCGATCACGACTAGAAGATCTCTTTTCATCATATGATCTAGACTTTGAGCTTCTTTCCTTGCTTCTACTCTTGTAGAATTTGTTGAAGTTCTTCACCATTAGGCTTATCTCTTCATTGGAAACTAGCTTGTCACTTGAGGTTGTGGGAGCTTCAACTGTAGCTTTGTAAGCACCACTTGACTTGTTGTGAAGCTCTTCCTTGTCTTTAAGTGTCATCTCATGAGCAACAATCCTTCCAATGACTTCGTAGGCTTGAGATTCTTGTAGTTTGGCATCATTTGGATCAAAGTGCACACGGTGTCATACTTTCCATCCAAAGCTCGAGAATCTTCTTGATGATGAATCGGTCGGTCATTTCTTCGCTTCCTAAGCCGGCAATCTCATTTGTGATGAGAGCAAGCCTAGAGTACATTTCAGCGACTCTTCACCTTCCTTCATCTTGAACTTGTCAAGTTGACCTTGAAGAACATCTAGCTTTGATTCCTTCACGGACTCGGTACCTTCGTGCATTTCACCAAAGTATCCCAAATCTCTTTTGCATTCTCAAGACGGCTGATCTTGTTGAACTCCTCGGGACACAAAGCATTGAAGAGAATGTCACAAGCTTGAGCATTGTTCAGAACATCCGCAACTCATCCGCAGTAGCTTCACGATCCGAACTTTTCCTTCCTCAAGAACTCACCTTGCAAGCCAACACAAATAATGCCCCATGCGGCAGGGTTATGTCCAAGAATATGCATTTTCATTTTGTGCTTCCAACTAGCAAAATTTGAACCATCAAAGTAAGGACCTCTACGAAAATTACCCTCACTAGACGCCATACTCTCCTAGGTTGTGAAACCAAGCTTATGGAGTCCAATGCAATGGAAACCAATCCAATGGAGACCAAAGCTCTGATACCACTTGTAGGATCGGAAGTGTGTCTAGAGGGGGGGTGATTAGACTACTTGACAATTTAAAAGATTAGCCTTTTGATTAGGACAAGTTTTTAGCAAGTTCACAATGATGACCAAGTCAAGTATCACCCTACACATGCAATTCTAGAGTTATGGCAGCGGAAAGTAAATTGCACATGTAGTAAATAGAGGTGGAGAAGAGCAAACGCAGTTTGGAGACACGGAGATTTTTTCTCATGGTTCCGATAGGTGGTGCTATCGTCAATCCACGTTGATGGAGACTTCAACCCACGGAGGGTAACGGCTGCGAGAGTCCACGGAGGGCTCCACCCACGAAGGGTCCACGAAGAAGCAACCTTGTCTATGCCATCATGGCTTACGCCCACGGAGGACTAGCCTTACTCGGGGTAGATCTTCACGAAGTAGGCGATCTCCTTGCCCTTACAAACTTCTTGGTTCAACTCCACATCTTGACGGAGGCTCCCAAGCGACACCTAACCAATCTAGGAGGCACCACCCTCCAAAAGGTAATAGATGGTGTTGGTGATGATGAACTCCTTGCTCTTGTGCTTAAAATGATAATCTCCCCAACACTCAACTCTCCTCACTGATTTGGCTGTGGTGGAAGAAAGGATTGAATGGAAAGCAACTTGGGAAGGCTAGAAATCAAGTTTCATATGGTGGGAGTGGAGCAACTTGATCTCAACACAAGGGTAGGTAGTTTCCTTCTCAGAAATGTAAGGTAGGAGTGGTAGTTCTTTCTGATGGCTCTCTCCATGAATGAAGAGGAGGTGGAGGGTATTTATAGCCCACACAAAATCCAACTGTTACACACATTTGACCAATCTCGGTCAGACCGAAGTTGACAACTCGGTGAGACCGAAAGTTCAAATCTTGTGAACGTTGGGATTTTCGGTGGGACCGAAAATACAATCTCGGTTAGTCTGATTCTTCCAAAGACTAGGGTTTGCCATTCTTGGTGGGACCGACTTTATCATCTCGGTGACACCGATATGATTACAGAAGGTTACAGAAGGTTGGCAACACTAGTTTCGGTAAGACCGAGTTTGGAATCGGAAAATCCGAAATTACTAGGGTTTGGCTATATGGCTGAGGTGGTTCATCTCGGTGTGACTGAGTTTATGGAATCGGTGGGACCGAGATTACTTATGAGTATATGTTGGAATGAAAGATTGCTGATAGTTTGGGAGATAGATCACTAAGCATTTTGAGCAACCAGATCATCATCATAACCTCATCCCCTTTTAATAGTATTGGCTTTCCTATGGACTCAATGTGATCATGGATCACTAAACCAAAAATAGAGTCTTGAGCATTTGCCAATGTTTTCCTTAGCATTTTGAGGGGTCCACATCATCAGTCATTGCCATACCCATATCACTGAACTTTCTGAAATATTCTCAAGAAACAATTAGTTCAATGATATATATGTTGTTATTAATTACCAAAACCACCCGGGGATTAGTTGCACTTTCACTCTAGCTACTCGTTCATGCGGAGCGTGCGGGCGCCTTGCACGGACGCGAGCACCGCCCAGTTCAAGTCCAGGACATCCGATTCCGCCTGCAGGATGGCCTCGATGGTAGCGGCATCCGTGCGCTCCGTGTCGAGTTGAGGCTCCGCCGCCCCGTTCAAGTCTAGGACAGTCGGTTCACCCTGCAGGAGGGCCTCGATGGCAGCTGCATTCACGTGCTCTGTGTCAAGTTGAGCCTCCACCGCCCGGTTCACATCCGCGACATCCGGTTCCACCTACAGGAGGGCCTCGATGGCAGCGGCATCCGCACGCTCCACGTCGAGTTGAACCTCCGCCTCCTGGTCCTCCTTTAGGATTGCCAGGTTGAACGCTGGTCCGCCTGCACAATGGGGGACCTGGACACCGGCACAAAGTCGACGTCCATCGTCTCATACGCATCGGGGGCCTTCTGCGCCGTGACCTCCTCCATGAACATTGGATCGGCTTCCTCCTCCTCGGAGCTAGGCTCCAGAGAACTCGGGGATTGGCCCGCCACAAAGCGAGCTTGGGAACAGAGGTCTGTGGCGCCGACGTCCACCGTGATTTCTGCGCGGTGCTCCAGCGTCAGCATCTTGTAGTACGTGATCTTGCGGCGCACCATGGCTTTCCGACGAACTAAGGGACGCTTGAAGCGGGCCAGGGTATCGAAAGGTGGGGGAATGGGCTGGAGAGGAGGTGTGATTTTGGGGCAGTGGTGACCAGCCGGCAAGTATCTGGCGTAGGCCGAGCAGCGAAGGTTCTGGTGTGAATAGTGGTTCCGGTGATGACCGGTCAATCGGTTTTGATTGTACATCGCTCTTGTCGCGTTCGCGTTGCACCCCGGCACGCTAGACCCTCCACGTCACTCATCGAATGGAACAGACTTCGTCTTGCATTTTCTCTCACTTGTGGGACTGCAGTTGAGAGCAAACCGACGTCCCTCCCCCTCCACCGCCCGCGTCATTTATACTACTACTAGAAGAGAGAGAGGTCAACCGAGTGTTACTAGTACTCCCTCCGTTTTTTGCAGAGTAAATAAAAACAAAGGGAGTATACTACTAGTACTATGAGCACTGCATACTCTATTGCAGATCTTGTCAGTACTCCATTATTACTATTGGACAGGGAGCTTAAAAATGTTACTATTGGACTGACTATACGTGGCGAAATCCTAGTAGGAAGAGCATGCGTGAGAACAAGCACATTCACGTGTTTGAAAACAAATTGGAAACCATCTCTGTTTGAATACAAATCCAGGAGTACGTACGAATCTAACAATATTGATTCGGCGTTGTTGAATGTTGATACTTTTTTCTGTAAGTTTGATCAAAGTAGAGATACTTTGACTACACATAAAACTTATATGTAAACTAGAAAGGATCAGAGGGAGTATATTGTACATTCAAAAGTGAAACGAACATTGAATACCCTTTATATATGATTTGCTGATGCTATGATCACCGTTCAAAATTTTGAATCCGCCTTAGGTATCACACATGCACCCACTCGTTCTCTCATGGTTTCATCTCGGGGTCCGGAGATCAATTGAAAGAGGACTAGGGTGGGTATAGTACGTTCATGTTGCTTTTGAACGTACAATATACTCCCTCCAATCCCCACAGACCCCCCGGGGTCATTTCTATCATAGAAACACACCAAACCTTTATCTCCTTGCACGACACGCACTTGATCTCTCAACTTCAATCTATCTCATCAAGATGTGTGGGGAATGAACCGAATGGGATGTCAAAACTAACATATGAAGCGACACGTAGTGGAGGCAAAGTGAAACTTTATACGAACCGTTTATCTGTATGCATGTCGGACAAATTACAACATTGGAAATACAAGCATGGTCTAGGCCCACATACAAATGATACTCGGCATAATGTTCAAATGAGGCATGTGGGGGGATGGACTCGACCGGAGGGCGGCATGATCGATGTAGAAGAGGGTTGGCGAGGAATGAGACATAAGCAACGCCACATGATTATACTTGAATGGCTCAAATAAACAATAAGTTGTCTTGTTTTCCCTTCCGTCTTGGTCACGGAGTAAGATACTCCCTCCATTTTTTTGCTCTGCATATTAGGTTTGACTGAAGTCAAACTTCATAAAATTTCACCAAATTTATAGGAAAAATATGAACCTTTACAATAGCAAATCTATATGATGTGAAAGTATATTCAATAATGAATCTAGTGGCATTGATTTGTTATTGTATATGCTATTATTTCTGTCTATAAACTTTGTCAAAGTTTACAAGGTTTTACTTTGAGCAAAGCTAAAATGTAGAGAAAATAAAAACAGAGGGAGTACGCAGGGTCTAGTATAGTTACTACTACCGGAACATGGTAAGTTGGACCCCCAAATGCGGGCACGGATCGGGCAGACCTCAATTATTCCTTCGAACAATCGGACACCTACATTAGCACACCATCCGGCTACTTAATCAAGTGTTATGCTTCACTAGTTGGAAAGGAAAAGGGCGGTACCGTAGCCAAAACCACCACACTTGGGGCTAGGGTAACAACTTGGTATTGTACCACATTTGAACCAGGGCACAAAAACCACCTGTTCTGTGCCTAATGCACAACGTGGAGCACTGACTCGAGAATTTGGCCAGGAAAACAGGTAAACCGACTTGTGGGGCGAATATGTTGACGTTCCTGCTGCGGATGATGATTAGATTGCTTTTGTCGTATTTGCCTGTCTGAAGACATTTTTATCTACCATGTGAAGTTGTGTTTGCTATGACAACTGAACTTTGATGAACTTGTTGTTTAGTATTTTGCTGTGAGAACATCACTTATTATGTATGTTGATTTGCATTTGGTGATTATATGATGACTAAAACATGATGACATTGTTATTTAGTTGTACTCATATTTGGCTGTGAAACTTGTATTTGATGACATAGTTTGTTGTTGGACTGCAATTTGCTCGACGTCTTCGAATGGGAACAAAGTTGACCTGACAGAGACTCTTCTAATTAGTTTACTTATTAGCAAAAGGGTCTCCGCTATTTATTTATTTGTGAGCAAAAGGGGATACCCCCAGATTTCTGTTAATAGAAATCATTAGATGTTCACAACACTATGCCCAGCCTGCTAAACAGGTTTCATTCATTACTAGTTTTGAGCAAAGTGCTCATGTCATAGCCACTGAAAACATCACGAGTGCTACATACACTGGAAATAAAGAGACAATCATCCTATAGAGCACATCAATTTTGCCCATTATCTTCACAAGCTCTTTCATCTCTCATTGCTGTCAAGGTCGTTCAGCAGTTGTTGCTTGGCCATGACCAGAGGAACTGCATCTTTAACCTTTTGCTCTACATCTTACTCTTCTCGTTCCTTCAGTTACTTGTCCAACACCCCAACCTGCTGGTATTGGGATTCCTCGGCTAACCAAATAATCAGCATAGTTGCATTCCCCCACATCAGCAACTTCCCAGAAATACAAATCACACGAATCTTCCCTTTTCTGCACGAATCAAATTTGAAGATCATCAACCAAACTATTAAAAAAAATCAACAACTGAAAGCAGTGGAACAACACTTGAACATATTATCACCCCATGATTCGACATTTGTAGAAGACTCGACCAGGGTTGAGGATTGTGGTTGAGACGCGACAGATGACTCTCGTGATTTGCAGCAGTGGCACCACACCAACGGCAACGGGTTGCGATGAGCAACCGGCTATGGTGCTTGTGCCGGTGGGGGTGTGATGAGACCCATAGGCGATGGTACGGGTGGTGACTTGGCGCATATCTGTTTGTTGCCTACTGAAGAGTGATACATCTCCAACGTATCTATAATTTTTGATTGTTCCATGCTATTATATTACCCGTTTTGGATGTTTATAGGCTTTACTTTACACTTCTATATCATTTTTGGGACTAACCTATTAGTCGGAGGCCCAGCCCAAATTGTTGTTGTTTTTTTTCCTATTTCAGTGTTTCGAATAAAAGGAATATCAAACAGAGTCCAAACGGAATGAAACCTTTGGGAGAGATCTTTTTGGAACAAACGCAATCCAGGAGACTTGGAGTGGATGTCAAGAAGCAGACGAGGAAGCCATGAGGCAGGAGGGCACGCCCCCCACCCTCATGGGCCCCTCGTGGCTCCCCTGACCGACCTCCTTCGCCTATATATATCTACGTACCCCAAAAACATCCAGGAGCACCACAAAACCCTATTTCCACCGCCGCAACCTTCTGTACGCGTGAGATCCCATCTTGGGGCTTTTTCCGACGCTCCGCCGCATGGGGAATCAATCACGGAGGGCTTCTACATCAACACCATAGCCTCTCTGATGAGTTGTGAGTAGTTTACCACAGACCTTCGGGTCCATAGTTATTAGCTAGATGGCTTCTTCTCTCTCTTTGAATCTTAATACAAAGTTCTCCTCGATCTTCTTGGAGATCTATTCGATGTAACTCTTTTTGCGGTGTGTTTGTCGAGATCCGATGAATTGTGGGTTTATAATCAAGTTTATCTATGAGAAATATTTGAATCTCCTCTAAATTCTTTTATGTATGATTGGTTATCTTTGCAAGTCTCTTCGAATTATCAGTTTGGTTTGGCCTACTAGATTGATCTTTCTTGCAATGGGAGAAGTGCTTAGCTTTGGGTTCAATCTTGCGGTGTCCTTTCCCAGTGACAGCAAGGGCAGCAAGGCACGTATTGTATTGTTGCCACCGAGGATAAAAAGATGGGGTTTATGTCATATGGCTTGAGTTTATCCCTCTACATCATGTCATCTTGCCTAATGCGTTACTCTATTCTTGTGAACTTAATACTCTACATGCATGCTGGATAGCGGTCGATGTGTGGAGTAATAGTGGTAGATGCAGAATCGTTTCGGTCTACTTGTCGCGGATGTGATGCCTACATGATCATGCCTAGATATTCTCATAACTATGCACTTTTCTATCAATTGCTCGACTGTAATTTGTTCACCCACCATAATACTTATGCTATCTTGAGAGAAGCCACTAGTGAAACCTATGGCCCCCGGGTCTATCTTCCACCATATAAGTTTCCAATCTACTTTATTTTGCAATCTTTACTATCCAATCTATATCATAAAAATAGCAAAAATATTTATCTTATCCTTTTATCTCTATTAGATCTCACTTTCGCAAGTGGCCGGGAAAGGATTGACAACCCCTTTATCGCGTTGGTTGCCAGGTTCTTGTTTGTTTGTGTAGGTACGAGGGACTTGCGTGAAGCCTCCTACTGGATTGATACCTTGGTTCTCAAAAAGTGAGGGATATACTTATGCTACTTTGCTGCATCACCCTTTCCTCTTCAAGGGAAAACCAACGCAGTGCTCAAGAGGTAGCAAGAAGGATTTCTGGCACCGTTGCCGGGGAGGTCTTCGCTCAAGTCAAGACATACCAAGTACCCATCACAAACTCATCTCCCTCGCATTACATTATTTGCCATTTGCCTCTCGTTTTCTCTCCCCCACTCCACCCTTGCCGTTTTATTCGCCCTCTTTTTACCGTTTGCCTTCCCTTTGCCATGGCCGATTCGAAAAGAGCTAAGGGTTCTTTCCAGGGTTTTAGTACTTTGGATAGTCCCTCTGTCCTCTCTAAGCTCATAAATAATGATTCTATGGAAAGAACTACCGGGGTTATCAATGAGAGTTTGAGTAATCTCGATGAAGATGACTTCAGAATTTTTTTGTTATTTACTTGATGAGACTTTAAAAGATTCTTGGGATAGGCTATTAAGGATTCGAGCTAGCTATGTGCCACAACATCAAATTGAGATATACCTAAGAAGCTTTTTTGTTGGCATACCCTCTTCGTTTAAGCAAGTTTTAGATTCTATTTTTGAAGAAGGTTTCCTTGAGGGGGATGCTATAGATACCTATGAAAAAAATGAAAACTATATTTGGGCACCCCATGAATGATAAAGTTGAATCCACCACCCTCTTATGCTTTTATCAAAACAAAATTATCAAAGAAATGAAGGCTAGCTTAGATGCAAATTTCCGTAATGTGCTTAATCTTTCTTCCTCCATTAATGGCAATGTGCTCTCCCAAAATAGAAGGATAAATGCTATAGATAAAAAAATTTCTCTTTTCTTTCCCAATACCAAAGATGGCAATGCGTAGATCTATTCTCGCTTTTATGCCTAGCTAGGGCGTTAAACGATAGCGCTTGTTTGGAGGCAACCCAATTTTATTTTTGTTCCTTAATTTTTGCTCGAGCATATGTTTAGATGTAGTTTTATGTTTTAATTATTCTTTGTGCCAAGTAGAACCTATAGGATCATCTTGGGTCATAGTTAATTTGATCTTGCTGAAAAACAAAAACTTTTGCGCGCACGAGAATAAATTTAATAAATCACAGAAACATTCTTTTTAGTTGATTCTTTTTTCAGTAGATCAATAGACAAATTGCCTAGGATTTTCGATTTTGGTAGGATTTTAAGAGTTACAGAAGTGTTCGAAAGTTACAGATTTCTACAGACTGTTCTGTTTTTGACAGATTCTGTTTTTCGTGTGTTGTTTGCTTATTTTGATGAATCTATGGCTAGTATCGGGGGGTATGAACCATAGAGAAGTTGGAATATAGTAGGTTTAACACCAATATAAATAAAGAATGAGTTCATTACAGTACCTTAAGTGGTGGTTTTTCTTTCTTGCACTAACGGAGCTCATGAGATTTCCTGTTGAGTTTTGTGTTGTGAAGTTTTCAAGTTTTGGGTGAAAATTTGATGGACTATGGAATAAGGAGTGGCAAGAGCCTAAGCTTGGGGATGCCCATGGCACCCCAAGGTAATTCAAGGACAACCAAAAGCCTAAGCTTGGGGATGCCCCAGAAGGTATCCCCTCTTTCGTCTTCGTCTATCAGTAACTTTACTTGGAGCTATATTTTTATTCACCACATGATATGTGTTTTGCTTGGAGCGTCTTGTATGATATGAGTCTTTGCTTTTTAGTTTACCAAAATCATCCTTGCTGTACAAACCTTTTGGGAGAGACACCCATGATTCAGAATTTATTAAAATACTCTATGTGCTTCACTTATATCTTTTGATCTAGACAATTTTGCTCTAGTGCTTCACTTATATCTTTTTAGAGCATGAAAGTGGTTTTATTTTGTAAAAATTATTGATCTCTCATGATTCACTTATATTATTTTGAGAGTATTTTAGAAAAGCATGGTATTTTCTATGGTTATAAAATCGGTCCTAGAATGGTGGACATCTAAGTTGGGTATAATAAAAACTATCATAGAAAGTGCATTGGATGCTATGATAAATTTGATGCTTGATGATTGTTTTGAGATATAGAGGTGGTAATATTAGAGTCATGCTAGTTGGGTAATTATGAAATTGAGAAATACTTGTGTTCAAATTGGCAAGTCCTGTAGCATGCACGTATGGTAAAAGTTGTGTAACAAATTTGTAGCATGGGGTGCTCTTTTGATTGTCTTCCTTACGAGTGGAGGTCGGGATCGCGTGATGGTTAACTCCTACCAACCCTTCCCATAGGAGCATGTGTGGTAATACTTTGCTTTGAGGGCTAATAAACTTTCAAAATAAGTATATGAGTTCTTTATGACTAATGTGAGTCCATGGATTATACACACTCTTACCCTTCCATCATTGCTAGCCTCTACGGTACCGTGCATTGCCCTTTCTCACCTTGAGAGTTGGTGCAAACTTCGCCGGTGCATCCAAACCCCGTGATATGATATGCTCTATCACACATAAACCTCCTTATATCTTCCTCAAAACAGCCACCATACCTACCTATTATGGCATTTCCATAGCCATTCCGAGATATATTGCCATGCAACTTTCCACCGTTTCATTTATTATGACACGTTTCATCATTGTCATATTGCCTTGCATGATCATGTAGTTGACATCGTATTTGTGGCAAAGCCACCATGCATTATTTTTCATACATGTCACTCTTGATTCATTGCCCATTGCGGTACACCGCCGGAGGCATTCATATAAGTGTGATGATCATCATTATTAGAGCATTGTCCCTTGAAAAGAAAGGCCAAAAAAGGCCAAATAAAAAAAGAAGGCCCAAAAAAAGGGGGACAATGTTACTATATTTTTCCACACTTGTGCTTGAAAGTAGCACCATAATCTTCATGATAGAGAGTCTCCTATGTTGCCACTTTCATGTACTAGTGGGAATTTCTCATTATAGAACTTCGCTTGTATATTCCGATGATGGGCTTCCTCAAAATGCCCTAGGTCTTCGTGAGCAAGCAAGTTGGATGCACACCCACTTAGTTTCTTTTGTTGAGCTTTCATACATTTATAGCTCTAGTGCATCTGTTCCATGGCAATCCCTACTCCTCATGTTGACATCAATTGATGGGCATCTCCATAGCCCGTTGATTCGCCTCATCAACGTGAGACTTTCTCCCTTTTGTCTTATCCACACAACCTCCATCATCATATTCTATTCCACCCATAGTGCTATATCCATGGCTTACGCTCATGTATTGCGTGAGAGTTGAAAAAAGCTGAAGCGCGTTAAAAAGTATGAATCAATTGCTTGGCTGAAACCGGGGTTGTGCATGATGGGAGTATTTTGTGTGATAAAAATGAAACATAGCCTAACTATATGATTCTGTAGGGATAACCTTTGTTTAGCCATGCTATTTTGAGAAGACATGATTGCTTTGTTAGTATGCTTGAAGTATTATTACTCTTATGTCAATATTAAACTTTTATCTTGAATCATTTGGATCTGAACATTCATGACACAATAAACAAAATTACATTGAGAAATATGCTAGGTAGCATTCCACTTAATTTTTTTTATCATTTACCTACTCGAGGACGAGAAGGAATTAAGCTTGGGGATGCTTGATACGTCTCCAACGTATCTATAATCTTTGATTGTTCCATGCTATTATATTACCTGTTTTGGATGTTTATGGGCTTTACTTTACACTTTTATATCATTTTTGGGACTAACCTATTAACCGGAGGCCCAGCCCAAATTTCTGTTTTTTTGCCTATTTCAGTGTTTCGAAGAAAAGGAATATCAAACAGAGTCCAAACGGAATGAAACCTTCTGGAGAGATCTTTTTGGAACAAACGCAATCCAAGAGACTTGGAGTGGACATCAAGAAGCAGACAAGGAAGCCACGAGGCAGGAGGGCGCGCCCTAGGTGGGTGGGCGCGCCCCCACCCTCATGGGCCCCTCATGGCTCCCCTGACCGATCTCCTTTGCCTATATATATCTACGTACCCCGAAAACATCCAGGAGCACCACAAAACCCTATTTCCACCGCCGCAACCTTCATGCGTGAGATCCCATCTTGGGGCCTTTTCCTGTTCACCGAGGGGGAATCGATCACGGAGGGCTTCTACATCAACACCATAGCCTCTTCGATGAGTTGTGAGTAGTTTACCACAGACCTTCGGGTCCATAGTTATTAGCTAGATGGCTTCTTCTCTCTCTTTAAATCTCAATACAAAGTTCTCCTCGATCTTCTTGGAGATCTATTCGATGTAACTCTTTTTGCGGTGTGTTTGTCGAGATCCGATGAATTGTGGGTTTGTGATCAAGTTTATCTATGCGAAATATTTGAATCTCCTCTAAATTCTTTTATGTATGATTGGTTATCTTTGCAAATCTCTTCGAATTATCAGTTTGGTTTGGGCTACTAGATTGATCTTTCTTGCAATGGGAAAAGTGCTTAGCTTTGGGTTCAATCTTGCGGTGTCCTTTCCCAGTGACAGCAGGGGTAGTAAGGCACGTATTGTATTGTTGCCATCGAGGATAAAAAGATGGGGGTTATATCCTATTGCTTGAGTTTATCCCTCTACATCATATCATCTTGCCTAATGTGTTGCTCTGTTCTTATGAACTTAATACTCTAGATGCATGCTCGATAGCGGTCGATGTGTGGAGTAATATTGGTAGATACAGAATCGTTTTGGTCTACTTGTCACGGACATGATGCATTTGTACATGATCATGCCTAGATATTCTCATAACTATGCACTTTTCTATCAATTGCTCGACAGTAATTTGTTCACCCACCGTAATACTTATTACTATCTTGAGAGAAGCCACTAGTGAAACCTATGGCTCCCGGGTCTATCTTCCATCATATAAGTTTCCAATCTACTTTATTTTGCAATTTTTACTTTCCAATCTATATCATAAAATACCAAAAATATTTATCTTATCCTTTTATCTGTATCAGGTCTCACTTTTTCAAGTGGACGTGAAGGGATTGACAACCCCTTTATCACATTGGTTGCGAGGTTCTTGTTTGTTTGTGTAGGTACGAGGGACTTGCGTGAAGCCTCCTATTGGATTGATACCTTGGTTCTCAAAAACTGAGGGAGATACTTACACTACTTTGCTGCATCACCCTTTCCTCTTCAAGGAAAAACCAACGCCATGCTCAAGAGGTAGCAAAGAGCAGGTGGACGAGCCGCAAGCGTACATGGTTGTTGCGGCCAGAACTTGTAATGCTAGGCAGAGTACGTAGAGAGGAGGCACTACAAAAAAAATATACTTCCGTGATTATACGTGTTTGTCACAGTAGGTCATGTTTTCTGTCATGCATGTACATGCATGACGATTTTATGACAGAATCAAGATAGTCATACATGTGCTGTCGTAGAAGTGTTCCATGACATTACCAAAATTATCATCACGAAAGTGTCCACTTCCATTACGATAAATGGCGCATTATAGAGGTGCTTTCGTCAAGGGTGACCGACACGTGGCATCCACCGAAACGGAGCGCCATTAAGCTATCGGGTCCGGTTTTGGATCCGATAACCCGTTAACATCCCCGACCAATGGGGATTTTCCACGTGTAAAATCATCATTGGCTGGAGGAAACACATGTCGTCTCACCGTTGGGACAGATGCCATCCACTCATTGGACCGAAGGTGCCTATGATACGTCGACACATGGCACGGCCCAACAGAGGCCCATTCCTACGAAAAGGTCGGCCCGTTTGATTTGGTCAAAAGGTGGCGGGCCGGCCCACGGAAATCCTTTTAACGGCTTGTTTGCATATAGCCGACTTGCAACCCGCTAACACAGGGCCCGTTACGGCCTATCCGAATTAGGCCCAGTAGCGTCATCTGGGCCGTCCAATATGATTCCAGCCCATTTTAACTTTCAGCCCATGTATGGCCCATGACGTCTTTCGGCCCATATGAGGCCCTTTGTAACTCTTGGCCCATTAACGACCCGTGCTGAAACTAGCCCGTAATGAACAGTGTATCACTTTATACCCATTAACGACCATTATTCCATTGGGCCGTTTCCAGCCCATGTTATCTTTCGGCCTTCTGAAGGCCCATTTATTCTTGGGCTCATTTCAAAGATTCGTTACTTACGGCCACATCGCTATTTTTACGCTTGGGGCCAAATTCAGCCCATTATTACGATCGCCCATTTGTGGTCCATTAATACATTGGGCCATTTTCATAGCATTAGCAAATACGGCCTATTAACGACGGCCCGTTATGGTCGGCCCATGAATGGACGATTCCTACTCTAGCCCGTTTACGGCCATAATGCGGCCTGTTATTGGCCCATGTTTGGCCAATCGATCATACGACCCATATAAGGCTCATTGATGGTACGACCCGTAGAAGGCCCATTGTGTCTACGGCCCGTAGAAGGCCCATTGTTTCTACGGCCTGTAGGAGGCCCAGTGTCACTATAGTAAATATGTAGCCCATGGTTGTTGTGGCCTAGTTTTTAAAAATAGGTTATTGCGGCCACTAGAAAACCGCGGAAAAAGAACTGCACTGACTACAAGCAAACAAATAAACAATACAACAAGGAAATAAATAAGCAAGCAACTTACGCTAGGCTATCATGGCTATTACACATATTACATCCACTGGGCATCAAAGTTCGCCACCAATGCAAATATAGGGAACAAAGGAGCATATAAACACCGCAGCAAAACAAGTCCAGAACTGAAACCACTTCAGAAGAGCTCAAGAAACAATATCCTGGGTACCCATAATGCTGGCAAGATGCTTAGCAAGCTTATTAACTTTCTCTTGTTTGGCGCTTAAATCCTCCAGTAACTTGTTTGTTGCAAAAGAAAGTACGATCTCAATTCTCGCAGGACTTCTCGGTCCTTCGGCTTCTTGCCATAGCACACCGATCGATGCCTTCCACTTGTAGTCAGATCAAGAAGTGAAGTGATTCAGCAATGAGTTCAAGAGCTCGTGCAGTGTACTAGCCAGTAACTCGAACACTACATCAACGCAGGACTGGGGTTTCTTCACTGTTTACAAGATTGTTTTTATCATCTTTCTCAGAGACCAATAGGGTTGTCTCACTATATTGAACCTTATCTGCATTACTTTCTCTACCATTACATAGTGGGGTGCTCTTCTCCAATATTTTGTTTGCATACTACAAGAGAAACAAGCAGACACATCACATGTTTAGCATGTAGTATATGAAACTCATTTTGGTAAACCGGTTCAGTAGTAAGGTGCACAGGATAACATCATGAAACAAACATATATCTATGTACTATGGTCACTGTATTGTCCATATCATTCTAGTTTATGTTGCCTAATCAAGATAGAGACACATTTCAACTCATATATTTTTAAGACACAACAGCATAGATAGAATATAAGTGTGAGAAACTACACAACATTGGCAACACTTGTAATGTGCATCACATGAGAACATAACTGTTTATACAACTTAAACTGAAATCAACATAGAGCAAGAAGTTAGAATAGCAATCCAGTTAAAGAAATAGGTTTAAAACATACCTGTTGCGCCATTGGAGTTTCAATTGGATCCTTCAAATTCAAAAGTAGTTGGTATGAGTAAATACGGTGATGCAACAGCAAAGGAGTATGGACCATAGCTACAGAATCGGACCTGAGAACAGTTGCTCTTCTGCTTTAAATGTGGAGTTTGGGTTAGCTGTTGTGGTCTTCATGCTTTGGGCACTGCAGTTGCTTTACAAACTGCTCGTGTGGGGGTACTCTGTGGTGGACATGGTGCTTTGTCAACTAGAAGTGGGTTACTATCCGCTGGGGTTGTGGTTAGATGGGTTGTAGCTGGTTCTCTGCCCAACGGTGTAAGTGCGCAATCTGGAAGGGTCTCGATTACGTGTGGTGGGGCTAGTTTGTGCGCCAGTACAACCATGGTTCTATCTGCATCGACGTGTAGCACTATATTTTGTGAAGAATGGGTTTTTGCTCCCTTAGATACTGCCATCACCCCCTCCAATTTAAATGGCTGATAAACAAGAAAAGAAATTTGTTGGCGTTCCGGGAACGGGGGTCCCCAGATTTGCCTGCCTGCGGCCCGCGGCGTGGCTCCACCAGTGGCCCAGTACGGTCCGACTTCATCAACCAACACTCAAGACCCTCGCGAGGGGCCAAGCCTTGCGGGGCAGACGACGCAATGCCTCCTCGGGAGCGGCCTCACCAGGCAGGCTCGCGAGGGGGCGGAGAGATCAAGGCAAGGGGTACCTCGCGAGGTTCCCATGACGCAAGCCACGTCGACCAACGCCAGGGGACGCCAACCCGCGTAGTGTCCTCACTTCCTCTTTGGTCCTAAGGGGGCAAGCGCAGGCGCGGAGTACCGAGACATGAGGCAAAGGTTTCCATATCGGTGCAACAAGACCAAGACCAGGAGGACGGCATGATGGAGGTCATCATGGAGCCCAAGACGGCATCATCGCTAGTACCTTTGACAAGCGAAGACTACCATTAGTCAGGAGAGCTTGTACTATCTGTCCCCTTTCAAAATGGTCATTGTTGGATCCCTTCCTGCTCAATATTTGGGAAGAGGACCAGGGCCTCTATAAATAGAGATAGCCACCACAGTAGAAGGGGACAGATCATTCAGATCATCCTCATCCACACAAGTTCACCAAGCACAAGAACACCTCTCCTCAGGAGGTTGTTCTTCCCTTGTACTATTCATCATCAGCCCAAGAGGCAATCCACCACCACACACAGGACTAGGGTATTACACCACAATGGTGGCCCGAACCTATATAAATCTTGTGTCTCTTGTGTTGTGAGTTCATCATGCTAGCTTAGAGATCGCGGCGAGGCTGAGGGCGTGATTCGGTAGGGGGAAATCTTCGTGCGCACCCCAGTGTTCGAACCTCAAGGGTTTTGCCGAAACCCGATATCTGACATTTGGCGGGCCAGGTAGGGGTGCGCCGGAGCCTTCCTTCCGCTGATCCGCGTCCCATCGCTTTGTCGCATCCATGTCTGATGCCCGCCGAGCCCGTGCCGAGCGCCGGGCTGCTCTCGCCGCTTGCATCGCTCAAACAGCTCCTATCGGCGGGCCTGCCATCATTCTCCGTCGCCTGCGCCAACACCGCCACCGGCCCAGCGGGGAATGAGCAGCAAGCATCCTTGCGGCACCCCTTAGTGCGGCGGGAAGGCCGCACCGCCACTCCGTCGCTGACCCCAGCCGGTTCGTCGTCCCATGCTCGCCGTGCCCCCACGGACGCCCAAGCCGCGCTGCTTCTGGCATGTGAGCTCCTGCATTACCGCCCTGTCGACGACCTCTACGAAGAATGGCTCGCTCGCATAACCGAGCTCGTCAACTCCGCAGGGGGCTCTCCCGCGCCGTCTCTCTCGCTGCCTCGCCCTCCGCCAGGTATGGGCGACGTGGCTCAAGGAGCGCCTCCACCACCTCTCCCCCAAGATGGCGCCCTGGCTCCAAGGCACGCGGCCCCTGGACGTGACCCACCGCATCCAGCGCCCGTGCGACAAGAAAGAAGCTGCCAAGAAATCCCTCGGGCTCAAGAAGGCGCCCCCGTGCTCCCTGCACTAGCACGACAAGGCCGCGTCCCTGCACCGGCGCCACAAGACCACGTGCTGCCTCTGGCAGCGGCGCGCGGGTACTCAAGAGCAAGCTCCGCATCAGCAAAGGGCCTCGGTGACCACAGCAGGTTGCCGCGCCTTCACCCCCGAGCTACGTAGCGTCGCCTAGCCGGGATAGTTCAAGCCGGACCTGCCTCCTCGCTACAACAGCACCCCCGACCCTGCAGAGTTCTTGCAGCTCTACGAGCTGAGCATCGAGGCGGCCAACGGAGGCGAGAAGGTCATGGCGAATTGGTTTCCCATGGCGCTCGAGGATGGTGCCCACTCGTGGCTCCTGAACCTACCTCCCGGCTCGATCTCCTCCCGTGACGAGATGCGCAGCCGCTTCATCGCCAACTTCCAGGGCACTCGCGATCACCCCCGGCCGCGGGTGACCTGCACCGCATCAAGCAACAACCTGGGAAGACTGAGGGAGTCCTGGATTAGGGGGTGTCCGGATAGCCAAACTATCACCTTTGGCCAGACTCCTGGACTATGGAGATACAAGATTGAAGACTTCGTCCCGTTTCCGGATGGGACTTTCCTTGGCGTGGATGGCAAGCTTGGCGATACGGATATGTAGATCTCCTACCATTGTAACCGACTCTGTGTAACCCTAACCCTCTTCGGTGCCTATATAAATCGAAGGGTTTTAGTCCGTAGGACGAACAACAATCATACCATAGGCTAGCTTCTAGGGTCTAGCCTCTCTGATCTCGTGGTAGATCTACTCTTGTACTACCCATATCGTCAATATTAATCAAGCAGGAGTAGGGTTTTACCTCCATCGAGAGGGCCCGAACCTGGGTAAAAACATCGTGTCCCTTGTCTCCTATTACCATCCGCCTAGACGCACAGTTCGGGACCCCCTACCCGAGATCCGCCGGTTTTGACACCGACATTGGTGCTTTCATTGAGAGTTCCTTTGTGTCGTCATCTTTAGGCCCGATGGCTCCTCCGATCATCAACAACGAGGCGGTCCAGGGTGTGACTTTTCTCCCCGGACAGATCTTCGTATTCGGCGGCTTTGCACTGCGGGCCAATTCGCTTGGCCATCTGGAGCAGATTGAAAGCTACGCCCCTGGCCATCAGGTAAGATTTGGAAGTTTAAACTACACGATCGACGCATCATGGAGACTTGATCTTCGACGGGTTCGAGCCACACCAAGCGCGCAAGACCGCACGATGGGCATGATCTAGCTCTGCGGCACGAACGAGGCCACGGGGTCGCACCAACAAGACGGAGCGGCGTTGCTTGTTACTTTATTATCACATTAGAGAAGCGGAACCTCCAAGCTCAGACATCTCGAACTCAGAAACTACCATTCTATCCCACCCTGCTCCTCCAGCATCGGAAGCAAAACTACCTGACTGAAGGAGATAGACAGGAAGGGAAGACGGTCATACAAAGGCGCCGATCGAGGACGGGTGGCTGACACCGCCTCGGGGGCTGCGATCTCTACGGCGATTGAGCCGTACACCAACCCTGTCCTTTGTGAAGCTCGTGACTCCAAGGCGCCGGACTCCTCTCCAGACTCTGGACCTTCTGCGCCCCTGCCAAGCGAATCCAATTGGGCACTGATCATGGAGTTCACCGCCGCGGACATCTTTTGGCACTCGCCCTTTGGCGACATCCTGAATTCACTAAAGTCTCTCTCTTTATCAATAGAGCCCTGGCCGGACTATGGTCAGGAAGGTTGGGATGCGGACGACGAAGAAATTCAAAGCCCACCCACCACCCACTTCGTAGCCACTGTCGATGATTTAACCGACATGCTCGACTTCGACTCCGAAGACATTGATGGTATGGACGATGATGTAAGAGACGACCAAGAACCAGCGCCTACAGGGCACTGGAAGGCCACCTCGTCATACGACATTTACATGGTGGACATCCCAAAAGATGGGAATGGCGATGGAACAACGGAGGATGACCCCTCCAAGAAACAGCCTAAGCGTCAGCATCAGCGGCGCCGCTCTAAATCCCGCCACAGCAAAAATGGTGATTCCGGCACGGGAGACAATAACACCCCGGACAGTGCCGAAGACAACCCCCTCCAGCAGGATTCAGTGCAGGAGGATGGAGAAGCCAGCCCTCATGAGAGAGCGGTAGGCAGAGAGGTAGAGGACGAAAATTACATGCCTCCCTCCGAAGACGAGGCAAGCCTCGACGACGACGAATTTGTCGTGCCTGAGGATCTCGTCGAATAAGAGCGTTTCAAATGCAGGCTTATGGCCACAGCAAGCAGCCTCAAGGAAAAGCAGCAACAGCTTAGAGCTGACCAAGACTTGCTAGCTGACAAATGGACTGAAGTCCTTGCGGCCGAAGAGTATGAACTCGAATGCCCCTCCAAGAGCTACCCAAAACGCAGGCTCCTACCCCGATTAGAGGAGGAAGCACCTAAACCTACATCACCAGCGCATGATACGGCTGACCGGCCACCTCGTGGCCGCGACAGAGAGGCCTCTCGGCCCTCCACTCAAGCCGCACCCCGGCGTCGCTCAAAAAATTCCAAGGCGCGGGTAAATGCGCCAGACCTGCGGGATATATTGGAGGTCAAGGCAAGGCAAACAAGATCGATCAGCGGATCGCGTGGGCGCCCCACGATACGTGATGATAACCGTCACGCCGGATATGGCAATTCCGGCCGGGCGAACACAGTAGACAAAGCTCATTTGAGCTGCGTCATGATATAGCCCAATACAGAGGCGCCGCACACCCACTATGCTTCATAGACGAAGTGATGGATCATCAAATCCCTGAGGGTTTCAAACCCGTAAACATTGAATCATACGATGGCACAACAGATCCTGCGGTCTGGATCGAGGACTATCTCCTTCATATCCACATGGCCTGCGGTGATGATGTACACGCCATCAAATACCTCCCACTCAAGCTTAAAGGACCAGCTCGGCATTGGCTTAATGGCTTGCCAGCGAAGTCAATTGGTTGTTGGGAAGACCTGGAAGCCGCATTCCTCGACAACTTCCAGGGCACCTATGTGCGACCACCGACGCCGATGACCTAAGCCATATAATTCAGCAGCCAGAGGAATCGCCGGACAATTCGACACGGTTCCTAACCAAGAAAAATCAAATCGCCGACCGTCCGGATGCAGAGGCCCTTGCAGCCTTCAAACATAACATCCGCGACGAGTGGCTTGCCCGCACCTAGGACAGAAAAGCCAAATCCATGGCAGCCCTCACAACACTCATGACCCGCTTTGCGCGGAGAGGACAGCTGGCTAGCTCGTAGTAACAACATGACCAAGAGCCCTGGTAATTCGGATACCAAGGACAGCAACGGCAGGTCACGTCACAACAAGCACAAGCGCCGCATTAACGGCGATAATGCTGAGGATACGGCAGTCAATGCCGGATTCAGAGGCTCTAAACCCAGTCAGCGGAAAAAGCCATTCAAAAGGAATAATCCGGGCCCGTCCAATTTGGACCGAATACTCGATCGCTCATGCCAGATACACGACACCCCCGAAAAACCAGCCAACCACACCAACTGGGATTGTTGGGTGTTCAAGCATGCAGGCAAGTTAAATGCCGAAAACAATGACAAGGGGCTGCATAGCGATGACGAGGGGAGCCCCGGCCGCAGAACAATAGAGGACAGAAGGGCTTCCCCCCACAAGTGCGGACGGTGAACATGATATACGCAACCCACATACCCAAAAGGGAGCGGAAGCATGCACTAAGGGGCGATATGCGATGGAGCCACGCCTAAAGTTCAATCCGTGGTCCTCCCGCCTGATCACTTTTGATCGAAGGACCACCCACTAGCATCCGCCATGGCGGATTCACCGCATTGGTTCTAGACCCAATCATTGACGGATTTCACTCACCGAGTCCTCGATGGATAGCGGCAGCAACTGAACCTGCTTTATCGATATAAAGGCGCAAAATGGGCATAGACCCTCAAGGATTAAACCCACAAAACGACCTTTAAAGGCGCCATACCGTGTAGAGGCCAACAAGATAAAGGCTCGATTACACTTGAAGTGGTCTTGGATCCCGGATAACTTCCGGCGAGGAATTAATCTTCGACATAGTCCCGTTCCACAGCGGCTATCACGCACTGCTCGGACGAACCGCATTTGCAAAGGTCAATGAGGTGCCGCACTCGCTACCTCAAGCTCAAGATGCCAGGCCCTCGAGGAGTCATTACGGTCAACGGAAACACCGAACGCTCTCTCCGAACGGAGGAGCATACGGCGGACCTTGTGGCGGAAGTAAAAAGCAGCCTCTCAAGGCAATTCTCGAGTCCGTCTATCCAACGTCCGGACACCGTCAAGCGCGCCCGGAGTAACCTACAACAAGACCGCCTGGCACATTACGAGCACGCCAGAGTAATGCGCCCCAACCCCAGCCCTCGCGAAATTGCGAAACCAGTACTACGCGTACATAATTACGCTATGGAAATACTATGGGCATAGGGGGAGGGGCAAGACCACGGTAGGCCTAGAATGCGGCTCAACCGCACCAGGGGCTCCCGATTGTGTCATTCTTTTTTTTCTTACTTTCAGGACTCCGTTCTCAAGAAGCCCCGTCCGTGAGAGAATCGCCGAACACACGATGCAACAGCCAGGAAGCGTAGCTTACGCCGAGTGTCCAGTGGTCTCTATAACGAGCATATACTTGTTTCACATATCATCCCGCAGCTCGCCTCGAGGGGGACATGTCAAATAGTCCCGTCCATTGCTTATCGCACTATTTGTATCGTTCTGCTTTACCGCAGCCCTTTTTGAATAAACAATACATAGCTTCTGCCTATTATTGCATTCCTTTTTTTATATCTATATATGTTCACTTATGACATGTCGCATCCGTACACTTTGGTATGGCCAAATACACCAGGGGCTTAAGTACCCCAAAATATGGTGTGATAAGTCCGAACACTTTCACAAGTGCGGCACCCTGAACTTATAGCATTATATGCATCGGCTCCGAATCATGTCTTGGGTCAATAGTTGGGTTTGCCCGGCTCCCATGTTTTGGTACCTTACGTTCCTTGTCCTCGAGCTGCTTTTTGGCAAGGCCGAGCTCGTTCTCGGACCGCTCGAGGCTCTACTTCAATGCATTGACCTCCGCATCGGTCTTGGCAGAGGTCAAGAAGCGCAGCCTGCATTCCCCATATTGACATACTTATGTCGACTCCTGCGACATCTTTTAGATCCTCGCTCGACTTTTCTTTCCAACACCAAACCGAGCATCGGGGCTACTATCTATGCGGTAATATTTTTACATATCTTAAATATATACCTCAAAGCCTGTTATAAGGCTGGCACAGGCTTCAGTCAGCCCGCTCTTGGCGGACTGAACTTTTTGTATCACCACACTCATAATAGTGCGGTGCTCCTCGTTGATGGAGGCGCCGTTAAGCGCCTCCAACAAATTATCCGGTGCCTCCGGTTGGACGGAGGTCACCGGTGTCGCAGTCTCGCCCTTCTTACAAAGGGCGCTGCACGACTCGGAACCATTGAAGGTTCCGCATGCGAGTCCGCCCTTAGAACCCTTTGGGGTTTTATCCCCCTGCGCTGAGTCCGGAGGTTGCCTTGCGCGCCTCTGACCACCTCCTCTGGCTGGGCCTTTTGGGACCCCACCTCGACATCATCCGCAGCGCGAGGAGAGAAGGCAGCCGGAAGTGAGGTGCTATTCACGTCCGACGAATCCAGGGAGCCGCTCGTTGAAGCGTCGAGCCCGTCCTTGGGCGGGCTGCGGGGTTATATTCAGCGTTAGGAGATTCTGTACGACAAACGAAACGCCATGAGTTATTCTGGTATCCGGACACTTACGATGTCGAGGGGCTTAGCCCTTGTTGGCCACTCCTCTTCGCCGTTGTCGGCGTTGGTGGAGTAGTCCGGAGGAAGGGTCCTTCCCTTCTTGAACTCTCCGGCCTCCCCAGTTGGGGCGGCCTTCCTTTTCTTCTCTCCCTCCGCTGGGGGAGAGGCCTCTTTTTCCTCCTCCTCGTCTTCGCGGGAGGAGTCCGCCTCGGAGTCATCAGACGATGAGTCCGACAACACCTGGCGCCGGGAACTCCTTCGAGTTCCCGTGGCCTTCTTCTTGGCCTTCTTCTCCGGCACCGCGTGAGGTGCCGGAACAAGCAGCCCCATCAATCGGGCGTCCGCTGGGTCTTCTGGCAAGGGAGCCGGATAGTCAACCTGCCCGGGCGTCTTCTGCCAATCCTGTCAAAGGCAGGGGAGTTTAGATCCCGCATAGAGTCAAACTATGGAAAACAACAGTCCCGTAAAGGGTAAAGTAGCTTACCTCGCTGGCTTGACGCTGCGAGCTGAATCCGCAATCTTTGGTAGCGGACGCGGGAGCCGCGGCGCCCTTGAACAGCACCTTCCAGGCATTTTCGTACGTAGTGTCGAAGAGCCTGCTCAAGGTTTGGTGATGTGCCGGATCAAACTCCCACAAGCTGAAGGCCCGTTGTTGGCACGGGAGGATCCGGCGGATGAGCATGACCTGGACTATGTTGACAAGCTTGAGCTTCTTGTTCACCAGGTTTTGGACGCAGGTTTGGAGTCCGGTCGGCTCTTCCGACTACCCCATGTCAGCCCGTCTCTTCCGGAGGTGAGCCGTGTAGGAAGCCAGATCGAATTGGGGCCGCCACCCATTTAGGGTCACGCGGCTCAGTGATGTAGAACCACCCCGATTGCCACCCCTTTATGGTCTCCATGAAGGAGCCCTCGAGCCATAGGACGTTGGCCATCTTGCCCACCATGGAACCTCTGCACTCCGCTTGGCGGCCGCCCACTACCTTCGGCTTGACATTGAAGGTCTTCAGCCATAAGCCGAAGTGGGGCTGGATGCAGAGGAAGGCCTCACACACGACAATGAACGCCGAGATGTTGAGGATGAAATTCGGGGCCAGATCGTGGAAATCCAGGCCATAGTAGAACATGAGCCCCCGGACAAATGGGTGAAGTGGAAAACCTAGTCCGCGGAGGAAGTGGGTGAGGAACACCACCCTCTGATGGGGCCTGGGGGTGGGGATAAGCTGCCCCTTGTCGGGGAGCCGATGCGCGATGTCGCTGGACAAGTATCCGGCCTTCCGTAACTTTTTGATGTGCCCCTCCGTGACGGAGGAGGCCATCCACTTGCCTCCCGCTCCGGACATGGTTGGGGAAGGTTGAGGCGAGATGTGCGGACTTGGGCGCTGGAGCTCGAGTGCACGGAAATGGATGAGCAAAGGAGGAAGAAGGCATAGGTAAAAAGGTGGATCCTTATCCCCTTATATGAACAGACGAAGCTGTGCGTCCCCACCAGCCTGGTAAAACTCGCTTATCTCCCAAGCGCCGTAATCAATGGCGCGGTTGGGTTACCCACGCCCGTATTGATGAGAATCCCGGAACAAGGGGATACGATCTCTGCTTTGACAAGGCGTGCCAAGGAAACCACCTCGCTAAACGCGCTGAGGTGGGATAGTAAAAACGATTCGAATAAAGGCTTGGCCGTTGTGTGATGTCACGCCACGAAATACGTCAGCAGATTGAATTTGTGTAAATATTATTCTCTCTACGGTGGTATGTGGAACTTATTTTGCAGAGCCGGACACTATCCTTGTATTCAAAATCTTCTATGAAGTATTCGGAGGAGGAACCCGCCTTGCAATGCCGAAGACAATATGCGCGACGGACTCGTTGTCATTGAAGCCTGGTTCAGGGGCTACTGAGGGAGTCCTGGATTAGGGGGTGTCCGGATAGCTGAACTATCACCTTTGGCTGGACTCCTGGACTATGGAGATACAAGATTGAATACTTTGTCCCGTGTTCGGATGGGACTTTCCTTGGCGTGGAAGGCAAGCTTGGCGATACGGATATGTAGATCTCCTACCATTGTAACCGACTCTGTGTAACCCTAACCCTCTTCGGTGCCTATATAAACCGGAGGGTTTTAGTCCGTAGGACGAACAACAATCATACCATAGGCTAGCTTCTAGGGTTTAGCCTCCCTGATATCGTGGTAGATCTACTCTTATACTACCCATATCATCAATATTAATCAAGCAGGAGTAGGGTTTTACCTCCATCGAGAGGGCCCGAACCTGGGTAAAAACATCGTGTCCCATGTCTCCTGTTACCATCCGCCTAGACGCACAGTTCGGGACCCCCTACCTGAGATCCGCCGGTTTTGACACCGACAGAGACCCTGCAGAAATACATCCAGTGCTTCAACAACGCCCGCCTCAAGATCCCCAAGGTGACAGATGAAGCCATCATCTCGGCGTTCTCTGATTGCGTCTATGATATCAAGATGAAGGAGGAGCTCGCCATCCATGAGGAGTTGTGCACATCCCTGGAGCTGTTCAACCTGGCGACCAAGTGCGCAAGAGCTGAGGAAGGACGCCTCTCCCTCCTTGAGCTTCCGGCTGCTGACCCGGAAGAAAAGAAGACCAAGGCCAAGGACATGAAGCGCAAGGGAGCGGCTGTGCTCGCGGTGGAACCAGACAAGAAGCGCTGCAGGGACCAACCGGAGTCGTCCAAGGGCCGCCGACCATTCTGCGCCTAGCACATCCTCCACACCCACAACACCAGTGACTGCCAGGAGCTCAGGGCCATGCGAGAAGGATGCTTCGGTCGACGCCCCGAGCACAATGACCGGGGCTACGACCGAGGAGGAGGACATGGCGAAGGACGATGGGACGACCGTGGCCCTCGCCAGGAGTGGTGTGACCGACCTTGTGAGGATCGCTGGCAGGACCAGCCTTGCGAGGGCACCTGGAGGGATCAGCCTCGCGAGGACCGCCCGTAGGGTGACGCAAGCCTTCCTCCACTGCCGCTGCCACCAAGAAGGAATGACGACCATCACCAGGACGAGGGGGCTGGGGGCTTCCAGGAGCCACGTGCTATCGCTTGCATCTTGGGCAGAGCTCAGGCCCCAGCCTCTCAGCGCCTCTTCAAGAAGTTTGCTCGCGAGGTGAACGCAGTCCTCTCCAAGCTCGAGGCCACACGCCCGCTCAGGTGGTCCAAGTGTGCCATCACCTTCAGCTCGGCAGATCAACTCAAGTGCGCGGCTAATGTTGGCGTCCTCCCGATGCTCTGTTCACCAGTCATCAGCAACGTGAAAGTCACCAGGACCCTCATCAATGGCGGCGCAAGGCTTAACGTCATGTCCATCGAGATATTCGACAACCTTCAAGTGCCATACGATCAGCTCCAGCCTACCAAGCCTTTCTCAGGAGTTACCGACGGTTCCACCACACCAATAGGGCAGGTCAGCCTCCCTGTCACCTTCGAACAGCACGACAACTACCGTACCGAGCTCATCGACTTCGACGTCGCTCACATCCACCTGCCATACAACGCCATCCTCGGGTATCCGGCCCTGGCCAAGTTCATGGCGGTGACCCACCACGGCTACAATGTCCTCAAGATGCCAGGAAGCGACGGAATCATCACGGTCCCCTGCGAAGAGAGAGATGCAGTGTGCTCCCTCGAGCGTGCCATCCAAGATGCATCAATCGAGGACCCGGACAGCTCGGGCAAGAACCCTCCTAAAGCAGTCTTCAAGAAGAAGAAGCAACCGCTCCACACAAGGCCTCTGGAGGTTGGCATCCCGGGTGGTTCCGCGTCAGGATCAACGCCCGTGCAAGGGACGCCTCCTTCCATTGCATAGGAAGGCGCGCCTGGCGCCCTCCACGGGCAGGGCTCGGGGGCTCTCTTCTGGAGGGCCTCAGACCTTGCCAACATCACGATGGAGGTGCTCGGGCAACACTTGGAGGCGTGCTTCACGGCACGTTTCCCTCAAGAAGGCACGGGGCAGGGAAAGCCCAACATTCAGGAGTTCATCACCAAGACCACTCAGGAGCTTCAGGGAGCAAGGGCCGTGTGTGGTGACCGCCGCCTACCCGGCGTAGCTCCCCATCCAAGCGAGGATGGCGGGCTGCGCGTCTGCGTCGACGTCCCAGGGCTCATCCAAGCCGCATCTCAGGAGCGCTTCTGGCCTTTGCACACGGGACGCTACGAGGGTCCGCCGCACAGCTATGTTTGCATGCCTTTCGGCCTGCCGAACACGGCTGCCACCTACCAGCGTCACCTGCGGAGCATTCTGGTGGCTTGGGAGGCCAGGCATCACGCGGTCCTAGCGGATATGGAGACGGTCCTCAAGAAACCACATGGACCCCCAGAGCCTCTCGAGGCTCAGGGCCCCGGTGGCTCGTGAGGGTCGGCCTCTTCACCGCGCATCTTCAGCTACTCCAACACCCCCTCTAGAATGGAACCAGGTGACATCTTCCAAGTTCATTTCAGCTGGGAGCGCCCTCAGGGCTGCATCATTCCCAGGTCGCGTGGGTCCATTCCTGTGGCATGTATCCCTTTTTCTTATGTCTTAAGCTTACCTTGCTGGGGGCGCCCCTCGGGCCACATCATCCCCAAGCCGCTCGGGCCTGACCTAGTGGCATGTATCCATTCTACATTTACCTAAGCTGGTTTGCCTTTCATGCCTAACCTACCTGTGATTCTCACATGCCACCTACTGCAGGTCCGCCCCTCTCTCATGCAATTCACTTGCGCGTTAAAAGGGGGCTCCTGAGCATCGCGACTCAGGAGCTCTTACTGGCTCTCCAACCCTCACCCCCTGGCCTTGACCACGACATCACGACCTGGCATACCAGCAGCGGCTGAGGTCGCTCGAGGGCCGAGACTTGAGGACGCAGAGCATTTGTACCTAACCGTCTCGCAGGAACCCACTGCTGTCAAAGATCCAAGACCAGGCACAACCCGCCTTGAGGTAGGGCCTCGTGAGTCCCGTGTTGGCTCACGAGTGCCCAGATACAACTCGTCTAGCCCTATCGTGCAAGGCACATGTCAGGGCGGGGTTGTACATGCCCCAGGGGCTCACCCCAGTGGGAGTCCCCATCCCACGTACCAGTGGAAGCACCATGCTCCGCGCTGGTTGACGACACTGCCGAGGAGCGGCTATGCCCATACACATACGGAAACACTATTCTCTGTACTAGTGATAAACAACTGAGGGCGGCCCCACGGCCGTATCAACCTCAGGGAGCCCAGAGCTCAGTGTCTGGCCTCATCGCAACACCTCCCCTCGGGAGCGTCGCACGAGGGGGCTGGGCATAGGGGCTGCGCCCGGGTCACAACCGAGCATACGCCACCCAGCCAGGTCCTCCGGACCTGGTCGTTGCGCGCCACTCCCCGAGCGGAGCCAAGGTATGAAGGTTGTTTGAACATCAAGGGGGACTCCTAAGCATCACGACTCATGAGCCTAACTAGTCACGTAGCCCCTCACTCCTTGGTCCCGTCCTGGTGATCCGGTCGGAGCCAACGACGGTTGAGGTATGCACGGGGCTGGACTCTGCCGATGTAGAACGATAGATCTACCCGTATGTTTGCTTCCTATAAGCTATTTGCGCGCCAAGGGGGACTCCTGAGCATCGCGACTCAGGAGCCTAACTGGTCATGTAGCCCCTCACTCCTTGGTCCCGTCCTGGTGATCCGATCGGGGCTAACGGCGGTTGAGGTATGCGCGGGGCTGGGCTCTGCCGACGTACAAAGTAAAGCAAATAGAAAGGAAACCGTAAAATCTCGAAGCAAATCTCAAAGCAAATATTACAAACCATAATTGTCTTTGCAATACAAGACACAAGTTTAAACGACTCCATGAGGCATGGTGCACATTGCAAGAATTAAGTAGGGAAGAAGCCATCACCCTTGGACATCGCCGTCGCCCGCCAGGGACTCCGCTCCCGTGGTTGTATTTCTTTCACCTGTACCATCTCCAGAGGCCGCAGGATCAGCAGCACCACCTGCCATGGGCACAGGAGCGAAGGCGCGGAACTTCCCCAGCAAGGCCTCCACCTGGCTCTTCACGGCTTCAGCAGCAGCGGTGAAGCACTCATTGTCCATGAGCTCCAGCAGCTCATCAAGATTGGCGTCAGGGTCACGAAGGTGGAGGTGGCTTAAGACACGCATCAGTGCCGGGGAAGAAAGGACGCGGGCTTCTACCTCTGCCATGGGGCCGACGCCGCTCACGACTTCCTCAAGCGTCTCGAGCAAGTAAGGAAGCAGTCGGGCGGGGCCGTCCTCATCGGTAGCCAGCGGCTTCTCCAGGCCCTTCTCATAGAGTGTCTTCAGCGCCACACGGGACCTCTCCTCAAGGAGTGCAAAGGCCACACGGTCCTCGGCTAGGACCTTAGCCTTGGCGTCCAGCTCGGCCTTCTCCGCCCTCACCTTCTGCTCCAGTGTTTGCAGCTGGTTGCGCTCAGTGGTCTATGCCTCCGCCATCCGCGTCAGCTCGGCATCGCAGTCCCTGACGGCGTCCACCCGAGTCTTCATCCTCTCCTCCTCCGCCTTGCAGCCACGGGCTTCTTTGGCGTGCTTGTCATGCAGATCATTCAGCTTGGCCTCGAGTACCTTGCAGCGGTCCTGGGCGGCCGTGGCATCCTTAAGCACCGCCTCGCGAACGGCTGCGGCTTGGGTGGCGACCTACTTCTCCTTCTCAGAGGCCGGCGCAACTCGCCCTTGCACCGCCCGGACAGAGGCTTCAGAATGAAGCCAGCCGGAGACCAGCTCCAGGCGCCCGGCTACCAGATGGGAGTCGGTGCCCTGGAGGTCTTCTCGCAGCTAGACCATCCTGGAAAGGGCGTGATCCAGGACATCAGAGGAGGCAGAAGAACCTGGAACCAGCGACGCAGCAGCAGGAGGAGGCGGCAGTGTAGCCATGGCTCGGGAGACTGGGGGCTCCTTAGCCTTGGGTACCTCAGCAGCAGCGTCAGGCATCAGCACCTCCGGAGCCAGCGGGGCCATGGGGGCTGGCACCTCGTCAGGGCGCTCGTCCAGGCCTCGCGAGGATGGCCGGGCAGGGGAGGCGCGGGCGCCATCGCCTCCCTTCCCCGCGGAAGAAGGTGCGGCAACGGCAGATGGAGCGGCCCCAGATGGCTTCACCATGTTTCTTCTTCTTCGCTGCAGATGGTGGCCTAGCCGATCAACAGTGAACATCAAGGACCAACAGATAAAATCAAAAACAAGGTGGAGCACGGACACTTACTGGTCTACCACAGAGTAGTCCACCCTCCTCTTGTTGAGCTTGAAGCCCGAGAGCCTCGTGACCCGGGGCGCAGCCGCAAGGGCTCCAGGAGCTGAAGAAGGTGCAGTAGAAGGGTTGGAGGCGGCTCCAGGCAGCGCCTGGGCAGAAGCAGCCTCTCGGGAGATCAGCGTCGTCCTGTCCTTCTTCAGGATCGTGGGCGGATCCTCCTCCTCCTGGGCGGCACCGGCTTCGTCGTTGTCAGGCAGGGTGCAGAGGATGTCGGCCCTCTACGCGTGGGGGGGGGGAGGTCTCCCCCGTCCCCTCGAGGGTCGCCTCCAAGTCGCGCTCCTTGCCTTTTTCCTCTCCACCTCCTCTACGGCAGTCACCCAAAGACACGTCCACCGCCGCCGTCGCCCCTGGACCACAGGGAGCGCCGCCGGCACCAGGCCGCGTCCATGAAAGGTGGGCATACAAGCCACCACCTGCGCCCTGTCCTCGCGGTGGAATAAGGGGGCAGGGGCCCCTGCCGGATACTCCTGGTCGTCTCCGACCAAGAGGCGGAGAGCTGAGGCCAACTCATCATCAGCCAGAGCCACAGGATTCAGGCGAAGCTTGTCGTCCGCACCATCAAGCATCCATAAGGGGTGCGAGCGCGCCTGGAGTGGAGCCACCCGCTGCGTCAAAAACTCCCTCAGGAGCGCGGCCCCCGTCAGCTTTGCCGCCTTTGCATTGCCCGACTGCAGGTTGGCGTTCATCTTCTCCAGCACCAACTTCGCCCGACCGTCAGCGAGCTTTGTGCGAGACCACCCTTCGTCAGGCTGGGGCACCCCTGTTGGCAGTGTCGACCTGGGGTGGACACACTTGGCATCCATCATGACCCACTTGCTCCGGAAGTTGTCGGCCCTCTTCCCGACCTTCGAGATTGCGTTGGCCTTGCCGTACGTAACGAAATTGGCGCACACCAAGGTGTGGTCGCCGTTGGTTCGGAGGAGGAAGAAGTGGCGCAGCAGAGCCACAGATGGCATCACCCCAACATGCGCCTCGCAGTAGTAGGCGAAAATCGACAAGAGAAGGATGGAGTTAGGATGGAGATGAAGGGCCTACAACCTGTAATGGCGGAGGGCGGCGTAGAAGAAGTCGGAGAAGGGAGGAACCAGACCAGCCACGATGGCATTCGTGAAGAAGGGGTAGAAAGTGCTTCCCCGAGCCTCCAGCACGGCGGAGCCAGCCCAGAGCTCGGTCTCCCCCTTTTTCGTTGCCCTCCACCGCTGTCATCAGGCGTGTGGCAGCGAGATTCTTCTGCGACACGTTGCGGGCGTCCAGGGCCGGCGTGTACCAGGCTGGCTGCGCATCAACCTTGACCTTGTGGGGCGCCATTGCTCGCTGAAAGTGGATGGATCAAAGCGGATCTGGAGAGCGGATCTGGAGATTTCGGAAGCAAGGAGCGAGGAAGGGATCTGGAGCAAGACAAAGGAGAGCAATGAATGCAAGCCTTGCCCGCACCAGCCTTTTGTCAGTCGGGCAATTGCCAAGGCAGCGTGGGGAAGCAGAGACGCCCACGTCCAATCAGTAGCCACGCCTCGACCAAGGCCGTAGGCTGTTGGGGCCCGCGGCACTCCGCACTTGCCCTTTGGCATTGCCGCGAAGCCAAGTCCGAGCGCGCCTGGGCCCAGGGGCTACTGTTGGCGTTCTGGGAACGGGGGTCCCAGACTTTCCTGCCTTCGGCCCGCGACATGGCTCCACGAGTGGCCCAGTACGTCCCGACTTCATCAACCAACACTCAAGACCCTCGTGAGGGGCCAAGCCTCGCGGGGCGGATGACACAAGCCCTCCTCGGGAGTGGCCTCACCAGGCAGGCTCACGAGGGGGCGGAGAGATCAAGGCAAGGGGTACCTCGCGAGGTTCCCATGACGCAAGCCATGACGACCAAGGCCAGGCGGGCACCTGCCCGCGCAGTGTCCTCGCTTCCTCTTAGGTGCTAAGGGGGCAAGCGCAGGCGCGGAGTACCGAGGCATCAGGCAAAGATTTTTATATCGGTGCAACAAGAACAAGACCAGCAGGACGACAGGACGGAGGTCATCGTGGATCCCAAGACGGCGTCATCGCCAGCACCTTTGACAGGTGAAGACCACCTTTAGTTAGGATAGCTGGTACTAGCTGTCCCCTTTCAAAATGGCCGTTGTTGGCTCCCTTCTTGCTCAATATTTGGGTAGAGGACCAGGGTCTCTATAAATAGAGCTAGCCACCACAGTAGAAGGGGATGGATCATTCAGATCATCCTCATCCACACAAGTTTGGCAAGCACAAGAACACCTCTCCTCAGGAGGTTGTTCTTCCCTTGTACTGTTCATCATCAGCCCAAGAGGCAATCCACCACCACACATAGGAGTAAGGTATTACACCACAACGGTGGCCCGAACCTATATAAATCTTGTGTCTCTTGTGTTGTGAGTTCATCGTGCTAGCTTAGAGATCGCGGCGACGCTAAGGGCTTGATTCGATAGTGGGAAATCTTCGTGCGCACCCCAGTGTTCGAACCTCAAGGGTTTTGCCGGAAGCCTATATCCGACAAAATTGAACGTACAGACATTGTATGATAGACAAATGTGGTAATTCACATATATGTTGTCTTACCAAATAGGACAACATGACACAATTTCACATATATGATGCCTAACTAAACAGGATAGCATGACATAGTTTCAGATATATGATGGATAACTTAACAGGATAGAATGGCATAATTCAACATATGATGAGTATCTAAACAAGATGACATGACAAAACTATATGATGTCTTTCTAAAATAGGTTGGGATGAAATAATTCACATACATGTTGTCTAAGTATACATGATGGCATGATATAATTGATTCATATACTAAGCAGCTAGCACTCACGTGTATGATCTCTAAACTAAGCAGACGGAATCCAATATTGTGCATATGATGTCTAAACTAAGCAATGCAAGACACCATATGCATGATATGAGAAATATAAACATTGCAACTTAGAGCATACACCTCAGGTGGGATATAGGACTGGTCATATGTCTCTAAATCCTCCTCTGAGGAGCTCCCTGTAACCATCGAGATATATGCTTCAACAGGTACCATTGCCTGCTCTGAAGACCTTGTTTTCACTCCAGATTTTTCCATAACTGGCTCAAATGGCTGATACACATGAAGAGTAGTTTAATATACACAGATTGTCAACAAATGGAATACGTAATGGAAAAAAAGATGGCATGAGATAATTTAGATATATGTTGCCTGGCTACATGGCGGTGCATAATTCACATATATGACAATGGCTGAAAAACATGGCATTGCATAATTCACATATCTGATATAGAAAGCAAACAAGAGGCATTCCACAAAGCATGTCTAATCTAAGCAGATGGCATGGCAATGCAAGACACCATATGCATGATATGAGCAATATAACCCTGCCAAGTTAGAGCATGCACCTCGGGGTACGACTGGTCATTTGTCTCTGAATCCTTCTTTGAGGAGCTATCTATAACCAGCAAGAAATCTGCATCGACAGGTAGCACTGACTGCTCAGAAGACCTTGTTTTCACTCCAGATTTTCCCATGACCGACTCAAATGGCTAATGCACATGAAGAGAAGATGAATGTATAAACATTGTTGACAAATGGAATACATTACGAAAAAAATATGGCACGATACAATTCACATATACGATGACTGGCTAAGTAGGATGACATTGCATGATTCACATATATGATGCCTGGCTAAAGAAGATGGCATTGCATAATTCCCATATACTACCTCCGTTCCTAAATATTTGTTCTTTTAGAGATTTCAAATGGACTACCACATACGGATGTATATAGACATATTTTAGAGTGTAGATTCACTCATTTTGTTCTGTATGTAGTCACTTGTTGAAATCTCTAAAAAGACAAATATATAGGAATAGTGGGAGTATGATATAGAAACCAAACAGGTGGCATTCACACAAAGCAAATCTAAACTAAGCAGATGACATATAAGATGTATAATGTAAGCAATGCGAGGTGCCATATGCATGATATGACCAACATCAGCATGCCAGGTTAGAGCAAACAACTCAGGTGGTAAACAGGCGTGGTCGGCTCCTTCTGAATCCCCATCTGAACAGTTACTTCCTTCGGAATACAATCTGGAAATGAGGGAGGGGGCACTTCTCCCACCATGGAGCGGCGTCTGCATGACATTATATTCCCACGCAACGGTCTTCTCTTTTTCTCTACATGTTCAGTACGATTGTGTACAATATCTGACATGCATAATAAAAAAAAATAGTTAGATTTTGTAAGGCCTAAGGGGTGCATGCAAAAATCAGAACTGATGGTAGCAAACGAGTGGATGGATCCAAAACTAATGATAGCAGGTAGATTATAGCTTCAGTTTAAAAAGATAAACAATGGATCATCTATTTTTTGTTGCCCACCCAACATGAACCACAAAGAAGACCCCAGATGAACCAGATAGTAGACAGATTCTATTCGTCGCTACCTCGATATGAGACCCACGGGCATTTTAAAACTCATGTTTGAACCATAAAGTAGAAGGTAATAATAACCGATGTATAACGTAAGCAAACACGAAAGACTGCGACCTCTCTTCCGGAACTGTGTAGTCCTCAGGTTCATCTGCTCAGTCGATGATGGTAATACAGTTGGTGTGGCTGCCGGTAACGGGGAAGATGATCTGAGGCGGCCAAAGAAAGTCTGCAGGGGGATCTCTGCTGCAGTGAACGCTTCTGTCGATGGTGCACCTCAAGTGGGGTGGATGATGGCACGGCAGGAGCAGGACATAACACACAGAGTTTTCTTTGACGCCTATCTGAAAATGAAGTAAATCTGTAAGGGCTCCTTAGAATTGGAGGATTAGATAAACGCAGGGACAGGAAAAACATAGGAATAGGATAGGAATGCACATGCAAAATAGAGCATTTGGAAACATAGGATTTCAGTCAACCTGGGTGTTTGGTTCACATGAATTGGAAGAACACAGGAATGGAGAAACATGGTCAAATTAAAGTCAACCCACGTGAAAATTAAAAAAATAAGAATCTTATTATGCCAGTAATGCAATTAGTTCTGTTCTTCATGCATATTAATTTGAAAAGGACATCCAAGTGAATATTAAAATTCCTACGTTTTTTCTTCGGAAGAGGCACCAAAGGAAAAAAATCCTCCAGTTTTGCTTTGCTCCACTCCTTCTAACCAAATGCATGAATAGTAGTACCATAGTAGTTCCATAGCAAAGGATCCCTAAGGGATCGACATGAATGCAGAGTAACAAAGTGACGCAATGAGTGTACAACCTCTTTGGCATAGCCTTGTGGACCTCAGCATCATTGGGTTGGATGTGGAGGATGGTGATGCTGGTGTGACTATCAGAGGCGGGGAAGAAGATCTGGGGCCTCTGGCAAGGACACCGAGGGTACTGCTACGCTGTGATGGACGGTTCCGTCGTTGGATCAACTCCGGTGAGGTGTACGGCAGCGAGACCAAAGCATGACAAGACAGAGAACGTTAATCTGAAGTGGGCTCTAATATCATCTGCAATAGATGATGTAAAATACATCACCAAAAAGTGCTAGATATAAAACGCATCAGCCGCGCCACGGCCGCTCCGACAGATGCTCTAAGTACTATTCACTCTGAACTTAACTGAAGAAACTGAACTTTACAGTCGAAACTGAATTTTACTGTCAAAACTGATTGAACTGGTAGCAGAGCATTGCAATAGTTCTTTAGGGCGTTCAGGCACTAGTAGCAGAGAAGCAGCGATCTAAATTAGCAGACGCTTGAGCAGGGAACGCACTAGCATAGAGCAAGTTGTGCAGTAGCACCGCAAGCTAGTGCTAAAGAAGCAACTCCTGTAGCTACCAGAGGTCATGCAGTAACAGCAGCGCAAGCGAGAGCAAGAGCAGAGCAGCATCACGAACTAGAGCAAGAGCAGAGCAGCAGCGTGACCGAAAACAATAGTGGAGCAGAGCAGCAGCACGAACGAAAGCAAGAGCAGTGCGGCAACACGACCGGCAGCAAGAAGAGAGCCGTAGCGCGGGCGGGAGCTGGAGCAGCTGCAGCTAGTGCCGGTGTGGAAGTCGCCGCCGAGGAAGCAACGACATGAGGGAGAGATGCCGTGGATGATGTGGCCGGCGACGGTGCCATCGATGGAGACCTGCCATGGCTGCTCGGTATCGAGCACCAGCAGCCCCGTGAGATCGAATAAAAGATAAAATGCAGCGATGAGTGCAAAACCTCCTTGGGGGCGCCAATTTGGCCTCGGCTTCATCGGAGGAATTGGTGAGGGTGCTATGGTTCCAGTGGGGCAGGTCAAGATGGCGCTGTGGGGATTGAGGTGGCGCGATAGATGAGGCGAACATCAGGGCAGCTCCTTGGAGGTGGAGGATGGGGCGGCTGATACGGTGGGATGACGAGCTCGACGATGGATCCTCATCCAGTGCGGTGGATGAGGGGCGGCGAGCTGTTGCGGTGGACGACGTAGTCGGGGAAGAGTCTCCGGCAGGGCTGCGGTCGGGAGGCCGATGGAGGAGCATGGGGTTTCGCGGGTTTTGGCGGCCTCGGTGTACGAATGGGGGGGGATGAAGGGGAATGGAGAGGGAGCTATGGCTTAGGGACGTGCTTGTCCGAAATGTGGGGTAAGTTACCAGCGTACCCCCACTGGTTTTGACACCGCGACGTGGAGCTTCATTTTCGGCTGAGGGGTAGAAGGGGGATTTCATGTGTCTGGACTACTGGACCGATTTCGGATGAGTTTTCACGCGCATCGAAATTTCGGGATAACAAGGCATGGCGCAGGTTGAAGAGGCGGGAGTTTCAAAGCAGGTGAGACAAAAGATACTCGAGGTTGAAAATTTCGGGATAACAAGGTGCGGATTCCTTGTTCGGCAGAACAAACTTAACGTGTAAAAAACAATTCATACAAGACACAAGAGAGTCATGTCCCCTTTTAATATATTGCTATAGATGCCATTGAAAAAACTACAAGAAAAATGTAAAAAAAATCGGGAGAACAAGACTACCCTATACAGTACCAAATCGATTCGCACTTCCCTCAACAACAACAAAAAACAAATCAATTCCCACCAAAAGAAAGAGTAATGTTCCTTTTTATATGATTACAAATGCCAGGATCTCGAGTTTCAATTTTTGAATCCACATTATGTTGAATTCGAATATATCGTTAGGTGACCATGCGATTTATAATTGATGTAGTCGTACATTTTGATCTTCCATCATATATGAACATTTACTCCACCATGTGAACATATATATTGTCGTCTACCATATGGACTAAAGTTGAATCGACTTGCCTTATTTGAATACGATTGTTGTCAAGTTATACAATAATTTAAATATTATCTTGATAACAAAAAACATGCATATAGCAGTAATCATATTTCACTATGAACTACATGTACCACACGATCTCCAATTCAAATATTTGTATCCATTTTATGTTGAATTCAAATCATAGTACAATATTGGTCTAGGTAGCGAGATGTTCAGGATAATCTAAACCCTGTTTTCATATCTATAATTTTTGGCTGAATTGTCACACCCTGATTTTCATGCCACAACACTTAAGCTAGTAAATCATGACAAAATGTGGTTTCACGAAAACTTTTGAGTGCTTTGGACTCGGCTTGATTGATATTTTGTCTACTGTTTGCAAGTGCTCCAAAAATCAAATAAACCCTCCAACTCCTATACTTCATCTCCTTGCTCCAAACTCTTGAACCAATGATCATGCCATGTGTATAGTACATTATAGAATTTTCTTACAAAAATAATTTGGCCAAAAAGTATTTTCTAAATTTAGTTTTCCGAAAACCCCTGAATTGAGGTTTGCACTGCAAGTACTTGATTTGGGATATGAAAAATCTTTCCAAAAACATATATGACTCCTATTAGATATAAGACTACATAAGCCACAAAAATATAATTTAAAAAATTATTTTCCTATTTTATTTAAAGGCTTTTTCTTAAGGCTAGAAATGGTCTTTAATAGGTTAAAATTATTTAACTCTTTCAAAAATATTTTACAAAATTTAGGGAAACTCAGTGGACATATATTGTCCATATATAAGAGTCTCAACACATGGTCATGTTCAAAATATTGGTTAAATCCCTCAAAAACCCTTTCTGGATATTTCAAGCTTTTGAAATATTTACAAAGGAAATATTCTGTAAAAATTCCAAGAAAATTCTAGCATGTCACGTATGACATGTTTGATGATCTTGCCAAGTATCATGTCATGGAGAATAGTATAACCCCATGAAATCCCCTCAAAACCATTTCTGTCCATTTTGAAGTTTGAGCAACTTTACATTGCCAAACATGTCCAAATGTTCTCAAACTTTGTGAACTTGCTTAAATGGTCTAGTTATTCATCTAGACCAAGTGGCACAAGTTGGAGAACAAGTTAACTTGATCAAAGTGCCCCAAAACCCTTCCTGTCCAGAACCAAATTTGAACAACTCTACATTGGCAACTTTCTCCTTTTGATCTCAACATTTATGGACATGTTCAGAACCTCAAATGATGACACTAAACCAATTGGTTCATCAAGGAGAATAGATTTGCACGGCTAAATCTTGGAAAGTCCATTTCTGTTGATTTCTAGGGTTTACGAAAGTTGCATTGGCAACTTTGCCCAAATGGACTCAATCTTGGTGGAACCACTTGTTTTCTCATGCCATTTGGCCCTATCAAGCCTTATGACAAGAGGAGTTCATATTCTTGCCCAAATCAACAACAAATACCTTCTGCCATTTTTCTAAAAACACCAATTTGACCACTTCCACTAATCTCCATGAGTTCTCCTTTCTACCACAACCCCTCCTAGTCCCCCTCTACCTCTTGTGTGCTTCCCTGCCCGAGAGGCAATGATGAAGGGGGCAGGGATCCACTTTTGTTTTTTGGACTGCAGCATTTTCACTCTCCCTCCACCCCTCCTCTCCTCTACTGGCTCCCCAGGGCATCCAATGCCACTTTCACATTGTTTACTCTCCCTGCAACCCCTAGACACAAGTGGACCCGCGAGTGCGCGCGGAAAAGCCATGGATGCCGGCCATTTGCGCGCTCTGGAGCGCCTGGTAGAGCACCCGACCGTTGACGCCGTGCTCCCCCACCACCTCGAGCCTCACCCTTGCGCCAGTCGAGGTGCCTCGACGTCTGCAACATGCCACCGTGATGGGCCCCTCCTCTCTCCCTCTCTCTCACCTCCAGCAACGTGTGCCCAGAGCCGCCCGAGCTCGCCAATGCGTGTGCGAGCTTGTGGCTCCACCAGGAGCTTGCCCCGCTCCCTTTCTCTCTTCCTGGCGCCCTACACAACTCCCACAAACGCCGTAGACAGCCCCCCTCCCTTCCTTCTGGCTGCCTAAGCTATTGTCGCGGCCACCCGTGCGCCACGTCCACGGTTAGCCATGGCCTCGCCATATAAGGCCGCCCCTGACCTTCCTATGGATCCCCTTTGCTCTCTCCCTCTCCCGTTCATCCCCTGGACCAATCTGCAGCTCCTCCCGTGCCCTCCAACCTCGTCCATGGCCGGAGCCGAGCTGCCGACCATCGCCTAATTTCTCGTCGTCCGAGCCCCCTCCTCTCCACCTATAGGCTGCTTTGCATCCCCACCAACATCATGGAGCTTTCCCGCACCCCGCTTCATCCTCCCTGTGCCTGCCTCCCCGTGCCCCAACCTCACAGTCGCCTCCGTCCGCCGCAGGCGATGCACCACTCGCATCCGACCACCCCTACCTCCGTTGAGTACCTCGCCAGATGCGCCACTCCCTCCTGGGCACGTCGGTGAGCGGAGCATCGTCGGAGACGCCCTATAGCGCCGGCAGCTGGCGCCAAACACCTCCTCTGTCTCCCATCGCGCCTGCACAGGAGGTAGCGAACGAACCTGCAAGTGGGCCCTGCTCATCAGTGGCCCAGCCACCGGGCCACGCTGGCAAGTGGAGGCGGGTTAACCCTCTCCCACCTTCAACGTCGCCCTATCATCCGCGTGGCCAACCCGCTGGGCCCCCAGTGCGCTGCGACGCTATGCTGTACCTAGTGCGCAGTATAGGTATAAACCCCCCTCCTTTGTCTTTTTCTTTTGCAAGAAACTTGTAAAATCTCCCAAATATTCATATTACCTCCAAATTTGATGATTCAAATTTCTAGTAGCTCCTAAAATCATGATCTATCTCATGGAGCAATTTGCACATTTTCTAGAAACTTTTTCTTCACGAACATTTATCAAATCTTGTTTTTCCATTTCCGTGATGAACTTTAGAAAATCACAGAGAGCCCATTTTTTATCCAAATTCCATGATTAAAATTCCTAGATGCTTATAAGTTCAAAACTTAGTTTTTGAACATTTTTACTAATACTTTCTGTGCCACCTCAAATAATGGTCTATTTCTTCATTTATAGCCAAATTTGCAAATTCATAGAAAAATCATTTGAGCTCCAAATCCAGTGAAACCAACTCCAAGGTGCTTCAAAAATCATTCCTTGTTAAATGGGTGTTTTTTCTCTTTTTAAAAATAATATTTCTGTACATTTCTTGCAAATCCACAAAACCATTGATTCCATCATATTGAAATGTTCAGAGATATCCATAGACCAAATCCCAATGAAACCACTTTGGTCATTCCTCATATGACCAAATGTATCCTAGAAAAGTCCAACTCACATTTTTAGAGAACTTTTATTTTTGCCTTGTTGTGTTGCTTATTGTAATTGTTTCCGACGTTAGTTGACGAAGTAGACGGAGTATTTGGAGAAGGACCAGAAGACTTGACGACTCTTATGAACCAGGCAAGCAGCCCTTTGACCATGACACCCCTCTTGTTCATCGGTACCCCTTTCCGATTGCATGATGATGAAATATGACGGTGGAAAACTTGTTGTGAACCACCACATGATGCATACCCCTACTCATGACTTTACCTTGTTCATGATTGCAATGTCAATAGACTAGTTGATGCATAATGATGCATGTGTACCATGAACTCTTCGTGGTTACAATCTTTTGAAAACCCCATCGGGTGCCCCTAATGCCCTTGGGAGATGTTGAACTAAGGTCACCACTTGAGGAAGAAGTGGTGTACTGAAGAGAGCTTTTGGTGTGTGTAAAATGATGGATTATATTTATGTGTGATAACCGTCCCAACCAAACATGTGCAACCACTCTACCCCTTTATGGGACGGGGCATTATTGATTACTTAGACTGATACTAGCATGGTGCCCACATTACTAGTGACAGGGGTGACTTGAGGTCACTCTCGGGACGGGGTCTTGCTTGGATAGGCGGCGATGACTGTTTTCACAAGGCACCGGACAAACCGGTGGTCCCTTCATGTATGCGTGATAATGTGAAAAGGGCAGAGTCCCATGATCTTCTGCTTATACACGAGGGCCGTGTATCAACGAGTGGACCCTATGTTAGTGTCGTCTAGGGAAAGGTAATGATCGGGTGCTTCCCCCAAGTAGTTGAGGTACTGCGGGATCGTGGATGACACGAAAGCTTCCCCGATCTTGTCGGTAAAGTGCGCAACCTCTACAGAGTGTCAAACTATTCGAATAGCCGTGTCCACGGTCATGGACATTTGGGAGGTGCTACTTAAACTTTGTCCAGAAGTTTTACAATCTCGGTGCATGTGTGTGTGGAAGAGAACTATTTGTGTCAAGGTGGTGACTTGACATGTTGAATGAAATGGCATTGATCTAAACACTATTTATGTTGATATCTGTAATCTGTTCTCAAGGTTACCCATGTCCATTGATGCACATCTCACAAATTGATAGGACTTCTCAACTAGTGTGAAGCTAGGTAGCTTACTTGTTGTACAATTGCATTGTTACTTTGAACCAAATCATGGGTTGCTTGCGAGTACATTCAAAGTACTCATTGGCTTGCCACTGGTTATTTAATTGATCAGGCAAGGAAGAACAGGAGTTCGAGGAAGAGTTCTTTGGTGACGAACACGTGAAATAGGACGCTTCCCAGTCAGAATGCCTGTAGGGTTAAGGCAGATGGCATGGTTCCAAGTGTCAACGAAGATTTCCGTTGTGATGATATACTCAAGACTTGACCATAATGGTCAAATTTGTGTAAAGCGGTATGTATGGATGTAAGACTCTTGTTATTCAGCTTCTGTGTGTTCAGTGAGCATTGATCTCTGGGATCACTGTACACGTGCATTCGGTGATCATGACTTATGAGTCGGGGTCCCCACATGAATTGGGACAAGTTTTGGTATAAGCTTCTTGCAAAACCGGATATTCTCTCAACAAGCCTCGTGGTTCCGAGAGGGAACGTGTCACCTTTGTGTGCGAAACAATATACGCTGCCTCCCCCCTAATTTTCTTTACAGAGGCAATATAGAACTATATGAGTGCCTTGTTAAATTTTGGAATTATTTTGGGTTCGTTTGGCCTTTTTATATATTAATTGAGTTTTTGGACTTTTAATGTGCATAATCCAAATTTGAACTGCAGGCACATGCTCCGGTGCACCAAAGTTGGTTGAAAAATCACATTGAGAAACTTGGTTTTAAAATTCTTGTAAATCCAAAACACGTCTGAAAATCATGAAACTTGGCATGGTGTCATGTCATGGTACTACCATGCTGTGGTAAAAAAATTTGGCCGAATAGGAACAGATTTTGGTATAAGCTTCTTGCGAACCGAAGCTTCTCTCAAGAAGGCTCGTGGTTCTGAGAGGGAACGTGCCACCTTTGAGTGCGAAACAATATACGTTGTCCCCCCTTGAGTTTCTTTACAAAGGCAACATAGAGCTACATGAGTGCCCTATTAAAATTTGGAATTATTCCGGGTTCGTTTGGCCTTTTTTATACATTAAATGAGTTTCTGGTCATTTAATGTGCATAATTCAAATTTGAACTACAAGCACATGCTCCTGTGCACCAAAGTTGGTTGAAAAATCACATCTGTGTCCTCGGGTGAATTTCTAGGTCCCATGCAAGAAATGGGAATAAAATTCAAACATCTGGGCATCGTGGCTCGACCAAGAACATTGAGAAACTTGGTTTTAAAATTCTTGTAAATCCAAAACACGCCTGAAAATCATGAAAGTTGGCATGGTGTCATGTCATGGTAGTACCATGCTGTGGTAAAAAAAATTGCCGAATAGGAACAAATTTTGGTATAAGCTTCTTGCAAACCGGAGCTTCTCTCAAGAAGGCTCGTGGTTCTGAGAGGGAACGTGTCACCTTTGTGTGCATAATTTAAATTTGATATACAAGCACATGCTCAAGTGCACCAAAGTTGGTTGAAAAATCACATGTGTGTCCTCGGGTAAATTTCTAGGTTCCATGCAAGAAATGGGAATGAAATTCAAAATTCTGGGCATCGTGGTTGGGCTGGAAACGTTGAGAAACTTAGTTTTTTAATTCCTGTAAATCCAAAACACGCATGAAAATAATGAAAGTTGGCTTGGTGCCATGACATGGCACCAACATGTTGTGGTAATTTTGCAGTCCGATTTGCGAAGGCGCACACATTAACAATCAACAAAGTCATTTTGGAACAAGTGTTATCACGTTACAATCGGAAACACAAGTATTATTGAAACCGTGGGCGATCTATTTACTACCATTTATGTGCCGCCACACGTACCCTTTTTTATTAGCTAGGAGGTGCCATGCAGGGTAGCTATTTGAGTACGAGAGGCATGCGATCAGACCCCCTGCGCGTGCTTATCGGGAGGAGAGCCCTTTGACTTCCATCTGCAGTCCACTTCTCTCCCAAGGTCTCCACTAATGACGCCTGAGCCTCTGTTTAATGGCGTGGCTATGTCTCACTCGACTGAGATTTAAGAGAGAAAAAAAGAAAATTTGAAAGCACGGATCTTGATGTAAGATCCGACAGACCTATATAGCATCTACTGCGACTTATAGCAAGACTGATGAATATATAAGGATGACGACAGTGGATAATAATTATCTTACATAATTAGGAAGATAATTTAAAAATCCACATGAGGCTACGCCCGAAATACACAACGGTAAAAGAAGAAGGAAGACAAGGATCTGGCTCGCTGATCTCTACTTTCTTGATGCGTTGCTGCAGGCCACGGGAACTAGTCTCCGTGGCGAGCGGCGATGAGCTCTTTCGTGTCCTCAAGATGCTGCTTGAGAGCATCCATGGATTCCTCCACCAGCCTTTGGCGCTCGATGCGAACCATGTCATTCTCGTCCATAAGTTTCATGACGATGACGCTAGTCCTCTTCAACAAGGCACTGGTCTCCTCCTGCTGGTCTGCACTTCGGACGATCTTCGCCCTCAGCAGGTCTCGCTCGGCCCGGAGCCTCTTATTGCCCTCCCTTAGTTGCCGGACGATGTTAGTAGCCTGTTCAAACAAGGCTTTCATGTCGTCCTGCAACCTCACCCAGCCGGAGATCTGATCCATCTGGCTATGGACGATCGCATGCATGCGCCTGTAAGAGTCGTCGCCTGGCCGCGAGACATTTTCCCAGGCCACCGCGGCGCGGCGGGACATCTCTGCTGCTTCCACGGTGCGGCCGGACAAGTCTGCTGCATCGACGGCATGGCGGGACCTCCGTGCTGCTTCGGCGACATGGCAGGACCTTTGTGCTGCTACTTCCGTGTGGCGGGACATGTCGGCTTCTTTCGCGGCGAGGCGGGACATCTCTCGTGCTTCCGCTTCCATGCTCGCCTCTCCCTGGTGGTAATCTCTCCACCCAGAACTCACGCTGGCCATGGCAGACGCAAGGGAAGGATGCTGAATGACTTGTTTGTTTTTATGGATGAGGAGTTGAGGAGGAATGTGCAGTCATCTTGGCATAGTAGTATGTATAACCGAGTACTAATACACTCCTAAGTTGGAAACCGTTTAGCTTGTGATCGGTGTGAATAGGTTTGCAATTCAATATAGCATGGTAGTAGTGGTAATTTGGAATGTGACAAGACGCAAGCTCAAAATTTATTGTCGGTTCTAGTTTCGAAGTGCGACACTATTCCCGGATGGCGTAACGTGGGCACGTGTTCTAGGCCGTGGTGTAGCATATGCCATGGTAGTTCTTTTTCTACTGATGTGTACGTGCAATAACTGGCACCATCGGATACATATCTTACGGTTATTGGGGCATTCGACAGGAGTAGCCACGTGGCGAGATATAGGCTAGTCTTTTTTCAGACGCATTAAACCTATCCCTCGGGACTTCTCGCACGCACCATCTCTAGCTCCCTAGGTTGATGCCACCCAGCACTTGTACTCTGAGTTTAGTATGTTATACAGGAAGAGAAGAGGTGCACGTACACACTCGTCCTCTCACACATGCATCTATTTTTTCTTGAAAAGGAGGATGAGGACCCCCGGCCTCTGCATCTGGGAGTCACACACGCATCTGTAGCTACGAATTGTAGTGTTCTCAACCATTCGATTGGCTCTATCATAGGATTCATGTTGCTCCTTGGCCTTGAGATTGAGAAGTTTAAAATGTGGAGGCTAGATTGGAGGCGCGAGGTTTTGGTTAATGTGTGGGCCGCACATGGCACCAACACGACACGAGCTTCGTCTGCCTGGTGCGCAGTCCGGTGAGTTGTCCAACACAACCAAACCCTGCTTGGTATCTGCGCCTCGACTTATGCGCAGAGAAATTAGGGTCGGAGGGAGTACTACTAGTAGTAGTACTACTTTGATGTGTCGCGTCAACTCACACAAGTATGAAACACTTCGTGAACAAACAAGCAAATACTCCCTCCGTTCCAAAATACTACTACTTGACTTCCATTTGTCCAAAAATGGATGTACCTATATACTAAAACATGTCTAGATACATCTATATTTTGACAAATGAAAGGCATGTATTGTGGAACGGAGGGAGTAATTGTCATCAAAATGGATAAAAAGGGACGTATCTCGAACTAAAATACGTCTACATACATCTCCTTTTATCCATTTTGATGACAAGTAGTACTTCTTACCCAAAGGAACTTTATATCCAACAGACACAAAATATCTGTTCGACTATTGGAAGTTACTGATCTGATGTCGAAGTAATTGCTGCATCGCCAGAAAAACCCACCATTTCTTAAGCTAAAGTAGACCGAGCTAATCCCTATATTAGCATATTACTAAGATAAATAGAAGGCACTGTAGAAACATTTAGGACTTGAGCTTGTCAATCAGAATGTCGAGGGACACCAGCTTAGCCCCGGCCAGCAGCTTGGGCGGAACTGTGAAGAAGGTCAGCTCCTCCATGGCGACGTTGTCGTGATCCTTGCTGCTTGTCACCTCCATTTCCACCTTGACGACATCGGTCGTGCCTTTGGGCTCCCCCGGCGGGCCGTTCGCCCACAGCTTGGCCACGTAGTGCGGCAGTGGGGACGCCCCCGCTCTGATGCAGACGACCGACACGGTGAGAGGCGCGCTGATGTCGAGCATGCCTTCGACCAAGAAAAACATGCGGTCATCCTCCTCTGCGAACAGCAAGAGTCGTGGCTCCGACAGTGGCACTTGCAGCTGGAGCACCTTGTCGTACTAGATCCTGTGCACGGGCATGGGATGCGCGGTGCTGATGTGGTGGTAGAGCACCGACGGCGGGCCTTCGTAGCCGCAGATGAGCACGGGGCATTTGCAGGGCGCGAGCAGATACACGCTCTGGTGATCAGCGAGCTTGTGGTAAGTGACGTAGAGCCCACAACCTTCATGCGGGCACTCCACCCTCACCGACGAAAGGACGGCGTACACCGCCGTGTTTCGCACATCGAAGCCACCGCCACACTTGCACTTCTAGCACTGCCACGGGTTCTCGGGGCGCACGACGCGGCAATCCGCGCCGGCCAGGTGCCATCCCTTGCACTTCAAAAATCAATCGAACAACACATCAATCAAGAAACCTACACCTTGATCGATAAGCCGAACGGACAAGGTGTATTCAAACCTCATACACTGGAGGTGTCAAGGGGCAGAGGCACAAGGGGCAGTGGAGCACGGTGAGGTCCATCGAGACCTTAGAGAGCTCCATCATCGGGTCCTGTTCCGTCTGCATGATCTCGCCCTCCTCGTGCACAACCATCTCTCGCTTTAGGGCCGGGGCATTACAAAGCTTTACCATCACATATTTATACTACTTCAAGGTGCATTAAATCAACACATGCAAGTATCAAAAGGAGAGTCACGGCATGCATGCATGCATTGTAATTAATGCATCGATAAACACAGATTATTGAAATATATCGAGTGCAATGCTTTGATGTGTCACGTCAACTCGTACATCAACGCGAAGTTTGATTATCCTCTCCCTCGCGGACTTAACTGCACCTGCCTATGGCTGTATGACAGGTTGGCCACCCACCTGTTGGGCCCACCTGTCCTACACGCAAAGGTAGGAGCGTCCCTCCCTCGCCCATGAGCGTGGTGGCTGGCACGACTAGGAGATGCTTTCGCTACACACTCTCCCTCCCGCACGCGGTGGACATGCAGCAGTTCAATCAGTGTCGATGGCTGAGCGTCATCAGTAGTACTCCTCCAAAGGCAGAGTACTCCATCATTGTTCGACTTCCCAAAGAGGCGAAGAGCCAAGTGCAGCACGGATGCTCGTGTGGCAGTTTCATGTGTAGAGTAGTCTAGGATAGCGTGCACCGTGCCTGTAAGCTAAAAATAGTGGGGGTCGGCTCCATGCTATGTGGCCGTCTCGAAGTTATTTTTAAAAAATAGTCTTCTGGCCCTACCTGTCATCCTGGTGATTGTAGTTTTCACGCTCATCTAGTCAAGACAGGAATATATATTTTAATTTGTGGTGGGTAAATGTTAGAGGTTGCAGCAAATATATTGTACACTGCGGGTCTTTCAGCCAAGTTTAGAGGCAAGCATGTGGGGCCAGTGCTATGATGTGTCGTGTCAACTCGTACAATGAGGAGAAGCTTGATTTTACTACTACACGCCTTGTCCCTTGCCCATGCGCGCGGTTGTTCGCAAACGAGGACATGCTTTTGCTTATATAGTACTACAACAAGCTATGCCTCCCGCTCGCGGTGGATGGACATGCAGTAATGGATTCGACACTGTAGAAGTAGTAGTAGTAGTAGTAACATCATTGTTCGTCTTCTCGAAGAGGTGAAGAGCCAAGCGCAACCCGAATGTGGCAGTTGTGAACATTGGAGCACGCACATAGCCAGGCTCTTGCATGAGACAAACTTGTTATGTGAGCCCACTATTGTAGTATGTACTTGCTAGTATAGCGCTGTAAACCAGAAAGGAGTATTTGCCTTTCTAGAGATTTTAAGAAGTGACTAGACTACACCGAGACGGAGTACATATGGAGCAAAATGAGCGAATCTGCACTGTAAATAAATACGTAGTTCTCTCGTTTTCCTCTCCGAGGTGCACAATATTGAGTATACTGACTAGTCTCTTTTTTAACACGCATTAACGTTTTTTTGACACAGTAAAGACGCAAGCGCTCATATACACGCTGTAGGATCGAAGAAGATGAGAGTGTCTAGAGGGGGGGGGTGATTAGACTACTCGACAAGATAAAAATTATGCCTTTTGACAAAGACAAGTTTTTGGCAGATTTTGCATATCACACAAGTCAAGTAGCATACTACACATGCAATTCTAGAGTATGGGCAGCGGAAAGTAAATTGCACAAGTAGTAAAGAGAAGTGGAGAAGATCAAACGCAATTTGGAGATACGGAGATTTTTCTCGTGGTTGCGATAGGTGGTGCTATCGTCAATCCACGTTGATGGAGACTTCAACCCACGGAGGGTAACGGCTGCGAGAGTCCACGGAGGGCTCCACCCACGAAGGGTCCACGAAGAAGCAACCTTGTCTATGCCATCATGGCCTACGCCCACGGAGGGCTAGCCTTACTCGGAGTAGATCTTCACGAAGTAGGCGATCTCCTTGCCCTTACAAACTTCTTGGTTCAACTCCACATCTCGACGGAGGCTCCCAAGCGACACCTAACCAATCTAGGAGGCACCACCCTCCAAAAGGTAATAGATGGTGTTGGTGATGATGAACTCCTTGCTCTTGTGCTTCAAATGATAATCTCCCCAACACTCAACTCTCCTCACTGATTTGGCTGTGGTGGAAGAAAGGATTGAGTGGAAAGCGACTTGGGAAGGCTAGAGATCAAGCTTCATATGGTGGGAGTGGAGCAACTTGATCTCAACACAAGGGTAGGTAGTTTTCTTCTCGAAAATGTAAGGTAGGAGTGGTAGTTCTTTCGATGGCTCTCTCCACGAATGAAGAGGGGTGGAGGGTATTTATAGCCTCCACACAAAATCCAACTGTTACACACATTTGACCAATCTCGGTCGGACCGAAGTTGACAACTCGGTGAGACCGAAAGTTCAAAACATGTGAACGTTGGGATTTTCGTGGGACCAAAATACAATCTCGGTGAGTCCGATTCGTCCAAAGACTAGGGCTTGCCAATCTCGGTGGGACCGACTTCATCATCTCGGTGACACCGATTTGATGACGAATGTTCTGAAGCTTGGCAACACAAGTTTCGGTAAGACCGAGTTCGAATCGGAAAATCCGAGATTTCTAGGGTTTGGCTATATGGCTGAGGTGGTTCATCTCGGTGTGGTGAGTTTAGGAAATCGGTGGGACCGAGATTACTTATGAGTGTATTATGGAAGTGAGAGTTGCTGATAGTTTAGGAGATGTATCACTAAGCACTTTGAGCAACCAGATCATTATCATAACCTCATCCCCTTTTAATAGTATTGGCTTTCCTATGGACTCAATGTGATCTTGGATCACTAAACCAAAAATGGAGTCTTGAGCTTTTGCCAATGCTTGCCTTAGCATTTTGAGGGGTCCACCTCTTCAGTCCTTTTGCCATGACAATGTGATTGACCTTCCTGAAACATACTTGATAAAAGTATTAGTCCAACCACAAAGTATGTTGTCATTAATTACCAAAACCACCCAGGGAGCAAATGTGCTTTCAATCTCCCCCTTTTTGGTAATTGATGGCAACACACAAAAGAAGACATCAAAGCTTATTGAAAGAAAGACAGAATTATCACGAAAGCTTTGACAAACATGTAGTACACAGGCTCCCCCTACAAGTGTGCAAGATTTTCATAAATTATGGTTTTGGACTACCACAAGCACACAAGAGAGAAAGGCAAGATGTGCTACATGCAGCTTGGCTATATGCATCAGAGCAGATGAAAGGAAGTGAGTGATAATGCATATGTGCATGGTGATTTCTTGCAAACAGATATTCACAAGCAAGTCACCATCATACACATTCTGCAAAGTGCATATACTTACCTTGAGGTTCCTTGGCATTGTACCTGAAGAGATAAACTTGGGAAAACAAGGTTAGATAACACAAGAGTATTTCTTCAACCAACTGCAAGAACATCAAGAGTACCAAGCCAGGGATGACATATATAAAGAGTGTCTCATATTGAGCACAAGCTTGAATCAGCAAACATGTCTCCGAAAACTAAAATATTTTCAATGAATTCTGAGAGATTTTGCTTTCCAAAAGATATCAATTGTAAGGTGATGGAAGGAGCAAAATCAAAAGAATGATGCCAAATGTAATATCCAATGTGGAACACGACAAAGCTTTGATGTGATTCTCTCCCCCTTAAGATAAGATTGCTCTTCTTCTCCCCCTAAATCTTCTCTTCTCCCCTTATCTCCCCCTAAATCTTCTCCCCCTTTGACATCAAGTGCCGAAAAGGACAGCAGACTAGGAAGGTCAGGAAAGATGGAAGGAAGGAAGTGGGATCCTTAAGAATCACAACTGGGCCAAAAGAAATATGCAAAGAAAATCATTGAGTGGAGCTGCAGAAGATGATATCCTGAAAGCAAATCGGTGACACCGAAGTAGATGGATCGGTGGGTCCGAAAGTCAGGGACTTAGGACAGATCCTCTTTCGATCAGACCGAAATTTTGAAGTCGGTGACGCCGAGTTTAATTTCAAGGAAATGTAGAAATAATTCAGCTCACTTTGCAAGGAATGTTTCAAAGGATTTGCAATGAATTTGTAAAGGATTTTCAAAGAATTGATCAGAGTCAAAAAGGATATTCACAAAGACAGAAGAATAGAAATGAAAAAGATTGCTAGATGAAGGTTTTTTTTAGAAAGATTCCAAAACATATGTACTTCATCTAGATAAGGGTCGGCGACAAAGTCACCTATGTTTGAGTATATTGATTTAGGAGTCAAATGAGAACACTTGATCATAGGTCATACTCATCGTTTAAGCTCAAAATGGGGTTGCCATTTTTCGATTAAGCATTTGATGTGATCACATCTTATGAAGCTGCTTGTACTCATGTCTTTGAGCAAAGCTCCTTAAAGATGTGAAGAACATACCTTGGGCTTGTTGTTGCTTTGCTCATGTAGGTGAACTTGATGTAGGTGCTCATTGAATGTGAAATTAGAGCGCCATTTCCACTTGTGCAGTTCATCTTCCTACATGGGTTACGCAAGCAAGGAAATACTCAAGAATATCCAAGATGACAAGAGTGAAATGCTAGATGTATAAGGTGTCAAAAAGGATATGTGGAATTTTGTTCCTTGAACTCAACATCCCAAAGGGCTAGATACTTGGTCAATAACAAGATTACTCAAGATTTGAGTTTGTGGTAATCTTGTGGAATGTAGATCATCCAAGTACCTGCAAGGAGTTAGATGCAATACAAGGAGGCAAATGTGTCCAGGACATATGATCATCATCATAAGAGAAATATCAAGGATTAGTCAAGTAGGCTCATGCCTGCATGCATCAATGGAGTTTTCACTCCAAGTTTGAAGCATCAATGATGTTCAACTCACTCCTTAAGCGACAAAACACTTTCTCATCAAGTGGTTTTGTAAAGATATCAGCAAGTTGTTTGTCAGTATGAACATGCTTAAGATTGATGTCACCCTTGGCAATGTGATCACGAATAAAATGGTGACGAACTTCAATATGTTTCGTTCGAGAGTGTTGCACGGGATTGTGTCCGATCTTAATCGCACTCTCATTGTCACAAAGCAAAGGAACATGTCTCACATGTATCCCATAATCCTTAAGCGCTTTGTGTCATCCATAGCAATCGAGCACAACATGAACCGCAGCAATATATTCTCGCTTGGCGGTAGATAATGATACTCAATTTTGTTTCTTGGAGGACCAAGATACAAGGGATCGACCAAGAAATTGACACGCACCAAGTTGACTTTCTATCAACCCCATCCACCGCATAGTCCGAGTTGGAATAGCCAACAAGATCGAAAGAGGCCCTCTTAGGATACCAAATGCCAAAGTTAGGTGTGTGTATCAAATATCTCACAATTCTTTTAACAGCTTTAAGATGACATTCTTTAGGGGCTGCTTGATATCGAGCACACATGCATACACTCAACATAATGTCAGGACGAGAAGCACAGAGATATAGTAGAGAACCAATCATAGATCGGTAAACCTTTTGATCAACGGGTTCTCCATCTTTTGTCAAGTCATTATGTCCACTAGTAGGCATGGGGGTTCTCATACCTTTGCTTTCTTGCATGTTGAACTTCTTGAAGAGATCCTTAGTGTACTTTGTTTGTGAGACAAAGGTACCCTCCTTAGATTGCTTGATTTGCAACCCAAGGAAGAATTTGAGTTCACTCATCATGGACATCTCATACTTCTCCGACATAAGCTTTCCAAACTTCTCGCTAAAATGAGGGTTAGTTGAACCAAAGATAATATCATCAACATATATTTGGCACACAAATAGTTCACCATCAACCCTTTTCGTGAATAGTGTTGAGTCTATTTTTCCAATTTCAAATCCTTTTTCATGAAGAAAGCTAGTCAAGCATTTGTACCAAGCTCTAGGAGCTTTTTTAAGACCATAAAGAGCTTTGTGCAACTTGTAAACATGATTAGGCTTTTTAGGATTCACAAATCCGGGAGGTTGTTTCACAAATACTTCCTCCTCTATTTCACCATTTAGGAAAGCACTTTTTATGTCCATTTGATAGAGAGTAATATCATGGTGATTGGCATAAGCAAGAAGAATGCGAATAGACTCAAGTCTAGCAACGGGGGCATAGGTCTCACCATAGTCCATACCTTCGACTTGTGTGTAACCTTGAGCTACGAGACGAGCCTTGTTGCGGATGACTTGTCCATCTTCATCTTGCTTGTTCCGAAACACCCATTTGGTTCCAATGACGTTTTGATCATCCTTGGGCTTCTCTACCAAAGTCCATACATTGTTCCTCTCGAAGTTGTGTAGCTCTTCGTGCATAGCGTTCACCCAATCCGGGTCTTCAAGTGCTTCTTCTACCTTCATAGGTTCAAGACCTTGGAGTTGTCTCCAAAAGTCACATACTTGCGTGGACCATCATTCTTTGCAAGCTCTCGAAACATGTCTTCGTCTCCGGTCATGTGATCGGTGCATCCACTATCAAGAATCCACTCTTTTCCACCGGATATGTAGTCTCTCAAATTTGCCATAAGATTGAGACTCTTCATGATCTTGTCTAGCTCGGTGTCCGAATCGGAGTAATTATCATCATGCTCATGCTCATCATCATATTGACCCATAGATTGTTCATCATCAACAGCTAGGTCAATTTGACAATGACTTGCATTAGTTTTGTCAATGTGACAATAATCATCGGAATGCAATACAAGAGCATTTCTAATTAGATCATTGATAAGACAAGGATCACCCTTCTTTTTCATAAGATCACGAAGCTCAAAGAAGCATTTATCAAAGTTGGGATCATTGGGACGCATCATATCAAATTCAATAGTCTTGTATAGAATTTCATCAAGACCTCTCAAAGAGTAGTCCGGATAAAGTTCTTCCAAGAACTTCCACATGGCATAAGCGCACTCAAAGTTTGTGACAAGCTTAAGCAAGTTATCGGGCAAACCTCTAATGATAAGATTTACAGTTCTAAGATTACGAAGCAAATCAAGCTCTTCATCCATGGTAGGGTGCAAGGGTCAAATGGAGGCACATATGGGGTTTCAACATATTTGCATAAGTTATACATCTTAAAGATAATAAGCATTTCAATCCTCCACGAGTTATAGGATACTCCATCAAGAATAGGCACTCTATGGCTAACACTCCCAAACGTAGACACGTCCATCTTCCTCCAATGGTGTGTAAACCAAAGCAATGGAGACCAAGGCTCTGATACCAATTGTAGGATCGAAGAAGATGAGAGTGTCTAGAGGGGGGGTGATTAGACTACTCGGCAAGATAAAAATTATGCCTTTTGACAAAGACAAGTTTTTGGCAGATTTTGCATATCACACAAGTCAAGTAGCATACTACACATGCAATTCTAGAGTATGGGCAGCGGAAAGTAAATTGCACAAGTAGTAAAGAGAAGTGGAGAAGATCAAACGCAATTTGGAGACACGGAGATTTTTCTCGTGGTTCCGATAGGTGGTGCTATCGTCAATCCACGTTGATGGAGACTTCAACCCACGGAGGGTAACGGCTGCGAGAGTCCATGGAGGGCTCCACCCACGAAGGGTCCACGAAGAAGCAACCTTGTCTATGCCATCATGGCCTACGCCCACGGAGGGCTAGCCTTACTCGGAGTAGATCTTCACGAAGTGGGCGATCTCCTTGCCCTTACAAACTTCTTGGTTCAACTCCACATCTCGACGGAGGCTCCCAAGCGACACCTAACCAATCTAGGAGGCACCACCCTCCAAAAGGTAATAGATGGTGTTGGTGATGATGAACTCCTTGCTCTTGTGCTTCAAATGATAATCTCCCCAACACTCAACTCTCCTCACTGATTTGGCTGTGGTGGAAGAAAGGATTGAGTGGAAAGCGACTTGGGAAGGCTAGAGATCAAGCTTCATATGGTGGGAGTGGAGCAACTTGATCTCAACACAAGGGTAGGTAGTTTTCTTCTCGTAAATGTAAGGTAGGAGTGGTAGTTCTTTCGATGGCTCTCTCCACGAATGAAGAGGGGTGGAGGGTATTTATAGCCTCCACACAAAATCCAACCGTTACACACATTTGACCAATCTCGGTCGACTGAAGTTGACAACTCGGTGAGACCGAAAGTTCAAAACATGTGAGCGTTGGGATTTTCGTGGGACCGAAAATACAATCTCGGTGAGTCCGATTCGTCCAAAGACTAGGGCTTGCCAATCTCGGTGGGACGACTTCATCATCTCGGTGACACCGATTTGATGACGAAGGTTCTGAAGCTTGGCAACACAAGTTTCGTGAGACCGAGTTCGAATCGGAAAATCCGAGATTTCTAGGGTTTGGCTATATGGCTGAGGTGGTTCATCTCGGTGTGACTGAGTTTGGGAAATCGGTGGGACCGAGATTACTTATGAGTGTATTATGGAAGTGAGAGTTGCTGATAGTTTAGGAGATGTATCACTAAGCACTTTGAGCAACCAGATCATTATCATAACCTCATCCCCTTTTAATAGTATTGGCTTTCCTATGGACTCAATGTGATCTTGGATCACAAAACCAAAAATGGAGTCTTGAGCTTTTGCCAATGCTTGCCTTAGCATTTTGAGGGGTCCACCTCTTCAGTCCTTTTGCCATGACAATGTGATTGACCTTCCTGAAACATACTTGATAAAAGTATTAGTCCAACCACAAAGTATGTTGTCATTAATTACCAAAACCACCCAGGGAGCAAATGTGCTTTCACACGCGCATACAATCACCCCTATGAACGCAAACACGCACACCCTACCCCTATGAGCACCTCTGAAAGACTGAGCCGGCACTATCATCTTGAAATTTACGAAGTCACCATAGGCACCTCGTCGTCGACGGGAACGTCTCCTGACATGCGATAGATGACGCGAGTGGCAATCGCCTCCATAGGTGCTTGAATGCCAAGGAGGAAGAGGGTAGCGTTTTCTGAGATATTGAATGGTCAATGATGCATCCTCAATTACATGCAGAGGGAATTAATTGGAGAAGCGGAATAGAGCCAGCACTTTGTGAATGCAGCAGAGTTTGGACTGTCATATAAAGGCACCCCACCACTCCAATCCATCTACTCCTAAGTCTCTGCGCAACACTGCTCACTTCAATCCAAGACGAAGTGACCAGAAGCCACAAGCACCTATGGAGGCGATGGACGCGAGCGGCAGTCGGCTATGCCAAATCATCCAAGGCGCCGGCCTGCGGCCCCGCACCGCGCAGCATTTTCAGACGGTGCTGGCGACCACCGGCATCGTAGCCCTCGCCGACGCCGGCTTCGCCTCTCGCATGGACGACATGATGGTCAACTCCATCCACAAGTTCACCGCCGTCAAGAAGCACGCGGACGACCTTGACGTACTGCTCCAGCCCGCGCGCCCAGGCTCCTCATTGCCTGCCACCATCCTCGGCCTCCATGGTGACGAAATCTTTCAAGCCCTGGTGGCCCTGCAGGTGCCGGAGGTCGCGACAAAGAATGTGCACCTCGAGGCCGCGCTCGCCGCGCAGCGCCTCGCCATCCAAGAATCTGTCGACCTGCACATCCACGTCTATGAGGAAATCGTCTACATAGGCTACTATAAGGCAAGCGAGGACAGAAAGACGTTGGTCTTCTTCCAGCGGCTGGAATCTTTGGACGTCATTGTTCAGAAGCACGTCGACCTGGCCACGAAAGCCGCTCCTACTTAGGCGCCGTTCGGTGGGTCGGCGCCCTGAGTTGAGGAGGTTCGCGTCGTCGATGGATGCATCTCTTCTTCTTGCCTCCTGTAAACAGCATTGCATCGCCTCATGGCCTTAATGTTTTATTAGTATAACACTCCCTCCGTTCCCAAACATAAGTCTGTCTAAAGATTCCATCAAGTGACTACTACATACGGAGCAAAATGAGCAAATCTACACTCTAAACTATGTCTACATACATCCGGATGTTGTATTCCATTTGAAATAGTATCTAAAAAGGCTTATATTTAGGAACGGAGGGAGTGTATGGCAGTTTTATTCTAGTCGTAACGTTTTCACTGTGAGGTGGGGCCGCAGTTGAGCAAACCCACCCCGCCCACCGGGCGTCGGCCAAGTTTAGAATTAGAAGAGAGAAACGAGGGAGGAGAGCTACCTGTAGCCTGGATGCTGTTGTCCGATGGGACTCGTGTTGATAGAACAGGAATACTGAGCACTCGTACCTCTTTTTTTAGGGGAAAAATAGTCGTATGTCTAGTACCACTAGTTGGTTGCGTGCGACCTATAGCTGTCATCACTTTAGGTCTCCTTTTCGAACCGCAGCTACGCTTCACAGTACATATTTTTTCACGCATTTATCCTCCTATATGTACTCCTAGGCTATTTCCACATGCTCCCATTCGCCGACATGTGGGACATAGAGCATCTGGGTTGTAGTGCATGCACGACTCGGAGCATATGTCGGGTACTTTACATTTCAGACCTCATGAATTACATGCAAACCCCCCGCGGAAGAATAAATAAATAAATGAATTACTAGATGAAACCAGATTATTTTTGTTGAAACCGGAGCACATTCATTAAATTTTGGACATAACACGTTTATAAAAAATGACCGGACCTAAACCAGTCTAAGGGCCGCTTTGATTTTTCCAGTAAAAAAAGGGCCTCTTTGATTCGCAGGATACTGAAAACATAGGAATGGGGAAAGTATGATGGCGATGAACCGAGACGAGGAGAACTCTAACTCAGTTAGAGGTTAGAGTTAGATTCTAACCCTGAACTAACTCTAAACAAAAGAGGTGTATGGATGGCAGGGTTAGATTGGCAATAAATGCTCTTTCTCAATTATTTGAAAACTTTGGACCCTATTTCCTGCCGAATTTGGTGTGGCTGGCTCTTGTGTGGCCTCCTCCCGCTCACAATTGACATAAATGAACCATCTTTACAAATCAAGCATGCAAAACTTGATAATTTTTACTTTGTCCATACAAATGAAATATCCCACTTAAACATACAAGTCGTCAATCAAGCTTCACAAAAAAACACTCCATGAAACAAAGCATGAGCTAACTCATCACGGAAGTCATTCATGATAGGGAGGGAGCCCAGAGCCCCTCACGCACCGAGGGAGGAGCTCGTCAGCGTCGCTCTGGAGGAAGGCTCTATAGAGCCCAAGCCTTGGGAACCCCTCCGACGCTGGCGCTTGCGAGTTGAGGTCGACGCCGGCATGGGTAGTAGGGCCGCTTGCCGCCGACTGGGAACTTAATCTTTGGGCCTCTAGAAATAGTGCAAGCCTGAAACAAAAATACCTAGAAAGGTGAACTGAATCTTTGGGCCTCTAGAAATAATGCAAGCCTGAAATTGAAATACCTAGAAAGGTCAACTGAATCTTTGGGCCTCTAGAAACAATGCAAGCCTGAAACTGAAATACATAGAAAGGTGAACTGAATCTTTGGGCCTCTAGAAAGATTTATTACCTCCTCAAGCAGCATCAAACAATTCCATGCGTGCACCACAAATCTATACCAAGTTTGATGAAGATCTACTTTTCCAAATCAAAATTAGCGCTAGAGCGAGAAAGATTAATGATATGGCTATGAGACAGAGAAGGAATGAACAAACTCACCCCTCTCGCGACCTCCCTGGTAGATGCACCGCCGCCGCACACGACAGAGGGAGAAAAACAACCGATGAAGGGGGAGCGGGGCGACCTTCGAAGACCGGAGGGAGAGGGTGGCCGGAGTAGGGCGGCAGAGGCCGGAAGGGGAGGATGGCCGGAGGAGACAGAGGACGAGCAGTGCTTGGGCGGGCGGCCCTATGGGGAACATAGAGGAGTCGTGTGAGAGGGGGGGGCGATCTGGTGCGGGCAAGGGAGATTTTTTAGTTCTCTTTTAGTGGGCCCGAAGATAACTAACCCAATTAGAACCTCTCCACCGAGCTAGTTTTTTAGCTGGGTTAGAGAAAACTAGCTCAAACTAACCCCTCTTGTTTTGATAATTTGAGGCTATTTCAACCCAAACTAGCTCTAACTCAGGGATCAAAACAAAGAGGAGTAGTACTGTACATGCTATAGTCTGGACTATAGCACATTGTTTTTTATGGCCATATCACCACATTGTTTTCTATTGCTGGTTCACAGGGCTACCGTGGTTCGCACTGCTGGTTCACTGGGCTGCCGTGGTTTGTACTCCTCCGACCTGAGTAGTAGTAGTAGTATATACCGCATCATTCTTTGCTCCTTCTTACTACGTACTTCGCTGACATGTGGGAGAGCCAGCATCCGGGTCGACATGTCATGCACCAGATTAGAGTGTGGAACGGAAGGGGGACATCACCCCGGTCGTAGCGCCAGTAATTCATGACTATAGTGAGTAGTCATATCACAAGTCTCTCCAGCAGTAACGCACCGTCAAATTGCACAGCCCGACCTTTCCAACAGTAAGTTTGAGAATCCGCCACTCGCTCGCCCTCCTCGCCTCTCTATCAAACCGCCTACCCAAAAACTGCCGCGCGTACTGCCCGAGAAAAGCCCCACCCTCAACTTTTAACTACGCGAAAATAGTTCGAGCTTGTTCGTTCTATATAAATACTTACTGTATGTTTATTCACCCGTGGGGTTGTTCAATGAATGGAGGGCCGGGGAGCACAAGTGAATAATAATAGTACTACTAGTAGTAAGTAGGAGTCGTACAGTAGTCACCTTAAATAGAGAGTTTCTTTTCTTTAATGCCACATACACAAATTGAAACACTTGTTGCAGAGAGAAAAAGATAATCACTCCACTATATATGTACGCAGGGGCCTGAGCGCTTGCTTTTACTAGGGTTTCTCTCTTCATTCTGTCAACCTCTCCAGATCTAAACAAGACAAGCGACATTTTCTCTCTACTCACCGCTGGTCACAGATCTGGCTGGATCCCTTCGGCTGGATCTAAATAGTTCTCGCGGTCATTGCCGCCGAGGGAGGAAACCCACAGCTACCGGTGGGGCCCGATCCTCTACCGGTGTCGTTCTCTCTGACCCAGCGCCGGCTCGGGAGGTCCTCCGGCGCTTCTCCTCCCTATCGTATTGTGCGCAGATCGGACCTACCGCCGCCGACATCCCGACAAACCTCAGGTACAAGTTCTTCGAAAGCGGCCTTCCTCTACTACCCCAGCTCCCAACGTGTTCGAATGTGCATCTTTTTCTACTTCCGTCAGCTCTTCCAAATCCACCTAATTTTTTTAGTATTATTAGAGGTAAAGCTACTTCATGCATTCGAATCTAGGACTTGGTTCAAACAACGAAGAAAGGGGGGAAATCGTAGCATGAATCTAGGACTTGATTCAAAGAGGAAATAATAGGGGGAAAGTAGTAGAGACCGGGTACCCAACCGGTCTCTTGGTTGGAAAGGGAAATAATGGGAAAACTCAGTACAAACTGGATAAGGAACAGATGTATTCTTGGTTGAAAATGGATAGAAAGTGGCGGCTGGTGGACAAGTCAACATAGTATGTCCAGGATTAGATTTGCTGCCCTCACATAGTAAAAGGTCTCCAGGATTAGATTTGCTGCCCTCACATAGTAAAAGGTCTCCAGGACTAGATTTGTTGCCCTCACATAGGAAAAGTTCTCCAGGATTAGATTTGCTGCCCTCACAGCGCATGAACAAACTCGGCATCACCACTTTATGCCTCCTTGTAGGTACATTGTGCCAATGCATCCACTGTCGCATGTCCTTATACCAACCTTTTGCTGTTGTTAATCTAAGGGTGCATGTAAAATGAAGCGATCACACTGTTACTTTAAGGACATGTCTAACTAGTGTTATTGTTAATCTAATGCCTCCAGTGATATGATGCAATTAAACTGTATTAACAAATGGTACTCCTGCTGTTTTCCCAAGTATGATAAGTAAGTTGCTTCAGACGCTCTTTGAGTGACTGGTGTCCCCATGGTCCCATGCCCTTAAACCAACTCTTTAGCTGCTGTTGATTTATCAGATCCGTAAACAAGCAATGCCACCATTAAAGTAATCCCATATTTGATTTAATGTCATAGTTGATCATAATGCTTCCGGTAACATGAAGCATTGCTGATGTTTTAAAATTTCTACTGTCCTTGCGTGATTTCCATGAACATAATTAATATGCTTCTTTTCATTTCGTGTATGTTTCATATATTCTTATTGACCAGCAACTATTTTCTTTCTATCTTTTTGTGCAGATAGGGATATCCATTTCACCAATTGCTATTGTGACCTTTTGGTGTACTGCACAAAACACTTTCTTTTGGAATAAGTGTCTTGTGCAGTTCAACTAAAATGTCACGTGGGTAACATCTCTCAATTTTGGTGGAACTGCACAAAATGGTGATTGGAGTTTCCAAAATCTCCATCAAATTCTGCTGGTAATCTCGTGTAACATTTTATTAGCTTTTGCAAGATGAGCTGTCACTGTCACCACAATGGCACTTTATTTTAGTGGAACTGCAAGAAAGGATAAGCAAATTATAGTTGCACCTTACATGAGCAGGAGATCCAACCTCAATGCTGCCGAATTTTAGTGCAACTACTAAAGAAGAACCTGCCAGCTCACGAGAGCAAGTACTTCTTGCTAGCTGAATGATGCAATCTTTGCTTCATTCAGGTGAACTGCAGAAAAAGGCGCATGAATTGAATCATGGATCTGCAGGTTGACCTCATCCGAGTGGAGTTGTAGGTTCACCACATCGAGTCGTGGCGGTATAGGGGCCCTCACACCAGTTGCTTAAACTAGTGCCACTATTATTGCAATCATGCTCTTTCTTATCTGTGCAAACAAGAATACTCTACTACACATGTTGTGATGGTCAAGAGCGTTCACCAAGTTCTTGGGTTGTATGACACGGCTAGCCAAGATGGATTTAATCCTAATATTCACTTTATCAAAAGGCTCTAATGGGTTGGTTCTGAATCTTGCAAGCTGGGAATCAATGAGATGTATAGGCATCTTTGTTGTACTTATTATTTGAATCTTATTTATTGGTTATGAATCCTGGAAGCTGGGAATCAATGAGATGTGTAGGCATCTTTGTTGTACTTATTACTTGAATCTTATTTGTTGGTTCTGAATCTTGCAAGCTGGGAAACACGTCATGATGATGCAGAGGATAGCAACCATAACAAACTGTTCAAACTTGGTAGTATTTTCTGTGTGAAAGTGCGGCAAATGTGCTCATCATGTGCGTCCTTAGAATAATAATTCTAATTGTTGTGCATGTTGATCCTGTGGCACTGATAATACGAGCCAATGCATTGCTTGTTTTAAGAATACATTTTAATTAAAGCTAATTAAATTTAAGTAAAGTGGCCACTAACACTTGTTATTACAGTACCAATACAGACCCACTCGTGAACCGACGTGTGTGGCCGGAATAGGTTTCTTAATGGAGGCATTCGAATGCACCGAGGGTGCATATTCTACCGGGCGTGCAGCGGGCAAAGGAGGGGTAGTAACTGTTGTCGCCTATACACACTCAGTTTGCTGTTGAATCTAGTTCCCCAAGAGCTGAAAAATGAACTACTGCTGCCGCTTACTCACTCGTTCACTTGAAGAGACTCCAATGGCGATCCGAGCGGTGAGCCTGCTGGATATGGACTTCAGCAAGGAGTTCACCTTTGAGTTCTCTGTTCTGTCCCATGGCGGCACCAAGTTGAATGTGATGTAAACCAACGATCCGGACTCAGTGAAGCTCTACCTCGCCGAGTTCAAGTAGTACCTATAGCACGAGAAAGCACAAGGTCGCAGGACTAGACATTATGCCCATCCATTCTTCTCCTGACAGGGACCAGTAGATCGCGGTCGCCCAGGTATGCGTGCGAGACGAGGTTCTTGTCTACCACTGTTGTAGGTCCATCAGAGGTTCTGGAGCATTCACCTGTTTCATCGGCAGCGCCGACTGCACCTTCGCTATGGTGGAGAGAAGGAAGAACGCAACGATTCAGCCATCTGGTGCAGCAAGCTTGTCGACATCCAGAAGCAGTACAAGATCATCGGCAACGGGGAGGAGAAGGATTCCATGGTTGACCTCGCCGAGACCATCATCAACCCCTGCTATGCCAACATGAAAGAAGACAACGATACCAAGGAGCTCCACCGGCCACCCTACATCCGAATAAGTCAACCCTCATACTCCCCTCCGCCTGCTTCCTCCCCCACTTCAGTTTGTTCGGTCCACGGTCTCGACGTCGTCCTCCACCTTGGTGCTCTTGCCGTGGTGCCGCCGTCTGTCGTTCCCAACATGGTCAGCAAAACAAGAGGGATCGGGAGACACTGTTCATAGAGAGGCTGACAGGCCCGGGCCCACCAGGTTCATGGCCTAGGTTTTGTTGTTTAATATGCGCAGCCCATGACAAGTTTCAACGTTTTCTGGATCAAGCGGCCTCTGGGCCTCCCAACCCAGCTTGTCTATAATATCAGCAGCCCAAGTTGTGTTTGTTTTTTCAAGACGATGCACATCTTAGTTCTTTTTTTCTATAAGAATGCAAAACTGAACCTATCTTTTCCCTTCAATAATAGTATACACACACACACACACACACACACACACACACACACACACACACACACACACACACATATATATATATATATATATATATAGAAACAACATAAGGTTCCGTTAAACCTGTCGTTCGTCCAACCATTTTATAGACCTTCCCATTTCCTTTATTTTTAATTTTTGTTTTCATTGATACTACATCTAAATTTTCTTTCTCTTTCTTTTTTGATGTAAACTGAGTTTTTTCTCAGTACTTTTCCCTAGAACCAACTCAACTGTCCCACGTCTAGCCTAAAAAATAAAATACCCCACGTCCTATTAATTCATCAAATTAAAATGATATTTTATTTCGTAAATTGAAGTTCTTACAAAATAATAATAATAGTTGTTTATATATAACTTGGCAAGTTAACTCCTAGTGATTGCATACATAAGCTTGCAAAGATTTTACTGACCAATGCAGTAATGGACGTGCAATCACGTGTTTATGTTCTTATAACATTTCTCCGTCCAGGCCAACATGATATTTTCACCCAGCCCAGCAAGTCGTAGCTTTTGAGAAAAATGCAAATGGGCTTAAATTCTATCATACACACACACACACACGCACACACACACACACACACACACACACACAGAGACGGTCTATTCTGCTAATATTAGCAGAATAACTATTCTGCACACCACTTCGGCACTGCATGCTCAACAGAAGCGCACTGCATCATTTTGACGACGAGCACTGCAATAGAGACCAGTGAACTTCGTGTCGAAAAAAATTGCACGCGGTGTTTTTTCGGTACTGTTTGCGCTCTAATTTTTTAACCATTTATCGGAATGAGGCGTGTAATATACCGTTGAAAAGATATGAATTAGGCGCAACTTTTACATATTGAACACTTTTCGAGATTCCACACGGTTTAAGAGCAGCTTTGAAATTTTCGCGTCCCATGACGAGTGGCAGCAAGCGTTTTTTCGCGTTTTTTCCTAAATCGCTCGTCGGAATGAAGCAAATGATACGCCGTTGGATAGATATCGTCGAGGCACATCTTTTTGATATATAAATGTTTCTCTTATTCGTTAGGGTTTAAGAGCAGTTTCAAATTACTAAATCGCGGAACTCTGTTTTTCAAATTTTTTGAAATTTTTGATACTGTTTTTGCTCCAGTTTTCTAAATGTTTGTCGAAACAAGACATATGATACGCCGTTGGAAAGCTACGGACAAGGCGCAACTTTCATTTGTTGAAATGGTTTTGTGATTCCTTAAGGTTTTTAGTTAATTTTGAAAATCGTGCGGCTGACTTCGAGAGGCAGCGGCTGTTTTTTCGTGAAATTCTTATGAACGGCTGGTCGGAATAATTCAAATCATATGCCGTTGGAAAGATATCAATGAGACGCAACTTTTTCATGTAGAACACTCTCTCTATTTCCTTACGGTTTAAGAGCAGTTTCGTTTTTACCGAAAAGCGGACACTCTGTTCTTCGCGAGACCAAAATCGTCATATTTACTGCATCGGAAAGAAGAACGCATTGCTTCAGACAAAATACCGCACTGCATCAGATGGGCAAGTGCACTCCATGGTTTCTTTTTCTTTAGACGTATTTTTTCTCGGACGAGGAAAGAAGAACGCACCGCTTCAGACGAAATACCGCACTTCATTAGATGGGCAAGTGCACTGCATGGTTTCTTTTTGTTTAGACGTATTTTTTCTCGGTCGAGGAAAGAAGAACGCACTGCTTCAGACGAAATACCACACTTCATTAGATGGGCAAGTGCGCTGCATGGTTTTTTTTTGTGGGACGTAAATTTTCCCAAACGAGGTGGAGTGCACTTCATGTCGAGCGTTGGTAAACCGCAATACTATGAAAAGTGAACATCGAGACTACCGTAAACGGCCCGCGACGCTACCGAAATTGAACCTCTTTAGCTTTTTCCAAACTTAATATTTTGTATGTGCGTAGACCGGGCGAGTGGACCGCAGGGATTGAGCAAGTGAACGACATCTAATGAGAAGTGAGCTGTTTTCCGAGGTCTTTTTGTTTCATATCACCAAGTGAACGACGAAGGAGTTTTATGGCGAACTTCGTGAGAGAACAAAGTGAGCTTCAAAAGACCGGACGAGTGAACCTCGAGGACCGAGCGAGTGGATTGCATAATTTTGCATCTTATTTTTGCTTTTTTTATCGCATACTTTTTTTATCAACGAGTATGTACTGCAAGGACAAGGTAAGTGGAATGTATCATTTTTTTTGTTTATTTTTTCTACTGCACATGCCAACACAGTGAGCTGCATTAAAAAATGCATTTCGCAATGAATCACAAGGAAAGTGAACCAGAAAACTTTTGTTGCATAGTAAATGTTAATGTTTTTACTGAGCTGTGGTTGATGACTACAGTGGATTTCTTTAACAACAACAAAGCTCCAGCAAAACAATGGAACTGAATTAAAACAACATCAGCACTCTGCCTGCTACTTGTGGCCTCCTCCCCATACACGTTGCAGCTCGTGCTAACAGGGGCGTGACCGTGAGCGTGAGGAACACCAGCCGATTGAGTGCTGGAGCGGCATAGATCTAGGAACAGGGACCCCACATCACCGCACTGGGGCTGAGGATGGAGCAAGCACACATTACCGCACTGCACGCCGGCGGGCTGCGAGCTGCACGCATGGGAAACATGGACTAGGGGCGACCTCCGGTGGCATGGACTGCACCGTTCTTGACGGCGACACGACAGGCAACAAACTGCACTGTCGCTAGGTGCGCACTGCACGCCGCAGTGGCAGAACAACGTTGACCCAAGGAGCCATCACCATCTTGCTGGCCATCCCTGGTTTCGTTGCTGCAGAGGAGGGACGGAGGGTTGGCGACTTCTCCTTGATCCGGCGACCACCTCTGGCCATCGCCCTGCCTCGGAAGTAGGTGTACGCGTGTGGCGGTCGTCGCGTGGGCCTTGTCGCGGCGGATCCGACGGCGATTGGTCAGACGCGGCTCGATCTGGTGCCGGGCCTGCGGCGCCTGAGGCCGAGAGGTGGTGGGGCGCGAGTGGACCGGCGGGTCGCCGGTTCGGGGCGGCGTGGTCTGCAGGAGAGGGTGACTGTCACGCCCAATATGCGACCCTATCCAAGAGGAACTCGAAGGTCCCACCAAGGATAGACCTGCATATTGAAACACTTTTGCAAGGTGGATATCATTACATCAACATTACATAAATAGATGGGGATACATACATAAGGCATACAATGCCACATGAATACAACATCATACATAAGATCAACATTCGACTACGGATGAAACACAAACAGAAACTCAAACGACATCCACCCTGCTAGCCCAGGCTGCCGACACGAACCTATCCCCGATCGAAAAAGAAGCGTAAGAAGAACTCCAAACAAGCAAACATCGCTCTCGCGTCAAGATCATCATAAAACCTGTACACTGCATTGTTGTTGTAGTAATCTGTGAGCCACGAGGACTCAAGAATCCCATTACCATGGGTATCAAGACTAGCAAAGCTTAATGGGAAAGGAAGGGGTAAAGTGGTGAGGTTGCAGCAGTGACTAAGCATATATGGTGGCTAACATACGCAAATGAGAGCGAGAAGAGGAGCAAAGGAGCGGTCGTCAACTAGAAATGATCAAGAAGTGATCCTGAATTCCTACTTACATCAAACATAACCCAAAGACCGTGTTCACTTCCCGGACTCCACCGAGAAGAGACCATCTCGGCTACACACGCGGTTGATGCGTTTTAATTCGGATCTAGTGTCAAGTTATCTACAACCGGACATTAACAAATTCCCATCTGCCACATAACCGCGGGCACGGCTCTCAAAAGTTTATACCCTGCAGGGGTGTCCCAACTTAGCCCATGATAATCTCTCGCGATCAACGAAGGATATACCTTCTCCCAGGAAGACCCGATCAGTCTCGGAATCCCGGTTTACAAGACATTTCGACAATGGTAAAACAAGACCAGCAAGACCTCCCGCCGTGCCGACAAATCCCGATAGGAGCTGCACATATCTCGTTCTCAGGGCACACCGGATGAGCCAGACGTCGGGTTGGCATAGACCCTGGTTGCCCAGGGGGCGCCGGACATCGCTCGGTTTGGACCAACACTTAGACAAGCATTGGCCCGGGGGGGCTAAAATAAAGATGACCCTCGGGTTGGCCGACCCAAGGGAAAGGTATAGGTGGTGGTGAGGCAAATGGTAAAACCAAGGTTGGGCCTTGCTGGACAAGTTTTATTCAAAGCGAACTATCAGGGGGGTCCCATAAATCACCCGACCGCGTAAGGAACGCAAAATCCGGGAACATAACACCGGTATGACGGAAACTAGGGCGGCAAGAGTGGAACAAAACACCAGGCATAAGGCCGAGCCTTCCACCCTTTACCAAATATATAGATGCATTAATAATATAAGAGATATTGTGATATCCCAACAAAATCCTGTCCACCATGAAGCAATCTTCATCTTCACCTGCAACTAGCAACGCTATAAGAGGGCTGAGCAAAGCGGTAACATAGCCAAAAAACGTTTTGCTAGGAATGGTGTCAAACGTTAGAGGTTCATGGCAATTTGGGAGGCTTGAAGAGCAAAAGATAGGTAGCGAAGCAAAGCGATAGAACGAAGAAACTAGCATAGCAATGATAGTAGTGAGATCCAGGGTAGCGGTCATCTTGCCTGAAATCCTGCAAGGAAGAAGAACGAGTCCATGAAGAAGATGAAGCCACGAAGACGAACCAAGGGAAGACGAACGCATCCTCACGAACGCAACGAAACGGGAACTATCGAGAAGAAGCACACAACATAGGTAAACACACCACACATGAACAAGGCATGATGCACGACAAGCATGATGCATGATAAAGCTACATGAAGCTACTCATGGCAAGAGATCAAGCATACAAGAGCAACACATCAAGGCAAGTTTAAATGAGGCCGGGAACAACATATAACAATTCCGGTAAGTCCTCATATGCATATTTCGAAATTGGTCCAGAACTGAATAAACCTTATGTTCAAGTTGTTAAACAGCAAGTTAAGATGCACCAAGAGGATCTACACGAAATTCTAGTCAAGTTACATATAAAGTTCATTAGATTCGGAGCTACGGCCTAGAAGATATGAGCAAAACAAGTTAAACATGGCATTGATGCAAAATGCATACAAACATCAAGCAAACACACCAAAACAAGGATGCAACATGATAATATGAAGCTACATGCAAAATCAAGCAAGTTTCATATAGAGCACACTCAAAACGGAGCAACGGTTCAACACACACACTATACAAGTCATAGCAACAATCTGTCCATAACAGCAACTAGACATCTTGCAAGCATCAAAACAATATGCTACAGCACCCCAACATAATAACAAAAGGCATGGGCATGAAGTATAGGTAAATCATAACAAAACATGAACACTGAGCTATCTCCAGAAACTACTAGAACATGCTCAAAAAGACATGGTAAGATTGCAAATAATAACAGTTTCAGACTTTGCAGAAATAACATCAGGTTGCATTGTTTAGAGCTATCAAACAACATGTTACAGGAACTTATCATGGCAAACAAAAGCATGGCAGGAAGCTACTAAAGGCATAGATCAAAAGTCCCTTACTGACCATGAGCCAAAAAGGCACAGAAAATATGATGGCACCCATGTAAACATGGCAAATAATATGAAAGATTCATACATGGCAGGAACAACAATAAGTAGGCATGTTCGTGAGCTTGAACCACTCACCACAGAGCAATACATGGCATGGCAAGGCAACAAACAGTAAGAAGACATGTTTATGAAGCTAAGCATGGCAAGAGCAAGTTCATAGGGTGCATGCATCACTAGAAAAGCACATGGCCAAAACTGAACTTCATGTTAACAGGCTGACAGCAACATTTTTTAGCAACTTTGGGAGCAAGATTACAACAAGCTACAGTAGTCTATAAATACAACCGGGGGCATGAATGGATAGAGCATAACATGTATAACAAAACATCCTTAGTGAACATCTCCAAAATAATGCACGAAATGACTTGTAGCAGCAGGTTAACATAGCAACAAAATATAACAGAATCAGCCTGGCAAAACAGTAACAGCAAGTACCCTCCTTAACAAGTTGATGCACTTAGTACACAACTAACAAAAATACATGGATGGCACCTCTGGAAAGATGGCATAGCATAGTTCAAAACACATGTAGACATCAACCTCATAGGATGCACACATCAAACATGGCAAAAATGACAAATGAGCATGTTATAACAGTTTCAGCAGATTAACATCAACATGCACTCTTCCAACAGAATTTCCGGCATCAAGATGAGCTCAAATGAAAATGATGCAATGGAATGAAATGAAGTATTCGTCGAGACGAACAATTTGACATATTACACGCACGAAGTGGAGCAGTATGCAGCAACTTACAGCATGATGAGTAGGGCATAAAAATATCGCAGATTCGGGGACTTGGACGAAAAATTGGACCTCGGGGAATCTGGATCTCGGGATTCCGGGATGGAGATGTACGGGATGGGGACGCGGGGCGTTTGGTTCAACTCCTGGTGGATCTGATCCCGGCGATCGGATCCGGCGAGGTGGCGGCGCTGGCGAACTCCGGCGAGGCGGACGCGGAGCTCCGGCGACGACGTGGAGGCACGGGGGAGCGGAGGAGGCGGCGCGGCACGCGCGGGCGAGGCACAGCCGGCGTCGAGACTGGCGGCGCGCACCGTGGCGAGACCGAGCGGCGGCGCTCGCTGGCGAAGCCGGCGGCGCCGGTAGCGGAGTGGCAGTGAAGGGCGGCGGCGGCGCCAATGAGGCGAGAGCGGCGGTTGGCGCGAGGCCGAGGGCGACGGGAGCAGCGGAGGAGCTGGCGCGCGGCACGCGCCGTGACGAGGAGGCGGCGAGGCGCGGCGCCGGCGAAAAAAGCCTTGCGGCGGACGGTCAGCGCGGCGAAGCGGGATCCGGCGGCGGCGGGCGATCTGGCGGCGGGCGGAACTGGTTCTCTCGGGCAGCGGCGGCGGGGTGTCGCCGGGACGCGTGGCGGCGCCCAGTTGGGTGAGGGCAGCGGCGGAGATGACGTGGCAGCACCGGATTGGCCGGGACGACGTGGAGGCTGGCGGTGGACGTGTCCGGCCGCCGGGCGGACATGTCCGGCGGCGCGAGGAGGGAGAGGGCTAGGGTTGGACTGCGCGAAAATTCGGGGAGGGGCACATATATATAGATAGAGGGAGCTAGGAGAGTCCAAATGAGGAGCGGTTTTCGGCCACGCGATTGTGATAGAACGGCGAGGGCATGGAGGGGGTTAGGATGGGTTTTGGGCCACTTTGGAAGGGGTGTTGGGCTGCAACAAAAGAGGGCTTTTACGGTTACGTGGTTCACCGTTGGAGTACCAAACAACCTCCAAATGGCACGAAAGTTGACAGGCGGTCTACCGGTGCTATACCAAGGCCACTTGGCAAGCCTCGTTCCATTCCGAGAAAGTTTAACACCCACTCACAACGAGAGACAAAAGGGGAACGCCGGAGGACATAGAAGTGCCGGATTGCAAAATAGACAAGGGGGAAAATGCTCGGATGCATGAAACGAACATGTATGCAAGATGAAATGCACATGATGACATGATAAAATGCAACACGCAAGCACATGACATGGCAACGGCGAATAACTGGCGAACACCTGGCGCATCGAATCCAGGGCGTTACAGTGACCTCCTCGCCTGGATCCAGATCCACGAAGAGGAACCCACGGGATGGGCAGCTGCTGCCGTTGGGGTTGGAGGTGACCCATCCAGCGATGGAGGTGGCCGTGGAGGTGGTGGGGCACCTCACCGGAGAAGGTTGGGAGGGAGGTGGGGCGCCGCGCCGGAGAAGGTTGGGAGGGAGGTGGGGCGCCGCGCCGGAGAAGGTTGGGAGGGAGGTGGGGCGCCGCGCCGGAGAAGGTTGGGAGGGAGGTTGGACGGCGCGAGGAGGGAGGGAGGCGGCTGGCTAGGAGGGGAGCGATGGAGGTCGTGGGGAGAGTTTTAAGGTGGGGTGGGGTTTTTTTCGCCCGGTGCAGTGCGGTCCATTTAGTTTGTAGCTACGGGTCGGTATTGTTGGCAGAATAAGAGGATTTGGTGTGCAGAATAAGACTCTAGAGGGTGTTATCATAATAGACCCACCATATATATATATATATATATATATATATATATATATATATATATATATATATATATAAACGGGCTGCATAGATGCTACATCATTGTTTCACCCAGCCCACCAAATGGACTCAAAAACAAATGGACTGGCTGACATGTGGGCGAGGAGGTCGAAGCCTAAGCAAGGCGTTGGATTTACACCCAACGGCCGACATTCTTCTTCAATCTTTCGTCTTCTTCCCTCAGCGCTGCCGGGACCACCTGCTCCAGCCTCAGGCGTCCAGCGGCGTTGTTTTCCGCGCCTCGCAGTGAAACGCTACCTCGCCGACGGTCATGCCATCCCTCCACTCCGCACCTCCTGTTATTCTCTGGCGAGTGTAGGCCCACCCCGCACCTGAACTAGTCTAGTTTCCCGCTCCTCTCCGTCTGCGACTCCACTGCCGCGTCTTCCCCATCTCCGGGTCATTCCAGTCTGCGGCCTCGCCATCGTCCATCGCCTCGCTGCGCTGGCGCGGCGTGGTCAACAAACAAGAGTCATTGGAAGAGGACTGTACGTGAGAGCCTGACGGCTGGGACCGACGAGGTCCATGGTCGCACGCAAGGAAAGTTCCTCCTTATTAAGCTATTTCCTTCCCCTGACAGCTGGGACCCACCGGCTGTATCTTCGCGCAGAAGGAAGTGCATCCTTGTTATGCGAAAAAAACTATTCCTCCCGATGACAGCTGGGACCCGGCAGATTTGGTGGCTGACTTGTGGGCCTACTAAGTAAGCATGTACGCAGGGCTTTGTCAACTTAATCAACAAATGATTCTAGTAGCTGGACTGTTGGATGTTAATCCAATAGCCGTGCTCCTTCTTCAACCTCTGTTCTTGCTCCTGTCTCTAGTGGGTGGCAGTGCTGTCGCGCACCCGAACCAGTCAATTTTTCCACTCCTCTCCATCTGCGATTCCACTGCCGCGTCTTCCCCATCTCCGGGTCATTCCAGTCTGGGGCCTCTTTGTTGTCCACCAGCCTTGGTGCGCTCGGTACGGTGTGGTCAACATGGTCAACAAACGTGAGTCATCAAAAGCCTCACACCGCAGCCGAACCAGTGAACCCTCGTACTCCTCTCCGCATGGGCATCCACTACCGCGTCTTCCCTGGCTCCGCGTCGTCCCCTTCCTAGGCCTCGCCGTCATCCATATCCTTGGTGCTCCTGGCGCGGCGTGGTCAATGTGGTCAACGACCGACTTCCATGGGAAGAGTACTGTATGTGGAGAGGCTGACAGCTGGGTCCACGGCCACAGCAAGGAAGTGCCTCCTTATTACGCGGAAAATAATGGTTCCTCCACCTGACAGCAGGGTCCCACCGGACGGGCCACCGTATTTCACAAAAAAATGTTTCCCCCCTGACTGCTCGGACCTACCAGCTACATCTTTGCACGCAAGTAAGTGCGTCCATATTACGGGCCAAAAAAATGAATCGCCCCCTGACTGCTGGGAGCCACCAGCTACATCTTTGCACACAAGGAAGTGCCTGACAGTCGGGACCCACCTGGTCGAAGCGTACGTAGCATTGTCATTCTGGCCGCGAACATGTACGTACATACTGGTCAATGTAGAGGCGCACACGTAGCATGTACACGCACGTCTGATGGCGAGGTGCAAGAAAGTAATCTGACACGCGTCGCATACATCTGGCAGGGTCTTGAACGCCTACTCGCGCATACATATGGTCAGGGCTCGTGTACATGGCTGGGTCAGAACGGAGAAACTGTGTCGTCGTCGTGTTCATGGGGAGCCAACCGGCTGGGTCAGAACGGAATGCATCGTCGTGTTCATTGGGAGGGCCTGGGCAGAACAACCGATGGAAACGCCTAGCGTACCGCACAACAAAGGAAACGGCCTTGTGTTTGACCGGCCACGTTCGAAACGGGATCCTATTCATCGGGAGGGGTCTGGCGTACCGCAAAACGGAGGAAACGGACTTGTGCTGGACCTCCTACGGTCGGAACAGGTCCTGTTGATCGGGAAGGGTGTGGCGTACCGCAAAACGGAGGAAATGGACTTGTGTTGGGCGCTTCTGATCAAAACGGGGTCTGTTCGCCGGGAGGGTGTGGCGTACTGCAAAACGGGACTCCACGGGATACTGTTCATCTCCACCGTCGACCTCCTCCCTCCACGGGCTACTGTTCATCCACCGTCGACCTCGTCCAGCCTCCACTTGTGACTTTTCATCCACGGGATCCTGTTCATCCAGCCTCCACTACACGCTACTCCACTGGCTACTGTTCAACCAGCCCTCTCCACGGGCTCCTGTTCAACCACCCCTCCATGGGCTACTATTCATCCAGCCCTCCACGGGGTCGTCTTGTTCATCCAGCCCTCCACGGGGTCCTGTTCATCCAGCCCCAACCGGCTCGATCGATCGGGGTCCTGTTCATCCAGAGGCAACACCACGGGGTCCTGTTCATCCACCCCCACCGGGAACTGTTCATCCAAACCACCCAGCAACGCTCATTGTTCATCTAGAGGCAGCATCGATCGGCTTTAGTTAGCAGTAGTAGCAAAGGCATCGCTCGATCGGGTTCAGTTAACAGCCATCGATCGATTGGTCGGGTTCAGTAACGCGTATCCTGCAGTGCAATCGCTCAGGTTCAATAGGCGAACGCCTCGCTCGGGTTCAGTTAGAGCCCAACGCCTCGCACCCAGGTGCGTGCATGTATGAGAGAAACGCGCAAACCTCCCTGCAACGCTCGGCCCCGACCACCCACCATAACTGGGAACACCCCAATATTTTCCTCGCCCTCGCTTCTACCATAGTTTTTCCGTCATGGACGACCCAAAGAATGTCATGCAGCTGTGTCTCCAGCCCGCCCAGGACAAAAAGCCCATTTTCTGACATGATTTTTTGTCATGGAAGTAGGAGCCCACCACATCTATGATGATACCGGGTTTTGTCACAATTATTGTCATCAAAGTCTCATAAGTATGATAGAAAAAAAATCATTCGGCCCAAAATGTCACGGATGTGTCTTTTTTTTTGTAGTGAGGAGAAGCGAACGTTGGATATGTCATTGTCATTACTTGCAGAGTAGCATAGCACCATATATAGTCATAGTCTAGGTTTGGATTTGAACCAGCTACAAAAGGACGTCTCTCTTTTTTCTAAAACGCAGCAACGTCTCTTTACTGGTACACTAGCTTGTTCTGTATGCCTTCTCAAGCCTTTGATTTTCTTTCTCTTTTTGCGAGGAAGGAAGGAGGACAAAATTGAGAGTTCCTGGGACTCGAACCCAAGACCTCTCGGTTGAAAACAAAGGGTGCTAGTCACTTATGTGGCGAATGTTCCCTAGGAGGAGGATGGCAGACAAACGCATTTTCCTCGCAGTTTCAGTTGCGATGCAAGATCGAACAGTCGTAGTTTCGGGAATGTTATCAGGCGAGCGAGCCCAGTTTTTCTTTTCTTCCTATATATAAAAAAGTATGATACTTGGTGTCGCCTTAGTCAACAAACGATTGTGCCAACATTGACCGTTGGATTGACATTCAACGTTTGTCGTGTTTCTTTGGTCTCTTCTTCCTCCAGCCGCCAAAGGCAAACCAATGTCGGCGGGACCGCCTGCTCCTGCCTCCCACGGCTGGTTGTGCTACCGCGCACGCATCATGTCCACATCGCACCCTAAAACTCTGCGCATCTTCCCCAGCTCCTGTTCGTTCCCATCCGAGGCCTCACCACCATCCTTCGCCTTGGTTCGCTCACCGCGGCACCACCCTCTAGTGTTGTCAACATGGTCAACAACCTAGAGGAATATAGAGATGACTGTACATGATGAGGATGACAATAGGGACCCGCCAGGATCATGGAAGTAGGCAAGCAAGTGCCTACTTTATTACAAGAAAAAAAGTGTTCCTCATGATGGTTTCCTGACATCTGGGTCGCACGCCACTGTCAACGTAGTCAATAAGTGAGGCAACTGCACAAGGAGCGGCAGACACCCGGGACCCAGCAGCGCGCAGTATTTTTTTGGGACGAACAATGGTGTCAATTGTGTTGTGCGGGAGTTGTGGCTCGTATAGTCCAGGCTTTTATTTCATATGCTTACCACATGACCAACCTAGTTTTTTTTCCTTTCTGAAAATGGCTAGCACAGCTATTTTGTTTTTTTCAGAATAACCAATGTAGGCCTACTTGCTTTTCTAGGCCCTGCTGGGCCGAAAATCTTTCAAGACGAGGAGAAATGCACTTGGGCTTGCCCAGAAAATGGGCTATAAGTAGTAATAAATGGGTTGTAAAATGAAAAAAATACAACAATACTCTTTTCTTTCGGATTTTGATATTTTAAATTTCATTGTTTTTGTGCGGGTAAAATTTCACTGGATTTAAATTAAGGTATGTTTAGTTTTTAAATTAATTTGAATATGGCTACAAATTTCGGGATGTATGCTGTTTGGGACAGATTTGGAGCTGACTTGTGGGTCTACTAGGTTGACGTGTACGAAAGGCTTTGTCAACTTAGTCTACAAACGATTCTAGCAGCAGTGACCATGGGATGTTAATCCAACGGCCGTGCTGGTTCTTCATATCTGATCTTCTTGCTCTAGCCACCCAAACCAGTGCCGGTGGGACTGCCTGCTCCCGCCTTCCGTGGCCGACTGTGCTGCCGCACAGGCCGCACCGCCCCACCCTACTCCATCGCTGGCCATGCCATTCCTCTACTCACCCACACCTCCTGTTATTTTCCGGCGATGGAAGCCGAAGTAAACCCTCGTACTCTCCACTGCATGGGCAACCACTGTCGAGTCTTCCGTAGCTCCGGGTCATTCCCTTCCTAGGCCCCACCGTCGTCCACCGCCCTGGTGCTCTCAGCGTGGCGTGGTCAATGTGGTCAATGAACAACATCCATCCGAAGAGGACTGTACGTGGAGAGGTTGACAGTTGGGTCCATGGCGCTGATAACCCACAAGTATAGGGGATCAATTGTAGCCTCTTTCGATAAGTAAGAGTGTCGAACCCAACGAGGAGCTAAAGGTGTTGGAAATATGCCCTAGAGGCAATAATAAAATGGTTATTATTATATTTCCTTGTTCATGATAATTGTCTATTGTTCCTGCTATAATTGTATTAACTGGAAACTGTAATACATGTGTGAATACATAGACCACAACATGTACCTAGTGAGACTCTAGTTGACTAGCTCGTTGATCAATAGATGGTTATGGTTTCCTGACCATGGACATTTGATGTCATTGATAACGGGATCATATCATTAGGACAATGATGTGATGGACAAGACCCATTCCTAAGCATAGCACAAGATCGTGTAGTTCGTTTGCTAAGAGCTTTTCTAATGTCAAGTATCATTTCCTTAGACCATGAGATTGTGCAACTCCTGGATACCGTAGTAATGCTTTGGGTGTACCAAACGTCATAACATAACTGGGTGGCTATAAAGGTGCACTACAGGTATCTCCAAAAGTGTCTGTTGGGTTGGCACGAATCGAGACTGGGATTTGTCACTCTGTATGATGGAGAGGTAGCTCTGGGCCCACTCGGTAATGCATCATCATAATGAGCTCAGTGTGACTAAGGAGTTAGTCACGGGATCATGCGTTACAAAATGAGTAAAGAGACTTGCCGGAAATAAGATTGAACGAGGTATGGGGATACCGACGATCGAATCCCGGGCAAGTAACATACCGATGGACAAAGGGGATTGTATACGAGATTGATTGAATCCCCGACATCGTGGTTCATCCAATGAGATCATCGTGGAACATGTGGGGGCCAACAAGGTATCCAGATGCCACTGTTGGTTATTGGCCGGAGAACGTCTCGGTCATGTCTGCATAGTTCCCGAACCCGTAGGGTCAGCACACTTAAGGTTCGGTGATGCTAGAGTTGTTATGGGAAATTGTATGTGGTTACCGAAGGTTGTTCAGAGTCCTGGATGAGATCCCGGACATCACGAGGAGTTCGGGAATGGTCCAGCGGTGAAGATCGATATATTGGACGAAGGGTATTGGAGTCCGGAATTGTTCCGGGAGTACCGGGTGACGACCAGCGTGACCGAAAGGAGTTTTGGAGGCCCCGGCAAGAGTTGGGGTGCCTTATGGGCCAATGGGAGGGGGTAAACCAGCCGACTAAGGGGTTGTGCGCCCCTCCCACCCCATCTCACATAACCTAGAGAGGTGGGGGCCCCTCCCCTAGGGCAGCCGCCCCTCCCGGCTTGGGGGGAAGTTTCCTAGGGGTGTGGGGCACCCAAACCCATCTAGGGTTTACCCTGTAGCCGCTGCCCCTCCCCTAGGGAAACCCTAGGGAGCCTCCTCTTCCACCCTTGCCCCTATATATAGTGATGGTGAGAGAGGGCAGCCGCACCCTTCCCGTGGCGCAGCCCCTCCCTCCTCCAACACCTCCTCCTCCTCCGTAGAGCTTGGCGAAGCCCTTTAGGAGAACGACAAGCTCCACCACCACGCTGTCGTGCTGCTGGAGCTCTCCCTCAACCTCTCCTCTCCCATTGCTGTATCAAGAAGGTGGAGACGTCCCCGGGCTGTACGTGCATTGAACGCGGAGGCACCGTCCGTTTGGCGCTAGATTGGTTCTTCCGCGATTTGAATCGCCGCAAGTATGACTCCATCAACCGCGTTCTTGTAGCGCTTCCGCTTAGCACTCTTCAAGGGTATCAAGATGCACTCCCTCTCTATCTTGTTGCTAGCATCTCCTAGATTGATCTTGGTGACACGTAGGAATTTTTTTGAATTATTACTACGTTCCCCAACAGTGGTATCAGAGCTAGGTCTATGCGTAGATTCTATGCACGAGTAGAACACAAGTAGTTGTGGGCGAAGATTTGTTCAATTTGCTTACCGTTACTAGTCTTATCTTGATTCGGCGACATTGTTCGATGAAGCGGCCCGGACCGACCTTACACTTACGCTTACGTGAGACAGGTTCCACCGATTGACATGCACTTGATGCATAAGGTGGCTAGCGGGTGTCTGTCTCTCCCACTTTAGTCGAATCAGATTCGATGAAAAGGGTCCTTATGAAGGGTAAATAGCGATTGGCATATCACCGTTGTGGCTTTTGCGTAGGTAAGAAACATTCTTGCTAGAAACCCATTGCAGCCACGTAAAACATGCAACAACAATTAGAGGACGTCTAACTTGTTTTTGCAGGGTATGCTATGTGATGTGATATGGCCAAAAGGATGTGAAGAATGATATATGTGATGTATGAGATTGATCATGTTCTTGTAATAGGAATCACAACTTGCATGTTGATGAGTATGACAACCGGCAGGAGCCGTAGGAGTTGTCTTAATTTATTGTATGACCTGCTTGTCAATGAAAACGCCATGTAATTACTTTACTTTATTGCTAACCGTTAGCCATAGTAGTAGAAGTAATAGTTGGTGAGACAACTTCATGAAGACACGATGATGGAGATCATGGTGTCATGCCGGTGACGATGGTGATCATGCCGCGCCTCGAAGATGGAGATCAAAGGCGCAAAATGATATTGGCCATATCATGTCACTTTATGATTTGCATGTGATGTTTGTCATGTTTACATCTTATTTTCTTAGAACGACGGTAGCATAAATAAGATGATCCCTCACTAAAATTTCAAGAAAGTGTTCCCCCTAACTATGCACTGTTGTGAAGGTTCGCTGGTTCGAAGCACCACGTGATGATCGGGTGTGATAGATTCTAACGTTCGCATACAACGGGTGTAAGCCAGATTTACACACGTGAAACACTTAGGTTGACTTGACGAGCCTAGCATGTACAAACATGGCCTCGGAACACGAGAGACCGAAAGGTCGAACATGAGTCATATGATAGATGCGATCAACATGGAGATGTTCACCATTGATGACTAGTCTGTCTCACGTGATGATCGGACACGACCTAGTCGATTCGGATCATGTATCACTTAGATAACTAGATGGATGTCTATCTGAGTGGGAGTTCATTAAATAATTTGGTTAGATGAACTTAATTATCATGAACATACTCAAAAGTTCTTTTGCAAATTATGTCGTAGCTTATGCTTTAGTTCTACTGATTAAGATATGTTCCTAGAGAAAATTTAGTTGAAAGTTGACAGTAGCAATTATGCGGCCTGGGTCCGTATACTGAGGATTGTCCTCATTATTGCACAGAACGATTATGTCCTTAATGCACCGCTCGGTGTGCTGAACCTCGAGCGTCAGCTGTGGATGTTGCAAACATATGACATACACGTTTTGATGACTACGTGATAGTTTAGTGCGTAATGTTAAACGGTTTAGAATTGAGGCGCCAAAGACATTTTGGAAATGTCGAAGAACATATGAGATGTTCCAAGAGCTGAAATTGGGATTTCAGGCTTGTGCCCACGTCAAGAGGTGTGAGACCTCCGACAAGTTTCTTGGCCTGCAAACTAAGGAAGAAAAGCTCAATCGTTGAGCATGTGCTCTGATTGTCTGAGTACTACAATCGCTTGAATCGAGTGGGAGTTAATCTTCCAGATGAGATAGTGATGGTTCTCCAAAGTCACTGCCACCAAGCTACTAGAGCTTCGTCATGAACTATAACATATCAGGGATAGATATGATGATCCTTGAGCTATTCGTGATATTTGGCACCGTGAAAATAGAAATCAAGTAGTAGCATCAATTGTTGATGGTTAGTAAAACCACTAGTTTCAAGAAGGGCAAGGGCAAGAAGGGATACTTCATGAAACGACAAATTAGTTGCTGCTCTAATGAAGAAACCCAAGGTAGAACCCAAACCCGAGACTAAGTGGTTCTGTAATGAGGGGAACGGTCACTGAAGCAGAACTACCCTAGATACTTGGTAGATGAGAAGGCTGGCAAGGTCGACATAAGTATATTGAATATACATTATATTAATGTGCACTTTACTAGTACTCCTAGTAACACCAGGGTATTAGATACCGCTTCGGTTGCTAAGTGTTAGTAACTCGAAATAAAAAGCTACGGAATAAACGGAGACTAGCTAAAGGTGAGATGACGATATGTGTTGGAAGTGTTTACAAGGTTGATGTGATCAAACATCACACGCTCCCTCTACCATCGGGATTGGTGTTAAACCTAAATATTTGTTATTTGGTGTTTGTGTTGAGCATAGACATGATTGTATTATGTTTATCACCATACGACTATTCATTTAAGGAGAATAATGGTTACTCTGTTTATTTGAATAATACCTTCAATTGTCTTGCACCTAAAATGAATGGTTTATTGAATCTCGATCGTAGTGATACACATGTTCATGCCAAAAGATATAAGATAGTAATGATAGTACCACCTACTTGTGGCACTGCCATTTGAGTCATACTGGTATAAAACGCATGAAGAAGCTCCATGTTGATGGATCTTTGGACTCACTCATTTTTGAAAAGTTTGAGACATGCAAACCATGTCTATTGGTATATACGCATGAAGAAACTCCATGCAGATGGATCGTTTGGACTCATTGATTTTGAATCACTTGAGACATGCAAATCATACCACATGGGCAAGATGACTGAATGGCCTCGTTTTCAGTGAGATGGAACAAGAAAGCAACTTGTTGGAAGTAATACATTTTGATGTGTGCAGTCCAATGAGTGCCGAGGCACGCGGTGGATATCGTTATGCTCTTACTTCATAGATGATTTGAGTAGATGCTAAGTATATTTACTTGATGAAACACAAGTCTGAATTATTTAAAGGTTCAAGTAATTTTAGAGTGAAGTTGAAGATCATCGTGACAAGAGGATAAAATATCTATGATATGATCATAGAGATGAATATCTGAGTTGCGAGTTTGGTATGCAATTAAGACATTTGTGGAAATTGTTTCACAACTAATACTGCCTGGAACACCATAGTGTGATGGTGTGTCCGAACATCATAGCTGCACCTTATTTGATATAGTGCATACCATGATGTCTCTTATAAAACTACCACTATCATTTATGGGTTAGGCATTAGAGACAACTGCATTCACTTTAATAGGGAACCACATAATTCTGTTGAGATGACACCGTATGAACTATGGTTTAGAGAAACCTAAGTTGTCGTTTCTTAAAAGTTTGGGGCTTCGACGCTTATGTGAAAAAGTTTTATCCTGATAATCTCGAACCCAAAGCAGATAAATGCATCTTCATAGGACACCCAAAACAGTTGGGTATACCTCCTATTTCAGATCCGGAAGCAAAAGTGATTGTTTCTAGAAACGGGTCCTTTCTCGAGGAAAAGTTTCTCTTGAAAGAATTGAGAGGGAGGATGGTGGAGACTTGATGAGGTTATTGAATCATCACTTCAACCAGTGTGTAGCAGGGCACAGGAAGTTGTTCCTGTGGCGCCTACACCAATTGAAGTGGAAGCTGATGATGATCATGAAACTTCGGATCAAGTCACTACCAAACCTCGTAGGTTGACAAGGATGCGTACTACTTCAAAGTGGTATGGTAATCCTGTCTTGGAAGTCATGTTGCTAGACAACAATGAACCTACGAGCTATGGAGAAGCGATGGTGCGCCCGAATTCCGACAAATAGCTTGAGGCCATAAAATCTGAGAAAGGATCCATGTATGAAAACAAATTGTAGACTTTGGAAGAACTACCTAAAGATCGTAAGGCTGTTGGGTACAGATGGATTTTAAAAGGAAGACAGACAATGATGGTAAGTGTCACCATTAAGAAAGCTCGACTTGTCGCTAAGATGTTTTCCGACAAGTTCCAGGAGTTGACTACGATGAGACTTTCTCACTCGTAGTGATGCTAAGAGTCCGTTGGAATTATATTAGCAGTTACTGCATTATTTATGAAATCTTGCAGATAGGATGTCAAAACATTGTTTCCTCGACAATTTTCTTGAGGAAAGGTTGTATGTGATACAGCCAGAAAGTTTTGTCAATCCTAAAAGATGCTAACAAGTATGCAAAGCTCTAGCGATCCTTCTAAGGACAGGAGTAAGCATCTCGGAGTTGCAATATACGCTTTTATGAGATAATCAAAGATTTTGGGTTTATACAAAGTTTATGAGAAACTTGTATTTTCCAAAGAAGTGAGTGGGAGCACTATAGATTTCTGACGAGTATATGTTATTGACATATTGTTGATCAGAAATGATGTAGAATTTCTGGAAAGCATAGGGTTGTTTGAAAAGTGTTTTTCAATGGAAAACCTGGATTAAGCTACTTGAACATTGAGCATCAAGATCTATAAGGATAGATCAAAAAGGCTTAATAGTACTTTCGAATGAACACATACTATGACAAGATTTTGAAGGAGTTCAAAATAGATCGGCAAAGAAGGAGTTCTTGGCTGTGTTATAATTTGTGAGTATTGAGTAAGACTCAAGACCTGACCAAGATAGAAGAGAGAGAAAGGACGAAGGTCGTCCCCAATGCTTTAGACGTAGGCTCTACAGTATGATGTGATGTGTACCGCACCTGAAGTGTGTCTTGCCACGAGTCAGTCAAGGGGTACAAGAGTGATCCAGGAATGGATCACAGGACAACGGTCATAGTTATCCTTAGTAACTAGTGGACTAAGGAATTTTCTCGATTATGGAGGTGGTAAAAGAGTTCGTCATAAAGGGTTACGTCGATGCAAACTTTGACACTAATCCGGATGACTCTGAGTAGTAAACCATATTCATATAGTAGAGCAGTTATTTGGAATAGTTCCAAATAGCGCGTGGTAGCTGCATCTACAAGATGACGTAGAGATTTGTAAAGCACACACGGATCTGAAAGGTTCAGACCCGTTGACTAAAAACCTCTCTCACAAGCAAGATATGATCAAACCCCATGGGTGTTGGATCCATTACAATCACATAGTGATGTGAACTAGATTATTGACTCTAGTGCAAGTGGGAGACTGTTGGAAATATGCCCTAGAGGCAATAATAAAATTGTTATTATTATATTTCCTTGTTCATGATAATTGTCTATTGTTCATGCTATAATTGTATTAACCGGAAACCGCAATACGTGTGTGAATATATAAATCACAACATGTCCCTAGTGAGCCTCTAGTTGACTATCTCGTTGATCAATAGATGGTTATGGTTTCCTGACCATGGACATTGGATGTCTTTGATAACGGGATCACATCATTAGGAGAATGATGTGATGGACAAGACCCAATCCTAAGTGAGGGAGTCCTGGACTAGGGGGTGTCCGGACAGCCGGACTATCATCGTCCGCCGGACTCCAAGACTACGAAGATACAAGATTGAAGACTCCGTCCCATGTCCGGATGGGACTTTCCTTGGCGTGAAAGGCAAGCTTGGCAATACGGATATGTAGATCTCCTACCATTGTAACCGACTCTGTTTAACCCTAGCCTCCTTCGGTGTCTATATAGACCGGAGGGCTTTTGTCCGTAGGACACAACATACATCACAACAATCATACCATAGGCTAGCTTTAGGGTTTAGCCTCCTTGATCTCGTGGTAGATCCACTCTTGTACTATCAATATCATCAATATTAATCAAGTAGGACGTAGGGTTTTACCTCCATCAAGAGGGCCCGAACCTGGGTAAAACATCGTGTCCCTTGTCTCCTGTTACCATCCGCCTAGACGCACAGTTCGGGACCCCCTACCCGAGATCCGCCGGTTTGACACCGACATTGGTGCTTTCATTGAGAGTTCCTGCGTCGTCACCGATAGGCTCGATGGCATCTTCTATCAACAACGCTGTCGGGTGAGACTTTTCTCCCGGACGAGATCTTCAGATTCGGCGGCCGCCTTTGATCTAATTCTAATTGGCCATCCGGAGCAGATCGAAGCTCGCCCCGCCATCGGTCGATTCGAAGCCTAAACTTCACGGCCGACATCCGCGGGGACTCGATCTTCGACGGGCTCGAGCCAAAGCCAGGCGCGCCGCACTGTTGCGATGGGCATGATCCAGCTCTGCCGCCGAACAGTGCCTTGGTGTCCGCGCACGAATCCGCCTTGGCCTAGTCCGGAGCCGATCGCCTAGATCGAGGACCGGTGGATGGACACCACCTCGGGGGCTTCAACTTCCACGGCGATGGAGCCAAACACTAACCTTGTCCCTTGCGAAACTCGTGATTCCGAGGTGTCGGACTCCTTGCCGGACTCCGGACCTCCCGTGCCCCTGCCAATCGAATCGGATTGGGCGCCGGTTATGGAATTCACCGCCGCGGACATCTTCCAATACTCGTCCTTTGGCGACATCCTAAATTCGCTAAAGCATCTCTCGCTATCGGGAGAGTCTGGCGGACTATGGCGGGATGGTTGGGATCTGGACGATGAAGAAATTCAGAGCCCACCCACCACCCACTTTGTAGCCACTGTCGACGATCTTACCGACATGCTAGACTACGACTCCGAAGACATCGACGCTATGGACGATGATGCCGGAGACGAATAGGAACCAGCACCTACGGGGCACTGGAAGACCACCTCGTCATACGACATATACATGGTGGACACCCCAAAGGACAGGGACGGCGAAGAAGTAGCGGAGGCAGATTCCTTAAAGAAACAGCCCAAGCGCCGGCGTCAGCGGCGCCGCTCTAAATCCCGCCACAGCAAGAATGGAGATTCCGGCACAGGAGATAATAATACCCCAGAGAGTGCCGAAGATAATCCCTCCAAAGAAGACTCGGCGCGGAGGACGCAGGCAAGCCCCACGAGAGGGCGGCAGACGAAGAGGTCGAGGATTATAACTATATACCTCCCTCCGAAGACGAGGCAAGCCTCAACGATGACGAATTCGTCGTGCCCGAGGATCCCGTCGAACAAGAGCGTTTTAAATGCAGGCTTATCGCCACGGCAAATAGCCTAAAGAAAAAGCAGCAGCAGCTTCAAGCTGATCAGGACCTGTTGGCCGATCGATGGACCGAGGTCCTCGCGGCCGAAGAGTTTAAACTCGAACGCCCCTCCAAAAGCTACCCCAGACGCAAGTTGCTCCCCCGATTAGAGGAGGAAGCATACATACCTTCATCACCAGCGCACGATACGACCGACCGACCACCTCGTGGTCGCGACAGAGAGGCATCCAGACCCTCCACAAAGACCGTACCCCGGCATCGCACCAAAAGTACGAAGCCAAGAGGGAACGTACCGGACTTGCGGGACGTACTGGAGGACAAAGCAATGCAATCCAGATCCATCTACGGATCACAAGGGCGCCCCACGACCCGCGACGAATACCGTCGCGCCGGATACAATAACCCCGGCCGGGCCGAACACAGCAGACAACGCTCTCTCGAGCTGCGTCGTGATATTGCTCAATATAGGCGCCGCACCCGCTATGTTTCACCGACGAAGTAATGGATCATCAAATCCTCAAGGGTTTAAACCCGTAAACATCGAATCCTCTGACGGCACAGACCCAGCGGTTTGGATTGAAGATTATCTCCTTCACATCCATATGGCCCGCGGTGACGATCTCCATGCCATCAAGTACATCCCACTCAAGCTTAAAGGACCAGCTCGGCATTGGCTTAACAGCTTGCCCGCAGAGTCAATTGGGTGTTGGGAAGACCTGGAAGCCGCATTCCTCGACAATTTCCCGGGCACGTATGTGCGGCCACCAGACGCCGATGACCTAAGCCACATAATTCAGCAGCCAGAGGAATCGGCCAGACAATTCTGGACACGGTTCTTGACAAAGAAAAACCAAATCATCGACTGTTTGGATGCAGAGGCCCTCACAGCCTTCAAACATAACATCCGCGACGAGTGGCCAGCCCGGCACCTGGGACAGGAAAAGCCGAAATCCATGGCAGCACTCACATCATTAATGACCCTCTTTTGCGCGGGAGAGGATAGCTGGCTAGCTCGCAGCAACAACCTCAATAAAAATTCTGGCAGTCCGGATACTAAGGACCACAACGGCAGGTCACATCGAAACAAAAACAAATGCCGCATTAATGGCGACGATAAGGAGGATACGACAGTCAACGCCGGATTCTGAGGCTCTAAACCCGGTCAGCGGAAGAAGCCATTCAAAAGAACCACTCCGGGTCCATCCAACTTGGACCGAATACTCGACCGCTTATGTCAGATACATGGCACCCCCGAAAAGCCAGCCAATCACACCAACAGAGATTGTTGGGTGTTCAAGCAGGCAGGCAAATTAATTGCCGAAAACAATGACAAGGGGCTAAACAGCGACGACGAGGCGGAGACCCAACCGCCGAACAATAGAGGACAGAAGGGTTTCCCCCCACAAGTGCGGACGGTGAACATGATTTACGCAACCCATATACCCAAGAGGGAGAGGAAGCGCGCACTAAGGGACGTCTATGCGATGGAGCCAGTCGCCCCGAAGTTCAATCCATGGTCCTCTTGCCCGATCACTTTCGATCGAAGAGACCATCCGACCAGCATATGCCATGGCGGATTCGCCTCATTGGTTTTAGACCCAATCGTCGATGGATTTCACCTCACGAGTCCCGATGGGCGGCGGTAGTAGCTGAACCTGCTTTATCGAGATACGGGCGCAAGATGGGCATAGACCCTCAAGGATTAAACCTACAAAGACAACCTTTAAAGGTGTCATACCAGGTGTGGAAGCCAATTATGCGGGCTCGGTCACACCGAAGTGGTCTTCGGATCCCGGATAATTTCGGGCGAAGAGTTAATCTTGACATAGTCCCATTTTGCGATGGCTATCACGCCTGCTTTCAGACGAACCGCGTTTGGAAAGTTCAACGCGGTGCCGCGTTATGCATACCTCAAGCTCAAGATGTCGGGGCTCTCGTGGAGTCATCGCGGTCAGCGGAAATCGGAACGCTCCCTCGAGCGGAGGAACATTGGCGGCTCTCGCGGCGGAATCTGAGCAGCCTTTTAAGGCAATTTTGAGTCCGGCCGTTAAGCGGCGGATCTGACTAACGCGCTGAAGCAATACCAACCAAGACAACCTGGCACGATCAGAGCACGCATAGCAATGTGGCCCTAACTCCCACCCTCGCATGATTGCAAGAACAACCCTCCGCGTACATCATTACGCTTTGGAGATACCATGGGCGCGGGGAAGGGCACGATCACAATGGACCCAGTGCGGCTCGACCACACCAGGGGCTCGCAAGTCGCCCCCTTTTTCCTTCTTTGTATACACAGACTCCGTTAACGGAGGCCTGTCCGTGGTGAACTGCCGAACTCACGATGCAACAGCCAGGGAAGAAAGAAGGCTGCGGCGAACACTCGGTGGTCTCGATTCATGAGCATTAAATTCGATTATATACACCAAGTCCACAGCTCATCCACGAGAGGGGACATGTTTAATTAGTCCAAATCCCTTGCTTACCGCACTATTTGTATCGATCCGCACTCATAGCAGACTTCCTTTAATAAATAATGCAGCATTTTTCATTGCAATTACATTACTTTATATATATATATATATATATATATATATATATATATATATATATATATATATATATATCATTACAGACATCTTGCACCAGTATATTTTAGTGCGGTCTAATACACCGAGGGCTTATGTTCCCCACATTATGGTGTGATAAGTCCGAACACTTTCATAAGTGCGGCACCCCGAACTTATAGCATTATATGAATCGGCTCTGAATCATGTCTTGGGTCAATAGTTGGGTTTGCCTGGCTCCCACGTTTTTGTGCCTTACGTTCCGTTCTATCGGCTAAGGTGGCACTGGGAGAACCACTGCGATTGCGCCCCGGTTGAGCCGCGCGAGCGCCTCAGTGGAGAAAGCTAAAACTGACCGGCATGATAAGGCGAGAGACTGGTCGCTGTTTGAGAGGTCTTTTCGAGTCCTTAAAGACTCACGCCGCTTCGAGCGAAGTTCCAGATAAATGTCCGACGAAGGCGTGGATAGCACCCAGGATTCGGTCTTCCGAATACCAGGGGCTTCGCCAAAATTTAAAATTATAGAATTCTATGGCTAAGTGAGAGTGTTCAAGCATTATAAGTCTGGTTGCCTTGTTTGTTGCTTTGAGTGCCTCCCTAGATGGACCCAAAAATGGGAACAAGAGTGCTCAAGTTTATCCCGAACACCCCAGCACTCGCGGCTCGGGGGCTGAAGCCAACGACTTGCCATCTCTCAGATTTTATAAACGGCCGCACAGAAGGTAATATTTTAAATTAAACAAGCGTTGCTTAATGCGCATATGAACAAAGTTTTCAGCGCACAGGATAATCCATAGCGAGTTTACTCAAAAAGTACATCTCTGGGGCATTCATCCGCAATATCGCGGGCTCCCTTGAGACAGTTTTATAATACATTTGGGCGTCGATACTCCTTGCCCGATGGCGGCGGGTCGATGAAAGCTTCTCCGCATCCAGCCTGCCCAGTGCACCTTTGTGCGGGCAAGGGCCCGACGAGCACCTTCAATACAAAGCGGGCGCTGATGACCTCCACCCGAGGGCACGCATCCACCAGCCGTCGCCGAGGCGAAGTAGCTCCTGGCATGGCCTGTCCGGACACAACCGGACTATAAGGCCCTTCATGGCCTCCTCGGCTACCTTGTGGAGTTCGACCAGTTGCTTGACCGGTGGCTTGGGGGCACCGGATGGCGGCCTCGGCGTAGTGAGACCGAAGACCTTCTCCGTCGAGCTCCCCTCCTCGCCACGATAGAATGCGGCGGCATCGGACACACTCTGCGGCAGATCTGCAAACGCCCCTAGAGAGCTCCGAATGCGGGTAAGTGTCAGGTAGTTTACATTAACATGCTTGCTTTGCATGAAAAATGCCTTACCTGCCGCTATCTTCTTTACATCTTCAACTCCTGAAGGGCCTTACGGGCCTCGGCCTTGGCGGACTTGGCACTTTTGAGAGCTGAGGCAAGATCGGACTCTCGAGTCTTGGAGTCACGCTCCAAGCTCTCATGCTTCTCCATGAGAGCCTGGAGCTCTTGCCGTACTTCCGCCACCTGTGCCTCCTGCTTTTCTCGCTCTGCCCGTTCCGCGGCCGCACTGCGTTCGGCCGCGGACACAGCCTCCTTCAGGGCTGCCACCTCGTTCGTGGCCCCTGCAATACCCATATTATCCTTGTTAATTTTATTGCAACCAAAATCCTTTTACAGAAGGTAACTATTCAAAGTGGTGTTACTCACCTTCTTTGTCCTCGAGCTGCTTCTTGGCATGGTCGAGCTCTTGCTCGGACCGCTCGAGATCCTGCTTCAACGCACCGACCTCCGCAATCGAGCGGCGGAGGTCGGCGCAAGAGCCTGCAAACCCATATTGACATATTTTAAGCAACCATGCGTATATCTTCTTAGATCCTCGGTCCGGCTTTTCTTTCCGAACACGGAACCGAGCATCGAAACTCTTGTCTATGCGGTATTACATTACATAATTACAACTTCTTTCCTCAAAGCTGTTAGAAGGCTGCTGCGAGCTTCGGTCGGCCCGCTCTTGGCGGTGAACCTTTCGAATCACCGCACTCATGATAGTGCGGTGTTCTTCCTCGATGGAAGCGCCTTTAAGCGCCTCCAATAAGTTGTCCGGCGCCTCTGGTTGGACGGAGGCCGCCGGTGTCACAGTCTTGCCCTTCTTTCGAAGGGGCCGCCTGCCAGACTCTGGAACCGCTGCAGGTTTCAACGTAGAGTCCGACGCAAAGTCCGGGAGGCTGCCTGGCGGCGCCTCCGGAGCCTCCTCCTGATGGGTCCCTCTCTGGGATCCCACCTCGGCATCCTCATCGGCGCGGGGGGTAGAGGCAGTCGGAAGTGAATCCACATCCGACGGGGCCAACGACCCGCTCGATGAAGCGGGGAGATCATCATCGGCCGGACCGCGGACAGTATGCGGCATTAGTAGGACACTAGGTGACGCGAAAGAAGTTGCATATCAGGGATCCGGATACTTACGATCTCGCTGGAGGCCTGGCCCTTGAAGGCCACTCCTCCTCGCCAACGATGGTGTTGGCGGAACTGTCCGGGGGAATAATCCTCCCCCTCTTGGACCCTTCGGCCTCCCCTATTGGGGAAGCCTTCCTCTTCCTCTCTCCCTCCTCCGGGAGAGAGTCTTCTTCCTCGTCCTCGTCTTCGGGGGAGGAGTCCGCCTCGTCGCCGGACGCTTGATTGCGGGAACTCTTTCGAGTCCCCGTGGCCACTTTCTTGGCCTTCTTCTCCGGTACCACGTACGGTGCCGGAACCAGCAGCCCTGCTAGACAGGCGTTCACTAGGTCTTCGGCATGGGAGCGGACGGATGAGCTGCTCGGCCTTCTCCATCCATTCCTACCAAAGGAAAGAGATTGAAACCCTCTTAGAATCAATCTGTTTACCACAAGTGTCCGTAAAGGGGTTGAATCACTTACCTCGTCACCGGATGTCTGCGGCGTAATCCGCGATCTTCCATCAGCGGATGCGGGGCTTCGCACCCTTAAACAGCACCCTCGAGCGCCTTCATACGTCGTGTCGAAGAGCCGCTTAGCGCTGGTGCTGTTCGGATTGAACTCCACAGTTGAATGCTCGTTCTTGGCATGGGAGAATCCGGCGGATGAGCATGACTTGGACCACGTCGACAAGCTGAGCTTATTGTTCACCAGCTTACGGATCTGGCTCGAGTCCGTCGGCTCCTTGGATTGCCCCACAACAAGCCCTTCTCTTTCCGGAGGTGAGCTGCGTGGGATGCGGATCTGAACTTCGGGGCCGCCGCCCGCGTGGGTTCGCGGCTCGGTGATGTAGAACCACCCGATTGCCACCCCTTAACGGAGTCCACAAAGGCCCCTTCGAGCCAAAGGCGTTGGGCAACTTGCCCAACATGGCGCCTCCGCATTCGCTTGCGTGCCCTTCACAACCTTGACAGCGTTGAAGGTCTTGAGCCCGAGCGAAGTGGGGCTGGATGCGAGAGAAGGCCTCGCACACAACGATAAACGCCGAGATGTTGAGGATGAAGTTCGGCGCCAGATCGTGGAAATCCAGGCCGTAATAGAACATGAGCCCCTGGACGAAAGGGTGAAGTGGAAAGCCTAGTCCGCGGAGGAAGTGGGGAAGGAAGACGACCCTCTCATGGGGCCCAGGGGTAGGGATAAGCTGCCCCTCGTCGGGCAGCCGGTGCGCGATATCGCTGGAAAGGTATCCAGCGTTGCGCAGCTTGGTCATGTGCTCCTCCTTGACGGTGGAAGCCAACCACTTGCCTCCCCCTCCGGACATGGTCGGGGAAGGTTAAGACGAGATGTTCAAGCTTGGGCGTTGGAGCTTGAGTGCGCGGAGGTGAAAAGGTGAATCCTTATCCCTTATATAGGCAGGGCGAAGACTATGCGCCCCCCTCACCAGCCTGGTAAAATTCGCTTATCTCCCAAGCGCCACCATCAATGGCGCGGTTGGGTTACCCACGTCCGTATTGATGAGAATCCCGGAATAAGGGGAACACGATCTCTGCTTCGACAAGACGTGACAAGGAAACCGCTTCGCTAAACGTGTTGAGGTGGTATAATAAAAAAAGATTCAAGTAAAAGCCTGGTAGCGGTGTGATGTCATGCCGCATAATACGTCAGCAGATTGGACTTGTGTACATTTTACTCTCTCAACGGTGGAATGTGGAATTTATTTTGCAGAGACGGACACTATCCTGGTGTTCATGATCTTTTCTGGATTATTCAAGGGAGGAACCCGCCTTGCAATGCCGAACATTATGCGCGCCGGACTTATTGTCATTGAAGCCTGGTTCGAGAGACTCTTGAGGAGTCTGGACTAGGGGTGTCCGGACAGCCGGAGTATCATCGTCCGCCGGACTCCAAGACTACGAAGATACAAGATTGAAGACTCCGTCCCGTGTCCGGATGGGACTTTCCTTGGCGTGGACGGCAAGCTTCGCAATACGGATATGTAGATCTCCTACCATTGTAACCGACTCTGTGTAACCCTAGCCTCCTTTGATGTCTATATAAACCGGAGGGCTTTAGTCCGTAGGACACAACATACATCACAACAATCATACCATAGGCTAGCTTTAGGGTTTAGCCTCCTTGATCTCGTGGTAGATACACTCTTGTACTATCAATATCATCAATATTAATCAAGCAGGACGTAGGGTTTTACCTCCATCAAGAGGGCCCGAACCTGGGTAAAACATCGTGTCCCTTGTCTCCTGTTACCATCCGCCTAGACGCACAGTTCGGGACCCCCTACCCGAGATCCGCCGGTTTTGACACCGACACTAAGCATAGCACAAGATCGTGTAGTTCGTTTGCTAAGAGCTTTTCTAGTGTCAAGTATCATTTCCTTAGACCATGAGATTGTGCAACTCCCGGATACCGTAGGAATGCTTTGGGTGTACCAAACGTCACAACATAACTGGGTGGCTATAAAGGTGCACTACAGGTATCTCCAAAAGTGTCTGTTGGATTGGCACGAATCGAAACTGGGATTTGTCACTCCGTATGATGGAGAGGTAGCTCTGGCCCACTCGGTAATGCATCATCATAATGAGCTCAATGTGACTAAGGAGTTAGTCACGGGATCATGCGTTACAGAACGAGTAAAGAGACTTGCCAGTAACAAGATTGAACAAGGTATGGGGATACCGACGATCGAATCTCGGACAAGTAACATACCGATGGACAAAGGGGATTGTATACGGGATTGATTGAATCCTCGACATCGTGGTTCATCCGATGATATCATCATGGAACATGTGGGAGACAACATGGGCATCCAGATCCCGCTGTTGGTTATTGGCCAGAGAACGTCTCAGTCATGTCTGCATAGTTCCCAAACCCGTAGGGTCTACACACTTAAGGTTTGGTGACGCTAGAGTTGTTATGGGAAATTGTATGTGGTTACCGAAGGTTGTTAATAACCCCGGATGAGATCCCGGACGTCACGAGGAGTTCCGGAATGGTCCAGCAGTGAACATCGATATATTGGACGAAGGGTATTAGAGTCCAGAATTGTTTAGGGAGTACCGGTTGACGACCAGCATGGCCGAAAGGAGTTTCGGAGGCCCCGGCAAGCGTTGGGGGGCCTTATGGGCCAAGGGGAGGGGGCAAACGAGATCACTAAGGGGTTGTGAGCTCCTCCCACCCCATGTCACATAACCTGGAGAGGTGTGGGCGCCTCCCCTAGGGCAGCCGCCCATCCCGGCTTGGGAGGCAAGTTTCCAAGGGGTGGGGCGCCCAAACCCATCTAGGCTTTCCCCTATGGCCGCCGCCCCTCCCCTAGGGAAACCCTTGGGTGCCTCCTCCTCCACCTTTCCCCTATATATAGTGAGGGAGAGAGGGCAGTCGCACCCTTCCTGTGGCGCAGCCCCTCCCTCCTCAACACCTCCTCCTCCGTAGAGCTTGGCCAAGCCCTGCAGGAGAACCACAAGCTCCACCACCACGTTGTCATGCTGCCAGAGCTCTCCCACAACTTATCCTCTCCCGTTGCCGGATCAAGGGAGGAGACGTCCCCTGGCTGTACATGTGTTGAACGTGGAAGCGTTGTCCGTTCGGTGCTAGATCGGATCTTCCGCGATTTGAATCGCCGCCAGTACGTCTCCATCAACCGCGTTCTTGTAACGCTTCTGCTTAGCAATCTTCAAGGGTATGAAGATGCACTCCCTTTCCCTCTCATTGCTAGCATCTCCTAGACTAATCTTGGTTACACGTAGGAGAATTTTTTTAATTATTACTATGTTCCCCAACAAAAGGTAGAACAAATATTCCCTCAAGTTCTATCGACCACCGATACAACTCTACGCATGCTTGATGCTTGCTTTACCAAAAACAAGTAAGAAACTATTTTGCGAGAATAAAACTACGAGTACTTTGCAAGAATAAAACTAAGAATAAGTTGCAAGGTAATAAAAGTAGATAGCTTTTGTCACAAGAAAGTCATTTGTCCCTAGGTAATCGATAACAAGTACCAGTAATCATTCTTGTAATTTTATATGAGGGAGAGGCATGAGCTAACATACTTTCTCTACTTGGATCATATGCACTTATGATTGGAACTCTAGCAAGCATCCACAACTACTAAAGATCATTAAGGTCATGAAACCCAACCATAGCATTAAGTATCAAGTTATTTACTCCCATATGTCATCCCACCTACTCGGGTTTAAGTTTCTGTCACTCTCGCAACCCACCGTAAGCGAACCATGAACATATTGCAACTCCCTACAGCGGGGGGCCCTCATGTTTGCGCGAGAGAGAGGGCACCGTAGGACAGCACCATAAATTAAATATACAATCATACCAACCAAGATCATGGTTAACCCATAGAACAAAACAGATCTACTCAAACATCATAGGATAACCATAGATCATTGCGAAATAATATATGGAGTTCAGCACCATGTTTAAGTAGAGATTACAGCGGGGGGAAGAGGTGTTACACCACTGCATAGAGGGGGAGAAAGTTGGTGTTGATGGTAGCAAGTTTGTTGATGTAGATCACCGTCACGATCCTAACCCCGACGGCACTCCGGCGCCACCGGGAGAGAGGGGGAGAGAGCCCCCCTCCATCTTCTTCTTCCTTGGCCTCCCCCCTGGATGGGAGGAGAGTTCCCCCTCTGGTCCATGGTCTCCATGGCGGCGGAGGGGCAGGAGCCCCTCCGAGATTGGATCTCCCTCTCTGTTCTCTTCTGTTTCGTGTTCCCAGATCTGGCCGAAAACCGTTTCTTATATTCCCGGAGATCCGTAACTCCGATTGCGCTGATCTTTTTACACGATTTTTTTCCAGATATAAGCTTCCTTGCTCCCAAAGTAGAGATCCAACCGACGTTCGAGGTGGGCACAACCCACCACCGCGCGCCAGGCTCAAGGGTGGGATCCTGGTGGGTTGTGCCCACCACAGGACTCTGTTTGCAGTGATTCCAACTCCAAAAAATCACAAATATTCCAAAATAATTCTCTGTGGAGTTGCATCACGTTTGGACTTCGTTTGGTATGGATTTTCTGCGATACAAAAACAGGCAACAAATAGGAACTGACACTGGGCACTGGATAAGTAAGTTAGTCCAAATAAATCATATAAAAAGTTGCCAAAAGTATGTAAAAGTTGAATAATATTGGCATGAAACAATAAAAAATTATAGATACGATGGAGATGTATCAGCATCCCCAAGCTTAATTCCTGCTCGTCCTCGAGGAGGTAAATGATAAAAAAGATATTTTTTGTTGTGGAATGCTACCTATCATTAGCTTGATCATATATCTAGTCATGGCATGAATATTAAGACACAAGTGATTCAAAGCAATAGTCTATAATTTGACATAAAGACATCAATACTTATGCATTGATACGTCCCCAACGTGTCTATAAATTTTTATTGTTCCATGCTATTATATTATCTGTTTTGGGTGTTTAATGGGCTTTACTATGAACTTTTATATTATTTTTGGGACTAACCAATTAACCGGAGGCCCAGTGCAAATTGCTGTTTTTTGCCTATTTCAGTGTTTCGTAGAAAAGGAATATCAAACGGAGTCCAAACGGAATGAAACCTTTGGGAGAATCATTTTTGGAACAAACGCAATCCAGGAGACTAGGAGTGGACGTCAAGGAAGCAACGAGGTGGCCACGGGGGTGGGGGCGCGCCTCCACCGACCTACTTCTTTCGCCTATATATACTCATATACCCCGAAAGCATCCAGGAGCACCATAGATCAGGAGTTCCACTGCCGCAAGCCTCTGTAGCACCAAAAACCAATCAGGACCCTGTTCCGGCAGCCTGTCGGAGGGGGGATGCATCACCGGTGGCCATCTTCATCATCCCGGCGCTCTCCATGACGAGGAGGGAGTAGTTCTCCCTCGGGGCTTAGGTATGTACCAGTAGCTATGTGTTAGATCTCTCTCTCTCTCTCTCTCTCTCGTGTTCTTGAGGTGGTACGATCTTGATGTATCGCGAGCTTTGCTATTATAGTTGGATCTTATTATGTTTCTCCCCCTGTACTCTCTTGTAATGGATTGAGTTTTCCCTTTGAAGTTATCTTATCGGATTGAGGCTTTAAAGATTTGAGAACACTTGATGTATGTCTTGCATGTGCTTATCTGTGGTGACAATGGGATATCACGTGATCCACTTGATGTATATTTTGGTGATCAACTTGTGGGTTCAGTGACCTTGTGAACTTATGCATAGGGGTTGGCAGACGTTTTCATCTTGACTCTCCGGTAGAAACTTTGGGGCACTCTTTGAAGTTCTTTGTGTTGGTTGAATAGATGAATCTGAGATTGTGTGATGCATATCGTATAATCATGCCCACGGATACTTGAGGTGACATTGGAGTATCTAGGTGACATTAGGGTTTTGGTTGATTTGTGTCTTAAGGTGTTATTCTGGTATGAACTCTAGGATAGATGGAATGGAAAGAATAGCTTCGTGTTATTTTACTACGGACTCTTGAATAGATCGATTAGAAAGAATAACTTTGAGGTGGTTTCGTACCCTACAATAATCTCTTTGTTCGTTCTCCGCTATTAGTGACTTTGGAGTGACTCTTTGTTGCATGTTGAGGGATAGTTATATGATCTAATTGTGTTATTATTGTTGAGAAAACTTGCACTAGTGAAAGTATGAAACCTAGGCCTTGTTTCAACGCATTACAATACCGTTTTCGCTCACTTTTATCATTAGTTACCTTGCTGTTTTTATAATTTAATATTACAAAAACCTATATCTACCATCCATATTGCACTTGTATCACCATCTGTTCGCCGAACTAGTGCACCTATACAATTTACCATTGTATTGGGTGTGTTGGGGACACAAGAGACTCTTTGTTATTTGGTTGCAGGGTTGTTTGGGAGAGACCATCTTCATCCTACGCCTCCCACGGATTGATAAACCTTAGGTCATCCACTTGAGGAAATTTGCTCTTGTCCTACAAACCTCTGCACTTGGAGGCCCAACAACGTCTACAAGAAGAAGGTTGTGTAGTAGACATCAAGCTCTTTTCTGGCGCCGTTGCCGGGGAGGTGAGTGCTTGAAGGTATATCTTTAGATCTTGCAATCGAATCTTTTAGTTTATTGTTTTATCACTAGTTTATTATATTAAACAAAACTACAAAAAAAATGGAATTGAGGGTGCCTCATATGCTTCATCTTTTTAATGTCTTCCGTGAAAATAAGGATTCCAATAATTGTGCTCAATTGCTAGAGGAAGAATGCATTAAAATGTTTGGCACTAAATCTTTTAATGATGAGCATGATTGCAATGTTGTTAGTATGAATTCCTTGAATATCCATGAAGCTAATGATATGCAAAACCACAATCTTGGGGACGCTATGTTTGATGAAGATGATACTTTTGTTCCCCAAGTTTTGATGAGCAATTTTATTTTGATGATAGCATGCCTCCTATTTATGATGATTATATTGATGAAAGTGGGTTTGAAAAAGTGTCAACTTTAGGAAGTAATGATCCCACTATTTTGGATGGTGTTGAATCTTATTGTGATAATTATGAGAGTGGATTTGGAGAGGTCATGACTTTATTTAGTGATGAATCCACTATTTCGGAAGAGGTTCCAATTGATTATGAGAACAAAGTTGCGATCTACGATGATTATTGTGATGACTTGTATGCTATTAAGAATAATGATAACCATGAAACTTGTCATCATGATTTTTCACATGATAATCATTTTGTTGAGTTTGCTCCCACTACTATTCATGAGAAGAAATTTGCTTATGTGGAGAGTAGTAAATTTTCTATGCAAGTAGATCATGAAAAGAATGCTTTATGTGCTGGTTATATGGTTCAATTCATTCATGATGCTACTGAAAATTATTATGAGAGGGGATCATATGCTTCTACATATTGCAATAATATCAAGTTTCCTCTCTATGTGTTGAAAATCTTGAAGATTTGCTTGTTTTGTCTTCCTATGCTAGTTGATAATTGTTCCCATAAGTTGTTTGCTCACAAAATCCCTATCATAGAAAGTGGGTTAGACTTAAATGTTTTAGTCATATTTTTCATGATGCTCTCTTTATGTTTCAATTCTTATCTTTTATGTGGGCATCATTTAAATCATCATGCCTAGCTAGGGGCGTTAAACGATAGCGCTTGTTGGGAGGCAACCCAATTTTATTTTTGTTCTTTGCTTTTTGCTACTGTTTAGTAATAAATAATTCATTTAGCCTCTGTTTAGATGTGTTTTTATGTTTTAATTATTGTTTGTGCCAAGTAGGACCTTTGGGAAGACTTGGGTGAAGTCTATACGATCTTGCTGTAAAAAACAGAAACATTTGCGCTCACGAGATTAGCTGCCATTTTTTACTGGAGAGTGATTTCAGGTTGATTCTTTTTGAATATGATTAATAGAAAAATTCCTCACGTCCAAAAATTTATTTTTGAATTTTTGGAGTTACAGAAGTATTCGAATGATACAGATTACTACAGACTGTTCTGTTTTTGACAGATTCTGTTTTCTATGTGTTGTTTGCTTATTTTGATGAATCTATTAGTAGTATAGGAGGGTATGAACCATAGAGAAGTTTTAATGCAGTAGATATTACACCAATATGAATTTAGAATGAGTTCACAACAGTTCCAAAAGTGGTGATTTATTTTCGTATACTAACGGAGCTTACGAGTTTTCTGTTAAGTTTGTGTTGTGAAGTTTTCAAGTTTTGGGTAAAGATTCGATGGACTATGGAATAAGGAGTGGAAATAGCCTAAGATTGGGGATTCCGAAGGCACCCCAAGTTAATATTCAAGGACAACCAAGAGCCCAAGCTTGACGATGCCCCGGATGGCATCCCCTCTTTCGTCTTCGTTCATCGGTAACTTTACTTGGAGCTATATTTTTATTCACCACATGATATGTGTTTTGCTTAGAGCATCAATTTATTTGTTAGGTTTGCTTGCTGTTATTTAGAATAATGTTTTTCATCTTTTATTTTAATAAAAGTGGCAATGATAGCCTTTTCCATGCTTATTTTGCAAGTATACTTGTTGCTGTTTGAAAACAGAAATTTATCGATGTTGCAAAAATTCCCTAGGAAAGTCAGAATGTGGTAAATTGTTGAAACTTTTTGCAGAATAAGCTCTGATAAATTTTATACAGTGTAGTATTTCTCTCATAATTTTTGGAGTTAGGGAAGTATGATGAATCTTGCATTCTATACAGACTATACTGTTTTGGCAGATTGCTGTTATGTTTGCACTGTTTGCTTGTTTAATGATTATATTTGAGGATAGGAGTATTAAATATGCAGAGGCATTTAGTATGCAATGTTGAATAATAATTTTAGTGATTTGCTAAAGTAGACAATGATAAGGTTTTTGCATTGGTTTATACTAACTTATCTCACGAGTTCTTGTTGAGTTTGGTGTGGATGAAGCTTTCGAGATTTTGGAAACCGAGATATAAAAGGAATTAAGGAGACACAAAAGCTCAAGCTTGGGGATGCCCAAGGCACCCCAAGATAATATTTCAAGAAGTCTCAAGCATCCAAGCTTGGGGATGCCCCGTTAGGCATCCCACCTTTCTTCTTCAACAATTATCGGTTAGTATCGGTTGAGCCTAAGTTTTTGCTTCTTCACATGATGAGTGCTATCCTTGAAATTTTGTTTTATTTTGTTTTGCTTGCTGTTTGAATAAAATACCAAGATCTAAAATTCTAAAATGTTAGAGAGTCTTCACATAGTTGCATAATTATTCGACTACCCGTTGGTCTTCACTTATATCTTTCGGAGTAGTTTGTCTTTTGCTCCAGTGCTTAACTTATATTATTCTGAGCGTCTTTAGAACAACATGGTAATTTGCTTTGGTTAAAAAATTTAGTCTTAATATGATGAGCATCCAAGATAGGTATAATAAAAACTTTCATATAGAGTGCATTAAATACTATGATAAATTTGATACTTGATAATTGTTTTGTGATATAAAGGTGGTAATATTAGAGTCATGCTAGTTGGGTAACTATGAAATTGAGAAATACTTGTGTTAAAGTTGGCAAGTCCCATAGCATGCACGTATGGTGAACGTTGTGTGACAAATTTGAAGCATGGGGTGTTCTTTGATTGCCTTCCTTATTTGTGGAGGTCGGGATCGCGCGATGGTTAACTCCTACCAACCCTTCTCCTAGGAGCATGCGTAGTAGTACTTTGCTTCGAGGGCTAATAAATGTTTGCAATAAGTATGTCAGTTCTTTATGACTAATGTGAGTCCATGGATTATACGCACTCTTACCCTTTCGCAATTTGCTAGCCTCTACGGTACCGTGCATTGCTTTCTCACCTTGAGAGTTTGTGCAAACTTCGCCGGTGCATCCAAACCCTGTGATACGATACACTCTATCACACATAAACCTCCTTATATCTTCCTCAAAACAACCACCATACCTACCTATTATGGCATTTCTATAGCTATTCCGAGATATATTGCCATGCAAAACAAGCTCCATCATTGTCATATTGCTTTGCATGATCATGTAGTTGACATCGTATTTGTGGCAAAGCCACCTTTATAATTCTTTCATACATGTCGCTCTTGATTCATTGCATACCCCAGTACACCACCAGAGGCATTCACATAGAGTCATATTTTGTCCTAAGTATTGAGTTGTAATTCTTGAGTTGTAAATAAATAGAAGTGTGATGATTATCATTATTAGAGCATTGTCCCATGTGAGGGAAGGATGATGGAAGCAATGATTCACTCACAAGTTGGGATGAGTGTCCGGACTTCATGAAAAATAAAAGAGGCCAAAGAAGCCCAAATAAAAAAAGAGGCCAAAGAAGCCCACCAAAAAAATGAGACAAAAAGAGAGAAGGGACAATGTTACTATCCTTTTACCACACTTGTGCTTCAATGTAGCACCATGATCTTCATGATCGAGAGTCTCCTATGTTGTCACCTTCATATGCTAGTGGGAATTTTTCATTATAGAACTTGGCTTGTATATTCCAATGATGGGCTTCCTCAAAATGCCCTAGGTCTTTGTGAGCAGGCACTACAAAAAAAAGACACATCCGTGACATTTTGGGCCAAACGAAAAAAAAATTCTGTCATACATATGACACTTCTATGACGATAATTGTGACAAAACCCAGTATCATCATAGATGTGGTGGGCTCCTACTTATATGACAAAAATCATGACAGAAAATGGGCTTTTTGTCCTGGGCGGGCCGGAGACGCAGCTACATGACATTCTTTGGGCCGTCCATGACGGAAAAAACCGTGGTAGAAGCGAGGGCGAGGAAAATTTCGGGAGTTCCTGTTACGGTGGGAGGTCGGGGCGGCGATCGCGCTGCTTCTCGTACACGTATCTTGGCGTGTGTGCGGCGTTAGCTCTAATCGAACCCGAAGCGAGGCATTGGGCTCTAATCGAACCCGGCGATTGCCTGCGAACTCTACGCGTTATTGAACCCGAGTGATGGATCGATGGTCATTAATCGAACTCGATCGAGGATTCTTCGCTCTGCGCTAATCAAGTCGATCGATTGGATGAGCAAAGTGGCGTTGTGGGGGGGGTTGGATGAGCGATGGCGATGGCGTTGCCTCTAGATGAACAGACCCGTGGTGTGGAGGCTAGATGAGCGATGAGCGGTGGAGGGGTCCCCATGGAGGGTGGTTGAGCAGGACCCGTGGTGTGGAGGGCTGGATGAGCAGAGAAGCGATGGAGGGTGCTCGTGGAGGGTGGTTGAGCAAGAGCTGGTGGAGTAGCGTGCGGTGGAGGCTGGATGAGCAGGGCCCGTGGAGCTCGAGGAGGTCGACGGTGGAGATGAACAAGATCCGTGGAGTCCGTTTTGCGATCGCCACACCCTCCCGATGAACAGGACCCCGTTTGATCGTGGCGCTCCAACACAAGTGCGTTTAAATGCAGTCGATGCGCCACACCCTCCCAATCAACAGGACCCCCGTTTCGACCGTAGGATGTCCGTTTCGTCCATTTTGCGGTATGCCACACCCCTCCCGATCAACAGGACCCCTGTTTCGACCGTAGGAGGTCCGTTTCCTCTGTTTGGTGGTACGCCACACCTCTCCCGATCAACAGGACCCCCGTTTCGACCGTAGGAGGTCCGTTTCCTCTATTTTGCGGTACGCCACACCCCTCCTGATCAACAGGACCCTGTTCTGAACGTAGGAGGTTCGTTTTCTCCATTCTGCGGTACGCTAGGCCTCGTTTCCATCGCCTATTCTGTCCAAGCCCTCCCGATGAACACAACCATGCATTCCGTTTCGACCCAGCCGGTTGGCTCCCCATGAACACGACGACGATGTTGTTTCTCCGTTCAGACCCAGCCATGTACGTATGCGCGAGTAGGCATTCGAGACCCTACCCGTATGTACGTACGTGGCCGTATTTTCTTTCTTGCACCCTGGTCGTTGTACGTACATGTACATGCTACGTGCGCGCCTCTACTACGACACGTGCACGCCTCTACAATGACCAGTATATATGTACGTACATGTTCACGCACCGAATGACAGCGCTTCGTGCGCTTGACCAGTGGGTCCCGATCGAGCACTTCCTTACTGCGAAGATGTAGCCGGTGGGTCCCAGCGATCGGGGTGAATCGTTTTTTGCTTGGGGCGCACTTCCTTGCATGCGAAGATGTAGCTGGTGGGTCCCAGCGATCGAGCAAAGGAATCGTTTTTTGCTGAACGCACTTCCTTTGCGAAGATGTAGCTGGTGGGTCCCAGCGATCGAAGCGAATCATTTTTTGCGGACGCACTTCCTTGCGTGTGAAGATGTAGTGGTGGGTCCAAGCGGTTAGGGGAATGTTTTTTGTGAAATCGGTGGCTTTGTCTGGTGGGTCCCTCGCCGTCGTGGAGGAATCATTATTTTGCGGCGTAATAAGGAGGCACTTCCTTGCTGCGGCCGTGGACCCGGTATCGACCTCTCCACGTCTGATCCATGTCCGATGGAAGACGTTCCTTGACCACATTGACCACGCCGCGCTGAGAGCACCAAGGCGGTGGACGACGGCGAGGCCTAGGAAGGGGACGAGTCGGAGCCGGGGAAGACGCAGCAGTGGATGCCCACGCGAAGAGGAGCACGAGGGTTCACTGGTTCGGCTGCGGTGTGAGCCTGTTGTCGCCACAGAATAACAGGGGGTGTGGGTGAGTAGAGGGATGGCCTGGCCAGCGATGGGAGTAGTACGGGGCGGTGAGGCCTCCAGCGCATCCAACCGCCACGGAGGCGGAGCACGCGCAAGACCGGCGCTGGTTTGGTAATTTGGAGCAAGAAGACCAGAAGTTGAAGAAGCAGTACGGCCGTTGGATGAACATCGTACGGTAACAGGAGCTAGAATCGTTCATATTGACTAAGTTGACAAAGCCCTCCATCCCCATCAACTTGGTAGGCCCACAAGTCAGCCTCCCACTATCCTGGGTTCCATCTGGCAGGGGGAGTATTCATTTTTTTGTGCGTAATAAGGAGGCACTTCCTTGCGTGTGAAGATAGTTGGTGGAGTCGACATGTCGTGAGAGCACGCGTTTTTTGCGAAATCTGAGAGGCCCTTCCGATGGGTCCCAGATGTCAGGTGGAGGAATCATTATTTTGCGCGTAATAGGGAGGCATTTCCTTGTGTGCGGCCGTGGACCCAGCAGTCAGCTTCTCCATGCACAGTCTACTTCCGATGGTGTCGTTTGTTGACCACGTTGACCATGCCGCGCCGAGCACATCCAATGTGGTGGACGACGGCGAGGCCCCGGACAGCAACGAGCCTGAGATGGGAAGACGCGGGAGTAGAGTCACAGACGGAGAGGTGTACGAGGGTTAGCTGGTTCTAGTGCGGTGTGGTTCGGCAGTCGGTGGAGAAGAACAGGAGGCATGGAGGGGTGGAGGGATGGCCTGGCCAACGGTGGAGTAGTGCTTCATAGCGAAGCGTGCTAAGCAGAGCTGCTAGCAGCAGGAGGTGGGAGGTGGTCCCGGCGGCGCTGGAGAAAGAAGACGAGAGATTGAAGATGGATGCCGGTCGTTGGATGTAAATCCAACGGCTAACATGTCAGAATCATTTGTTGACTAAATTGACAACGACTTGCGTTGTCTTCGACCTATTGGCCCACATTTCAGCCTCCAAAAATGTGGCACGTATTCAACCCATTTTTTCAGAATTTACAGTCTTTTTTTTGCGCGGTAGAATTTACAGTCAATTTGATCTTTTTTTTTTGAATTACAGCCATTAGTTGGGCTGGGTGAACAAATAATGTAGCGCCCATGCGGCCCATTTATTCTATTTCCTAAAAAATTACAGGCCATTTGCACTTTCTCGAAAACACGATTTTGCTGGGCTGATTCTAATTATAATGTTGGGTTGGGCCAGCAATGTTATCAAAAAACTAAAAGGGGCTGGGCATTTTGTTATGAATATATTTAAATAATAAGTGATATTATTACATTCGTCCTTAAATCTTACCAAGCTTTTGTACACAATCACTAGGATTTTCGTGCCAAAACAATCCAGGATTTTATTTGTTAAGTAATTATTTTTATAAGTTGATAAGATGTGGGATATTGTTTTCTTACATATGTAAGTATCTATTAAATGTATGATGATAATAAAAATAATATATAATAACATATAAAATTATTTAAATATATATAATATAGTTAGAAGGGAAACATAAGTTGGACCTGGCGTTCCAATTCTTATATAGAGAAATAGAACAGACCTCTGCGTTTTCTTCAAAAAAATACATAAATTGGGCTGCCAAAAATAAAACCTCGGATGGGAGGTCCATAGGCCGGTCGATACATGACGGCCCTAAGAAAATACAAATAGGCCTATGGACCTCCCATCCGAGGTCGTGGGCTGCGCATGTGAAAAATAAAAGCCTAGACGGGGCAGCCCAAAACCACGTCCAACACTTGCCAAAACTTCGTCCCTCGTTTTCTCGTGTTTACTTTTCGACATTGTGTGGGCATTTTGACTGTCATCATATGAAGATGTGCTATGCATGAATGTTGATCAGCATGATGTTAACTGGCTGGTAGTTCCATTTTCGACCATGAATAAAACTTCCAACATGATGTTAACCCTGTTTGAATAGGCCGTGTTAATATAAATGCTCTGCCTCTGAAAGTTGCAGCTTATTATCTGAAACTAAACTTGCAGTTTCTTATCTGAAACTGAAACTTGCAGTTTCTTCTTTGAGAGTCACATTGTCTGCACTTTTATACTCCTATGAAACTACATTTTTTTAACTGCTAAAAATAGATCTCTAGAATTCATAAAATACTTCATATGCTCAATACTGCAAATCTGAAATTCAAAAGACATTCATATTTGAAAGTACTTTCAAAATATACAACACAAAAACCAATTCACAACATGCAAATACTGACAACCCTAAGCTCCTCCTGACAATTCACAACCTGCCCGACTATTGGGCAGGGGGGGCAGCCCCTTCCTATTCCTCGGCGGCAGACAGCTGCCCCGTGAGACGATGTGAATGGTGAGGGAGACGATGGCGGGGAAGCGTCGTCGGGCCAACTTCTTTTCTCCTCTTACAGTTGGGTTCGGTCGACGAAGACTCCACCGGCTCGCTCTGGCAGGACACCCTCACAAACGGCACTCTGTGGATGCTCGATCCTTCAATCTCTGGTGGATGCTCCATCTGGGATCGATACTCCCACCACCGCTCCCTCACGATCGGATTCGGTGAATCAGTTTGCTCTATGGCCCAGAGGAGCAGCTCTATGTACTCCGGTGCGACTCCCTCCAGGAGTATCGCCGCCTTTTTGCTCTGTTGCAGATATTTGGCCATGGATGTCGCCGTCGCCGCTAGTTGGTCCTTGTTGTCAAACCAAGACTGTATCTCCAACATCCTAGCTAGCTTCACAGGGTCGCCGTCTGTGATCCTCACGTATCGGTTGTACTCCTCCATCGATCTACTTCTCCACAGCACCTTCACTCACCGGCGGTGGTTTTTGAATGGAAGAGGAGAGGAGCAGCGCTGGTTTTGGTTTAGAACGGGAGAGGAGCGATGTTGGTTTTGGACTAGAACAGGAGAGGAGCCGCGCTGGATTTAGATTGGAACAGGAGAGGAGCGGCGGTGGTTTAAGAGGAGAAGAGCGGAAGAGCGGCGCTGGTCTTGGAAGTATTTTTTTTGTTGTTTTGCGTATTTTGGGTCAAAGTTTGACCACGTACTGTATTTGACAAGCAAAATGTTAATGCATGTCACCAAAAATTGTATCGTTTGGTTCGTATCTGAATGTACTTTCAAATTATATTATTTTTGCAACGTATAACATATATTTTATGTGCAAAAATCATGGTCAATTATGACCCAGAATAAAAGGGAGACTAGTTAATGTGGGGTCGCTTTCTTAATTGAAGGGTAAATTGACTTTGATTTTGATCCATTCACAGCGCACCGGCCCTCTCGTCCAATCCTAAATCGCTGCCGCGCGCTCCTCTCCCTCTTCTCCATTGTAAAACCACCTCCTCTCCTCTCCATCATCTCCATTCCAAGACCACCGTCTCGCCTCTCCCTCTTTTGATCTTCTCCATTGAAAAACCACCTCCTCTCCTCTCCATCATCTCCATTCCAAAACCACCTCCTCTCCTCTCCATCATCTCCAGTCCAAAACCACCGTCTTGCCTCTCCCTCTTCTGATCTTCTCCATTGCAAAACCACCTCCTCTCCTCTCCATCATCTCCGTTCCAAAACCACCGTCTCGCCTCTCCCTCTTATGATCTTCTCCATTGCAAAACCACCTCCTCTCCTCTCCATCATCTCCATTCCAAAACCACCGTCTCGCCTCTCCCTCTTCTGATCTTCTCCATTGCAAAACCACCTCCTCTCCTCTCCATCATCTCCATTCCAAAACCACCGTCTCGCCTCTCCCTCTTCTCTATTGCAAGACCACCGTCTCTCCTCCCATATTCCAAAGCTAGCACCGGACCACTCAGAAGGACATCTATGGAGAGGATGCAGCAGCAAATCAGGCAGATCGCCGGCGGTGACCAGGCAAAGTTAGCCAGGTTGAAGGAGATCCTTAGTTGGTTTGACAATGAGTGGGAGATTTCGAGGATGGTGCGGGCCATGTGGCAATGTATGCGAAAGAGCGAGACAGCGGCGATGAGGGCGGCGATGTACATGTACTCCTCGGCGGCAGTCATAGCGCAGTCCTCCGAGTTCATCGAGTATCTCCTATGGGCGATGGAGCAGATAGATTCGCCCGAGGCGATAGTCAGGCGGAGGTGGTGGGCGTACAGGTCGAAGGTCGAGCACCCAGAGGATAAAGAATTGATCAAGTATGGTGTGCCGTTCGTGAGGATGCAGAGCCAGCCGGAGCCACAGGATTATTCGTTCCCCCACCGCAAGAGGAGGCCGGATCGCGCGACGTCGCTTCCCCGCCGTTCTCCACGGTTCCCTCGACGCTCGCCTCGTTTCAACAGCAGCGGTAGGGTTTAAGGTAAGCTTCGCACTAACCTAATCTTCCACCTGCTCATGCTTACAATCAGTGTGACAGCTAATGAAAATCATGCTTAGAAACAGTCTCCGAGTACTACGCCAATCACCCTAAAATAGCTCAGGACCTTTGGGTCAAAGTTGTGACACAGTGTACAAATAAAGAAAAATAGATTGGTGCTTCTTTGAGAAAAGAGTACTCCCTAGAAAACTGCCAATATAAGCTACTAGTATTTGGTTAGAGGATTTCTTTGCCGAAAAGATCCGTCCACGAGAGCGCCACACATCCCACTCGGTGGTGGTGGATGCCAATCGTGCATGCAACATGGTTGGTGTCGGTAATTTTTACTTGGCACACCTCGCACTCTGCATATATGCCGGTTCCATACATACATTTGTGCAGTTCCACTAAAATGCAGCTGAATAACCCTGTTTGCACAGATAATGAAAAAGCATGATTACATTATAGTGGCACTAGTTGGTGAAACACACAAAATAAATAGAAGAAAATATTGTGATAGTATCATAGTATGCCATCTTTGCGAGGCAAGATGGGCCTACTGACGCCATATCTGATGCGCCTCATCTTGGACATCGTCCCAAGTCTCCCAGATACACCTTACGCGAAAGATGAACATCAGTGTACAACGGTAGTAGAAGGAGGCGCCTTGAGACATTCAAATCTCTATTTTTGTACATATCAACTAAAATTAAGCACCCCAGTTTGCAAAAACGCTTAAACATTAACAATGGGACTAGTTGATGAAACATACATTAACAAAGAGAAGCACTTTCTTTATCTACATTGGAAATGAAATGATAGAGATGACACTCGCTCTATTTTAAGCTGTATTATTACTTTATTTTATCGGTGACACTAGGGTTGAGCGGTGGCAAACGAGGTGTACCGCGTCGCAAGGATGGAGGCAGGGGTGCTTAGGCGGGATCTTTGAAGCTGGCTCTTTCAGTCATCAACATGGATGATTCAATTCATGGGACTTTTTGGTGCAGTTCACTTAAAATGAAGCAATGTCCCGTGAGCTAGCAGATTCTTCTTCAATTTTTTTTTAAGAAAAGAGCTCCAGCCCCGGTTCCATTTCCATCAGAAAACGAAACCCACAGAGCTTCTTCTTCATTAATTGCAATAAAATTGAGCAACATCAAGGTTGGTTGTGAAGCTCCTGGAATGCTCAACTATAATTTGGATATCATTTGTGCAGTTCAACTAAGATCGAGCGTGAAATGTATATCTCTATTTGCACAAAAAAGGTGGAAAGGAGGGTGACTAACAAGTGATGAAACATGCATCAAATGAAAAGAAGCATGTTCCTTATCTGAATGGCAATCCTACAAGGACAGTAGCAATTTCTAAAGTAGTGGCATTGCTAGATATTAGTGTGGGCATTAGGATTTACTATGACAACCATTAAATACGACATTACTTTGGGCACGGGAGAGTAGGCGGACCAGGACAGTTGCATTTCTAACGAAAATAACCAACTTATCTCAATGGGAAATCTTAGCAGGACATGTAAAGAAGTGCCATTGATTCATATTACTAGAGGCATTACATTGAAAACAACATTGGTTTAACGTGTCCTTACTTTTAATAGTGTGACTGCTACATTTTACCAGTGGCATTACATAAGAGTGGCTCGGGGCAACAAACATCAGAACGGGATATCTGGGTTGGTCCCATTTTTTTCGGTATAGCCACCTCATACTGTGTGAGGCTAGCAAATCTAGTGCTGGACTTACTTTGTTGACTTGTCCCCCAGTCCCCACTTTCTTTCCTTTTTCAACCAATAGATCGGGTTTATATTGAGTTTGTACTGCGTTTCCCTTTATTTCCCTATTAGACCTAGAGACCAGTTGGATAGCCAGTCTCTGCTACTTTTCACCCCCATTATTTCCTCTTTCGACCAAGTCCTAGATTCAGGTAACAAATCCTCCCCCACCCCCACCCTCTTTCTTCCTTGTTTGAACCAAGTAGTACTAGATTTAAGTGCATGAACTAGTTTTACCTCTTAAACATAAAAAAATTAGGTGGTTTCCGAACAGCCGATCGATCCTATCTACGAGGGGGGCTGAGAAATAGTAAAAGATACAAATGCAGCGATGTCAGGAGCTCGGGAAGTAGAGAAAGGCCAGTTTTGAAGGAAGTTATACCTGATAGTCGCCGGGATGTCGCTAGGTGGACGGCAGGAGGCCGGATTTGCCTACACTACGGTAGTGAGAAGAAGGGGTTGGAGGCCCTCCCTCGCCAGCGGTGCTTTGGAGAGAACGGCAAGGCAGGCTGATCGGGATGCACCCAGCAGTGGGTAAGAGCCGTCGCCGAGGACGACCACGTGAATGTTGCACCTTCTCACCTTCCCCGATGGAGAGGATCCGGCTGGATATGTGACCAGCGGTGAGCAGAGAGAGAGAGAGTGTGGCCACCGCTGTCATGTTTAGATCTGGAGAGGCCGAGATAGTGTGAAGAGAGCAACACTAGCAAGCAAGCGCGGAGGCTCCTGCCTATATAGTGGAGTAGTACTAGTTTTCTTTTGTATACCGGAGCCGGCTTAACCTCGTCAATGACTGTCGAAAAGTCTTCATGCACATGGCCCGGAGGCACAGTTGTCGTCATTTTGATCTGAAGCGCCAGATTATAACATATAACATGAAAAAATGCCACATGACAAGAAATCATAACCTCACTGCCCAAAGGAGACAACATGAATCCCGACGGACAAACTAGACGAGGAACAAAGCTCAAATTAAAGATAAACTCGTAGAAAAGGGGCCCGTCGATAGATGTCCTAATTAACATAGCCGGCTTGACCTAGATGGCAGCCGAGTAGTCACTGTTCGTGCATGTGCCCCCAATGACTAGCCCAACTCAGTTGTCGCTGTTTAACCCTCGCAGTGATCCGAAGCACATGACACCTAATTTTGCGAGATGACAAGAAACCTTTTTTTAGATTTCTCACCACAACTACAGCCATGTACAACACAATCTGCACGATATGTAGACGATAGCCAATCCAGGCGTGTCTGCTGGAGTCTGGTCACATGCATGGACGAACTGATCTTCCGTGTCTGGCAGGGATCATCCAGGCACCAACGTAGTACAACACTTCTCTAGTACTATCACTCGTCTCCCTCTTCTATTAAGTCACCCGACTTGCGGGGCCGGGGAGTGTGCCTATGGTGGGTTCTCAATTGTCGTCCCACATGTGTATGTGAACGCAATATGACGCGTGTTCCATTCGGAGAGCAGCGTGCCAGACCGACCGACCGTCTGGGGTGCGACGCGAACGCGACGGGCGTGTTGTATACTCTGTACATGTGTACCACCGTTTTCTAGACGCTTTGCTCCATGGCGCGGGCGCAATCCATGGATACAAAATTAGTATACTATATACTATTTAAAAGTCGAGGGCGGGGCTTTTCCTGCGCGGTAGGCGGCGGGGCAGTTCCGCCTAGTCGGTTCGACAAAGACGCGAGAAGACGAGGGAGTAGGCTGCTGCAAACGTAGGGCTGTGTGATTTGACAGCAAGTTACTGCTGGACAGGTGGGGCCCCGTGATTTGACTTGCCATTATCATTTTAACTGCGGCGCTACTACCGGCTTGTGTCTCCCGATTCCTGACCACCTCCGTACAGGTGCCTCTCCCAATGCTCCGCCATGTAGTAGAGGCTGGCTCTTGCATGAAAGCCCACTTCTCCACTTTTTCCTTGCCTCTCTTTCCTCCACATATGCAAAAATGCCATGTAAAGAGCACTATTGTACTTACTTGCTCCTACAGGTGCTTAAGCTTGCCACATAGGCATAAAATCTGATGTGACAAGTTAATCAAGAAGAGAGAGACTAGTTTGGTGACCCAAGGAAGAAACAGTGCTAAGCGCGTGTACCTAGGTGAAAAGACAATTTTGAGTCTATAGCTAATTGAATGAAGCAAACTTAGCAACACCATTTCATTGGAAGAGGTCACTCCTTGGCAAATGCAATAAATACTAGTACTCCACATGTCCCATAATATAAGAACGTTTTGGCACTACACTAGTGTCAAAAATGTTCTTATATTATGGGACGGAGGAATCTGAAAAAGAGATAGAGAGGAGTAAAAAAATAAACTTATAGCCAACCTTATAGCCAAAACCTTGTTGTAATATGAGTGACTAAGTCATGACTATGTATGACATGCCAACATCAGATAGCCTAATGCACCGTGTTAAATCTCCAAGAAGCGACCGCATGGCGCGAAGCGACGGTCGTGGTAGGCGCGACCATGATACGGGTTGCTGGCAGCGCTTGGATCTGAGATCAAACGGTTGCATGCTAAGTTGCTGAAAATTTGCAGAATAACCCTCCAGGATAGGATATTCACCCACAGGTCTAGAATCACGCCATGCAACCGTTCGATCTCAGATCCAAGGGCTCTCGGAAGCCCGTATCATGGGAGAATGGAAAGCCACTACCCTGCCGTTCGCTTCCTGGCAGTTCGCTCCTACTCGTCCCCACACGTCCTTTAATACTACGGCGGTTCGCTCCTAGTCATCCCGTCCATTCACATTATGACAGTTCCACTAATCCTAACCCTCCTCCCAAATCCATGGCGTCCCAAATCTCCTCGATCGGCGGTGAGTACAAGGTTAGAACCATCACTGGCGATGAGTTCGACATCATCTACACCCATTCTTCTGCGACGGTGAAAGGATGCCTTTCTCGCTTCAGACGCATGTTCGAAGACTCACATGATGAGTGGGTCGCTGAGCTAGACGTTGAGTACACCACAGTCCTGGGACGAGAGAAGGATCTAAAGGACGAAGAAAGGAAGAAGCCCGCCGTGATCCAGGTTTGCGTGCATGACTTTGCTTGGTCTACCACATATGCCATGCCGACGTTGAGTGCCAGGATTTTAAGGACTTCCACGAGAGCAACCTAGTCAAATTCGTTACTGTAGAGTTTGGTAATGACAAAGAAGTCCTGCATCGGATAGGCCTCGTTGTAGGCAACACCTTCGACCTCCAGAAGAATCGGCTGGTGTCCTCTCGTCAGCCTTCAATGCTGACCCTGGCAGGAGCCATGGTTCATCCTTCGTACGGTAAACTGGAGAAATCTCCATACACATCTCATCGTCATGCATGGCAGTGGAATGTACTAGATATATAACACATCCACTATGCTGCAATGGATGGCTACCTTTGTTTCAATATCTACAAGGGTTGGATGAAGAGCAATAGCCAAGTTGGCGATTCAAGCAAAGAAGTATGGGCCAAGAGGAAGAGGGACAAGGACGAAGTCGAGGATGTGGACGAGGACTCCGAGTAAGGTGGCAGTGTCGTTGCTCATGGTGGTTCTAATGCAGTGTCTACCGGAATAATTGCAAAGTTTAATTTCAGGTGTGCTTAATTTTATTTGAGCGGTGTGTTGTGCTGAGCCCCCAGCAGAACTATGTTATGTTTCTTCTTGTTACTTTAACTCTTCAGTACGTACATACTAGTATTTCTTACATTTCATCTTTTAGTTGGTATAGTACTACCACTCGTTTCTTCACATTATAAACGTACAATATATATGGCGAACATCATATAGCCAGCAGTTTAGTTGTCAAAGAATTTCAGGGTGCTTAGTTTTGTCAAAGAATTCCAGGGTGCTTAGTTTTATTTGAGGGGTGGGTTGTGCTGGACACCATTATTGTGACTAGCCTTTTTAATAGTACTATATGCATAATTTGGTGACGAGCGCTCTCTATATGTACCATCTTTTTTTTAATTTCAAGTTTTGCTCCATGGCGCAATCCATCGATACTCTTGTTGTACAAAAGTATACATTTTTAAAAGGCTAGAGGCGGGGCAGTCTAGCTTGGTCGGTTTCACGAGAGGCGAGGGCCTTTGTGATTTGACGGCTCATTACTGCTGGAAGGCGGGGCCTTGTGATTTGACTGCTCGTATAAGTGTGCCGACGACCTGATCGAGGAGGAGCAAAGAACCGTGCGGTATACTCAAGTTTTCCACTGTAGTAGTACTGCGACGGAGGAGCACGAAACGCGGCAGCCCACTGCCATATGGCGATAAAAAATGATCTAATTTGCTACTCATGTCATTGTTAGCATTGTTCTATTCATTCCCTCAAAAAAACCATTGTTCTATTCATGCCTCGTAGAGAACATGACACGTGCGGCGAAACACCCGAAGCAAAAGATGAAACAAAGCAGCAAAAGAAGAAGGAAGATTATCACCCCAAATGATCTAATTCGCCACGGAGTCGTAACTGCTTCTTCATCGCCTCCACGACCTCCATCTCCTTGCACGTCTCCTCTGCCATCTTCTTCATTTTGTCCATGACGCGGGATTTCTCGACCCGAGCCTTCATCATCTGTTCCACGGCCGCATTACATACCTTGACAGCAGCTGGGTGCTCGATGCGGAGCTTCGCCAACTCCTCCTTCTGTTCCATGACGAGGGCCTCCAACATCTTCATCGAGGAACTACTATTCTCATGCAGCTTCTTCCAGCCGGCGCTCTTCTCCTTCAACAGGTCGATCTCATGGCAGAGCTTCGCCTTGTCCTCCCGAAGTCACAAGATTTTGCCAGTCGCCTTCTTCTCCGAGGCAATGCTCTTCTTCAGCAGCATCACCAAGCCGTCGGTCAACTCCCCCTGCTGATTGAGCTCAGCGGGCATGTTGTCGAGGCTCTCCTTCAGCAACTCTATCAAGCCTTGGATGAACTCCTTCTGCTTATTGAGATGCTTATTGAGCTGATCGGGCATGCCGTCGAGGGATAACGACTCCAGCTCCACCGGCTCGGCATGTTCGCCTCCGCGGCTAGGGCGCTCCTGGGAGCCATTGCCTGCCCGTGAGAGATCTTTCGAGGTCTCTGCGTGGCAGCGAGCCCTCTCTTTTTTTTCTGCAGCCTTGGTTGCCGCTCCCTTGTTACGAGTAGTTCTCGACCTAGAGCTCTGCTCACCGGCCATGGCAACGACGGACAAAGAAGAAGCACTTATGAGGAGGAAAGGTAGAGTAATTTTCGGTTAGGTAGTTCCCCTTTTTATAACCTAAGTACTAGCACTAGTACTAATACCTGCATAGTGGGAACACGTTCAGGTTTGGTTACGTACTAGTAGGTGTGAGCAGGCTTGAAATGTGATGGGAACAAGGTAAAGATTAATTGATGGTTTTGGTTTGAGGCCGAAACGGCTCCCGATGAGTTTAGCGGAACATAAATTTCAAGTACTACACTGCTCAAATCGTAAATATTATGTTACTGTCAAAAATTGGCACAAAATATGAAGGAGACCAATGGAAGTGCTACTAGCAACCCACGATTTAACTACTCGCATGCGCGCAGTGGAGTAATAATGTCTTTCTTCCACCCTCACGTCCACTCAATTTGCATGCGCTGTATTAATTGACCATCAATGAAGTGAATGACTTTACACGCGTCAAATTATCACATGGGGTGGATCTTGGTACAAAATTGCATCCGTCCGTGTACCCGCGTGTACGTGCGAGGGAATGAGTGCATGCGTGGCGTGCGTGCACATCTTCGCTTCATGCATGTACCGCCAGTATGGCTCAGGGAGGACGAGTACATTCTTCTGGAACCAGCAGCATGTCACTATGATCAATCCACGCAAGGAGGTCGGGACAACGCCTCCACATGTGCCACGTGGCTTCATGGACTGTAAGAGAGACACTGTGTAGCGTGCCATTGGTATTCTAATTTACGTGTTTTGCACATACTCGAAGTACTAGTAAGGTACACGTGCATTGCACGCATTAGATTTTGCAACCAAATTACGAATAAATACCACACTATAGCATGTAAGCTCTGAGTCATATATGCCTGATGTAGCCCTTTGTTTAATTCTTATAGTTCATCTCATTCAAAATCAATTAGTTCTTATAAAAAAGCTAAGAACGCGGGAATAGGAAAAACATGGGATTATAGTGGAATGTCATCTTGAATCCTACATGATTGTACGAGTGTTTGATTGTGCATAGAAAAAACGCAGAATTCTTTCAAAGAGGTTTGAGTGGACGGGATGTTTCCTATGAAATCTAGTGCAAATGAATCATATGGAAAAATTCCTATGGTTGACAATCCTACGAATCAAACAACCAAGATAGGAAAAATTCCTAATGATTAGAATCCTCCAAAATTCCTTTGAGAATCCTTTGAATCAAAGAAGCCCTTAATCTATTTTATGATTCATGGAATTGTGTGTTGTACAGAATAAAGTAAAAACAAATAATGGCAATTCAACTAGAAAAAAAGTTTGGGCAGTTATGATACGGAAGATTCTAGAACAAAAGAGAACCACCGTTGTTTCGAAGTTTGTGCATTATGCTTAAGTTCAACCATGGAGTCTGCTAGATTGTACATGTGGCAAAATCCGGTGGGGGGCTAGAAGATGGTGCGAGGGGCCAAGTGGAGGGAGACTATGAAAGAATGCACAAGTGCGAGATCAATATTTAGAGAGAGGGGCGAACAGGTGCGTTGTTGCATGCAGTGGCGGAGCCATGAAAAATAAATGAGCTAGGGGGCCAAGCATTGCTAATCCTTTACGAGGAGGGTCAATTCAAGAAATTAAACCATTTTAGCAACAATTGTCTAATGATCACATTCATATTAGCCTCGATATATAGTGATGTTAGGGGGGGGGGCAGGGCCCTTACTGCCCCCTGTCTTCACCATTGTGCACGCGTCTAAGAGATGAACCGGAAGGCATGGATGATGAGAGGTGGACGTTGGATATATAATTAATGTGGGTGTATTAGCTATATATGTTAATCCTATATAGAGTGGTATAGATTTATCGATGTGGACGTGGGAAAGAGGGTGAGACCTCACTGGATATATCGATTGATTGGTTTGTGTGGGAAACTATGAAAGACCTAGCTATATACACGCACATACTTAGAGGAACATCGGTCGTTGCGCATGCACGCGTGAGAGATAAAGAATGCCCGATATGATGGAGAGGGGGATGTGTGTGGGTGTGTGCCTTCATGGGAGACCGACCTGAAGAAAAAGATTGCATGCGTGCGATGGATAATGCCGACTGGTAGTGTGTGTGCATGCATGCACGAGAGAAAGTTAGTGGTACAATTATAAAGAGAAGACTACTGTGTGGGTGTAAAAGAATAGGTGAGGTCATAATCAATGTAAAGTTGAATCAAAATATTTGAATAAGAGATCCTGATGTTTGAAACCCATGCATGCATGAATATAACGGAGATCTGTGCGGTGTGGTTTGGAAACGAGCATGTTGTAATGTATACACATTGAACAAGGTCTGACTGATTTGAATTTGAGATACCGATGGAAGACATCATTTGGCCACGTCGCATCCGTGCATGGACACACTATTCTAATTGGAGATGATGGGCGGCTTTCGCATCACATATCTATATCTATACCCCTATATATATATTATATTTTATATTTTTTATCTTGTGTGCAGGTAACTTTAACTTTGAAAGATGGTCATTGGATGAGGCGAATCTGATGGTCCAAAGATGGCAAATTTTAGCACTACTGGCCGTTGGATATCATCTAGATTCCACCATATTTCGCCACATGTATAATCTAGAAGACTCCATGGTTGAACTTAAGCATAATGCACAAACATCAAAGCACAAGCACTTCTTATTTGTTCTAGAATCTTCCGTATCAGAATTGCCCAAATGTTTTTCTACATGATTTGCCATTATTTGTTTTTACTTTATGTCTTACAACGCACAATTCCATGAATCTTAAAATAGATTAGCTTTCTTATAAAAACTAGATGATTTCGAATGAAATGAACTATAAGAATTAAACGAACATCTACATCATGCATATATGACTCAAAGCTTGCATGCTATAATGTGGTATTTATTCATAATTTGGTTGCCAAATCTCATGCGTGCAATGCACGTGTACCTTACTCTAGTCTAAATGGTGTTTGTGTGTGTGTTGTGCGTGTTGAGGTGCACTTTTTTTTTGGTACACGTTAAGCTTGTTGTTTCGCAATTTCAAGCCGCGCCTTGTTATGCCGAAAATTCAAGCTAGCGTCTCTGTCAATCGTGTTGTGAAACTCCCGCCTCTTCAACCCGTGCCTTGTTAGCCCGAAATATTTAAGATATATCTTTGTCTCGTTGTGCTCCGACAACTCCCTCCATCTCAACCCGCGCCTTGCTATTCCGAAATTACAACGCGCGCGAAAACTCCCACCTCCTGTGAAATCCCGACACGCGAAATGCCCGTGGTACCCCTGAACCGAAAGAACCGCCTCAAATCGGTGGGGGTAATTTCATAACTTACCCCACATTTTGGACAAGTGCGTCACTAAGACATGGTTCCCCACTGCCATCCCACCCGCCCACCCATTCGTACACCGAGGCCGCGAAAACCCGGGACGAAACCCCACACCCTGCTCCATCCACCACCCAAGCCTCTTCCCCGACGATGTCATCCACATCAACACTTCGTCGTCCCTCATCGACCGTAGCAGATGAGGATCCGTCGTCGATCTCATCGTCCTGCCGGTTCAGCCACCCCGTCCTCCACCTCCAAGGAGCTGCCCCGATGTTTCCCTCATCTTTTGCGCCACCTCCATTCCCACACCACCGTCTTCACCTGCACCACCGGAAGAGCATCATCATCACTGTTTCCTCGGATGAAGTTGCGGCCTAATCGGCGCCACCAAAGAGGTTGTACACTAATCGCCGCATTTTCTTCTTGATTCAATCTCACGGTGCTGCCGACGCTTGGTCCCGAGCCGACACGGCGCGGCTCCATCCACGGCGGCTTCGCCAGCCATTTCCTCCATGGCGTCGCTCCCTCGGCGGCGACGTCCACATCAGTAGGAGTTGCTGCTGCTTTAGCTCTCGCTCGCGTTGTTGCTCTGCTCTTTCTCTCGGTCCCCTGCCTGGTCTGCTCTTGCTATTGCTCTTGCTCGCACTGCTGCTCTCGCTCTTGCTCTTGCTTGCGATGCTGCTCCAATTTAGCTACACTTCAGTCGACTGAATCGACTTTTGGGTCAGTCGATTTTCAGGGGGTGGGGGGGGGGGCTCGCCGGGGTGAAGGAAGAACCAGCCGCAGCGGGGAGGGGGCTCGCTACAGAGGTACCCCACTGTCTATCTTAGGGTTCAGGATGGGGGCGGTGGTCGCCGGCGTTGGCAGGGCGGTGGCGTGGGGATTGCCAGAGAAAGTTTTCGGGGCGGGCGGGGCGTCGAACCGCCGGCGGCGGGCTGCTGTTTGGCCGGTGGTGGCTGGCGGCTCAGTGGGGTGGAGGTTGAAGATGAACCACATGCCCTTGATTTCGTATCCAAAGGCTGCAAAATTGACTGACCAGAGATGAAAAAGTCAGTCGATCGACGTGTAGCCTCACCTTGCTAGTGCGTTCAGTTTCGACATCAAAATTCAGTTTCGACAGTTAAGTTCAGTTTCCACAGTTAAGTTCAGTTTCGACAGTTAAGTTCAGAGATGAGCAGCTGATGTATTTTACATCTAGCACTTTGTGGTTATGTATTTTACGTCATGTATTGGAGATGCTATTAGAATTCCACTCAGGTTAACATTGTTCGTTGTCTCTCTTGTCCTGCTTCAGCCTCGGCATCGTACAACTCACCGGAGCTGCTCCAACGACGAAACCCTCCATCACAGTGGAGCAGTACCTCCGGCTCCATCTCTAGATGCCTAAGATCTTCTTCCCCTCCTCCAACAGCCAAGTCAGCCGGAGCATCCTCACCGGCCAACCCAATCACGCTAAGATCAACATGGCTTCGCCAAAGAGGTTGTACACTTGTTGCATCTCTTTTTTACTCTACAAGTTATATATTGTCCACTGAGCACTCGTAGTAACGGGAAATACGATTATTTTATCCTACTATATGACAAGCAGTGAGGTACCAGGCAACTTAGCTATCCGTGATGGACTCTCTTGAACACCATCATTATTTATCTCTGCGCGTTTGAGCTGTGCATTTGTCGATGGGCCTGGGAGTTGAGCTAGTATGGCAGTGGCCTTGGTCCAAAGTAATAGAAGTAGCACAAAAACATTTTTTTAGTGCAGGATTTTCCTTGCTCAAGCCTGCCTACTAGAATCGCCAGTGCTTGAAAGGTAAAGTGAATGAAAAACATAGGAATTGGAAAGTTTCCTATGGTACTACTTTTCATGAACTTGGTGCAAAGGAATGGAGCAAAGGAAAAATGTAGGATTTGTTCCTTTAGTGTCTCCTTCAAAGAAAAACCGTAGGAATTCTAATTTCCACTTCTCCTCCTTTTCATATTCCTATTCATCAAGCACAAGACTAAGACATAGTAGCATAATAGCATTATAACCGTACATTTTCTTGTGGTTTGACTTAATCTCACCATGCTTTTTTGCATCCTGTGATCTTCAATTGTTGTGAATCAAACACCCAGTTAGCGAGAAATCCTGTGTTTTAAATTCTCTGTTTTGCATGTGCATTCCTATCCTATTCCTGTCTATTTCCTATCCCTGCATTGTTGGAATCCTCAAATTCAAACAAGCCCTTACTCAATTACTTCTGTTACAGATATGTGTCAAAGAAAACCTTGTGTGGTTTGTCCTGCTCCTACGACGCTGTGTTCCACCCCAGCTCAGCTGCTCCAACGCTGGAAGGGTTCACCACAGCAGGGATTCGCTCTCCAAACTATCTTTCGCCGCCTCAGATCTTCTTGCCCGCCGCCAGCAGCCACGACAACTACATTACCATCATCAACTGAGCAGATGACCTTGAGGACTACACGGGTCCGCAAGAGAGGTCGCACTCTTCCGTGTCTGCTTACGTTATGCATCGCTTAATATGATGACATGCTACATTATCGTCGTGTTCACCTATTAGACTCCAAGTCAGGTCCAAACTAATGCTGAAACTTGAGTTTTAAATGGTTGTGGGGTACATATTGGGGCAGCAATCGATACTATCTGTCTACTATCTGGTTAATCTCCGGTGTCTACTATGAGTTTCATGTTGGGTGCAAACAAACATTAAAGGAGCCATTATCTGTATTTTTAACTAAAGCTATTATCTTTTTGCTATCATTGGTTTTGGGTCTATCCACAGTTTGCTACCATCACTCTGGATTTGTGCATGCACTCCTTACATAATCTCACTATGTTTTATTCCTATGCATGCGGTTATTGTACACAATGGAACTGATCATGTAGAGCAAAAGAGACGAGCCTTGCGTGGCAATAAAATTTCATGCGACGTCGTTCCATGGTGGGCGCAAAGGCAGCCCCCTCCACCCATTTCGGATCGTAATCAAGAGGAAGATAAGCTGTTCGAGGGGGATTCGGAAGGAAGACCACTCCTATTTACCCCATGAGGTCTTCGCTCTAACTTGGCATCTTGATGTTGGTAATATCATGCATATGGTGCCTTGCATTGCTTCTTGTATACATTAAAGATGTCATCTGCTTAGTTTAGACATGCTTTGTGTCAATGCCATCTGTTTAGTTTCTTTATCGTATATGTGAATCATGCAATGCCATCTTGTCTAGCGAGGCATCATATATGTGAATTTTGCAATGCCACCACAGTTATCCAGGTCATCTTATATGTGAATTATATCATGCCATCATTTTTTATTATGTGTTAAATTTGTCAACAATTTTAGTAAATTCAATTACTCTTCCCATGCATCAGCCATTCGACACGGTCATGGAAAAATCTGGAGTGGAAACAAGGTCTTCAGAGCAGACAATGCTATCTGACGAAGCGCATGTCTTCCTGGTTACCGATAGCTCCTCAGAGGAGGATTTGGAGACAGATGACCAGTCATATTCCCCGAGGTGCATGCCCTAACTTGGCAGGGTTATGTTGCTCATATCGTGCGTATGATATCCTGCATTGCTTTGTCATTTGCTTAGTTTAGACATGCTTTGTGTGAATGCCACCTGTTTAGTGTCTAATTACTATATATGTGAATTATGCAATGCCATCTTGTTGCAAGACATTATATATGTGAATTATGCCATGTTATATTGTTACAAGGCATTATGTATGTGAATCATGCAATGCCATGCTGTTTAGGCAAGCGTTGTATATGCGAATTATATCATGCCGTCCTCTTTTTGTATTTCTCATTGCTTTTGTTGACAATGTTTGTATATTCAACTGCTCTTCCTGTGCATCAGCCATTTGAATTGGTGATGGAGAAATCTCGAGTGAAAACAAGGTCTTCGGAGCAGACAATGCTACCTGCTGAAGCAGATATCTTGCTGATTCTGAGATAGCTCTTTAGAGGAGGATTCAGAGGCAGATGACCAGTCCTATTATCCCCCTGAGGTGTATGCTCAAACTTGGTAGGGTTATATTACTCATATAATGAATATGTTGTATTGCAATGCTTAGTTTTTACATCATATACACAATATTGAATGCCATCTCCTTAGTTGACACATCATATATGCGATTGCCCTCTGCTCACTTCCTTAGTATATAAATCATATATTTGAATTATGTCATGTCATGATGTTTACATAGACAGCATGTATCTGAATTATGGCTGCCAACCCATTTTCTAAAGACATAATATAGTTATATCATCTCAACCTGTTTACATAGTCATCATATTTTAAATTATGTCATTCTATCCGTGAATTATATCATGCCATCATGTTTCCATCGACGGCATGTTTGTGATTTATGGCATGCCAACCACTTTAATAGACACATCGTATAGTTATATCATGTCATCTTGTTTACATAGTCATCATATTTTGAAGTATGTCATTCTATCCTGTTTAGTTAGCCATCATACATGTGAAATTGTGTCATGCTATCCTGTTTAATTAGCCATCATATATGTGAAATTATGTCCTGCTATTACATTTGCTTAGACAACATAAATGTGAATTATTTCATGCCTGTTTTCTTCCCTACTATCCATTGCACTGCCTATCTTACAATGTTTGTACATTCAATTACTTTTCTTGTTTATCAGCCATTTCAATTGGAGGGAGTGATGGCGATATCGTGGGAGTAAAACACGGTCTTGAGAAAAGATCGTGCTACACATCGATCTGAGATAGAACCACGGTTGTACTTGCCAAAGAACCAGCCCCACCACACATAACCCACACTCATGAAGATTGTACCCCTACCCAGTTGGATAGAGAACCAGCTACACCCCTTCTAACCCCAACCCCAGCAGATAGACACCCAGTTCCCGTTGACATAGCACCGTCTCCACCACAGAGCACCCAAACACGAGTAGTTACTAAGGCAACTGCAGTGCCCAAATCATGAGGACCACCACTCCGAACCCGAAGTCAACGCTTAAAGCATAAGAAGAATTGTTCTCAGGTCAGGTTCCGTAGCTATGGTTCATACTACTTTGCTCTTGCATCATCAGATTGTATTCTTGATACCAACCAATTTCAAATTTGAAGGATGCAATTGAAACTCAATGGCGCAACATGTATGTTTTAAACCTGTTTCTTCAACATGTTTGGCTGTTTGCTTTGTTGTAACTTGCTCTATGTTGATTTCAGTTTCAATTGAATAAGCAGTTATGTTCTCATGCCATGCACATTACAAGTGTTGTTATTGGTGTGTAGTTTCCCACACTTATATTACATTTATGCTGCTTTGTCTTAAATAGATATGATTCGAACTGTATCTATCTTGATTTGGCAACATAAACTAGAATGATATAGACCATACAGTGACCATACTACATAGATATATGTTTGTTTCATGCTGTTATCCTGTCCACCATACTACGGGACTGGTTTACCAAAATGAGTTTCATATACTACATTGTAAACCTGAGATGTGTTTGTTTGTTTCTCTTTTAGAACACGGATAAAATATTGGAGAAGAGTACCCTGTTATGCAATGGTAAAGGAAGTAATGCAGATAAGGTTCAAGATAGTGATACATCCCTGTTGGTCTCCAAGAAAGCTGATAAAAACTATATTGAAGACACTGAGACAACCCCAAAGTCATGTCTTGCTGTAGTGTTAGAAAGCTTGGCTACCACTTCTTTGGCACTAGCTCTTGAACTCATTGCTGAATCAGCTCGGCTTCTTGAGTCTCAACTTCAAGTTGAAAGACATCGATCAGATGTTATGTGACGAGTCAAGGGCCGAGAAGTCCTGCGAATTCAGATGCATACTTTACGGTGGAGCGACAATATTTGGAGGACTTAAGCGCCAAACAAGAGAAAGTTAATAAGCTTGCTAAGAATCTTGCCCGACATTATGGGTACCGGGATATTGTTTCTTGAGCTCTTCAAGTGGTTTCGATTCGGACTTGTTTTGTTGCGGCGTTTATATCTTGATGTGTTCCCTATATTTGCACTGGTGGCGAACTTTGATGCCCAGTGGATGTAATATGTGTAATAGCCGTGATAGCCTAGTGTAAGTTGCTTGCTTATTTATTTCCTTGTTATCTTGTTTATTTGTTTGCTTGTACGTAGTGCAGTTCTTTTTCTGCGGTTTGCTAGTGGCTGCAATAACCTATTTTTTAAAACTAGGCCACAATAACCATGGGCTAATATTTACGGTAGTGACACTGGGCCTACGGGCCATAGAAACAGTGGGCCTTCTACGTGCCGTATCATCAATGGGCCTTATACGGGCCGTATGATTGATTGGCCAAACATGGGCCAAACAGACCGCATTCTGGCCGTAAACGGGCTAGAGTTGGAATCGTCCGTTCATGGGCCGACCATAACGGGCCATCGTTAATAGGTTGTATTTGACGACGCTATGAAAACGGCCCAACGTATTAACGGACCACAAACGGGCCGACTGTAACCACGGGCTGAATTTGGCCCTAAGCGAAAAATGATAATGTGGTCGTAAGTAAGCGAATCTTTGAAATGAGCCCAAGAATAAATGGGCTCGAGAAGGCGAAAGATAACATGGGCTAAAACGGCCCAATGGAATAACGGGCCGTTAATGGGTATAAAGTGATACCTTTGTTCTACGGGCGGTTCCACCACGGGCGTTAATGGGTGTAAAGTGATACCTTTGTTCATTACGGGCCGTTTCACCACGGACCGTTAATAGGCCAAGAGTTACATAGGGCCTCATATGGGCGAAAGATGTCATGGGCCATACATGGGCGGGCGTGAAACAATTTGGAATCATATTGGATGGCCCGGATAGCGCTCTTGGGCCTAATTGAATAGGGCGATAGCGGGCCTTGGGTTAGCAGGCTGTAAATGGGCTATATGCGAACATGCCGTTAACAAGCTTTCCATGGGCCGGCCCGCCACCTTTTGACCAAGTCAAACGGACCGACCTTTTCACACGAATGGGCCTCTGTTGGGCCGTGCCACGTGTCGACATATCATAGGTGCCTTCTGTCCAATGAGTGGATGACATCTGTCCCATCGATGAGCCGACACGTGTTTCCTCCAGCCAATGATGATTTTACACGTGGAAAATCCCCATTGGTCGGGGCTGTTAACGGGTTATCGAATCCAAAACCCGATCCGATAGCTTAACGGCGTTCCGTTGCGGTGGATGCCACGTGTCAGTCACCCTTGACGAAAGCACTTCTGTGACGCGCGATTTATCGTCATGGAAGTGGACACTTCTGTGATGATAATTTTGGTAATGTCATGGAACACTTCTACGACAGCACAGGTATGACTATCTTGAATTTGTCATAAAATCGTCATGGAGGTACATGCATGATAGAAAACGCGACCTACTGTGACAAACACGTATCATCACAAAAGTGTATTTTTTTGTAGTGAGGCAAGTTGGATGCAGGCCCACTTAGTTTCTTTTTTTTTGAGCTTTCATACATTTATAGCTCTAGTGCATGCATTGCATGGCAATCCCTACTCCTCGTATTGACATCAATTGATGGGCATCTCCATAGCCCGTTGATTAGCCGCGTCAATGTGAGACTTTCTCCTTTTTTGTTTTCTCACATAATCCCTATCATCAAACTCTACAGTGCTATGTTCATGGCTTACGCTCATGTATTGCGTGAGGGTTGAAAAGGCTGAAGCGCGTTAAAAAGTATGAACCAATTGCTTGGCTGAAACCGGGGTTGTGCATGATGGGAGCATTTTGTGTGACGAAAATGAAGCATGGCCAAACTATATGATTTTGTAGGGATAAGCTTTCTTTGGCTATGTTATTTTGATAAGACATAAACTGCTTGGTTGGCATGCTTGAAGTATTATTATTTGTATGTCAATATTAAACTTTTATCTCGAATCTTTTGGATCTGAACATTCATGCCACAATAAAGTGAATTACATTGAGAATTATGCTAGGTAGCATTCCACATCAAAAATTCTTATTTTTTATCATTTACCTACTCGAGGACGAGCAGGAATTAAGTTTGGGGATGCTTGATACATCTCCAACTTATCTATAATTTTTTAACCGGAGGCCCAATGCAAATTGTTGTTTTTTGCCTATTCCAGTGTTTCGCAGAAAAGGAATATCAAACAGAGTCCAAACGGAATGAAACCTTTGGGAGAATATGTCGTGGGAAACGAACACCTATGGGGCATGGCCCCTTTCGGTCCGGCAAGGGAGCGGAGAGCGCACGAAGAGCAGATCGAGGCGAAGCACGCAAGGGATTTTACCCAGCTTCAGAGCTCTCCGGAGAGATAAAACTCCTACTGCTGCTTTGTGGTGGTATTTATGTTCTTGCTCAAGAGCGTGAGCGTTCTGTGTTTTCGAAGGAGTCCAACCTCCTCTACGTTGCGCATGGGCCTCCTTTTATAGGCTAAAGGGGTCACCGACAGGTGGCAACGCAGAGAGGGATATAAAAGTAAAAAGAGGGGTTGGTACAACCGCTATCTCTGATGCCCCTACGACTCGGCGGCGGGGACAAGGGCATTTAATGCCCGTCTAGTCGCCCAAATAGTGCAGGAAACGACCGTTAGGGGCGCCACCGATCGCCACGATGGCCTTCTCGTTATCTCCACTAGCCACCTCGCACCGCTTGGCTGCCTGACCGCCCGCCCGTCGCCGAGAGCGATCTTGAGGCGACACGTCGTCGGATGCGCTGGAGCGTGGGCGCAAAGTGGTGGCTTCGCCGCGGCAAGTGCCTTGCCGCGGTTGTTGTCTTCTCGCACCCGAAAGCTTGTCGCTCGCCGGGTCTTGCCGGGACACGTGGCGCGTTGCGGCAAGTTTCTTGGCTGGCCCTCCCGGCAAGCTCCTCTTGCCGGGGCCTTGTCCTTCCCGGCAAGCTCCTCTTGCCGGGGCCTTGTCTTCTTAGTTAAAACACTTTGTTCTTGAATGGCACAAATGTGAGTTGCGGAGGATCTTGGCGGATGCGGCAAGCTGGCATCATTGGGTCTTCTGTTGCCCGTGCACAAGTTCGGGATACTAAGGTACCCCTACTTTAGTACACCAACAGGAGCCCTGGGCTGGGCCACACAGTGCCGGCTGTTGGGCCAGGCCCAAAACAGGCACGCGAACGCGCGTGGCTGGGTCCATACCAAATCTAACTCCATATCCACCGCGCCCTCCCGTAACGGCACACGTCAAACGCGGCGTCGTGGGAGAGATCGTGGGCAATTCTTTAATCAAGAAAGGCGTAATGTTCGCCTCTCCTCTTTATAAGCAGAGGAAATAGGGGCCGTTCCCCCACCTTCGCCACTTGCGGTTCCTTCCTCAGAAAGCTCCGCCGCTCCCCTCCGCTTCCCAATCCGAAAGAGAGCAGCGCTCCGCCCTCGCCGCCATCGTCGCTGCCGTCGCCGCCAACCTCTTCCACCGCTTCCGCCATGGCTCCGAAGACCGGAAAGAGTACGAAGTCGGCCGAGGCGCTGCGGCTTGAGGCGCTGTGCAAGGAGCAAGCACTTTCCCCGAGCTCACCCGAAGCGCTGCGGAGGAGTTCTATCTCTTCGGTCGGCGGAGACGCGCGCATCCGCGCCGCAGTACTCTCCGAAGCTTCTACTTCAAAAAGTGTCCCGAGGATACTATTTCTTTCCTTGTTCTTCTATTGCGGGCTTTGCCCACCTTTTCCGATTTCTTCGTGATATCATGAATACCTCGGGTTTCATCTTCTTGACTTCACCCCCAGCGCCGTTCGACAATGGCGGTTTCGCTTTACCTCTGCGAGAACCGTTGGGATCCACCCAAATATCGCCCACTTTCGCCACTACTTCATGCCCGGGCCGAGAAGGAGAGCCCTTAGCTGGCGGGATCGCTGGATCTTGAGGTCGGCATGAAGGAGGTTTATCTAGAGGCGAGCTCCGCACAAGTGGGATGAGTGGAGGGCGGAGTGGTGCTGGATTGTTGACGCGGATCCGCAGCCATTCACCAGCCTGCGTCAAGCCCGAGTAGTGCGCGGCGGCGACTGGAGCACCCTGGCGGCCGATGACGCTGGATTGAAGATCGCCACCACGCGGATTCTGCGGCTCAGGCTTGCCGGGCTTACTGTAGGGGCCATTGGCGCAGACTTCGCCAGCCACGACGCCCTCTGCGGGGAGAGGAGGAGGCCCACGGCTGTTCGGGGGCCCGGCAGATATCATGAGGCTGCGTCCAGGCCTCAATTTTAATTTCACAGTCTTGGAGTTGGATGGGATGCTCAAGGAGTTGTTCAAGCACGACTCCAACCATCCGGAGTGGTTCAGGCTGCCGCAGGGCGTCGTGCCATTGTGCAATAACTCCCAACTCGATCGCATCTGCGCAATGATGCGGTCACGACTCGCATGGGATTATCCCAGCGTGGTAGGAGCTGCCGGCGGCGTCGTCGAGAACTAACCGACAACTTGGTGGAGGTGGCGGTCCGTGCGACGAGCGAGGCTCACCCGACACCACCGATGGCGAGATCGGTACATCGCCACCAGAGGCGGAAGAGGCGGCGCCGCCGCCGCGGTGAGTTTGGTTTCTGTTGGAGGCGGCGGCGAGGCGGCAAGCCTTGCCGACCGGGAGGACCTTGGCGGGGATGTCGTTGGCGAGTGGGAGCCCGAAGCCGAAGCGAGCGAGCCTGCCGGGGACGCAAGTGGCCAGCCATCTTCAAGCAACTTGCCGTAGACAGGGGCCTCATTGCAGCCCCCAGCTCAACCAAGAAGGCACCTCCGCAAGACTGGAGACACAGCAGGGCGGCGGGCAGGTCAACAGCCGCAGCACCGCGGGACACGCTCTACCGCGACAAGCACCATTGCCGCAGGAGCGTCTCATGCCGCGCCGGCAACTGGAGCGGGATCTTCTCGAGCCGCTACTCCCGATCCTGCCGCGGCTCCTGCCAAGCGTCCAAGGGAGCCTACTCCTCCGCCTCGTCGCGCTGAGAGGGTTCCGGACTTCGACCTCTCCGCACTGAGCTCCGACGAGGAGGAAGAAGAAGAGGAGGAGTAAGACTTTCTTCTTGTTGTACTTGTGTTTCTTTGATTCTTGCTATCTCTTGTCTTGTATCTGATCCGCTTCCCTCTGAACCTCGTTCCTTCTCAGGACTCTGGCCGAGAGAGCGGCGAAGAGGGCCAAGGTCCCCATGGTTGTCATCAGGGCGATCCTCTTGTAGCAGAGAGGATGCATCCGAGACTACCTTGACGGACCCGGCAACCTCTCCCCGAAGCAGCCCCCAGCGCAGCCCCCAGTGTAAGTACTTGTTCACTTCCTGTTGTGGGGCGCGCATGGGTGCCTTTCGTTGTTGATATCTTGATTGTTGACTTGCTTGTGTAGGAGCAGAACAGGCCCATCAGGAGCAACCAGATGCCGCTCGAAGTGTTGTCTGCTTCAACTACGCCGCCAAGGCGATTCTTCGACAAGGGAACGCTCTCCAGCATGGGGGAGGTCCCCGGCAAGGGACGGGACCAGGGAGCCTTCGGTGGTGGAGCCCATGGTCACAGAGCTCAGCATAGGTAGCCCTCCTTGTCGGAAATCTTTCCTTGGTTTCTTCTTCTTTTGATATTCTTTTTTGGATATTTGCTTGACTTTTCTCCCCCTTTTCCTGCCTTGAGATCCTCCCTCCATGGAGCCAATGGAACCGAGGCCACCGGCGAGAGAACTTCTTGGCGATCTTGGCGATGCTGCTGCTCTCGAGGAGGAGGCCGCCGATGACCCGCCGACGAAGAAGGCCGCCAAGGCTCTTGGCGCTGGAGGTGGCGAGGATCCGGCGGTCGTCTTGGCGACCGGGGGCGCAGGAGGCCTTGGCCTTCGCCGAACGCCGATCCCTCCGCCCGTGGCCTTGCGCCAGAGCCCAAGAGCCCCACCGGCGCCTACTTGAAGGCGGCGAAGGTATCTTCATCGAGCTACCCTAGGCGTCGAGTTCGTGGCGCCGGTCGAGGAGAGACTTTCGGCGAATACTACGCCTCCGCTGGGCTGGCGGTGGTTGTGCGCGCCAAGCAGCAGCGATGGCGAATCTGAAGAGGAGCAATGCTCCGGAAGTTAGTGTCGCTCTACCGCGCCCGACAAGCGAAGCTGGAGTCCGGGAAGCGCTTATCGCTGGGCGGGAGTTGACATAGAAGCATGCGGAGGAGCTCGAGCCGCAACCAAGAGGCCCTCGGTCTATTCTTGAGGAGAGGGCGCAGCTTGTCGAGGCGAAGAAGGCGTTCATCCTTGAGAAGGTTGAAGCCGAGGAGCAGCAGAGGCTTGCCGCTGAAGAGCTGTCCACCCGGGAAGGTGAACTGACACAACGGAAAGTCAATCCGGAAAGCTACAAGGAGGAGCTCGTCGCACACGAGCAATCACTTGGCGGGGCACTCAAAGAAGCGAAGGACGCTGCTGTAGCTGTCGAGGCCGCCAAGAAGGAATGAGAGGTGAAGATGACGCAGCTGGAGGCTGATCTGAAAGGGAAGGATGAGGAGCTTGCCACACTCCAGTATGGCGAGAAGGATGCCCTCGCTCATGGTGATCTGCAAGTCCAACTCACCGACAAGGGCAAGGAACTGAAACGCCGCCAAGGACTCAAATCTTGATCTGGGCTGAAGCTGGCCACGCTGTCGGAGGCAGGGCGGCACCAAGCGAGAGGAGGATTTGAAGAAAGAGATCAAGGCCAACGAGGAGTTGTTAACGAGGGCCGCCGAGACTCAAAACACCTTGAGGGCTACGGTGGAGCTACGGGCGGAGGGCGTCAACATTCTGCAATCATCGACGATGAGTGGCGCAAGCTGGAGTTGGCGGGCTTCCGGTACTCCTCCGACGAGAACCTCCAGCCCAGCGCCAAGCTTACTCTTTTCTTTAAGGGTGTGGCGACGGCCCTCCAGCAACTCCGGGAAAGGATCCCAAAGAAGCTGGCTGACGAGTCGCGCGCAATCTGTGCCAAGGTCTTGGAGAAGGTGTTGGTGAAGATACATTTCCGCAATCCGGGCCTCGACCTCACCCGCGTCCTCAAGAAGCTGCCGGCGGGTGCTGATCTTGAAGAGCTCAAAGCCATTGTCGCACCCATTGTGGACAAGGTGAATGAAGTCAGGAGGATCGACGGCGAGCGCGTGGATTAGGCCACCCTTCTTCTCCCTTCCTTGTTGCTGTTATTTAAGTTATGAGAACAATTCAGTCAGTGCCGCAACAAGTTACCTTTGTAATATAACTTTATTATGGGCAATGCTTGCTACACTATCTCCTTTACTTGATTCCTTTCTTTGTATGTTTTTACCCTACACTTTTAGGGAACTTGCCGGTAGCGAACACGCTTGCATAAGTCTTTGAAGTCTTGAACATCAGCAGCCATTGGCGGTGCCGCTCGACAAAAAACCTTGCCGCAACTAGTTGCAGCACACTTAAGTTGTTGAGCGGACTCAAAACAAAGTAAGGGCGCAACTAGCTACAAGGAGGTTCCTCCGCGCACAGGTTTTCCATACAAAGCATGGTTCAAGGAAGATAACTTAAAATTATAAAACTGATCTTGCTCAGACTTTGGCGACTTAGCTTTTTCTCTTCGTTGTCTGTGTCCCGGGAAGGCCATACTTCTTTGAACGACGCCTAGTCCACACCATTATCTTCTTATCTTCTCCTCCCCCCCGGTGAACTTGTGGGTGAAGGGACCTTCTTTTTGAGAAAAAGAAAGAAGAGAAAATAACGGTATGGAGCCTTAAGGCTCGTTATTGCTTACCGGGGCAAGTGCTGCACAAAGTGTCAGATAAAGCATGCAAAAAAGAAAGAATGCATGAAATTTGACAAGATGTGCGAAGCACATGAACTTTATTATGCAGGATCTGCGCCCGGCTTTGTACAAAGGGTTACATGCAACAGCGGCAATGCTTGTACAAAAGGTGGTTGTCGAACAGCGAGGTTCCGCAAACAGCATATAGGGTAAAACTTACAAAGATGCTCTATGTTCGGGAGTTGCTCACGGAAAGCCATCTTGGTCTCAAAGGCGGACAACGCCGAGGCCTAGTGACTCGTTTCACTCGATAAGGGCCTTCCCACTTGGCGTCAACTTGTTGGAATTCTTGGCGGATTGAGCAGCGCCAAAGAACAAGGTTGCCTTCCTCGAAACTTCGGCATTAACTGCGGCTATGGTAGCGGCGCAAAGCTTGCTGTATCGAGCAGCTCGTCAGCAGCTGAAGGCGATCTTCCTCAAGGAGCAGCGCGTCATCTTGCCGCAGCTTCTCTTGCTCAAACTCATCATAGCGAGCACTCGAGGCGATCCGTATCTGAGTTCCGTGGGAGAACTGCTTCGCTCCATAGACTAGAGCAAAAGGTGTGCGGCGATGGCTCGATTTGGTGTCGTCTGATCGACCAAGAACCACCGCAGCTCCTCGATCAATTCTTCCGCACTTGTGCAGCTGTCGAAAGTTACGGTCTTGAGCCAGCGCAGCACTTCAGCGTTGCCCTCTCCGCTTGACCGTTGCTTCTCGGGTGAGCAACGAAGCAAGCAGATCTTGGCGCCAAGATCTTGGACGTATTGCATGAAGGTGCGGCTCGTGAATTGTGTGCCATTGTCGGTGATGATCCTGTTAGGGACTCTGAAGCGGCAAACAATTGACCTGAAGAACTTGACTGCTGATTGTGTTGTCACCTTCCTCACTGCTTCCACCTCCGGCCACTTCATGAACTTGTCGATCGCCACATACAAGTACTCGAAGCCCCCGGCAGCTCGGGGAAAGGGGCCGAGGATGTCGAGCCCCCAGACCAAAAATGGCCAGGATAAAGGGATTGTTTGGAGAGCTTGAGCTGGTTGATGTATCTGTTTGGAGTGGGCCAGCACGCTTCACACTTAGTTACTTGTGCGATTGCATCACGGAGGGCTGTCGGCCAAAAGAAACCTTCTTGGAAGCTTTGCTTGGCAAGTGCTCTTCTTGCCAATGTGGTGACCACATATGCCTCCATGTATCTCCGCCAAAAGCTCCTGTCCTTCTTCCCGGGAAATGCACTTCAATTTCACTCTGTTGAATCTTCTTCTGTACAGTATGTTATCGACAAACTGGTACATACTTGATTGCCGGGCTACTCTCTCGGCTTCTTCTTGCTCCTCGGGAAGTTCTCCTGTTTGAAGGAAACAGACGATCGGCTGTGCCCATGCCGGAGCTTGTGGCTCGACGACAAGGACTAAAGGCGCAAATGCTGCTGCGGGAACATCTGCTTCCATGGCAAGAATCTACGATTCAGCCGGAGCTTGATGTTCCCCGGCAAGCTTGCCGGAGCAAAACTTGTCGGGAACGTCTGCTTCAACGAAACAAACCCTAGGGCTTGTCGGAGTAGACTGCTCCTCAGCACTCTTGGTGTTGATCTTGGGGACCTTCTTGGCGGCGGCTTCGGGGAGCTCAGCTGGAAAGTAGTCACCAGAAATCAACTTCCTCTTCTTGCTCTATCCAGTTGATGGTGTTACAGATGGTTGAGTCAACTTGAGCACAAAGATCCCTAGTTCCACAGGCAACTTGAGTGCGGCACATTTCGACAGGCCATCGGCAACATCGTTCTGGGCTCTTGGAACATGTTCCATCTGTAGGCCATCAAAATGCTCCTCTAGTTTTCTCACTTCATCAATGTAGGCTTCCATCAACGGACTCTGATAATCTTTGTTAACTTGGCGGACGACAAGCTGCGAGTCACCCCTGACAATAAGCTTCTTAATCCCAAGGTCTGCCGCGATCCTGAGTCCGGCAAGCAAGCCTTCATACTCTGCAGTATTGTTTGTTGCTTGCTCCTTGGGAAAGTGCATCTGGACCACGTACTTGAGGTGCTCTCCGGTGGGTGCGACAAGTAGTACGCCCTTGCACCGGCGCCTTGCAGCGAAGGCACCATCAAAGTACATGATCCATTCCTTGTTTGCTTCCTTGGCGGGGATGCTCGTCTCGGAGTTTCTTCATCGGTGTTGGCGTCCACTCGCTATGAATTACGCCAATGCTCGGCTCGGATAGTTGAAGTACTCTCAAACTTGAGGCCAAAGCTTGACAATTCCGATGCCCACTCGACAATCTTTGCTGTTGCTTCGGATTGTGCGTTATCCTCTTCAGCGGAAAGCAGTGACAAGCTGTAATCTCATGTCCTTGAAAGTAATGGCGCAGCTTTCTCGAGGCCATGAGAAGGCCGAAAAGCAACTTCTGCACTCCAGAGTACCTTGACCTAGCCCCCTGTAGAAGGGAACTGACAAAATAAACTGGGCGCTGCACCATCTTCTTCTGCTTCTCTTCTTACGGTTGCGCAAATTCATTCTTGTCGGGACCAGAGCTTGTCGGGGAAGCCCCCTGCTTGTCGCTGGATGTGCTTGCCGCGGCCGCTAGCTCATCATCTGCCTCCCTCTCCGCTACTAACGCAGCACTAACCACTTGATTGGTTGCCGCTAGGTATAGCAGCAACTTCTCTTGTGGCTTAGGTGCGACAAGTATTGGAGTGGAGGGCGATATCTCTTCAAGTCTTGCGCCGCGGCTTCCGTTCCAGTCCATTTCATTGGACCTGCCTTTTTCAAAATTTTGAAAAACGGCACGACGCGTTCAGCAGACTTAGAAATGAACCTGCTAAGAGCAGCAACGCAGCCGGCAAGCCTTCGCACATCCTTGACGCGCTTCGGTGCTTCGATCTGCTCAATGGCCTTAATCTTGTCAGGATTGGCTTCAATCCCCCGCTGAGATACAAAGAACCCGAGAAGCTTGCCGGAAGGGACTCCAAACACACACTTCTTGGGGTTCAACTTGAGATTGATCTTGCGCGGATTTGCAAAGGTCTCGTCCAAATCCTGGACTAAAGTTTCTTTGTCCTTGCTCTTGACCACTATGTCATCCATGTAGCTTCTACATTTACGTACAGCTGTGGCTCAAAAGCATGGTGACTACTCTTGCAAATGTTGAACCAGCATTCTTTAGTCGAAAGGCATCCGTACAAAGCGATGCGTGCCACATGGAGTAATGAATGCGGTTTTCTTCATCCTCTTACGCCATGAAGATCATGATATCTGAGTATGCATCAAGAAAGGAAAGCAAATCACATCCTGCCGTGGAGTCGACAATCGGTCAATGCGCAGCAAGGAAATGGATCTTTGGGACAAGCTCTATTAACATCGGTGAAGTCAATACAAAGCCTCCACTTCCCATTAAGCCTTGCGCCGCGACTACGAGATTGGCCAACCACGTGGGATGGAGCACTCCTCGACAAGGCCTGCTGCTTCCAACTTCTTGATCTCTTCTGCGATGAATTCTTGGCGCTCCTTGCTTGCTTCCTAACTCTCTGCTTGGCGGGCGGCGTGAGGCAGATGGCAAGGTGGTGCTCAATTACTTTCACAGGAATGCGGGGATGTCGGATGGTTGCCATGCAAACACACCGACATTCGCCGCGGAGAAGCAACAATGGCGCTTTCCTATTTAGGATCAAGCATGGCGATGGTGAAGGTACCACCGGTGCCGTCCTCCTAATGACCACTTTCTTTGTCTCTGGTGAAGCTGTCTTTGCCTTCTTGCACTTGCGGTGGAGCTCGATGGTGCGTCCTCGATGGTAGCGCAGCGCCGAAGAGTGCGCTTGCGGAGTGGGCATCGAGCTGCTCTTGCGGACTTGGTCTTCTTCTTCCTCCAGAGAGCTTCAGCGGCAAGTGTCTTCGCGATCTGCTGCGGCTTCGCTTCCCGGTAGATCTTGTCGTCTGAGATAAGGGCATCTTTCTTGTCGCCGGGGACGAAATGACCTTATCGGACCGGGCATCTTGAGCACGTTGTAGGCGTAGTGAGAGGCTGCCATGAACTTGGCGAGCGCTGGTCGGCCAAGTATCCCATTGTAGGGCAATGGGAAATCAGTGACGTCAAAGGTAACTCTCTCTGTCCTAAAATTTAACTCGCTGCCAAATGTAACCGGCAGTGTGATCTTCCCCTTCGGCTTGCTCCTTCCCGGGTTGATTCCTTGGAAAGTGCCGGTCTCTTCGAGCTTGCTGTCGGGGATCTGGAGCTTCTTGAGCACCGCGGAAGAGATCAGATTCAAGCCGGCCCCGCCGTCAACCGGCATCTTTGTGACCTTGAGGTTGCGGATAGTTGGCGAAACCAACATCGACAAGCACCCGACCGCAGTTATGCGATCAGGGTGATCCTCAACGTCAAAGATGATGCGTGCTGGACCACTTCAGAGGCTTGCGCGACTCAACTGATGGTTCTGCTGCATTAACTTCCCGCACCCATTGTTTGAGCTGGTGGTGCGAAGTATGCAGAGAAGCACCGCCGTCGATGCACAAAACCTCTGTTGCTTTCTAAAACTCCTGCTCGTCGGCCTCATCTTTGTCCATCTCTTCGTCCTCATCTTCATCTTCATCCTTGTCGCGGCCACGGGGAGGCCTGTCTCCTTGCCGCTGCTTAGCCTTGCCGCGGCGCCCTCCCCGGGCGGGATGCTTCTTGCCGGCTCCTCCACCACCTTCTTGGTCCTTCTCCTTGTCGCGGCGCTCGTATTCAGCTTTCTGTAGCTCAACAAGCTGCTCAACCTTCTTGCAAGTCTGGAGATCATGGCCCCAGTGCGGTGGATCTTGCGATCTTGCTTCGGGCAAATCACCTGCTTGTCGGCGGCCACCACAGCCTCGCCGGAGTCACCAGCTTTGGCCTTCTCGGCGCCACCTCCGTTGCCGGACTGCTCGACAACTAGCACATCCTTAGCTTTCCTCTTTCTGTTATTTCGCCTCCGGTTCTTCTTTGTTGGGGCGGCATCCTCCTTGTCGGATCATACGCTCCTGCGTTCTCTCAGGAGTTTCCTCCCCTCTTGACGCGTGCACACTTGTCGGCGAGCATATAGCTCGTGACATCTCTGATTTTGCACATCGCCATCTCCTCCCTCATCCTGCGGTTCGCGCGTTCGATGGAACGCAGCGATAACCGCGGCGGGTGGACGTCACAGGATGTTGCGCGCACTTAGCTGAATTTTTGAATGTACTTACACAGGGGTTCTCCTTCTTTACAGGCGGCGGATGAAGATCGCTCTCCTGGCCATGGGGTTTGTGGCGCTGTGAAGGCGCCAACAAACCGATAACCTGAATCTGCCCATGAAGAGATGGAGTTGTCCGGCAAGTGCATGAGCCAAGATCGGCGTTGGGCTTGAGCACCGGTGGAAGTAGTTAGCGAGGATCTTCTCATCGCGCCCCGGCAGCCTGCACGCGATGGTGTAGGCGCTAAGGAACTCGACGGATGTATCCTGCCATTGTACTTCTCGGGTACATCGGCGAAGTTCTTAATCTTGGGCCCTTTGGACTGCCGCAGCTCACGAGTGAATGCGAGGCAACCTACAGCGTCTGACAAGTCGCCCGGTTCCCCTGGCGCATGCATATCAATAGCGGGCCCAGCGCGCTGGTCTGACTGACGCCGCGCTTCTCTTCGATGCTCGATGCGAGTATGAGCATCTTCTTGTAGTCGTTCTTGGAGAACTTGGCGCTGGTCGCGACGAGCTCGCGGGTCCGACAACGCGGTGGAGTCGGTGTCAAGGTTAGCCCGGCGAGTCAGCGATTTTGGCCTTCGGGGTGGGGAGTGCATGGTGGTGGCACCCCCAGCGGTCTTGTCGCCATCGGCTTGCGCCTGGGCGTCCTGCCGGGGCTTCGACGTGCTCGGTTGCCGGGGCTTGTCGCCGTTGGCTAAGCCGATGAGGCTCTGAATGGTGGCCCTCCAATCATCGATCTTGTCTGGCACTGGAGGGTAATCTAGAAGCAGTTGGGCTCGGGCCCAAGCTTCCTCTGGAGTTTTGGGCGGCGGTGGCAAACGACGCGAGGAGCGGGATATGCTCAAACTTCTAACAGTGTTAGAAGGAGCAACATCTCGTCCAGGCGACCGTACCGCGCTCGTGCCAACATGTTGACGCGCATGTTGGCCATGAGCGTCCCGCGATCCACCAGCTTGGCCATGTTCCAACGTGAGTATGGTGCCAGGAGCACCATGGCGTTGTCGATCCCGCACCTCCTGGGAGGGGTGCGGTGTATGTACGGACGCCGAAGCTTGCGTGGCCTTGTCTTTGGATCTGGTGACAACGTGAGTCCCCCCGTCGGCGCCCGTTCCTCCGCCGGCGTCCACCCCACCGCCCGCTTGCTCCGGTGGCGGAGGGATCGACGCGGACGGACCAACCACCTCCGAAGTCTTCTTCTTCGGTGGCATGTCGATGAAGGTGTTGATGTAGCGCGCGCGAACACCGGATCAGGTTCGCACAACCTCGACGCCCCCCTACATGGCGCGCCAAAGATGTCGTGGGAAACGAACACCTATGGGCGAGGCCCTTTTCGGTCCGGCAAGGGAGCGGAGGCGCCGCGAAGAAGCGGTCGGCGAAACGCGAGGATTTTACCCGGCCGGAGCTCTCGGGAGATAAAACTCCTCTGCTGCTTTGTGGTGGTATTTATGTTCTTGCTCAAGAGCGTGGCGTTCTGTGCTTCGAAGGTCAACCTCCTCTACTTTGCGCATGGGCCTCCTTTTATAGGCTAAAGGGGTCACCGGCGGTGGCAGCGTGAGAGGGGTATAAAAGTAAAAAGGGGTTGGTACAACCGCTATCTCTGATGCCCCTACCTAACTCGAACGGCAGGGGACAAGGGCATTTAATGCCCGTCTGGTCGCCCAAACAGTGCAGGAAACGACCGTTAGGGGCACCACCAATCGCCACGCTGGCCTTCTTGTCATCTCCACTTGCCACCTCGCACCGCTTGGCTGCACAGCCGCCCGCCACGTGCGCCAGGAACGATCTTGAGGCGACACGTCATCGGATGCGCTGGAGCGTGGGTGCAAAGTGGTGGCTTCACCGCGGCAAGTGCCTTGCCGCGGTTGTTGTCTTGTTTCACCCGAAAGCTTGTCGCTCGCCGGGACTTGCCGGGACGCGCGGCGCGTCGCGGCAAGTTTCTTGGCTGGCCCTCCCGGCAAGCTCCTCTTGCCGGGGCCTTGTCTTCTTAGTTAAAACACTTTGTTCTTGAATGGCACAAATGTGAGTTGCGGAGGATCTTGGCGGATGCCCGGCAAGCCTGGCCGCTGGGTGCTGCGACTGCCCGTGCACAAGTTCGGGATACTAAGGTACCCCTACTTTAGTACACCGACAGAATCGTTTTTGGAACAAACGCAATCCAGGAGACTTGGAGTGGACGTCAAGGAAGCAACGAGGCGGCCATGAGGTAGGAGGGCGCGCCCAGGGGGTAGGCGCGCCCCCACCCTCGTGGGCCCCTCGTGGCTCCATCGACCTACTTCTTTTGCCTATATATACTCACATACCCCAAAAGCATCCAGGAGCACCATAGATCGGGAGTTCCGCCGCCGCAAGCCTCTATAGCCACCCAAAACCAATCGGGACCCTGTACCGGCACCCTGCCGGAGAGGCGGATCCATCACCGGTGGCCATCTTCATCATCCCGGTGCTCTCCATGTCGAGGAGGGAGTAGTTCACCCTCGGAGCTGAGGGTATGTACCAGTAGCTACGTGTTTGATCTCTCTCTCTCGTGTTCTTGAGGTGGTACGATCTTGATGTATCGTGAGCTTTGCTATTATAGTTGGATCTTATGATATTTCTCCCCCTCTACTCTCTTGTAATGGATTGAGTTTTCCCTTTGAAGTTATCTTATCGGATTGAGTCTTTAAGAATTTGAGAACACTTGATGTATCTCTTGCATGTGTTTACCTGTGGTGACAATGGGATATCACGTGATCCACTTGATGTATGTTTTGGTGATCAACTTGCGGGTTCAATGACCTTGTGAACTTATGCATAGGGGTTGGCACATGTTTTCATCTTGACTCTCCGGTAGAAACTTTGGGGCACTCTTTGAAGTTCTTTGTGTTGGTTGAATAGATGAATCTGAGATTGTGTGATGCATATCTTATAATCATACCCACGGATACTTGAGGTGACATTGGAGTATCTAGGTGACATTAGGGTTTTGGTTGATTTGTGTCTTAAGGTGTTATTCTGGTATGAAATCTAGGATAGATGGACCAGAAAGAATAGCTTCGTGTTATTTTAGTATGGACTCTTGAATAGATCGATCAGAAATAATAACTTTGAGGTGGTTTCGTACCCTACAATAATCTCTTCGTTTGTTCTCTGCTATTAGTGACTTTGGAGTGACTCTTTGTTGCATGTTGAGGGATAGTTATATGATCTAATTATGTTATTATTGTTGAGAGAACTTGCACTAGTAAAAGTATGAACCCTAGGCCTTGTTTCAACGCATTGCAATACCGTTTTCGCTCACTTTTATCATTAGTTACCTTGCTGTTTTTATAATTTCAGATTACAAAAACCTATATCTACCATCCATATTGCACTTGTATCACCATCTCTTCGCCGAACTAGTGCACCTATACAATTTACCATTGTATTGGGTGTGTTGGTGACACAAGAGACGCTTTGTTAATCTGTTGCAGGGTTGTTTGAGAGAGACCATCTTGATCCTATGCCTCACGCGGATTGATAAACCTTAGGTCATCCACTTGAGGGAAATTTGCTACCGTCCTACAAACCTCCGCACTTGGAGGCCCAACAACGTCTACAAGAAGAAGGTTGTGTAGTAGACATCAGGCATCCCAATAAACAGTCATGTCTGTCAGAATATGAAATGCTAAAGAATGTTATCCCTACAAAATCATATAGCCTTGTCATGCTCTGTCTTCTCAGCTCAAAGTATGAATCATGTACTACCCCGGTGTTAGCCAAGCAATTGGTTCATACTTCTTAATGCGCTTCAGCATTTTCACTCTCACGCAATGCATGAGCGCAAGCCATGGATATAGCACTATCGGTGGAATTGAGTATGATGATAGGAGTAAATATAGAGAAGACAAAAATTAAGAAAGTCTCACATCGACGCGGATAACCAACCGGCTATGGAGATGCCCATCAATTGATATCAATGCAAGGAGTAGGGATTGCCATGCAATGGAGGCACTGAGAGCTATAAGTGTATGAAACCTCAATATGAATCTAAGTGGGTGTGCATGAAACTCTACTATGAAAAATTCCCACTGGTATATAAAACTGACAACATAGGAGACTCTCTATATGAAAAACATGGTGCTACTTTGAAGCATAAGTGTGGTAAAAGATACTAACAATGCCCCTTCTCTCTTTTATTATTTTTTTCTTCTTTCTTTCTTTTTATTTCTTTCTTTCTTTCTTTCTTTCTTTTCTTTTTTTCTTTTTTTATTTTTCTCTTTTTTTCTCTCTCAATGTCCGGAGTCTCATCCCGACTTGTGGGGAATCATAGTCTCCATCATCCATTCCTCACTGGGGCACTGCTCTAAAAATGATGACCATCACACTTCTATTTACTTATAACTCAACAGAAATAAAAATTACAACTCGATACCTATAACAAAATATGACTCTATATGAATGCCTTTGACAGATGATCTAGCGTAACATGTATAAAAATGATGCACGGCGGCTGAGCCACAACATGTCATCTATATGATCATGCAAAGCAATATGACAATGAATGCTCAAGTCATCAAACGGAAGCGGTGGAAGTTGCATGGCAATATATCTCAGAATGGCCATGGAAAAGCCATAATAAGTAGGTATGGTGGCTGTTTTGAGGATATAATAAGGTTTATGTATGATAGAGTGTATCGTATCACGGGGTTTGGATGCACCGACGAAGTTTGGACCACGTCTCGAGGTGAGAAAGGGCAATGCACGGTACCGTAGAGGCTAGCAAATTGCGGAATGGTAAAAGTGCGTATAATCCATGGAATCACATTAGTCATAAAGAACTCATATACTTATTGCAAAATTTTATTAGCCCTCGAAGCAAAGTAATACTACGCATGCTCCTAGGGGGGAGGTTGGTAGGAGTTAACCATCGCATGCCCCCGACCTTCACACAAAGGTAGACAATCAAGGATAAATTTTGCTCCAACTTTCATAGCATAACGAGAGACTATACGTGCATGCTTCGGGAATCACAAACCTTAACACCAATATTCTTACTTAACCACAACCATTTACTAGTACTTCCCACATATTTATCATCTCTATATGCAAAACTATTGCAAGGAATCAAACATATCATATTAAGTGATCCATAAGTTTTATGTAGGATTTTGTGACTAACCATGCAATTGACCAGTTCCTGTTGACTCTCTAAATAAATATAAGTGAAGCATGAGAGTTCAATTCTTTCTACAAAATATCATGCTCTAACAAATATAAGTGAAGCAAAAGATCATTCTACGAACATCGGTTTTCTATGTGAAGAGAAACAGGCAATCCAAACTTCAAATGATATAAGTGAAGCGCATGAAGCATTCTGTAAAGCCACACCCAAAAGATATAATTGAAGTGCAATGAGCATTCAGTAAATCAACCATGGACTATCTCATACCATCATGTTGCATAAAAGCAAAGTGAAAAATAAACACAAAAGATGCTCCAAGATTTGCTCATATCACATGAACGAAGCGAATCCGAAAACATACAGATACTTGTTGAAGAAAGATGGGATGCCTTCCAGGGCATCCCCAAGCTTAGACGCTTGAGTCTCCTTGAATATTTACTTGGGGTGCCTTGGGAATCCCCAAGCTTGAGCTCTTGCCTCTCCTTCTCCTCATATAGAGACCTCCTCGATCTTCGAACACTTCATCCACACAAAACTTAAACAAACTTTTAGTGGCGGGGTTAGTGAAAATGGCAATGAAATCCCATCATGTACTGCTGGAACATTATTGTATAACTATAAACAAACATTACTCACTATATTCCATCACAATTCTATGGCCCCAAGTCAAGGAGGCTTCAACAAGAATTCAAACATACGCAAATAATGAAGCTATAACAGCAATATGTGAAAACAGGACAGTCTGTAAAGATTTGAACATCCACCATACTTATGTAACTCTAAAAATTCTTAAACAATTAGAAACAATAAAAACTTTGTATATAAAGACAGTGCAAAAAGTTTCAGAACCATTTGACATTCCAGTAAAAAACGTAAAATCGCGCACTGCAGCCAATGTTTCTGTTTTGCACCGCACAAACCAACAAGCAATGTAAACATCCTAAAGGCAAATCTTGGCACATTATTTTTATAATACAATGGAATTGTACAAGGGGATAATTATTTTTGTTGAAAAGTTTATGTAATTTGAGATTCACAAAGTTTCCATGGGTATGAACAAAGTTCAAGGCTAGCTCCCACTTTCACAATGCTCGTCCCTCTCACTTTCGCTTTTCTCATAGTGAAGTTTTAAGTTTCCCCTCTATTTTTTTGTTTTTAAACTTTATAAAAGCACTCAACAGAAATAAATGACTCTCCAAAACTTCCGGGTTGTCTCCCTGGCAATGCTCTCTTTAAAGCCATTAAGCTAGGCATAAAGTGCTCAAGTAATGGATCCACCTGGATCCCAAGGTATATCAAAGCCAATTTAAATTAACAATGATTTGGAATTTAGTAGTGAGCACAAAGAAACATATATAAAGCAATGACGAAGTCTAACTCTCTTCCTATGCATCAGCATGTCATACAAGAAACATTCATGCACATCAAGTAAAGGCCAATACATAGCATAAGTAGTTTCTTGCAATTTTATTGTGTTGGAAACATAGAGAGGTGGAGATGTAGTTCCTCTCTCATTGTAATTGCAAGTAGGAGCAGCAAGCACATGCATATTACATTCATCAAAATTATCATGTGCAACGGTAAAAGGCAACCCATCAATATAATCCTTAACAAGTGCAAACTTCTTTGATATAGTGTAGTTTGGAGAATTCAAAAAGATAATAGGACTATCATGTGTGGGTGCAATAGCAACAATTTCATTCTTAACATAAGGAACTATAGAAAGTTCATCTCCATAAGCATAATCCATATTGGTACCTTGGCCACAAGCATAACAAGCATCAAGGTCATCAAAAAGGGATATTTCAAATGAATCAACAAGATCATATAAATTATCATAGCATTCATCCTTCGGTAAGAATGAAGGGGCATTAAATAATGTATGAGTTGGAGGGTTACTCTCAATAGAAGGTAGGCACGGGTAACTAATCCGTTCTTCCCCCCTTGTTCTTTGCTCTCCTCGTCATCTTTTTCATCCAATGAGCTCACAATTTTATCAATTCCTTCTTCCATAGACTCCTGCAAAATATTAGTCTCTTCTTGGACAGCGGAGACTTTCTCAATAAATGCATCAATATCGGAATTGAATTTATAATTATCATAACAATATTTAAGGATGGAAAAAATTTTAGGCCTATAAACATCATCATCAAAAGCTTCAAACTTTTCAAACAAAGATTCAATTTCATAAGCACCGCTAAAAGCAACAAATTCTTCTATTTGTTCCACATCATAATAATCATATATACCTCTAGCATAAGAAGACAAGGTTTCATTATCATTAAATTCACATGCAAAGGGAAGGTGTGGAGCATTCACCCTAGAGCAACAAGTAAAATCGTATCTCAAGCATAAATCTCGAGCATACCTATGCAACATATAAATTTGATCTCATAAAAGTTTCCCTTTTTGTGTCAAGCGATAATCCCTAAAGTATTCACGTTGATCCAATGTTACTCCCATTATATAGTTGAATGGGGTTTTCTCAGGATTATCAAAGTAGTGCATAATATCTTTTAAAAAACGAGCATCGAGGGTTTTAGGAGTTTCCCCATCTCCATGAGTAGCAAGTACAACTAATTTTTTTAGTGTTTCGTGTTCCATATCCATAACTAAAGATAGAGAACAACTTAGAACAGGAAATAAAAACTACTTAGTGATAAAGCAAACAAGCGCACACGATAATATTCACCCCACGCTATTGCTCCCCAGCAACGGCGCCAGAAAAATGTCTTGATAACCCACAAGTATAGGGGATCAATTGTAGCTTCTTTCGATAAGTAAGAGTGTCGAACCCAAAGAGGAGCTAAAGGTAGAACAAATATTCCCTCAAATTCTATCAACCACCGATACAACTCTACGCACGCTTGATGTTTGCTTTACCAAAAACAAGTATGAAACTATTTTGCAAGAATAAAACTATGATTACTTTGCAAGAATAAAACTAAGAATAAATTGCAAGGTAATAAAAGTAGATAGCTTTTGTCAACAAGAAAGTCATTTGTCCCTAGGCAATCGATAACAAGTACCGGTAATCATTCTTGTAATTTCATACGAGGGAGATGCATGAGCTAACATGCTTTCTCAACTTGGATCATATGCACTTATGATTGGAACTCTAGCAAGCATCCGCAACTACTAAATATCATTAAGGTCGTGAAACCCAACCATAGCATTAAGTATCAAGTCCTCTTTACTCCCATACGTCATACCCCACCTACTCGAGCTTAAGTTTCTGTCACTCTCGCAACCCACCGTAAGCGAACCATGAACATATTGCAACACCCTACAGCAGGGGCCCCTCACGTTTGCGCGAGACAGAGGGCACCATAGGACAGTACCATAAATAAAATATACAATCATACCAACCAAGATCATGATTAACCCATAGGACAAAACGGATCTACTCAAACATCATAGGATAACCATAGATCATTGCGAAATAATATATGGAGTTTAGCACCATGTTTAAGTAAAGATTACAGCGGGGGAAGAGGTGTTGACGGTAGCAAGGTTGTTGATGTAGATCGCCGTCACGATCCTAGCCCCGGCGGCACTCCGGCGCCACCGGGAGAGAGGGGGAGAGAGCCCCCTCCTTCTTCTTTTTCCTTGGCCTCCCCCTAGATTGGAGGAGAGTTCTCCCTCTGATCCATGGTCTCCATGGTGGCGGAGGGGCAGGAGCCCCTCCGAGATTGGATCTCCCTCTCTGTTCGTTTCTGTTTTGCGTTCCCAGATCTGGCCAAAAACCGTTTCTTATATTCCCGGAGATCCGTAACTCCGATTGGGCTGATCTTTTTACACAATTTTTTTCCAGATATAAGCTTCCTTGCCCCTGAAGTAGAGATCCAACCGACGTTGGAGGTGGGCACAACCCACCACCATGCGCCAGGCCTAGGGGCGGATCCTGGTGGGTTGTGCCCACCACGGGACTCCGTTTTGGGTGATTCCAACTCCCAACAATCACAAATATTCCAAAATAATTTTCTGTGGAGTTGCATCACATTTGGACTTTGTTTGATATGTGTCGTAGAAAGGTCACGACAGATGTCCTAGCAAAAGGACATAGTCGTGGAGCAATCGCAACTAGGTAGCTTAAAGGGGTTAAACGGGACAAAGGACACATGAGTTTATACTGGTTCGGCCCCTGGCGGTGAAGGTAAAGGCCTAATCCAGTTTGAGGTGGTATTGCTTATGTCTTGATTACCAGGGAGCGAATCTGCTTGCCCTAGCTTTCGATCGGTTGTTTCTCGTCTGAATCGCCATCGGTCATCCTTTATATATCTGGTCGGCCTTGATAGCTCACGAAGTCGGCGGCTCATAAGCGATGTCGGCTCGGTGACTATCTATTCATGCCTTACAATACAAGTCATACAAATATGGCGGTTTACCTTACAGGCCTTAAGTCGCCTTTGGGCCTTGGGCCCTTAACTAAACCGCCATCTTCAAATGTCCCCGTGGGCTTTATATGATGAGTCGCCATAGGTATAACCCGGCCCCTCCTGGGCGGGTCATACCTAATAGTTATATCCCCAACATTAGGCCCCAGATTGATTTGGACTGGTTCATGTCAATCTTCACTACTTAGAAAAAATCTTCTCTTCTTCATTTGTGCGAGAGTTTATAACCCGCCATGACGTCATCTTCTGGATTTGTGATAACAAGCCATGACGTCACTTGCCATTAATTCACACTTTGTCCAACATATCTCAATGGATCTTTATCTTAATAACCGTTCCAAAAATTGAGGCGTCTGGTGAGGGTGTCCTAGATTAGGGGGTATCCGGACAGCCGGACTGTGTACAACATCCGGACTATTGAAGCGTGAAGATACAAGACTCAAGACTTCGGCCCGTGTCCGGATGGGGCTCTCCTTTGCGTGGAAGGCAAGCTTGGCGATCCAGATATTGTGTTTCCTTCCTTGTAACCGAATCCATGTACACCCTAGCCCTCTCTAGTGTCTATATAAACCGGAGAGGTTGGTCCTTAGAAGGCCGATCACAATTACAATCATACCATCATAGGCTAGCTTCTAGGGTTTAACCTCTACGATCTCGTGGCAGATCCACTCTTGTACTACCCATATCATCAATATTAATCAAGCAGGAAGTAGGGTTTTACCTCCATCGAGAGGGCCCGAACCTAGGTAAACATCTGTGTCCCTTGATTCCTATTACCATCAGCCTTGACGCACAGATCGGGACCCCATACCCGAGATCCGCCGGTTTTGACACTGACATTGGTGCTTTCATTGAGAGTTCCTCTGTGACGTCGCCGCAAGGCTCGATGGCTCCTCCAATCATCGTCGGCAACATGGTCCATGGTGAGACTTTCCTCCCCGGACAGATCTTTGTGTTCGGCGGCTTTGCACTGCGGGCCAATTTGCTTGGCCATCTGGAGCAGATCGACAGCTACGCCCCTGGCCACCAAATCAGGTTCGGAAACCTGAATTACACGGCGGATATCCGAGGAGACTTGATCTCCGACGGAATCGGGCCCGCGTCAGGAGCACCGGACAGTCACGCCGAGCATGGCATGGACCTGCTGTTGGACAACGCTCGGGATATCGCTCCGGCAGTAGCCCCGGACTCAAATCCGGAGCAGGCTGCATTGCCTAGGGACGGAGGGATGGACCCTGCCCCGTAGACCGTACCCTCATCGGCGGTGGAGCCGAACACATGCCTCGCTTCTGAGGATGCCTGTGACTCTGGATCCCCGGATTCATATCTGGTTATAGGATCTAGTCCGCGCGTTCCTGAGCCCGCCGAACCTGGTTGGGCTCCTGTAATAGAGTTCACCGCCGCGGACATCTTTCAGCACTCGCCATTTTGTGACATGTTGAACTCATTGAAGTCTCTCTCTTTGTCAGGAGGCTTTCGGCCAAACTATGTCCGGCTCAAGTGGGAAGCAGACGACGACGAGATTCGCTGCCCACCCACCACCCACTTCATAGCCATGGTTGATGATTTAACCGACGCGCTTGACTTCGACTCTGAAGCCATCGACGGCATGGACGACGATGCAGGAGAAGATTCAGAACCTACGGGGCGCCGGAGTTCCGCCTTGTCACACGACATATACATGGTGGATACGCCCAAGGAGGGCAACGGTGACAACCCGGAAGATAAAACCCTCGGGCAAAAGCCAAACCGATGATGCAGACCCCGTTCCAAGTCCAGCAACAGTAAAAATACGAGCAAGAGCGCCAGAAGGATCGATACTCTAGTCAACCCCGAAGGCAACAACGACCATACAGAACCAACGATGGAGCAGGACGAACCAGGTCACGCCAAACACAGTTCGGAGCAGACGCGCAAAGACAAAGATCCAGAGGGACGAGTTCATCAAACCGACCCAGGACAAGAAGACAGTCCGGATGATGACGCATTCATCATTTCGTTAGAATGCGTGGAACGAGATAACCTCCACAGAAAGCTTATGGCCACGGTGAGAAGTGCGAAGAAGCGAAGCAGCGGCTTAAAGCCGCCTGAGAAGCGCTCAATCGCAGATGGAACAAAGTGCTTGACACTGAAGAAAGATATGGCGACGATCGTCATACAAAGAGCTACCCAAAACGTAAGCTACTGCCAGAATTCGACGACTAGGCCGTTCCACCAAAGAGTAACACGACCAGAAGACCAGATGTACCACTCCACAACCGCAGCAAATCATCTACGGATGCCGCACATGACCTACGTGAGCACCTCGATAAGAAAGCTGGTGCAGCTAGGTCCATCTACGGATCTAAAGGACACACCCCGGCGAGGGACTATGGTTACCACAACGATTACACCAACCAAATACCAGTTCATAATAAACACCGAACACAACAACAGCCGACGGCATGCCACAATCGTCCGGATCTGAGAGGGTTGCTCACCCATGCTTTCTTGATAAATCTTGGACCACAATTTCCACAGGGCTTTAAACACTGTGAATATAGAGGCATCTGACGGAACAGCAGACCAGTGGGCGGATAGAGGACTTTATCCTACATATACATATGGCTCGCGGGGATGACCTCCATGCCATCAAAAACCTTCCCCTCAAACTAAAGGGACCAGCTAGATACTGGTTGAAAAGCCTCCCCGAAAATTCAATTGGGAGCTGGGAAGAACTCGAAGATGCCTTCAGGGCCAATTTTCAAGGGACTTATGTCCGGCCTCCGGATGCTAACGATTTAAGTCACATAGTCCAACAGCCCAGAGAGTCCGCCCGCAAGCTTTGGAACAGATTTCTCACTAAGAAGAATCAAATTGTTGATTGTCCGGATGCTGAAGCCTTAGCGGCATTCAAACACAACATCTGTGACGAGTGGCTCGCCAGACTCCTCGGCCAAGAACAGCCAAGGACAATGGCAGCCCTAACAAGCCATATGACCCGCTTTTGCACGGGAGAAGATAGCTGGCTAGCCCGTAAAGGCACCAGCGACCCCAGCACATCTGAAATAAGGGATGGCAACGGGAAGCCACAGCGTAATAAAAATAAAACGCCAAAACAAGGAAGAGAGCCCGGATAACACAACGGTTAATGCCGGATTCAGGGGCGCTCGACCTAATCAACAAAACAAGCCATCTAAAGGCAGTAAAGAGGGACCATGCGGACTGAATAGAGTCCTAGACAGATTGTGCCAAATCCATGGCACCCCTGACAAGCACGAAACCACGCGCCGAGAGTCTTTGGGTCTTCAAGCAGGCGGCAAATTGAATGCGAACGCAAGGGAAGGAAACACCAAGTGAGGGCGAGGATGAACCTCGCCACCGAACAACATGGGGACGAAAAAATTCCTGCCAGAGGTTAAAACAGTAAACATGATCCACGCGACTCATACATCCATGAGAGGGCACGAACGCGCGCATAGAGACGCGCATGATATAGAGCCCATGATACCCACACCTAACCACTGGATGTCTTATCCGATCACTTTCGATAACTTGGACGAATGGACAAGTATTCGGTGCGGCGGATCAAAGTCCTTGGTGCTTGACCCAATAATCGACAGATACCGTCTCACCCAGGTCCTCATGGACGGCGGCAGTAGTCTCAATTTAATATACGAGGACACTGTCCGCAAGATGGGGATAAATCCATCCAGAATTAGCCAAAGCAACACCACCTTTGAAGGGGTGATACCAGGCGTCGAAGCCTACAAAAGGGGCTCCGTCATACTGGAGGTAACATTCGGCTCTCCAGGCAACTCCAGAAGCGAAGAACTACTCTTCATCATCGCACCCTTCCAAAGCGACTACCACGCAGTGCTCGGAAGAACGGCCTTTGCCCGCTTCAACGCATTGCCGCACTATGGCTACCTTACACTTAAGATACCCGGTCCATGTGGCGTCATCACCATTAGCGGAATAACAGAGCGCTCATCACGCGCAGAGGAACACGCGACGGCCCTCGTGGCCAGACTATAAGCGACCTCCAACATTAAAAAAAATATGACCGGTCGTTAAGACCATGGACACGGTTAGACGAGTCCGGTAACCCAGATCAAACCAGGGCACCGTATATGTAATCCTATAGCGGATACCAGGGGCTATAACTACCCAATACAGCCCCACACTTGGCTCAACCTTATTGGCTCCACCGCGTACTAACGTTGTAACCTCCTATGAGTTTTCTTTTTTCACATACAACGTTCGCGATACCCTTACAGGATACGGCACAACGGAGACAAAGGCGCAGATGTACAGCAAGGGCCCGTTCAACATGTTTCATTTTAGATTAAGCCCCTGTGTAAACCTTTTCTATTGCCTCTTGTTGTTTAATTATCCCACGGGTTCCATACCCATAGAGGATACTGCCGTTCTTGGCACTTCGCCACGACAAATTAACGCACGTACCTGGAAACACAGGGTTTATAATGAATAGGAATTCTTGAGCCCATCATCTATTATAAAGTCCGAATACCTTCGGGAGTGTTCGGCGTCACGAGTTAGGCCTTATATGCATCAGCTCCGAATCATGTCTTTGGTCAAATGTTGGGTTTGCCCGGCTCCTGGGTTTGCCTCCTTACATTCTGTTATTATCGGCTAAGGTGGCCAAAGGAGAACTACTGCGATTGTGCCCTGGTTATTCGGATGAGCACCTCGAGAAAAGCGAAAACGAGACGTCTGATGCAGCGAGAGACTGTTCAACCACTCGAGGACTCACCGGAATCTTTAGGATTCCTCCTCATTAACGAAGGGCCATTTCCTGGTCATGTGCATGCGCGCCCGTATTCGGATGCATGCGAAAGTACCAGGGGCTACATAGTAGCCCCAATGTTAGACTCCCACGGCTAAGCGAAAGTGTTACAGCTATATAGTCCGGTTGCCTAGTTCGACGTGCGATCACCTCCTTAATGGACCAAGACGTTGGATCAAGTGTGATTAAGCATATTTCTTCTCGAACACCCCCGCATTGTATGCGTGGGGGCTGAAGCCAACGACTGCTAACTTTCGGATTACATATTTATATATACATATATATAAACAGCCGCACAAGGGACATAATCATATGTTCTGGCAAATAGTATAAATATTGCCTCATAATCAAAATAAACATTGTTTTTACTATGATTCCGTTCATTCGAACAAGACATTCTTCGAGCACTGCGCCTCTATTAGACGGGCACCTTCATGACCTCGGGCAAATCTTGCTCGGCGGATATTGGCCCCCATCGATCTGGGCGCTATAATGGTGGCATCCATATCCGTCCAATAGGCTTTAACGCGGGCGAGAGCCATCTGTGCACCCTCTATACACGCCGACCTCCTCATGGCATCGATCCGAGGCACGACCCCAAGGAACTGTTGCAAAAGTAACTGTCCGGCTTAGGCCCCTTTGGCCAAACATGGTCTATTACAAACCGCATTGCAAGCCCGGACAGCCTGTGAAGCTCCACTACAGCAGCCATCTTGTCACTCAACAGCAGCGGGCGAGTGGGAGCATGGAATTGCGACCAAAAAAGCTTCTCCACTTCCTTGTCACCTTGACCTTTGAAGAAGTCGGCAGCGTCAGCCGTACTCTTCGCCAAATCCGCATATGCGTCCGCAGGACTCCAGCGTCCATCTAGGGGAGCGTACTTCGGATCGAAAAATTTCATCCGCAGCAAATAGGAGCCCCCAGCCGCGATTTCACCGGCTTGTCGAAGCTCCTCCCGCGCACCCCTGAGCTCGGTCCGGGTTTCCTTAGTGGCACAGTTCGGCCAAATTATCCTCACGCTCCTTTTTAAGGAGCTCATACCGGCCAGCGGCACCTTTTAACTCAATAGCCATTTCGGCTATCTTTTCCTCGCTTCGGCGATGAGCAGCCTATTTGGCCCTCAATTCCTCGGCCGCCTTTAGGGCAGCCGCATTGCTCACCTGAGCTTGTTCCTTGGCTCGAGCAAGTTCCGCCCTCAGGGCCTCCACGGCAGCAGCACCATCTGCAGTCCAAACATATTACATCAATATCATGCCACCTTCATATTTTCCTATACAAGGGAAGGCATGACACATACCTTGTGATTTGTCCAGCCGCTCATTCACTAGCGTAATATCAGCATTAATCAATCCAATTTGCCTCGTTAGTTCGACAACTCCAGTGGACTGGTCAGCGTCCGGACCCACAGGTACCTGCACATATTTACAGCACAATCATTGGTTTATGATCCCCCGTTTGCCGCCTAGGGCGGGCAACCAGAGTCTCAGGGGCTACTATCTATATGGAGCACACCTAGCGCGTGCTTCACAGCCAAAGAAATAGTGTATTCTTCATTACGTACCTCAAAGCCTCTGAGCAGGCTTGTGAATGCTTCATTCAAGCCGCTTGTAGCGGATGAAATCTTCTTGAGCACCACGCTCATTAACAAGCGGTGCTCCTCCGAGAGCGCAGCTCGCTCTAGTAAGCCCGTCAGCACGTCCGGCCGGACAATGAACTGCGCCGGACCCTTCCCATCGCCCCCGTTTGAGCCAAATGCTCCGGACTCAGGGCGGCTGATGTATTGGCTTCCGGCTTCAGCAGATCCGGACTCGTCCGTGATGACACCTCAGTGTCGCCTGCTTCATGAGTCGGAGAAGCGGGTGGGGTCTCGCTCTCCATCATCTACGGAGGAAGGTCCCCCGAAGACGAACCTTGTTGAGAAGAGCCGCTGGCCGGACTGCAAAAAGTTGAATCCTGGTTATTGATCTAGGATAAACACAGTACCCTCGGATTGTGAATTGACTTACAGCTCGGCTGAGGGCTGGCCCGTTGGAGGGCATGATGCGGTGAGGGTGCCCATCGGGACAAGGCCCCCTAGGGATGTCTTTTTCCCTGGTTGGGGCATCTCTGCTTCCAAGTCTTCAGAGGAAGCCCTCTTCTTCCCGCGTGGGGAGGAGGCCTTAGCCTCCCTTTCCCGACTATCCTCCTTAGGGGAGGTAACAATTCCCCCGATTGGGATGCGTAGCGTGTGGGGTTCGGTTTCTTCGTTCTTCCCCCTGTCTTTCCCCGAGGGCATCCCGCCGAGTACCCGGTCAAGCATCTTGGCCACGGTGGGACCAGGTGAACCTTCGGGAAGTGGAGCCGGACACCTGATTCGCTCCGCCTTGCTGAGCCATTCCTGGCCACGGAGGATTTTCAGAATAAACAACAATGACAAACTCAAAACTAGGTGTCCGGTGTCAAGATTATTTTCTTGGGTATCTAGGCGATGGCAGCTTAGGCCCGCATCCTCGGTGGTGTCCGGACACTCTACTTTCTGTCCGAAGAATAATTTGCACATCTCTTAGAGCTTCAAGCCGAAGAAGTGCTTGACAGTCCGCGGACCCTCCGGATTGAACTCCCACATCCGGAGATGCCGACGTTGGCACGGCAATATCCGTCAGATTAGCATCACTTGCATTATGCTGACAAGGTTAATGTCCCGCGCAAGAAGCTCCCGGATGCGATTCTGCAGTATTGGTACATCACCAGCGGGCCCCCAATTCCGCCCTACGTCGGTCCAAGACGCTAGCTGTAACGGGGGGCCCGAGCGGAACTCGGGAGCGGCCACCCACTTCATGCCTCTGGGAGCCGTGACATAAAACTCCTCTGTTCCCATACATCGGATACTTCCGGGAAAGAGCCCTCTAGCCACGGGGCATCGGCGTTCCTGCTTATTATGGCGCCTCCGCACTCCGCATGTCACCTCTCGATCATCTTCGGCTTAACATTGAAGGTCTTAAGCCATAAGCCGAAGTGTGGGGTGACATGGAGAAAAGCCTCGCACACGATGATGAACGACGAGATATGGAGGATGGCGTCTGGAGCCAGATCATGAAAGTCCAACCATAATAGAACATGAGCCCCTCACAAAGGGGTCGAGGGTGAGGCCCAGGCCGCGGAGGAAGTGTGGGACAAAAACAACACACTCATTAGGCTCCGGTCTGGGGATGACTTGCCCTGGAGCGGGAAGCCTGTGCTGAATATTGGCGGTCAGGTATCCGACCTCCCTAAGCCTCGCAATGTCTTCCTTTTGAATCGAGGAGGCCACCCATCGGCCCTGAGGGGTGGATCCGGACATATTGGAGGATCTGGGGTGTCGAAGCTTGGGTTTCGGGTGTTAGAGCTTGAGGTACAAGAAGGCGCGAGGAGGGTGGAAAAGAGGCATAGGCCTCGACCCCTTTTTAAAGAGGGTGAATATCAAGAGTCCTCGGTGTCACCGTTTGAGGCTTATCTAAAAACACACGGAGTAATACCAATGGCCGTCGTGGGGTCACGCACGACCATATTAATGGAAAATCCTGTAATAAGAGGAACACGATCTCTGCCTCGACGGGACGTGCCAATGAAACCACCTCGTAACACGAGTCGTTGTGGGGTAAGAAACGCCGGTTCGCGTTGGACCAGGCCACGATGCACGGGCACGATGCACGAAGATTGCCAGCAGATCAGATTTTATGCCATGAGAAGATCATCTTGCAGATCCGGACACGGTCTACGTGTTCGATAATTACTTTGGAGTACTCGGAGAAGGAACCTGCCTTGCAATGTCGAAGACAATACTGCGTGCCGGACTCATCGTCAATGATGCCTGGTTCAGGGGCTACTGAGGGAGTCCTGGATTAGGGGGTATCCGAACAGCCGGACTGTGTACAATGTTCGGACTATTGAAGCGTGAAGATACAAGACTCAAGACTTCGGCCCGTGTCCGGATGGGACTCTCTTTTGCGTGGAAGGCAAGCTTGGCGATCCGGATATTGTGTTTCCTTCCTTGTAACTGACTCCATGTACACCCTAGCCCTCTCTGGTGTCTATATAAACCGGAGAGGTTGGTCCTTAGAAGGCCGATAACAATTACAATCATACCATCATAGGCTAGCTTCTAGGGTTTAACCTCTACGATCTCATGGTAGATCCACTCTTGTACTACCCATATCATCAATATTAATCAAGAAAGAAGTAGGGTTTTACCTCCATCGAGAGGGCCCGAACCTAGGTAAACATCTGTGTCCCTTGCTTCCTGTTACCATCAGCCTTGACGCACAGATCGGGACCCCCTACCCAAGATCCGCCGGTTTTGACACCGACATCTGGGTAGCTGGATAACCATGTTTTGGCCTCCTCGTTTTTCGTGCCCACTTATTAGTCTTTCCTTATAAATAGCCACGACCGGCCTCTTCTCATTCTTCCCCTTTTCCATCGTCTTCCTCATCTCACGACTGTCTGCCACTCGAGCTCCGCCACCACCGCGAAGCACACCGCCGTCCTCGTCCTTGGCCGCTTCATCACCCTGAACGAACCAGAGAACGGCGACGCTCCTCCACAGTTGACCTGCATCTGTAAGCACTCGCTCTCATGTACCCCAGATCCGCATTAGGGTTCCTGAACTTTTTCGTGTTCTTCGTAGTTCGTCGTAGTTCTTCAACCATAACACCTTTTAATCTGAAGATGTCATAAAACTTGCACGGTAGGAGTTTTGCCCTTTCCTTCAATAGCAGCGGGACCTTTTTCCTTTAAAAGAGGTCCCATTAGATCTTATGAACTCCCCTGTGCTGGTTTTAGGTCTTGAATTATTTCCTTTTTCTGAACTGCCACTGATCCGAAATAACAATTGCAATCTGTGAAACCTGTTTGTACAATACTTAGCAAAAACTGCATCTTGATAGATCCACCTAGTCATGGCGGCTCATACCGCCGGTTGTAGTTAAATTCAAAGCTCCACAGATTCTTCTTGTGAAAAACATCAAACTGCTCAGGGCGGCTTATATAACCCGTTGTAACTAGTCATATACCATTAGGCCTATTTCTAAACCGCCATTCCGAATATGTGTTGTAATACTTTCCTTTGGACTTAAATTTAAACCGGCAAATTTGTTCTTTTTTCCTTTTAGGCTTCCTTCTTCACAATGCCGCCCAAAACAACCACTTCCTGTAACTGGGTTCGTTCCATAATCACGGAGAATACACTTGAAGACTTTGTGAAAACCGGTTATCTGCCAAAGAAGTCTGTCATGTCTTACCGCGTCCCTAAGCCGACAGAAGAGAAACCTCAGCCCAAAGAAGGGGAAGTTATTGTCTTCACTGATCATATGAACTGGGGCTTTTCACCGCCCGGCTCTAAGTTCTTCAGGGACGTTCCGCACTTTTTCGACCTTCGTCCACAAGACATCGGGCCCAATTCCGTGTCCAACATCGGCAATTTCCAAGTGTTCTGTGAAGTCTACCTTCAAGAGGATCCCACTGTGTTATTATTTAGAGAATACTTCTACTTGAACCGCCAGAACGAGTACTCCAATGGACCTAGTTTGGAGCTTGGTGGGGTCTCAATCCAGCAAAGAAGAGATGCCATTTTCCCTTATGCACAGCCGCCGAGTAATCCCAAGCATTGGAATCAGACATGGTTCTATTGCAAGGACACCTCTCTGGCTGACGAGAACGGACTGCCCATCATTCGCGTCCTACGTCTTGAGTCGAACCTACCTCTCCAAGACAAGTTGACAGCTTCTGAACGCAAGAAGCTCGCCCCTACCATTGCCAAAGTCAAGGCTCTATTGGGGAATGGCTTGACGGGTATTGACTTGGTTCGATGCTGGGTCACGTGGCGGATCATCCCCTTGAGTCACCGCCCCGGTTTAATGTGCACCTACATCGGTAGCACAAAGGATCCACTACGCCACAGCTCCGAGGAGTTAACTGACGTCCTCATCAATGAGATGACAAAGTCCCTTCTGAATAGAGCCTAGCTGATTGCAGCAAGGTGGGCCTAAGCCCTTTCTGCGGGTCTAACCCGGCACCAAAAGTAAGCCGCCGAACTGGCTATTTTACCTTCACCCTTAATACTTTGTTTTAACTTAACCTTGATGATTTTCACAGGCTGATGATGACTTTTGTAAGAAAGAGTATGAACATGAAGCTGTAAAGAGAGCCAGGAAGGCCAAGAAAGCCGCTAGGAGGGCCACCAAGAAGAGAGGAAAGAAGCCCAGTGCTTCTGATTTATTCCAACTGGATGACACCTCTGAGTCAGAGGTAGCCCTTGATGCTCTTGGCTCTTTTTTCAACCATCTTATTGACACTGACTATCATCAGGATGACACTGGAACGAGTCAGGGAGTGGAAGAAGAGGTAACTATTATTTCCTCCAACTCCATGCCTTTGCCAAGACAAAAAATCCGAAGAGTAATCCGAAAAGTAAGATTTTCACACCCCTTAGCTCATCTGGATCCTCACTTTATTTTGAAGCAACAGCAGCATGACAGCCGGCGACAGACTCGGACGAGCAAGGATGTGGAACTCTCCTCCGGCTTACCAAACACACCGAGGAAGCGTGGAAATGAGGTCACCCCCGACTTAAACTCTTTTTATCATTTGGTTGGTCTCACTCGCCGGCCACTCAATTCTTCCGACTCAAATTATCAGGAAACTTCTCATTCCTCTTCAGGCAACTCAATCCAATCTAATATGCTGGCTATCAAGACCGCTCCTGGGTAATGACGATTTACTTATCATTTACTCATTATAATCTTTTTATACTTATACTGACCTTTTTGACTCATGCAGTGGAAAAGCAAAGCCCAGCAAGAGGGCAAAGAAGAACAAGCCGACTGAAGAGCCGACAGTCAATGAGTTGGAGCTCCAAACAGCAGCGCCTGAGGCCTCTGTTCCTGAACTGTCTGAGCCAGTTCATGATATTCCAACAATGACTGTTGACCCACCTGTTGATCAAGCCACCGATGACCCTTTAAATCCTGAAGCGTCAAGCCCTGTCAAGACAACCATCACACAAGATGATGATGTACAGATCACCAAGACCGGCTTTACTAAACCTGGGAGACCTACTGTGCTGGCCAAGCATTCTGCCAAGGAAGACATGTTGAGCCGCGCAAAGTGCGATTTGATGTCGCCAACTATGCTCGACTGGGCATTGGTGAAATATACTCTGGCTTTCTCAGCCAAGTACACAACAACCGTGACCTTGAAGTTGACAAGGTGAAGCAGATGCACCACAAATTTGAGGTATGATTTCTTCCACTCTTAAGTTATGCATACACTGCCAGCCCCCAAGTTTACTGCTTATTTTGAATATGTTGTAGACTTGATCACCATGAAGATGAATAATAACCTATGAAACAATCCTTTCAAAATCCGGCTTAAAGTTGTGTAGCTCTCATGAGCTGGCTATGGCTGGTTGTAGCACCAAGGTGTCATTGTGAAATTGCAATAAGACAAGCAATATGCATTAGCCCCCAAGTGCCAAGTGCTCTTGCTCACAAAGTGCTTGGGACTTATTCATATAAGCTGCCACATAAATAGAGCTTTTGGTAGACATTAGCCCCCAAGTGCCAAGTGTTGTTGCTTGCAAAAGGCTTGTGACTTAATATGTTGAACCAACGTTAAATTATGACTTTAATCCGGTGTATGTACAGACCACCACTTCTGAACTTCAATCAGAGCTGTCTGACTTGAAGACCCATCTGGAGCTGCAAGAGGCTGAGACCCAGAAGGCGAACTCAAAGTTCGAATTTAGCATGGGTGAGGCAGAAAAACCGAGAACCAACTCTGAAGCTGAAAAAGGCGCCTAGGCTGAAGAAAAGATTGCCTTGACACAACGGGCGGAAAAAGCAGAGGTGGCTCTCCAAGAAGCAACGACTGAACTTACCGGCTTAAACTGCCAGGTGTATCAAATGGTGTCTGCTATCTTTGGTAAGTTGCCTTACGATTGTCAAATTTGAATGTCCTCCTTGATGATATTATCTGCTTTTAACCCTTCTATGATGATTATGCAGGCCCTAGGAGCAGCAATCTCAACCAAGACATGCTTGTGAAGCTAAAGGCGGTTTATACATTGGTGGAGCAGCTTTATACTGGTGTTCAGCGTGCATTGGCCACAATCTCTCCATCCAACGAAACCCCCACTCTCTTGGTTGATGTGTTAAGGAAGCTTTTCGTGCCGCCCCAGCGGTTTAGTGAAATGAAGCCATCATCTACGAGAGTCGGAGCTGTGACTGCCTTAAGCCGGGCCAAAGCATGGTTACCGGAATTAGACTCGGCCAATATCTCTATTGGGTATCCAAGCTTCAAGGAAAACTGCACTCCATTTGAACAGAAGGACTTTGTTGCTTGTGTGAAGGAGATACGTCCTCTAGACAGTCTGATTGCCAATGAGACAGACCTCACTAAGTATCACCCGGCTTATGACGTGGGAAATCAGAAGATGCCAACACCGTCTTATAAAGTGACAGGCCTGATCCTCCCAATCCGTAAGCACACCATTCCCCTTGAAGTTGACCCGTCCAAGCTAATTGATGATGAAGCTGAGTTAGAAGCTCTGAGTGGCATTGACTGGTCATCACCAACCTTCTAGGACATAGAACAGGACAAAGAAGCGGAGAGGGATGACCCGGAAGCATCAGGCCATCAAGAAGATTGACCCGCTGGGTGGTTCATATGTGTGGCCTTCTGAAAAAAACAGTTAATCATTTGGACTCTCGGAGTCATGTAATTGGGTAGCAACAACTTTGCTCTCCCGTGCCATCGCACACGTTTTGTGTTATGCTCCACACTTTCAATTTTATCCTGCACACAAGTTAACCAAAAGAGATCCCTTGGCAGTTTACTGCAGGGTGGGTCATAATATCTCGTATGCACCCACTGATGCTTAAAGCAGTTATGGATAAAGCTGGTTGAACCCTAATTGAAACATAATAATGATATCATACCTGTGACATGGAACTGCACTGCCGGTTTATGATACCTGTGCAGTAAGGGTGAGCACCCAAAGCTTTTTAGAAGCCAATAAATCCAAGTGCTAGATAACATCATGTATGGGTGTCTTGTCGCCTCTGTATTAAACCGGGTAATAAAAACCATGGTTAAGCTTCAAATATGAGCTATGAAAGTAAAGGTTGTATGGCCGGAATTACTTGAAACCCAAAAGGCAAGATAGTATCAAGAAGAACCGAAAAAACTTCAAGAAGTCAACCCAAATGAAAAAAACCGAGGCTATGGTTCGAATACGATCAGGAAGCCGGACGAAAAGGGTTAATAGCTATGATTCGAATACGGTCAGGAAGCCCCCTAATGGCTTTTGGCATTGCGCCGATCAAATGGGTACCGACAGCTATGATTCGAATACGATCAAGAAGCCCCCTAGTGACCAAAGTATTTAACGGCTATGATTCGAATACGATCATGAGCCGGACCAAGAGGGGTTACTAGCTGTGATTCGAATACGATCCAGCCCCCAAGTGATCTAAGTGTTTACGGCTATGGTTCGAATACGAGGAGGAAGCCGGACCAAAGGGGTTAAGCCGTGATTCGAATACGATCAAGCCCCCAATGATCAAAGTGTTTAACGACGATGATTTGAATACGATCATGAGCCAGACCAAGAGGTGATAACATTTGTGATTCGAATACGACCAAGCCCCCAAATGATCAAAATGTTTATGGCTATGGTTCGAATACGACCAGGAAGCCGGCCAAAAGGGGTTAATAGCATGATTCGAATACGATCCGCCCCCAATTGGTCTGTGAAATTATGATGACAAAGACACATGATTGTTGAAGATGAAACAACAGAGACCCTTCTTTATTATAATCATCATAATATATACAAAAAATATGTACATCATAAGAGCCGATGGCTCAAGTATAGTAAGGCCAAAGATGAGAGATATTCCACGGCCGGCGGGTCTCCTCTTCCGACTTACGTGAGTCTTTGTGCTCTTGAACATCAATAAGGTAGTATGACCCGTTGTTCAAATTCTTGCTGACCACAAAGGGCCCTTCCCAAGGTGGGGATAACTTGTGCATGTCAGTTTGATCCTGGATCAGCATGAGCCGGAGCACCAAATCACCTTCCTGAAAGGTTCTGGACTTAACCCGGCGGCTATGGTAACAGCGCATGTCTTGTTGATAAATTGCCAAACGAGCTGCGGCAAGATCGCGCTTCTCATCGAACAGGTCAAGTGCATCCTGACGTGGTTGTTCATTATTAGCTTCAACGTCAGCCGCCACGCGAGCAGAGTCACGATGGATGTCACTAGGGAGAACCGCCTCTGCTCTGTAAACCATGAAGAAAGGCGTGTAACCCGTAGACCTATTGGGGGTAGTATTGATACTCCATATCACAGAAGGTAACTCCTCCAACAAACAACCCAGTGTCCGTTGCAAAGGAACCATAAGCCGGGGTTTGATGCCTCTCAAAATTTCTTGATTGGCTCTTTCAGCTTGACCATTGGATTGGGGGTGAGCTACTGATGACACATCAGGGAGAATATGCTCACGTTGACAAAACTCTTTCATAGCACCCTTGGACAAGTTAGTGCAATTATCAGTTATGATACTGTGGGAAAAGCCAAAGCGGAAAATCACCTTTTTAATGAATTGAACCGCCGTGGACGCGTCACACTTACTGACCGGCTCGGCTTCAACCCACTTTGTAAATTTGTCAATCGCCACCAAGAGGTGGGTCTTTTTATCCTTGGACCTTTTGAAAGGCCCAACCATGTCAAGCCCCTAGACTGCAAACGACCAAGTAATTGGAATCATCCTCAATTCTTGAGCCGGCACATGAGCTCGCCCTGAAAATTTCTGACAACCATCACATTTACTGATCAAATCCTCTGCATCAGCGTGAGCCGTCAGCCAATAAATTCCATGACGAAAAGCTTTGGCCACAAGGGACTTTTAACCGGCATGATGACCACAATCTCCTTCATGAATCTCACAAAAATTCTTACAGCCCTCCTCAGAAGAGACGCAATGCTGAAACGCCCCAGTGACACTGCGATGGTGTAACTCGCCATTGGCAATTTTCATTGACTTAGGCCGCCGGGTTATCTACCTGGCCAAAGTTTCATCCTCAGGTAACTCACCTCGGGTCATGTAAGCCAAGTATGGTACTGTACAATCTGGGATAGTGTGAAGAGCGGCCACCAATTGTGCCTCCAGGTCAGGAATAGCCATGTCTTCCTCTGTAGGCAACTTGACAGAAGGGTTATGCAGAATATCCAATAAAGTGTTAGGTGGCACCGGCTTATGCTGAGACCCCAAACGGCTTAAGGCAACAGCCGCCTCATTTTTCCTGCAATCAATGTGTTCCACCTGGTAACCCTTGAAATGTCCAGCAATAGCATCCACCTCGCAGCGATAAGCCGCCATAAGCGGGTCTTTGGAATCCCATTTGCCTGAAACTTGCTGAGCTACCAAGTCTGACTCACCATAATATCTCACCCGGCTTAAGTTCATCTCCTTAGCCATCCGAAGACCATGGAGCAAGGCTTCGTACTCAGCTGCATTGTTAGTACAGGGAAACATCAACCTTAGAACATAACAAAATTTGTCACCTCGAGGGGAAGCTAAGACAACTACAGCCCCCGAGCCTTCCAATTGCCTGGACCCATCAAAGTGAATAGTCCAATATGTGTTATCTGGCTTCTCTTTAGGCATCTACAGCTTTGTCCAGTCGTTAATGAAATCCACCAGTGCTTGAGACTTGATAGCGGTGCAAGGCACATACTTCAAACCATGAGTCCCAAGTTCAATGGCCCACTTGGCGACTCATCCTGTGGCTTCTCTGTTTTGAATAATATCCCCTAAAGGAGTAGAACTGACCGTAGTAATGGGATGACCCAGGAAATATTGCTTAAGCTTCCGGCTGGTCATGAACACCCCATAAACAAGTTTCTGCCAATGTGGTTATCTCTGCTTGGACTCAATAAGCACCTCAATGATATAATAAATCAGCCGCTGAACTGGATACTCCTTGCCAGCCTCCTTTCGTTCCACCACAATGGCTACACTGACCGCACGGGTGTTAGCAGCCACATATAACAATAATGGCTCCTTATCAATGGGAGCAGCAAGGACTGGCAGCTCAGCTAGCTGCCTCTTCGAGTCTTCAAACGCGTCGTTAGCCGCATCACTCCAGACGAAGTTATCCGTTTTCTTCATCATCCGATACAGTGGTATGGCCTTCTCACCCAACCGGCTTATGAACTGGCTTAAGGCAGCAATACGACCTGCCAGACGTTGAACATCATTGATACACGCCGGCTTAGCCAGGGAGGTGATGGCCTTGATCTTCTTAGGGTTAGCCTCAATGCCTCTATTAGAAACCATAAAACCCAAAAGCTTGCCTGCTGGCACACCAAAAATGCACTTGGCCGGGTTAACCATCATCTTCTAGACCCGGAGATTATCGAAGGTTTCTTTCAAATTGTCGGGCGCGATGGGGCGCGACACCTATGGGGCGAGGGCGGCCGCCGTGTGTTGATGCGAGGCGGAGGATGCGGAGAGCGGATCGAGCGATCTTGCCGGCGAGGCGATTTTACCCAGCCGGGCGCGATGGTCGTAAAACCCTCTTGCTGCTTTGTGTTGTATTACGCCGGGAGCTTGAAGAGCTGCGATAGTAGCTACCCGGCGTGAGAGTTGCAAATGAGTCGAACCTCCTCTCGTTGTGCATGGGCCTCCTTTTATAGGGCAAGGGTCACCGGCAGTGTCAGCGTAAGGTAGAGGGGTAAAAATGTAAAAGAGGTGGTAGTTGGAGCAGTCGCGGGAACGGTGCGAGCTACGATTAGCGAGCAGTGGACTCTACCTACTTTTGTGAGAGGGGACAAGAGCATTTAATGCCCGTCGCCGTCGCCCCAAAAGCTCCGCCCTTGCGTCTCCGTTCGCCATGGCGATGAAGCCACCACCGTGGAGTGCCACCGCACCCTTCATGCAGCCTGACCATCCGCCACGCAGCGTCTGGAGAGGGTGAAGGCGGCGCAGGGCGAGATGAGCTGGAGTCGCGCACGATCGCAGCTCTCCGGCATGTACCTTGCCGGGGTCTTGATCTTGCCGGGTCCGGGAGCTTGTCGGGCTTGTAACTTGTCGCTCCCGGGCCCTCGCCGGACGCGTATAAGCGCCGGGCGTGTCTTCCGTGATGTGATCTTCTAGTCTCCCGGCGAGCTCCTCTCGCCGGGACTTGCATGAGCGATGTAGTCTTGAGCACAGAGCGGCCTTCCGGCAAGCTCCTCTTGCGGGGTCTTAACCTTCGGTCTTGTACACTTTGCTCTTGAATGGCTTGGGTATGGAGCGAGAATGGTCTCCGGCAAGCATTTGGTGGATCCACCACGGGAAGCTACGCGCCCGTGCACAAGTTAAGGTCTTGAGGTACCCCTACCTTAGTACACCGCAGAGCCCGGGCTGGGCCATACAGTGCCGAAGCGCTGTTGGGCGAGGCCCAAAAGCAATCTGCACGCAGCACGCCAGCCCATGGTGCGTCGAATCTTACAGCATCCGCCGCTTCCCAAGCAGCACTGCGTCGATTCTTGGCGTCGTGGGAGGCGTGGGCGGCACATGCAGCCTTTAAAGCGTCCACCCGTGATCGTGGCGCGAGGCGGGTCGCTTCACCCGTCGCTCGGCTCCACTTTTTCGCCAGCGGCCCTCATGCACGGGGTGCGTGGGCGGCGAAAGGTGGGAGGCCCAGCCGTCCGCAGGCGGAGAAAGCGAGTCGGCCCGCTCCTCTGCCTTCTCGCCTCTGATTGGTCGGCCAGGCGGTTGAGTCCCCACCTCGCCCCTTTAAAAAGGCGGAAGGGGAGCACAATAGCCACACTCATCCTCTTCTCCCTTAGCCGTCTTCAATTCTTCTCGTCGCCATGGAAGGAGAATCCCGGCTCTTGACGAGTGGCGGCGCGGTCGCTTCTAGGCAGCGCACCACTCCCCATCCTGCTCCCGTGGCGGAGCCCGCTCGAGAGGGAGAGGGAGGCGTGGCGTGGGCAGGCAGCGTGGCCGAGGCGGCCGAGAGCGGCGTGGTGGCGTGCCTCCTCCATCTCCCGGCGTCTCGACCACTTGCCGCGGTCCACACCGGAGATGACCCTGGGAGTTCTTCATCAAGCTTGGGGCGCCTCGTCGCCGCCGGCTGCGGTCCCGTTTGCGGGCGATGGGACGGATCCACCCGGCGTGATGGAGCTACGCGCCGAGGGCTGCGGGATCAGCGGCACTCGGGTGAGTGTCGTGTCCCCAGCCCCCGGCGTGATGTTCTTCGACCGAGGGTGGAAAACGTTCGCCCGGATCCATAGCTTGACGGCGGGGTTCACCCTCCATTTCAAGTTAATGGATGGTGACCTCCTCGCCGTCAAGGTCTTCGGCGACTATGGAACCCGGGTGCGCTGCTGTGTGGACAGCTCCTCGGATAGCGTGGCCCCTCCTCGGCGAGAGGACGAGGAGGAGAGTGACAGCGGCGGCGAGGGGATGGCGGGCCCGACTAGGCGTCGGACACCGCTGCCTCATGGCGCCACCGGCAACCCCATCTTCTGGGTTGCGGCCTCCTGAACTCCCCGGCCGTCTCCTTGGCGGTGGCGTGAAGGGCAGCGAAGAGGAAGAGGGGATGGCGGCAAGGCCGTTAAATCGAGTCTGAGGCGAGGTGCCCTCCTGCCGATGTCCCATCACCCCGCTTCAAGCTCTGCCTCCGCGCCTTCGTCTCCGCCAAGCTCTGGCCGGCCCCGGGTGTTCTCTTAGGGTCTTTGGCGCCCGTGGCTCTTGAGCATCGTTCCCCATGCCCGTCACCTTGCGCAGCTCTGAGGCACAGCGGCGTCACCGCCACGCTCTCCTAGGCGCTCCTTCGCCCTTCTCCGACAAGTTCCTCTTGCGGGCCTCCTCTCCCGGCAGCTTATCTTGCCGGGGCTCCTTGACCTACCTCTGAACTCTGAGCAGAGAAACAGGAGAGGATCACAGGCACCTTATCTTTTTAAATTGTAAGCCCTCGGGCATTAGCTGCATTTAAAACTTGTAATCCTCTCTATCATGTTTTTCATCCTCTATGGACTTGTGCTAAACTGGATGTTTTAATGAAAAGAGGGAAAGCTTGCGGATGAGTCTTTTACTTGATCTGCGTGCCTTGTGTGTTCTTACGCTATCGGGGAGCTTGCGGGGCGAACACGCTTGCCGATCAGGACAGCCGGCTGGCGGTGTCGCTTCGACAAGCAACCTTGCCGGGCGATTCGGACGCTTACCTTCTTTGGCGAGCTCGAAAGCAAGATAAGGGTGCAGCGGCACACTTGTGTTTGTTGGCGGACTCGGAAACAAACCAAATGCATAGCCGGGCCGCGACTTCGGTTCCTCCACGTCACGGGTTTTTACAAGACACGCTCGTTCAAAGACGCAGCCCGCATCTCGGTCCATAAGAGGATGCATGACGAGGATGAAAAACTCATCGATCTCGCAGCCCCAAAGAACTCGACTTGCGGAGAGCGAATCTTGGCGCTCGCAGCCCCCAGCGAGGCTGGCGCGCCGAGGAAGAACCTTGGCGCGCGCAGCCCCCGGTGACCCGGGCTCGCCGGACCCCAGGCGCCGGTGTGATCCTTTCGGTTCCTCCTTGTTGCTGTAATTTCAGTCATGAAAACAGCTAAGGTAGATATGCAACACCTTCATGTATATGTATGTGTATGTAGATCTTGACTATGCAATACGATGTCGTGTCTTGCCCTTCGTATGTTTGTACTCTACGCTCTCGGGGAGCTTGTCGGGGCAAACACGCTTGCCGCGGGACAGCCCGCTGGCGGTGTTGCTTCCGGCAAACAACCTCGCCGGGCCAGTTGCGACGCTTAACTTGCTGAGCTGGCTCGGAAGCAAGATAAGGGTGCAGCAGCACACTTGTGTTTGTTGAGCGGACTCGGAAACAAAACAAACGCATAGCTGGACCACGACTTGGCTCCTCTCGCGCACAAGCCTCTCATACGAGGACATCTCACGGCAGGGCTTGCTATGTTACACCCTCTACTTTCGCCCTTTGTGCGCTTTCACCCCTCGCTTCTAGGAACTTGCGGTGCTTACGCGCTTCTTGAGTCTGGGACATCAGCAGCCAGCTGGTGGCGTCGCTTCCGCAAGCAACCTTGCCGCGTCTAGCTCGCGACGCACTTAACTTGCTGAGCAGACTCGAAACGAAACAAGGGCGCGAAGCTGGTCGCGGCTCACTTTTTACTCGTTGAGTGTGTTCGAAGCAAAGTAAGGGTGCGGCTATTCACAAGCAGGCTCCTCAGCGCACAGGTTTTGTGCACAAACGACGAACGCGAGAGGGATATAACGAATAAAAGCGTGGAATTAAGGAGTGCTGCTGCGAAGGCTCGGCGACTTAGCTTTTCTTTTCCTTGCTTCTTTGCACTTGCTGGTGGAACTCAATGGCGGCGTCCTCGGCGACAGCGCAGCACTCGAGAGGTGCGTCTGCGGAACGAGCACCGGTGTTGTCTTTGCGGGCTTATAGCGTTCGAGGAGCCGTGCTTGTCGGAGTGGCGCGAGAGCCGTCCTCGCCGGACTTAGAGCTCGATGGCGCGTCCTCGACGACAGCGTGGCGTTCCAAGGAGACACGCTTGCCGGCGCGGAGGGGAGCGGGAGCGAGCGGCGCAGGGAACAGGACGTGCTCGGACTCCTAGTAGCGATAGGAGGAGCAAGGCCCTGCTCCGGCACTTTCGCTATGCTCATGTCCGGACAGCAGTCCGGAGCATCCCGCGAGCCTCCGGCCTATTCTTGCCCCAGCAGGCGGATACCACCTCCCGTGGTATGGCGCTGCTGGGCAGCCGTGTGCTGAGATGGACGTGGATCTGTGGAGACCGAGGCGCGGTCATCCGTCATCCACAGATCTGTGGCGCCCGAGTGCCCTCGCGGCGTCCACCCTATCGGCAGCGCCTCCGCCGCCGCGCGAGCTCCGGTGGCGGCGGGTGAGACGCGAGCGAATGCGACCCTTGAGGCCCTCGTCTTGAGGGCCATGGCGCGATTGTCGGCAAGTGGTATGGCGGAGAGAGGTTGATGAAGAAAGCGGCGCGACGCCGGATCAGGTCCGCACAACCTCGGCGCCCCCTGGCGCGCCAAAGATGTCGAGCGCGATGGGCGCGACACCTATGGGGCGGGGCGGCCCCGCCGTGTGTTGATGCGAGGCGGAGGATGCGGAGAGCGGATCGAGGCGTCTTGGCGGCGGCGATTTTACCCACCGGGCGCGATGGTCGCGTAAACCCTCTGCTGCTTTGTGTTGTATTACGCCGGGGAGCTTGAAGAGCTGCGGTAGTAGCTACCGGCGTGAGAGTTGCAAATGAGTCGAACCTCCTCTCGTTGTGCATGGGCCTCCTTTTATAGGGCAAGGGTCACCGGCAGTGTCAGCGTAAGGTAGAGGGGTAAAAATGTAAAAGAGGTGGTAGTTGGAGCAGTGCGGGAACGGTGCAGCTACGATTAGCTTGAGCAGTGGACTCTACCTACTTTTGACAGAGGGGGACAAGAGCATTTAATGCCCGTCGCCGTCGCCCCAAAAGCTCCCGCCCTTGCGTCTCCGTTCGCCACGGCGATGAAGCCACCACCGTGGAGTGCCACCGCACCCTTCATGCAGCACAGCCATCCGCCACGCGTCTCTGGAGAGGGCTGAAGGCGACGCGTGGGCAGATGAGCTGGAGTGCGGGCACGCATCGCAGCTCTCCCGGCATGTACCTTGCCGGGGTCTTGATCTTGCCGGGGTCCGGGAGCTTGTCGGGCTTGTAACTTGTCGCTCCCCGGGCCCTCGCCGGGACGCGTATAGCGCCGAGGCGTGTCTTCTGTGATGTGATCTTCTAGTCTCCCCGGCGAGCTCCTCTCGCCGGGGACTTGCATGAGCGATGTAGTCTTGAGCACAGAGCGGCCTTCCCGGCAAGCTCCTCTTGCCGGGGTCTTAACCTTCGGTCTTGTACACTTTGCTCTTGAATGGCTTGGGTATGGAGCAGGAATGGTCTCCGGCAAGCATTTGGTGGATCCAGCCACGGGAAGCTGCGACTGCCCGTGCACAAGTTGGGGTACTGAGGTACCCCTACCTTAGTACACCGACACAAATCATCTATCAGGGTTACCTTCTCTCTGGATTTCACCACAATGTCGTCCACATAAGCATGAATGTTGCGCCCAATCTGACTGTGAAGACAATTCTGCACACATCGCTGATAAGTCGCCTGGGCACTCTTGAGCCCAAAAGGCATAGACACATAGCAGAAGGATCCAAAGGGAGTAATGAAAGTTGTCTTCTCCTGGTCCTTAACTACCATCTTGATCTGATGATAACCAGAATAAGCATCCAAAAAACTCAAACGCTCACAACCCGCCGTAGCATCAATGATTTGATCAATACGAGGGAGAGCAAAAGGATCAGCCGAACAAGCCTTGTTTAAGTCCATGTAATCCAAGCACCGGGTTAGCCAACCACTCTGGATGAAAAACTTCAACAATGAACCAGCCGCTAAGAGCCAGGCCACTTCTTCACCAATGGCCTTACGCCTCTCCTCGTTGAAACGACAAAGGAATTGGTTGACCGGTTTAAATTCCGGATCAATATTGAGAGTGTGCAAAACGAGTTCCCTCAGTACATCTGGCATGTTAGAGGGTTTCCATGCAAAGATGTCCCAGTTCTCACGGATGAACTCGATGAGCGCACTTTCCTATTTCGGATCCAAGTTAGCACTGATACTGAACTGCTTGGATGAGTCGCCAGGAACAAAATCGACCAACTTGGTGTCGTCGGCCGACTTAAACTTCAGCACCGGATCATGCTCTGTAGTTGGCTTTTTCAAAGATGTCATATCCGTCGGTTGATAACCCACAAGTGTAGGCGATCGCAACAGCTTTCTAGGGTAAAGTATTCAACCCAAATTTATTAATTCGACACAAGGGGAGCCAAAGAATATTCTTGAGTATTAGCAGTTGAGTTGTCAATTCAATCACACCTGGATAACTTAGTATGTGCAGCAAAGTATTTAGTAGCAAAAGTGGTATGGCAATAAAAGTAACGGCAACAAAAGTAAAGATAATTGTTTTTGGGTTTTTGTAGTAGTTGTAACAGTAGCAACGGAAAAGTAAATGAGCAAAGAACAATATATGAAAAGCTCGTAGGCAATGGATCAGTGATGGATAATTATGCCGGATGCGATTCCTCATGTAATATCTATAACATAGGGTGACACAGAACTAGCTCCAGTTCATCAATGTAATGTAGGCATGTATTCCGTAAGTAGGCATACGTGCTTATGGAAAAGAACTTGCATGACATCTTTTGTCCTACCCTCCCGTGGTAGCGGGGTCCTAGCAGAAACTAAGGGATATTAAGGCCTCCTTTTAATAGAGAACCGGAACAAAGCATTAGCACATAGTGAATACATGAACTCCTCAAACTACGGTCATCACCGAGAAGTATCCCGATTATTGTCACTTCGGGGTTGTCGGATCATAACACATAATAGGTGACTATAGACTTGCAAGATAGGATCAGGAACTCACATATATTCATGAAAACATAATAGGTTCATATCTGAAATCATGGCACTCGGGCCCTAGTGACAAGCATTAAGCATAGCAAAGTCATAGAAACATCAATCTCAGAACATAGTGGATACTAGGGATCAAACCCTAACAAAACTAACTTGATTACATGGTAAATCTCATCCAACCCATCACCATCCAGCAAGCCTACGATGGAATTACTCACGACGGCGGTGAGTGTCGGTGTCAAAACCGGCGGATCTCGGGTAGGGGGTCCCGATCTGTGCGTCAAGGCTGATGGTAACAGGAAGCAAAGGGACACAGATGTTTACCCAGGTTCGGGCCCTCTCGATGGAGGTAAAAACCCTACTTCCTGCTTGATTAATATTGATGATATGAGTAGTACAAGAGTAGATCTACCACGAGATCGTAGAGGCTAAACCCTAAGAGCTAGCCTATGATGGTATGATTGTGATTGTGATCGGCCTTCTAAGGACCAACCTCTCCGGTTTATATAGACACCGGAGAGGGCTAGAGTTTACATGGAGTCGGTTACAAGGAAGGAAATATAATATCCGAATCGCCAAGCTTGCCTTCCACGCAAAGGAGAGTCCCATCCGGACACGGGCCAAAGTCTTGAGTCTTGTATCTTCACGCTTCAATAGTCCAGACGTTGTACACAGTCCAGCTGTCTAGATACCCCCTAATCTAGGACTCCCTCAGTAGCCCCTGAACCAGGCTTCAATGACGATGAGTCCGGCACACAGTATTGTCTTCGGCATTGAAAGGCGGGTTCCTCCTCTGAATACTCCAAAGTAATCATCGAACACTTGGACCGTGTCCTGATATGCGAGATGATCTTCATATGCCACCATAGAGAGAATGATATTTCACAAATGCAATCTGCTGACAACTTTTTCTAATGATGTGACATGTTATTACGGTCGGATCTTTATTCGATCCATTTTCCCATAACCAGCTACAGCGCATATTGCGAGGCGGTTTCTTTGACACGTCTTGTCAAAGAATAGATCGTGTCCCCTTATCACGGGATTCTCATCAATACGGGTATGGGTAATCTCACCAGGCCATTAATCGTGGTGCTTGGGAAACAAGCAATTCTCAACAGGCAAGTGGTGAGGCGCACCGCTCTCGGCTCCTCTATAAAGGGATAAGATTTCCCCATTTTCACCCACGCCTTCTTCCTCTTTTGCCCACTCTTGCCCCCTCGAGCTCCAGCGCCCAAGCCCAAATCTTCTCCGCACAACTAAACATGTCCGGAGCAGGAGGCAAGTGGGTGGCTTCCACCGTCAAGGAGAAGCACATCGCAAATCTTCGGGCGGCCGGATACTTGGCCGCGGACATAGCACACCGGCTACCGGACGCCGGGCAGGTCATTCCGACCCCAGGACCCCACGAGAGGTTCGTATTCGTCGCCCACTTCGTCCGTGGACTAGGATTTCCACTCCATCCCTTCGTCCGCGGGCTCATGTTCTACTACGGGCTAGATTTCCATGATCTAGCCCCGAACTTCATCCTCAACATCTCGGCGTTCATCATCGTATGTGAAGCCTTCCTCCGCATCCGGCCTCACTTTGGCCTATGGCTACAAACCTTCTGCATGAAGTCGAAGGTTGTAAGCGGCCAACAAGCGGAGTGCGGAGGGGCCATGGTGGGCAGAATGCCTAACGTCACATGGCTCGACGACTCCTTTGCGGAGACCGTAAAAGGATGGCAATCGGGGTGGTTTTACATCACCAAGCCGCACGGCGCCAAATGGGCAGCGGCCCTCGAGTTCCGATCCGGAGCCCCCATGCGGCTCACCTCCTGGGAGAAGAAGGGCCTGTCCTAGGGCGATTCCATGGAGCTGGCGGACTCCAAACATGCATCAAAAGCATGAAGGACAAGAACATCAAGCTTGTCAATGTGATCCAGGTCATGCTCGTTCGCCGGATCCTGCCCTGCCAGAGGCGGGCAGTCAATCTTTGGGAGTTCGTCCCAACCGAACATCGGATGCTCCTGAAGCTCTATGACATGATGCACAAAGGTGCATGGAAGGTGTTGTTCAAGGCCTCCGTAGTACCTCCTCCAACATCCGAGGACCGTGGGCTTCACGCCACGCGGGCTCCTAGGCCGGTGAGTTCTCAGACTGACACCAGACCCAGTTCTTCCCGATATATTCATGGGAGTGCCTTAAGTAGTTGTGCATATTTGCATTAGGACTATGTGGAGACTGTGGAGCAGGTTTACTGTCTGGCTCTGCTGCCAAAAGGCCCAGCAGATGCTCTCCTGACGGAGATGTTGGTCCCGGCACCGTACAAGGTGCTGGAGAAGAAGGCCGAGAAGAAGGCCCCAGGGATCCGGAAGGGTCTCCGGCGTAAGATTGTGCAAGAAGCCTCGTATGAAGACGACGAGGCGGATTTCTCCCACGAAGGGGAGGCGGAAGAAGAAGAAGACGCCCCATCCGAAGAGGATGAGGGGCTCGGGGAAGCGGACCGGGGGGCCGGAAAAGGCCCTCGGCGCAGGGCCGTCATTCCCCTGTCGTCTGATGACGACGAGACGGATTCCTCCCGCGGAGGCGGGAGGAATCAGGAAGAGATTCTACCTCCCCACACTGGGAGGGAGAAGAAGAGGAAAACCACCCCGGGAGGGGAGGCCAGGGCGTCCAAGAAGGGGAAGGGGCCCCTTCCGGACTACTCCGCCACGGCCGCTCTCAGCGAGGAGGGGTGGCTGCCAAGGGGGAAGCCCCCAGTGCAATCGTAAGTGTCTGCACTCCGTTAAAACTTCACTCTATAGCTTTTTCTTAACGCCGAACATACGTGCAGTCTGGCCAGGGATCACCCCGAGGTATCTTCCTCCGGGTCCCTGAGCAATTCGGAGATGAATTCGCTTCCGACGGCCACTACTCCTCAACCCGCAGACGACATGGAGGTGTTGTCCCAAAGGCTCCCAGAGTGGGGGGAGGTGACTCTGGAGATGCCCCGAGGCAGGGTCCCAGATGTCGGACACGCGGGGTTCAAGATCACCGCGGATCGTGTCGACGAGAGCCATGGCCAGCCGGGCTCTCAGCCGAACACAATTCCGGAACCTTCGATGGTTCCGGACTCAGGCGGGCGACCCCTCATTAGGGAGGGCGAGCCATCTGTATCGAGGACTTCCGTTGCACATGAGGCGCCAGACTGTCTGCTGGAAGCGCTGCACGGCGCTTCCATAGATGTAGAGCACCATACTCTTGTGAGTACGGTGATTCGAAAGGTTTTGTCCGCCAAAAGCGGACTAACCGAAGCTTGCACCAGCCTCCTGACAGGCTTTGAGGTAAGTAATAAATATGTGCAAAATTACCACCCGAAAGGTAGTAGCCCCTGATACTCTGTTTGGTGTTCGGAAAGAAAAACCAAACGGAGGGTCAATAATAATCCGCAGGAGTCTAACAATAAATATTTGTGTGTGTAAGCAGGCTGTGCTGCTTGCTGCTGCTGCCCATACTGCCGAGGTTGCCGAACTGAAGCGGGACCTGGAGTAGGCGCTGGGAGAGCTCAACCTCACGAGGAGGCAGCTCGAAGAGAACAGGGGTAAGTGATTCCCCTCTCTTATGTATGTGAGGATATACCAAATTGGCTAGTCTAACGCCAAAGCCTCGTGACCGCAAAACAGGGGCCACCGCCGAAGTGGCGTCCCTGAAGAAGGCGCTATCCGAGGCCGAAGAAAAGGCGGCCTCGGAGTGTAAGGAGCGCGAAAAGCAAAGTGCTAGGGTAGGTGAGGTACAGCAAGAGCTCCAGGACCTCGGCAAGAAATGCGAGTCCATGGAGCATGATCTGAAGGCGAAAGAGGCCGAGCTTGCGAAGGCCCTTGTGAATTTGAAGGACGCCAAGGCCGAAGCCGAGAAAGCACAGCAGGAGATCCAGGAGGCCAAGAAGATAGCAGCAGGGTAAGAAGTTCTTTATGCAAAGCAAACATGTGGAGGAGGCGTTTCTTTTACTTACATGAATTCGGAGCTCTCGTATGCGTTCGCGAGATCTGCCATGCAGCGTGTCGACGCCGCGGAGTTCTACCGTGCCTGGAGGGAACTCAACGGAGAAGCTGTTCTCGTCCCAAAGATATCTTTGGGGCGAACACCGATGCCTCTGAGTGACCAATCAAGCGGTTGGTCGAACTCCTGAGCGTCGAATCGTCTATGAAATGTTTCATAGTCCGGATGTGGCCTGGTGAGCTCATGCCCAGTAGCTACTTCGGCCTGATCAAGCGGATGGTGGATGCCTGCTCGCGGCTTGAGGTGATCAAGCGATCCGTGTGCATCAAGGGTGCCCGCTGGGCCTTTGCCCGCGTCAAGGTGCATTGGGGCAAGCTGGATGCGCAGAAGCTGGTCAAGGACGGGCCGCTGGAGGGCAAGGCGCATCGCCATCCCGAGCTGTACTATGATGGCGTTATGAAGGGTGCTCGTCTCGTCGCTGATGAATGTACCAAGGACACCATTGTTGAATGAATTCACTTCTGTCATGTTTGTCATTTAAGGATGAAGTTACTTGCGCTATGTAGCGCTTTTGTTATTTAAAATATTACCTTCTGTGCGGCTGTTTATAAAATTCTGAAAGTAGGCTAGTCGTCGGCTTCCTCCCCCATGTAACTAGTACTGTGGTGTTCGTGGAAACCCGGACACTCTTTCTCCAAATGTTTGGTCCCTTAAGGAGGTGTCCGGCACAGCGAACAAGGCAATCGGACTATGCGGCTTTATAACTTTCACTTAGCCATAGAAGTCTACAATTTTAAATTTCGGCAAAGCCCCTAGAATCCGGAAGACCGAATCGGGGCGCTATACATGCCTAGATCGGACGAAGCCGATATATCGCCTAAAGCGGAAAATCTTTAAGGATTTTAAGACCTCTCGAACAGCGACCAGCTCTCACCACATCATGCCGGTCAGTTTTCGGCTTTCTCTGCTGAGGTGCTCGTCCGGAAGAACCGGGACACAATCGCAGTAGTTCTCCCTGCGCTACCTTAGCCGATATAACGGAACGTAAGGCACCAGAACAAGGGAGCCGGGCTATCCCAACTGTAGACCCAAGACATGATTCGGAGCTGATGCATATAGTGCTATAAGTTCGGGGTGCCACACTATTGAACGTGTTCGGACTTTACTTGCCTTATTACGGGGCGCCATGAGAAGCCCCTGGCAAACCGACCGTACCAAGGTGTACGGATGCGATATCGAATAAACATTTATAAGAGAAAAAATGCTCAAATAAGAACAATAAGCTGATGCTATATATATAATCTCCCGTTGACGAAAATTACGTTTAGGCGTATGTTTACAATGGATGCATTAAGCAGAGATAAAAATAGGACTATTTGACATGTCCTATCCTGGGGCGGGCTATGTACAGATAGATAAAATAGGTATAATGATCGTAAATAGATTCCACCTGGGTATTTTCTTCTGTGCACACCGTCTGTTGCCTCCTTGGATGTCTCTCCCATATGAGTCCGGCAATTCGGCTCTTCCGAGGATGTTGCACTAACACGGTGTCCTGAAACGTGAGAGGAAAAGAGTATAAAGGTATTTGGCGGTTACCCGCACTATTGAATGAGTCGTTGATGCGCATCCGCTTATGCCCATGGTATCTTGAGTGCGTAATTCTGTACACGTGGCGTGAATGCTGCTTTGAAGGGGCTTGGGCGGAGGCCGGACTGCTAATCATGCTCTTGGCGTTCATGGTGATCCTATTGCGGCATGCTCCAGACTCGCTTGACTGTAGTCGAAGTTGTCGCCGGATTGGTTTGTCGGAGTAGGCCGCATTATACTTCTGCCACGAGGGCTGCCGTATGTTCTTCTGTTCGAAGGGAGCTGTCCATATTTCCATTGACAGTGATAAATGAGGGAGTCCTGGATTAGGGGGTATCCGAACAGCCGTACTGTGTATCACGTCCGGACTATTGAAGCGTGAAGATACAAGGCTCAAGACTTCGGCCCGTGTCCGGATGGGACTCTCCTTTGCGTGGGAGGCAAGCTTGGTGATCCGGATATTATGTTTCCTTCCTTGTAACCGACTCCATGTAAACTCCAGTGTCTATATAAACCAGAGAGGCTGGTCCTTAGAAGGCCGATCACAATTACATTCATACCATCATAGCTAGCTCTTAGGGTTTAGCCTCTATGACCTCATGGTAGATCTAATCTTGTACTGCCCATATCATCAATATTAATCAAGCAGGAAGTAGGGTTTCACCTCCATCGAGAGGGCCTGAACCTGGGTAAACATCTGTGTCCCTTGCTTCCTGTTACCATCAGCCTTGACGCACAGATCGGGACCTCCTACCCGATATTTGCCGGTTTTGACACCGACATTGGTGCTTTCATTGAGAGTTCCTCTGTGTCGTCACTGTCAGGCTTGATGGCTCCTTCAATCACCATTAACGACACTGTCCAGGACAAGATTTTCCTCCTCGAATAGATCTTCGTGTTCGGCGACTTCGCACTACGGGCCAATTCGCTTGGCCACCTGGAGCAGATTGATAACCATGCGCCTGGCCACCAGGCCAGGTTCGGAAACTTGAGCCACACAGCGGATATTCGCGGGGACTCTATCTTCGATGAATTCAAGCCAGCGCCAGAAGTGCCGAACAGTCACGATGAGCACGACGTAGACCTGCTGACAGACGTTGTTCAGTATATCACCCCGACAGAAGCCACGGACCTAAATCCGAGGCAGGTTGCGTTGCCTAAGGACGGACGGTTGGACCCTATCCTGCAGACCATACCCTCGTTGGCGACGAAGCCGAACACAGGTCTCACCTCTGAGGGAGCCTGTAACTCCGAACCCCCGGATTCGTATCCGGATGTAGGTTCTAGTCCGCGCGTCCCCGAGCCCGCCGATCCTGGTCGGGGTCCGGTGATGGAGTTCACTCGACGGACATCTTTCAGCATTCGGCCTTCGGCGACATACTCAACTCATTTAAAATTCTCTCCTTGACAGAGAATTCCGGGCCGAACTATGTCCGGCTCGAGTGGGGAGCATGCGACGAAGAAATTCGTTACCCACCCACCACCCACTTGATAGCCACGGTTGATGATTTAGCCGACATGCTTGACTTCGACTCCGAAGGCATCGACGGTATGGACGACGATGCAGGAGAAGACTTAGAATCTATGGGGCACCGGATTCCCACCTCGTCACATGACATATATATGGTGGATACGCCCAAGGAAGGCGATGGTGACAATCCGGAAGATAACACCCCTGGGCAAAAACCAAAGCGACGACCCAGACGTCGTTCCAAATCGGGCAACAGTAACAATATCAGCAAGAGTGCCAGGAGAATGGATAATCCGGTCAACCCCGAAGGCAACAACGACCATACGGAACCAGCGAGGGAGCAGGATGAACCAGGTCACCCCGAACAAAGTTCGGAGCAGACGCCCGAAGGCAATGGTCCAGAGGGACGAGCTCATCAAACTGTCCAAGGACAAGAAGACAGCCCGGACGATGACGCATTCATCATTCCGGAAGAACGCGTGGAACGAGAGAACCTCCATAGAAAGCTTATGGCCACAACGAGAAGTCTGAAGAGGCAGAAGCAACGGCTTAAAGCCGCACAGGAAATGCTCAATCGCAGATGGAATAAAGTGTTAGACACTGAAGAAAGATATGGCAACGATTGCCACACAAAGAGCTACCCAAAACGTAAGCTACTGCCAGAATTCGACGACGAGGCCGTCCCACCAAAAAGTAATATGACCAGGAGACCGGAAGTACCACTTCATAACCGTAATAAATCAACTACCGAAGATGCCCACGATCTACGTGAGCACCTTGATAAGAAAGCTGGCGCAGCTAGGTCCATCTACGGATTTAAAGGACACACCCCGGCGGCGGACTATGGTCATCAAAACAATTATGAAAACCAAACACCAGTTCGGAATAAACACCGAACACAACAACAGCCGACGGCATGCCACAACGCATCCAGATACAGAGGGGCTGCTCACCCCCTGTGCTTCACTGACGAAGTACTAGACCACAAATTCCCGCAGGGCTTTAAACCTGTGAACATAGAGGCATACGACGGAACTACAGACCCAGGGGTCTGGATCGAGGACTTTATCCTATACATACACATGGCTCGTGGGGATGACCTCCACGCCATCAAATACCTTCCCCTCAAACTGAAGGGACCAGCTCGACACTGGTTGAAAAGCCTCCCCGAAAATTCAATTGGGAGCTGGGAGGAACTAGAGGACGCTTTCAGGGCCAATTTTCAAGGGACTTATGTCCGGCCTCCGGATGCTGACGATTTAAGTCACATAATCCAACAACCCGGAGAGTCCGCCCGCAAGCTTTGGAACAGATTCCTCACTAAGAAGAATCAAATTGTTGATTGTCCGGATGCCGAAGCCCTAGCGGCATTCAAACATAGCATCCGTGACGAGTGGCTCGCCAGACACCTCGGCCAAGAAAAGCCTAGGACAATGGCAGCCCTAACAAGCCTTATGACCCGCTTTTGCGCGAGTGAAGATAGCTGGCTAGCCCGTAAAGGCACCAGCGACCCCAGCACATCCGAAATAAGGGACGGCAACGGGAAGCCACAGCGTAATAAAACAAACGACAAAACAAGGAAGAGAGACCGAACAACACAACGGTTAATGCCGGATTCAGGGGCTCTTGACCTAACCAGCAAAATAAGCAACCTAAAGGCAGTAAAGAGGGACCATCTGGTTAGAACAGAGTTCTGGAAAGACTATGCCAAATTCATGGCACCCCCGACAAACCTGCGAACCACATGCATAGAGTGTTCTGGGTCTTCAAGCAGGCCAGCAAACTAAACGCCGAACACAAGGGAAGGGAAACACCAAGTGAAGACGAGGATGAACCTCGCCCATTTAACACCGGGGATGAAAAAATTCCCGCCAGAGGTTAAAACAATGAACATGATCCACATGACTCGCACATCCTTGGGAAGGCACAAACACGCCCATAAAGGTGCGCGCGATATAGAGCCCATAGTACCCACACCTAACTACGAGATGTCTTGTTCGATCACTTTCGATCGCCTGGATGGCCGAACTAGTATTCGGTGTGAAGGATCAAACGCCTTGGTGCTTGACCCAATAATCGACGGATACCATCTCACTCATGTCCTCATGGACGGCGGCAGCAGTCTCAATTTAATATATGAGGATACTGTCCGCAAGATGGGGATAGACTAATCCAGAATCAGCAAGATTAACACTGCCTTTGAAGGGGTGATACCAGGCGTTGAAGCCTACAGCAGGGGCTCCGTCACACTGGATGTAATATTTGGCTCTCTAGGAAACTCCAGAAGCGAAGAACTAGACTTCATAATCGCACCCTTCCAAAGCAGCTATCAAGCACTGCTTGGGAGAATGGCCTTCGCTCGCTTCAACGCATTGCCGCACTATGGTTTCCTTACACTTAAGATGCCCGGTGCACGCGGCGTCATCACCGTTAGCGGAATAACAGAGCGCTCTTCACGCGCAGAGGAATACGCGACGGCCCTAACGGCTGGACTATAAGCGGCCTCTAACAAAATATGACGGGTCGTTAAGACCACGGACACGGTTAGACAAGTCCGGCAGCCCATATCAAACCAGGGCACTGTATATGTAATCCTGTAGTAGACACCAGGGGCTAATGACAAGGCCCCACACTTGGCTCAACCTTATTAGCAGGCCAGCATCTTACATTTCTTACTATCCATCGCATACTTACGTTGCACTCCCCTATGAGTTGCCCTTTTCCACAGTCAACGCTCGCGCGATACCCTTCCAGGAAGCGGAGACAAAGGCGCAGACGTGCAGCAGGGCCCCGTTCAACAGGTTTCTTTTTAGATTAAGCCCCTGTGTAAACCTTTTCTATTGCCTCTTGTTTGTTTAACCATCCCATGGGTTCCATACCCACAGAGGATACTGCCGTTTTGGAGCATTTCGCCACGACAGATTAACGCACGCACCTGGAAATACAGGGTTTATAATGAATGGGCATTCTTGAGCTCATCATTTTTTATAAAGTCCGAATACCTTCGGGAGTGTTCGGCGTCACGAGTTTGGCCTTATATGCACCAGCTCTGAATCATGTCTTTGGTCAAATATTGGGTTTGCCCAGCTCCTGGGTTCGCTGCCTTACGTTCCGTTATAATCTGCTAAGGTGGCCAAAATAGAACTACTACGATTGTGCCCTGGTTATTCCGGATGAGCACCTCAGTAGAGAAAGCCGAAAACTGACTGTCATGATACAGCGAGAGACTGGTCAACCACTCGACGACTCACCGGAATCTCTAGGATTCCTCCGCATTAACGAAGGGCCATTTCCCGGCGAGGTACATACGCGCCCGTATTCGGATGCACGCGAAGGTACCGGGGGCTACATAGTAGCCCCAACGTTAGAATCCTGCGGCTAAGCGAAAGTGTTACAGCTATATAGTCAGGTTGCCTAGTTCGACGTGCGATCACCTCCTTGCCGGACCAAGACGTTGGATAAAGAGTGATCAAGCACATTTTTTCGCGAACACCCCCGCATTGTACGCGTGGGGGCTGAAGCCAACGACTGCTATCTTTCGGATTACCCACACATATATTGATATATATATAAATGGCCGCACAGGGGAGAAAATCATATTTTCTGACAAACATTATAAATATAATCTTCTAATCAAAATAAACATTGTTTTTACAATGATTTGAACCATCACTCGAACAAGAGATTCTTCGGGCACTGCGCCTCTATCATGCAGGCACCCTCTGTGACCTGCGCCAAGTAGTGCCCGGCCGGATACTGGCCCCCCACCGGATCCTGAGACGCTATCATAGTGGCATCCATATCCGTCCAATACGCTTTAACGCGGGCAAGGGCCATCCGAGCACCCTCTATGCATGCCGCCCGCCTCATGGCATCGATCCGAGGCACGGCCCCAAGGAACTGTTGCACTAAACCAAAATAGTTGTCCGGCTTAGGCTCCTTAGGCCAAAGATGATCTATTACAGACCGCATCGCAAGCCCGGACAGCCTGTGAAGCTCCGCCGCAGCAGCCATCTTATCACTTAACGGCAGCAGGCGAGTGGGAGCATGGAACTGCGACCAAAAAAGCTTCTCCACCTTCTTTTCACCCTGACCTTTGAAGAACTCCACAGCATCAGCCGTACTCTTCGCCAGGTCTGCGTATGTGTCCGGCGAGCTCCAGCATCCATCAAGGGGAGCGTACTTCGGATCGAAGAACTTCGTCCGCAACAAATAGGAGCCTCCAGCCACGATTTTACCGGCCTGTTGAAGCTCCTCCCGCGCACCCCTGAGCTCGGTCCGTATTTCCTTGGTGGCATTCAGTGCCTTGCTCAGGTTAGACGATTTATCTTCAAGCTCCTTTTTCAGGAGCTCATACCGATCAATGGCATTTTTTAACTCAATAGCCATTTCGGCTATCTTTTCCTCGCTTCGGCGATGAGCAGCATGTTCGGCTCTCAATTCCTCGGCCGCCTTTAGGGCAGCCGCATTGCTTACACGGGCTTGCTCCTTGGCTAGAGCAAGCTCCGCCCTCAGGGCCTCCACGGCAGCAGCACCATCTGCAGTCCGAACATACTACATTAATATGTGCCACCTTAGTATTTTCCTATGCAATGGAAGGACAGGACACATACCTTGTGATTTATCCAGCCGCTCATTCATCAGAGTGATATCGGCATCAATTGACCCAATTTGCCTCGTCAGTTCGGCAACTTCAACGGACAGGCCGGCGGCCGGACCCATAGGTAACTGCACATATTTACAACACAAATCATTGGTTTATGATCCTCCGTTTGCTGCCTAGGGCAGACAACCAGAGTCTCAAGGGCTAGTATCCATATGGAGCACACCTATCGAGTGCCTCACAACTAAAGTAATAGTGGATTCTCCATTACATACCTCAAAGCCTCTAAGCAGGCTTGTGAATGCTTCATTCAAACCGCTTGTAGCGGATAAAATCCTCTTAAGCATCGCGCTCATTAAAGAGCGGTGCTCCTCCGAGATCGCATCTCGCTCCAGCAAGCTCGTCAGCACGTCCGGCCGGACATCGAGCTGCGCCGGACTCTTCCCATCGCCCCCATGGAAGCCAAGTGCTCCGGGTGTAAGGCGGCTGATGAATTGACTACTGGCTTCGGCAGATCTGGACCCCTTCGTGGCGACACCTCGGTGTCGCCCGCTTCGTGAGTCGGAGAAGGGGGTGGGGTTTCGCTCTCCATCATCTCCGGAGGAAGGTCCCCCGAAGACGAACCCTGTTGAGAGGAGCTGCTGGCCGGACTGGAAAAAGTTGAACCCTGGTTATTGATCCAGGAGAAACACAGTACCTTTGGATCGTAAAATGACTTACAGCTCGGTGGAGGGTGGCCCGTTGTAGGGCATGGTGCGTTGAGGAAGCCCGTCGGGGCAAGGTTCCTTGGGGATGTCTTCTTCCCTAATTTGGGCATCTCCGCCTCCAAATCTTCGGAGGCAGCCCTCTTCTTCCTGCGCGGGGAGGAGGCCTTAGCCTCTCCTTCCCGACTATCCTCCCTGAGGGAGGTAACAATTCCCCTGGTCCGGATGCGTAGCGTGTGGGGTTCGGATTCTTCATCCCTCCCCTTGTCCGTCCCCGAGGGCATTCTGCTGAGTACCCGGTCGAGCATCTTGGCCATAGCGGGGACGGGCGAGCCTTCGGGAAGCGGTGCCGGACACCTAATTCTCTCCGCCTTGCTGAGCCATTCCTGGACGCGGTTGATTATCAGAATGAACAGTCATGATAAATACAAAACAGTGTGTCCGGTATCAAGGCTACTTACTTGGGTATCTAGGCGATTGCAGCTTAGGCCCGCATCCTCGATGGTGTCCGGACATACTTCTTTCTGCCCGAAGAACAACTTGCACATCTCTTCGGGCTTCAAGCCGAAGAAGTGCTTCACAGTCCGCGGACCCTCCGGATTGAACTCCCACATCCGAAGAGGCTGGCGTTGGCACGACAACATACGCCGAATTAACATCACTTGCATTATGTTGACAAGGTTGATATCCCTCTCGAGAAGCTCCCGGATGCGGTTCTGCAGTATTGGTAGATCGCCTGCGGGCCCCCAATTACATCCTACGTCTGTCCAGGACGCCAACTGCGATGGAGGGCCCGAGCGGAACTCAGGAGCGGCTACCCACTTTGTGCCCCTTGGGGCCATAGCATAAAACCACCTCCGCTGCCATACGTCAGATACTTCTGGGAAAGAACCCTCCGGCCATGGAGCATCGGCATTTCTGCTTATTACAGCACCTCCGCACTCCACATGTCGCCCCTCGATCATCTTTGGCTTCACATTGAAGGTCTTGAGCCATAAGCCGAAGTGCGGAGTGATGTGGAGAAAAGCCTCACACATAATAATGAACGACGAGATATGGAGGATGGCGTCTAGAGCCAGATCATGAAAATCCAACCCATAATAGAACATGAGCCCCCTCACAAAGGGATCGAGGGTGAAACCCAAACCGTGGAGGAAGTGTGGGACGAAAACAACACACTCATTGGGCTCCCGCGTAGGGATGACCTGCCCTGGAGCAGGGAGCCTGTGCTGGATATCTGCGGTCAGGTATCCGACCTCCCTAAGTTTTGCAATGTCCTTCTCTTCGATCAAGGAGGCCACCCACCGGCCTTGAGGGTCAGATCCGGACATATTGGAGGATTCCGGCGAAGTGGAGCTTGGTATTTGGGTGTTAGAACTCGAGGTGCGAGAAGGCGCGATGAAGGTGAAAAAAGAGGCGTAGGTCTCGATCCCTTTATAAAGAAGGTGAATATCAAGAGTCCCCGGTGTGACCATTTGAGGCTTATCTAAAAACACATGGGGTTATACCAACAATCGTCGTGGGGTCACGCACGCTCATATTGATGGAAAATCCCGTAATAAAAGGGACTCGATCTCTGCCTCGACGGGACGTGCCAATAAAACCACCTCGTAACACGAGTCATTGTGAGATAGGGAACGATGGTTCATGTTGGACTAAGTCACGATGCAAGGGCACAACGCATGAAGATTGCCCGCAAATCAGATCTATGCCATGTGAAGATCATCTTGCAGATCCGGACACGGCCTGCTTGTTCGATAACCACTTTGGAGAATTCGGAGGAGGAACCCGCCTTGCAATGCGGAAGACAATACTGCGCACCGGACTCATCGTCATTGAAGCCTGGTTCAGGGGCTACTAAGGGAGTCCTGGATTAGGGGGTATCCGGACAGTCGGCTGTGTATCACGTCCGGACTATTGAAGCGTGAAGATACAAGACTCAAGACTTCGGCCCGTGTCCGGATGGGACTCTCCTTTGCATGGGAGGCAAGCTTGGCGATCCGGATATTATGTTTCCTTCCTTGTAACCGACTCCATGTAAACCCTAGCCCTCTCCGGTGTCTATATAAACCGGAGAGGCTGGTCCTTAGAAGGCCGATCACAATTACATTCATACCATCATAGGCTAGCTCTTATGGTTTAGCCTCTACGATCTCGTGGTAGATCTACTCTTGTACTACCCATATCATCAATATTAATCAAGCAGGAAGTAGGGTTTTACCTCCATCGAGAGGGCCCGAACCTGGGTAAATATCTGTGTCCCTTGCTTCCTATTACCATCAGCCTTGACGCACAGATCGGGACCCCCTACCCGAGATCCGCCGGTTTTGACACCGACAATGACCCCGCTTGGTCCTGGCATCTTGAGTTTGAGTTATGCATAATGTGGTACCGCAGTGAATCTAGCAAATGCGGTTCGTCCGAGCAGTGCGTGGTAGCCACTGCGGAAAGGGGTGATGTCAAAGATTAGCTCTTTGCTCCTGAAGTTGTCCGGGGATCCGAAGACCACTTCCAGTGTTATAGAGCCCGTACAGCGGGCCTCTACTCTAGGAATAACACCTTTAAAGGTGGTTTTAGTAGGCTTGATCCTTGAAGGGTCAATGCCCATTTTGCGCACTGTGTCCTGATAAAGCAGGTTCAGGCTGCTGCCACCGTCCATAAGGACTCGCGTGAGGTGCAATCCGTCGATGATTGGGTCTAAGACCAATGCGGCTGAGCCGCCATGACGGATGCTGGTAGGATGATCCCTACGATCAAAGGTGATTGGACAAGCTGACCATGGGTTGAATTTGGGGGCGACTAGCTCCATCGCATAGATGTCCCGTAGTGCTCGCTTCCGTTCCCGCTTGGGGATGTGAGTGGCGTAGATCATATTGACTGTTTTCACCTGGGGGAAAATTTCTTTTGTCCCCCTGTATTCGGACGCCGGGGCTCTTTGTCGTCGTCGTTGTGCAGCCCCTTGTCCTTGTTTTCGGCATTTATCTTACCGACCTGTTTGAACACCCAGCAGTCTCTATTGGTGTGGTTGGCTGGCTTGTCCGGTGTGCCGTGAATTTGGCACGGGCGCTCCAGTATGCGGTCCAGACTGGACGGTCCCTGATTATTTCTTTTGAACGACTTTTTCCGTTGTCCGGACTTAGATCTGCTGAATCCGGCGTTGACTGTCGTGTCTTCAGCGCTGTCACCATTGTTCTGTCTCTTATGTCTGTTGCGTCGTGGCTTGCCGTTAGCATCGCGGCCTTCTGAAGTGCCGGAATGTGGCGTGGTGCCGCTGCGAGCCAACCAGCTATCCTCACCTACACGAAAACGGGTCATTAGGGTTGTGAGAGCTGCCATAGACTTGGGTTTTTCCTGGCCGAGGTGTCGAGCGAGCCACTCGTCACGGATATTATGCTTAAAAGCCGCCAGAGCTTCGGCGTCCGGACAATCGACTATTTGGTTCTTTTTAGTGAGGAACCGAGTCCAGAATTTCCGGGCTGACTCTTCGGGCTGTTGGGTAATGTGGCTCAGGTCATCGGCGTCTAGCGGTCGCACATATGTGCCCTGGAAGTTATCGAGGAATGCATCTTCCAGGTTTTCCCAACTGCCAATGGAATTTGCTGGCAGGCTGTTTAACCAGTGTTGGGCTGGTCCTTTGAGCTTAAGGGGAAGATACTTGATGGCGTGTAGATCATCTCCGCAGGCCATGTGAATGTGGAGAAGAAAATCTTCGATCCACACTGAGGGGTCTGTTGTGCCATCGTATGATTCAATGTTTACGGGTTTGAACCCTTCTGATAATTAATGATCCATTACTTCGTCAGTGAAGCAGAGAGTGTGTGCGGCGCCTCTGTGCTGGGCTATGTGGCTACGCAAATTGAATTGGTCTGGGTTGCTGTGTTCGGCCCGGCCAGACTTGTTGATGATGTATCCAGTGCGACGATCATCGTCGCGCGGTGGGGCGCGCCCCCGCGATCCGTAGATCGATCTTGGCTGTCCTGCTTTGTTTTCCAGAATATCTTGCAGGTCTTGCCTGTTGCCCTGAGCCATAGTGCATCGGCATGGGGGTGTTTGCTGGTATCCGGGCTGATATCCCGTTTTATCCCGGCCACGGGGTGGCCGGTCAGCCGTTTGGCGTTCGAGTCCATATTCCTCGGCTGCCATGACTTCAGTCCATCTATCTGTGAGCAGATCTTGATCAGCTTGGAGTTGCTGCTTCTTCTTCTTCAGGCTCCTCCCAGTGGTTATAAGCCTGCGATTGAAGCGCTCCTGCTCTATGGGATCCTCAAGCACGCCGAATTCGTCGTCGCCGAGGCTAATCTCGTCTTCGGAGGGGGGCATGTAGTTGTCCTCCTCCGGGTATGCGTCCGTCGCCTGTTCTTCTGGGCTGACCTCCTCATCTTCCTATTCGGCCTGCTCGAAGGCAGGCTGGTCAGGGTCATATTCTTCTTCGGCGCCATCCGAATTATTTTTGTCTCCGGGGCCGTATTGCTGTGGCAGGGCTTGGAGCGGCACCGACGACGCCCATGCTTTGTTTTTCTTCCCGAGGGGTTATCCTTCGTTGCCTCATCGCCATTTGTTTCCTTCGGAGTGTCCACCATATATATATCGTATGAGGAGGTGGCCGTCCATCGCCCGGTGAGCGGTGCCTCCTGTAATTCTCCTACATCGTCGTCCATACTGTCGATGTCTTCGGAGTCGAAGTCAAGCACGTCGGTTAGATCATCGATCGTGGTAATGAAGTGGGTGGTGGGTGGGCAACGAATTCCGTCGTTGTCTGCTTCCCACTCGAGCCGGACATAGTTCGGCCCGGAGTCTCGAGACAAAGAGAGAGACTTCAATAAGTCCAACATGTCGCCAAAGGGCGAGTGCTGAAAGACGTCTGTCGTGGTGAACTCCATCTCCGGAGCCCAACCAGGATCGGCGGGCTCGGGGGCGCGCGGACTGGAACCTACATCCGGATATGAATCCGGGGGTCCGGAGTCACAGGCTCCCTCAGAGGTGAGACTTGTGTTCGGCTCCATCGCCAACGAGGGTAAGGCCTGCGGGGCGGGGTCCAGCCCTCCGTCCTTAGGCAATGCAACCAGCCCCGGATTTAGATCCGAGGCTTCTGCCGGGGTGATATCCCGCGCAACGTCTGACAGCAGGTCTAAGCCGTGCTCATCGTGACTGATCGGCGCTTCTGGTGCTGGCCCGAATCTGTCGAAGATCAGGTCCCCGCGAATATCTGCTGTGTAGTTCAAGTTCCCGAACCTGACCTGGTGGATACGGGCATAGCTATCGATCTGCTCCAGGTGGCCAAGCGAATTGGCCCGCAGTGTGAAGCCGCCGAACACGAAGATCTGTCCGGGGAGGAAAGTCTCGCCCTGGACAGCATCGTTGATGATGATCGAAGGAGCCATCAAGCCTGACTGCGACGACACAGAGGAACTCTCAATGAAAGCACCAATGTCGGTGTCAAAATCGGCGGATCTCGGGTAGGGGGTCCCGATCTGTGCGTCAAGGCTGATGGTAACAGGAAGCAAGGGACACAGATGTTTACCCAGGTTCGGGCCCTCTCGATGGAGGTAAAACCCTACTTCCTGCTTGATTAATAATGATGATATGGGTAGTACAAGAGTAGATCTACCACGAGATCGTAGAGGCTAAACCCTAAGACCTAGCCTATGATGGTATGATTGTAATTGTGATCGACCTTCTAAGGACCAACCTCTCTGGTTTATATAGACACCAGAGAGGGCTAGGGTTTACATGGAGTCAGTTACAAGGAAGGAAATATAATATTCGGATCGCCAAGCTTGCCTTCCACGCAAAGGAGAGTGCCATTCGGACACGGGCCGAACTCTTGAGTCTTGTATCTTCACGCTTCAATAGTCCGGACGTTGTACACAGTCTGGCTGTCCGGATACCCCCTAATCCAGGACTCCCTCAGTGAGCATCATGAAATTGGTGATGGAGAATGGTTGATGATGACGACGGTGACGAATCCCCCTCTCCAGAGCCCCGAACGGACTCCAGATCAGCCCTCCCGAGAGAGATTAGGTCTTGGTGGCGGCTCCGTGTCGTAAAACGCGATGAAACTTTCTCTTTGATTTTTTCTCCCTGAACGTGAATATATGGAGTTGGGGTTGAGGTCGGTGGAGGTCCAGGGGGCCCACGAGATAGGAGGGCGCGCCCTATAGGGGGGGCGCGCCCCCCTATCTCGTGGACAGGCCGTGGGCCCCCTGGTGTATTTCTTTCGCCCAGAAATTCTTATTAATTTCAAAAAGTGCCTCCGTGGATTTCCAAGACATTCCAAGAACTTTTCTCTTCTACACATAAAACAACATCAGGGCAGTTCTGCTAAAAAAACGTCAGTCCGGGTTAGTTTCATTCAAATCATGCAAGTTAGAGTCCAAAACAAAGGCAAAAGTGTTTGAAAAAGTAGATACGTTGGACACGTATCAACTCCCCCAAGCTTAAACCTTTGCTTGTCCTCAAGCAATTTAGTTGATAAACTGAAACTGATAATGAAGAACCTTTGCTCGTGTTGTTGTAACATGAAAAGCCAGCATTCAAGTTTCAGCAAATATTATGAACTAACCATACTCACAATAACACTTAGGTCTCACAATTACTCATATCAATAGCATAATCAGCTAGCAAGCCATAATAATAAAACTCGGATGACAACACTTTCTCAAAATAATCATAACATGATATAACAAAATGGTATCTTGCTAGCCCTTTCTGAGACCGCAAAACATAAATGCAGAGCACTTTTAAAGATCAAGGACTGACTAAATATTGTAATTCATGGTAAAAGAGATCCAGTCAAGTCATACCCAGTATAAACCAATAGTAATGAATGAAAATGACAGTGTGCTCTCCAGCGGGTGCTTTTAATAAGAAGGGTGATGACTCAACATAAAAGTAAATAGATAGGCCCTTCACAGAGGGAAGCAGGGATTTGTAGTGGTGCCAGAGCTTGATTTAAAATAGAGATTGAATAAAATTTTGAGCGGCATACTTTTGCTGTCAACGCAACAACTATGAGATGGCTGTATCTTCCATACTACATGCATTATAGGCAGTTCCCAAACAGAATGGTAAAGGTTTATACTCCCCAACCACCAACAAGCATCAATCCATGGCTTGCTCGAAACAACGAAAGCCCCCCAACTAACAACAGCCCTGGGGAGTTTTGTTTAATTATTTTGATTTGCTTTGATCTTTTGGATCATGGGATGGGCATCCTTCATCGCCCTTTCTCGTGAATGAGGAGCGGAGTCCACTCCTCTTGAGAATAACCCACCTAGCATGGAAGATATAGGCAGCCCTAGTTGTAACATGAGCTGCTCGAGCATACAAAACAAAATTTCATTTGAAGGTTTGGAGTTTGGCACATACAAATTTACTTGGAACGGCAGGTAAATACCGCATATAGGAAGGTATGGTGGACTCATATGGAACAACTTTTGGTGTTTAAGGAGTTTGGATGCACAAGCAGTATTCCCGCTTAGTATGCGGTGAAGGCTAGCAAAAGACCGGAAAGGACCAAGCGAGAGAGCGATTTACAGTCATAAACATGCATTAAAATTAATTCACATCGAATACAAACATGAGTAGGATATAATCCACCATGAACATAAATATCATGAAGGCTATGTTGATTTGATTCAACTACATGCGTGAACATGTGCCAAGTCGAGTCGCTCAATTCATTCAAAGGAGGATACCATCCCATCATATCACATCATAATCATTCTAATAGCATGTTGGCACGCAAGGTAAACCATTATAACTCATAGCTAATCAAGCATGGCACAAGCAACTATAATCTCTAAATGTCATTGCAAATATGTTTACCTCATAATAGGCTGACTTAGGAACGATGAACTCATCAATTTACAAAAACAAGAGAGGTCGAGTTCATACCAGCTTTTCTCATCTCAATAAGTCCATCATATATTGTCATTATTGCCTTTCACTTGCACAACCGAACGATGTGTATAACAATAATAGTGCACGTGCATTGGACTAAGCTGGAATCTGCAAGCATTCAACTCAAGAGAGAAGACAGGGTAATATGGGCTCTAAGTTAAATAAACAATCATGCATATAATAGCCAATAAGCATTTTCAATATAGTCTTCTTGACCCCCAAAGGAAAGAAAATAAAATAAAACTATTTACACGGGAAAGCTCCCAACAAGTAAAAAGAAGAGCAGGAAATCTTTTTGGGTTTTCATTTTAATATCTACTACAAGCATAGAATTTTAAACTAACTAATTTTTTGGTTTTTTCTTAAAGTTTATCAAACACACAAGAAGAAAACTAGAAAAAGAAAATTAAACTAACATGGATAATACAATGAAAGAGTATGAGCACCGACAACTAGTGTGTGAACATGAATGTAAAGTCGGTGAGAAATACGTACTCCTCAAGCTTAGGCTTTTGGCCTAAGTTGGTCTAGTTCCAAGGACCGCCTGGCTGATATCCATAAGTGAAATTGGGGTCGTACTGAGATGCAGCGACAACCGCCTCCTGAGATGCAGCGTGTTGGCGAGCTGCCTCCGCTCCCCTCTCGTGTTGAGCTGCTTCCTCCCTGGTGACAACATATCTTCCTTTTGCCTGATAATCAAAAAGGTAGGGAGAAGGAAGAGTAACATGGACGACATTGCGTCTGTCATAGATTAGTCGATAATGGAGGAATTGTTCATTCCTCGCAAGAAATTGATGATTGAACATAGCTTCTTTATCCAAATAAACAGGAGGTAAAATCATATCCCCCTCTCGTGGGGATATATTAAGATAATTAGCCACATGGGTTGCATAAATTCCTCCATATAAATTTCCCTTTCTACTATTATTCTGCAACCTACGTGCAACTATTGCCCCCAAGTTATAACCTTATAACCTGACACAGCACTCTTGAGGACACAAAGATCAGGGACGCACATGTGACATGCTTCGTCTTTACTGTTAATGCATCTACCAATAGAGAGAGCAAAATAATGTATAGTAGGAAAATGAATGCTCCCTATGGTAGCTTGTGCTATGTCCCTGGATTCTCCCATAGTAATACTAGCAAGAAAATCTCTAAATTCAGATTTGTGAGGATCATTAATATTACCCCACTGTGGGAGTTTGCAAGCAGTTGTGAAATCCTCTAAATCCAAGGTATAAGATGTATCATAAATATCAAATATGACACTAGGAGAATTACGCGCACAATTATATTTAAACCTCCGCACAAAAGAATCAGTCAATTGATAGTACTGCGGACACTTATCTTGTAAGAAGTCCTCTAGCTCGGCATTACGCACATACGCGTCAAATTCCTCCTTGAAGCCTGCTTCGACCATAAAATCATCGGATGGCCACTCACAAGCTCGTACATCCGCGTCCCTCGGCAATTCAACATCTTGCTCACGTATAGCAATCCTTGGCCCTTTCTTTGCCGAGGAACCACCTTGGTACATTCTTCTAAGCATAATTATTTTTTGAAAATTTCTGAAATTTTAGTAACTTCAAAATAAAAGTGAATAAAACTAAACAAGATTGATAGCAACTACTCCTACAAGTGCCTAGAGCCTATATCATGCATTGGAATTGCTTGGGACCTCATAAATTTAACATGCAAGCTCAAGAACATGGTCACCTATGCAGCAAAAATTTGAAATGAATAAAGCACTAGAACAAAAACTAATTGGACCAATGGAGGAGTCACATACCAAGTAACAATCTCCCAAAGCAGTTTTGTGAATGGAGCTTTGATCAAGGAGATCGAAAATCGCAGCAAAACGAGCTAGGACTCGTGCTTGAGCTGGATGGGGATTTTTTTGGGTAGAAGATGAAGTGTGTGGGTGCTGGCATAATTGAGGGGGGCCACCAGGGGCCCACGAGACAGCGGGGCGCCCTATAAGGGGGGGCGCGCCCTCCACTCTCGTGGCCTGGTGCTTGCCCCTCCTGCAGTGTTTTCAGTGCCTAAAATCCTCAAATATTCCATAAAAAATCATACTAAATTTGCAGGGCACTTGGAGCACTTTTATTTTCGGGCTATTTTTTAATGCACGGATAATTTAGAGAACAGACAGATAATACTATTTTTGCTTTATTTAATCTAAATAACAGAAAGAAAAAAGAGGGTACAGAAGGTTGTGCCTGCTAGTTTCATCCATCTCATGATCATCAAAATGAATCCACTAACAAGGTTGATCAAGTCTTGTTAACAAACTCATTCTGAGTGACACGGAACCGGAGAAATTTCGAATAACACTAAGTTACCTCAACGGGGATATGAAAATCCACAACAATAAGAATATCATACTTTTTCTTGACAGTAGGGAGAGGAAATTCAAAACCTTCAATAATGATAGTTGGAACTTTTCCAATAGAATTATTGCTATGAAGTTGAGATTGTTTCCTCGGAAAGTGTACCGTATGCTCATTACCATTAACATGAAAAGTGACATTGCCTTTGTTGCAATCAATAACAACCCCTGCAGTATTAAGAAAAGGTCTACCAAGGATGATAGACATACTATCGTACTCGGGAATATCAAGAATAACAAAGTCCGTTAAGATAGTGACATTTGCAACCACAACAGGCACATCCTCACAAATACCGACAGGTATAGCAGTTGATTTATTAGCCATTTGCAAAGATATTTCAGTAGGTGTCAACTTATTCAATTCAAGTCTACGATATAAAGAGAGAGGCATAACACTAACACCGGCTCCAAGATCACATAAAGCAGTTCTAACATAATTTCTTTTAATGGAGCATGGTATAGTTGGTACACCCGGATCTCCAAGTTTCTTTGGTATTCCACCCTTAAAAGTGTAATTAGCAAGCATGGTGGAAATTTCAGCTTTCGGTATCTTTCTTTTGTTTCTAATGATATCCTTCGTATACTTAGCATAAGGATTCACTTTTAGCGTATCACTTAAGCGCATACGTAAGAAAACAGGTCTAATCATTTATCTTGGATGGTTTAGGAGGAAAGGGCATGGGTTTCTGAACCCATGGTTCTCTTTCTCTACCATGCTTCCTAGCAACAAAATATCTCTTATCATAACGTTGATTCTTTGATTGTGGTTTATCAAGATCAACAGCAGGTTCAATATCTACATCATTGTTTTTGCTAGGTTGAGCATCAACATGAACATTATCATTAACATTATCACTAGGTTCATGTTCATCACCTGATTGTGTTTCAGCATCAAAGATAGAGATATCATTGGGATTCTCAGGTGTGTCTACAGTAGGTTCACTAGAAGCATGTAAAGTTCTATCATTTTTCCTTTTCTTCTTTTTAGAAGAACTAGGTGCCTCTAAATAATTTCTCTGAGAATCTTGCTCGATTCTCTTAGGGTGGTCTTCAGGATACAAAGGTTCCTGAGTCATTCTACTAGCTCTAGTAGCCACTCTAACAGCAAAGTCATTTTTATTATTTAATTCCTCAAGCAAATCATTTTGAGCTTTAAGTACTTGCTCAACTTGAGTAGCAACCATAGAAGCATATTTGCTAACGAGTTGGAGTTCACCTTTAACTCTAGCCATATTATCGCTTACGCGTCCTATCTCGAAAGCATTATTCTTTAACTCTCTACCAACATAAGCATTAAAACTTTCTTGTCTTGCCATAAAATCATCAAATTCATCTAAGCAAGGGCTATGAAATTTAGTAGAGGGGATTTGTACTTTATCATATCTATAGAGAGAATTTACCTATACTACCTGTGTCGGGTTATCAAGACAATGTGGTTCTTCAATAGGCGGTATATTAAGACCATGTATTTCTTCAATAAGAGGTAAATTCTTAACATCTTCAGCTTTAATACCTTTTTCTTTCATTGATTTCTTTGCCTCTTGCATATCTTCAGGACTGAGAAATAAAACACCTCTCTTCTTCGTAGTGGGTTTAGGAATAGGCTTAGGAGTTGGCTCAATTGGTTCAGGAATTGCCTCAGGAATTGGCTCAGGAAGAGTCCAATTATTTTCATTAGTCAACATATTATTCAATAATATTTCAGCTTCGTCGATGGTTCTTTCCCTGAAAACACAACCAGCACAACTATCCAAGTAGTCCTTGGAAGCATCGGTTAGTCCATTATAAAAGATATCAAGTGTTTCCTTTTTCTTGAGAGGATGATCAGGCAAAGCATTAAGTAACCGGAGAAGCCTCCCCCAAGCTTGTGGGAGACTCTCTTCTTTGATTTGCACAAAATTATATATTTCCCGCAAGGCAGCTTGTTTCTTATGAGCAGGGAAATACTTAGCAGAGAAGTAATAAATCATATCCTGGGGACTACGCACACAACCAGGAGCAATTATACCAAGTCTTAGCATCACCCTTTAATGAGAACGGAAATATCTTAAGAATATAATAATAGCGAGACTTCTCATCATGAGTAAACAGGGTAGCTATATCCTTCAACTTGGTAAGATGTGCCACAACAGTTTCAGATTCAAGGCCATAAAAGGGATCAGATTCAACTAAACTAATAATCTCAGGATCAATAGAGAATTCATAATCCTTATCAAGAATACGATAGGTGAAGTAGCAAAAGCAGGTCGTTTCATTCGCATTAAGAGACTGTTGCTTCCATTTAGCTAATAATTTCTTAAGATCATATCTATCATTGCAAGCAAAGATTTCCCTAGCAGCTTCTTCATTCATAACATAACCCTCAGTAACAACAGGCAATACATATTCATTGGAGAACCTTCATCATCACTATCATCAATAATAGCATCTTCACTAATTTCATTCCCCCTAACTCTAGCAAGTTGTTCATCAAGAAATTCACCTAATGGTAAAGTAGTATCACGCACAGAAGTAGTTTCATCATGCATAGCAGAAGTGGCATCATCAATAACATGTGACATATCAGAATTCATAGCAGTAGCAGGTTTAGGTGTCGCAAGCCTACTAATAACGGAAGGAGAATCTAGTGCGAGCTAGATGGCGGTTCCTTACCTCCCTCGTAGTTGAGGGCAAAATAGTAGTTCGATTAGTCTTTCAAGTTCTTCATAGTGATCAATAGATACAAATCCCAAGTGACTCGAGAATAGAGCTATGCTCCCCAAGAACAGCGCCTTTAAATTAGTCTTGATAACCCACAAGTGTAGGGGATCGCAATAGCTTTCGAGGGTAAAGTATTCAACCCAAATTTATTGATTCGACACAAGGGGCGCCAAAGAATATTCTTGAGTATTAGCAGTTGAGTTGTCAATTCAACCACACCTGGATAACTTAGTATCTGCAGCAAAGTATTTAGTAGCAAAAGTGGTATGGTAATAAAAGTAATGGTAGCAAAAGTAAAGATAATTGTTTTGGGGTTTTTATAGTAGTTGTAAAAGTAGCAACAGAAAAGTAAATAAGCGAAGAACAATATATGAAAAGCTTGTAGGCAATGGATCAGTGATGGATAATTATGCCGGATGCGATTCCTCATGTAATAGCTATAACATAGGGTGACACAGAACTAGCTCCAGTTCATCAATGTAATGTAGGCATGTATTCCATAAATAGTCATACGTGCTTATGGAAAATAACTTGCATGACATCGTTTATCCTACCCTCCCGTGGTAGCGGGGTCCTAGCGGAAACTAAGGGATATTAAGGCCTCCTTTTAATAGAGAACTGGAACAAAGCATTAGCACATAGTGAATACATGAACTCCTCAAACTACGGTCATCACCGAGAAGTATCCCGATTATTGTCACTTCGGGGTTGTCGGATCATAACACATAATAGGTGACTATAGACTTGCAAGATAGGATCAAGAACACACATATATTCATGAAAACATAATAGGTTCAGATCTGAAATCATGGCACTCGGGCCCTAGTGACAAGCATTAAGCATAGAAAAGTCATAACAACATCAATCTCAGAACATAGTGGATACTAGGGATCAAACCCTAACAAAACTAACTTGATTACATGGTAAATCTCATCCAACCCATCACCGTCCAGCAAGCCTACGATGGAATTACTCACGCACGGCTGTGAGCATCATGAATTGGTGATGGAGAATGGTTGATAATGACGATGGCGACGAATCCCCCTCTAGGGAGCCCCGAACGGACTCCAGATCAGCCCTCCCGAGAGAGATTAAGGCTTGGCGGCGGCTCCGTGTCGTAAAACGCAATGAAATTTTCTCTCTGATTTTTTTCTCCCCGAACGTGAATATATGGAGTTGGAGTTGAGGTCGGTGGAGGTCCAGTGGGCCCACGAGATAGGAGGGCGCGCCCTATAGGGGGGCGCCCCCTGTCTCGTGGACAGGCCGTGGGCCCCCTGGTGTATTTCTTTCGCCCAGAAATTCTTATTAATTCCAAAAGGTGCCTCCCTGGATTTACAGGACATTCTGAGAAGTTTTCTCTTCTACACATAATACAACATCATGGCAGTTCTGCTGAAAACAGCGTCAGTCCGGGTTAGTTTCATTCAAATCATGCAAGTTAGAGTCCAAAACAATGGCAAAAGTGTTTGGAAAAGTAGATACGTTGGAGACGTATCACCGGGTCAACTTTGTCCTTGTAAAACTTCAACTCCTCTGTTGCACAGATAGACTCAACATAAGCGGCATCACCTTCTTCACATTCCAGGGCTATCTTCCGACTCCCATGCATTGTGATGGTCCCCTTATAACCCGACATCTTGAGCTGCAGATAAACATAACACGGTCGTGCCATGAACTTGGCATAAGCCGGCCATCCAAACAGAGCGTGGTACGGGCTTCTGATTTTGACCACTTCAAAGGTTAACTTCTCAGCCCTGGAATCATGCTCTTCCCCAAAGGCCACCTCTAGCTCAATCTTGCCCACCGGGTACGCCGACTTACCAGGCACCACTCCATGGAAAACAGTGTTGGATGTCTTAAGATTTTTATCAGTTAACCCCATGCCACTGCCTCCATCCATGAGCACCTTAGTGAATTTGTATCCACCAACTTGAGGCGCCACCACCAAGGCCAAGTGACCTGGATTGTCAACCCGGGGAGGGTGATCCGCTCTACTCCACATAATGGGCTGCTCTGACCATCGCAAGTAATGGGGAACTACCGGCTCAACGGCATTCACAGCCCGCTTATGGAGCTTCTGGTCCTGCTTGCATAAACTTGTGGTGAAGACGTGATAATGTCCACTATTCTACTACTTGGGATTACTCTGAAATCTGGATTGCTGCTGCTGCTGACCCCCCTGGCCGGATTGCTGATTATAACCACCCTGATTACCTTGATTATAACCACCCTGGTTACCTTGGTGGCCCTGGAAGCTGGAATTAGAACCGCCACCTCCATAACCCGGGCCATGAGGACCGCCACCGCCTGAGCCGCCGCCCGGTCCATGGGAGTCCAAATTTTTGAAAGCCCTCATTTTGGAACAATCATTCCAAAGGTGAGTAGCTTTGGACAGGGCTCGTTAAGCAACTGCTCAAAAGTAGGACCCGGTCCACTGTTCCGAGGAGGCGGCCTCCTCTTACGATGCTGATTGTAGCCCTGTGCATTGGTGTTAGCCACAAACTCCGAGCTACAATCCGCCTTGCGTTTACCATTGCCGCCCTGATTCGCCGGGTTATGCTGCTGACCCTTGGCATTACCATTCTTCTTTCCCTTCCCTGTCTTCTCATCATCAGACTCGGGGTCCTTGGTACTATCAGAGTCAGCATATTTGATTAGAGCCGCCATCAGCTGCCCCATATCATTACAATCGCGCTTGAGCCGCCCCAGCTTCTCTTTAAGAGGCAAAAAACAACAAATTTTCTCCCACATTAAGACCGCAGAGCCGGCATTCATGTTATCAGATGAATGTATGATATGAAAGTGCGTTATATCGACTAGAGGGGGGGTGAATAGGCGATTTTTATGAATTCTTCACTGAGGAATTTGCCGGTGAGGAAATTCCTTAGCGAAGAACTACTTGCAGTGGAATAAGTACTCAGAAGTAAGCATAACAGAATACACACATAGTCATCATGATGAAATGAAGACAAAAACAGAGTACAGAAAGCGTAAACACAGGATAACACAAGATGAAGACAAACAGACTGAAGAAATTGAACTGGGGAAATTGAGAAAGTCTTCAGTCAAGGTCTTCAAACACAGATATGAACAATCACTCAACACAATAATGAGGAAATGGAAGAGTTGAGTAAATAGAACCAGTAAGGTTGGTGAAGACAATGATTTGGAGGACCAGTTCCAACTGATGTCTCAGTTGTACATCTAGTTGGAGCGGCTGAGTATTTAAACTCGAGGACACACAGTCCCGGACACACAGTCGCTGAGCATGCAGCTCAGGGCACCAAGTCCTCACCGTATTCTCCTTGAACTAAGGTCACACAAACCTCGTCCAATCACTCGTGGTAAGTCTTCAGGCGACTTCCAAACCTTCACAGACTTCAGTCACTCAGCGATCCACAATTCCTCTTGGATGCTCTAGACCATGACGCCTAACCGTCTGGAAGAAGCACAGTATTCAAAGGTAACAAGCATCAGATCCACGCAGGATCAATCTCTTTAGTGATGCTCAATCACTTTAGGTTTGTGGGTGTTTGGGTTTGGATTTTCCTCACTCCATGATTTTCGCTCAAAGTCCTCGGAGGATGGGTTGCTCCCAAATGACAAGTGTCAGTGTCTCTCGGAGCAGCCAACCAGCTAGTGGTTGTAGGGGGCGGCTATTTATAGCCTAGGGAGCAGCCCGACATGATAAGACATAAATGCCCTTTAATGATATGACCGTTATGTGGATAAGATATTTTGGGACAGCTGGCGCATAGCACAGCAACGGTCAGAAATTTGACTCTCAAATTCCTCGGGGCTATTGTGTTCCTCACTATGTAGGCAATCCATTTGGCGAATTCCTAACTCCTCGGTCGAATAAACTCCTCAAATGACTGTAAGAACTTCGTCTCACATCAAGAAATTGACTGAAATGTATGAGATTTCCAATGGCTTCACTCAAGGGATTGGTAGGTGTAGGATTTTGAGTTGAGCATCACATGGAAAATTTTCCTTAGTATTTCCTCGACCCCTTTAACAAAGACGGTGTTTCCTATGACTCAAGAAGGAGAAAAACAAAACTATGAAAACGAAAGTCTTCAAGCTTCATATTCCTTGCATGAATATCAAGTCTTCACGAACACACCAATTTCTTCACTTTCAAAGTCTTCATGAAAGTCTTCAGGAATACCAAAATCTTCAGTCGAAGATATTCATTTTTAGGGGTCGACTTTTACTGTAAATATCAAACTCCTCATATACTTATAGACCTGTGTACACTCATAAACACATTAGTCCCTTAACCTATAAGTCTTCAATACACCAAAATCACTAAGGGGCACTAGATGCACTTACAATCTCCCCCTTTTTGGTGATTGATGACAATATAGGTTAAGTTTTCAATAGGGATAAACATATGAAGTGTAAGTTCTGATATTGAGGAATTTGATTGCAAGATATAGAAGAACTCCCCCTGAAGATGTGCATAGTGAGGAGTTTGCTTTTGAAGCAATGCACACTTGAATAGTTAAATCATGGAGATCTCCCCCTATATCTTGTAATTCATACATGCATTTGACATATAATATGAAGAATTTAAATGCATGATGAAATATGGTGCCTAAAGAAATCCAGCATGCGTGCAATAATATTAACGAGGAACAAGCATGCAGAATCAGAGCACAGTGCATCAAAAGTATCAGAGCACCATCGGGTTTTAAGATTACAACTCGATCCAATAAAAGTTTAAGAAGAACAAGAGTTTTAACTTTGCAAAAAAAACGCCCATATAATAGACCCGCTTGAAGACTAACTCAGATTTCTCCCCCTTTGTCATCGAATGACCAAAAGGATCGAAACTGAGGACTAACGCCCCTGAAGAATATCAAGTTGACGGAGGAGCGCCAGCGTTGTCGGGGTTGGTTGTCGTAGTAGGGCCTGCTGCAGTGTCGTCCAAGTCTTCATTTTCATTAGTGTCGTGCGATGAAGAATAGGAGCTGGCCACCAAGGAAGGAACATTGACCTTCTTGAATTTCTTCGGTGGAGGTGCAGACCAGTCAAATTCTTCCTTGAGACCCATGCTCTTCAGATCTTCGGCGCTGTAGATATGAGATAGAACAGCGCAGGTACGGTTGAAGGTTTCATTGAGGTAGTATAGGTTTTTCTTCACAACATTGTGGGTTGAGGTCATGTTGTAAAGAATGGAACCAAACTGACGCTTGACCCATTTATGATTGCGATCAACTTTCTGATGAAGACTGAGGAGTAACTCACGATCAGTCATCACCCTAGGTGTTGTGGCTTGAGGAATTTGCTTGGCAGAGGTGTTGGCGGCAGAATCATGTGTGGCAGAGTCATCATTGGTGGAGTAGGATGCAGCCTTGCGAAATTGACCATCCAATGGGCGAATGTCTTCATCTATCACAGCAGATGCCTTGCCTTTGTCATCAGCTAAGGAAAATGTCCGTTTGAGGACTTCAATTGGAGGCAAGAAACTGCCATGGTTCAGAGTATCAGCCTTGTAGTTGAGTGAAGACCTTGTCCTGATGAATTTCATAATCCATGGTGCATAAGGCTTCAGTTCAAACGGTGACATAGCAATATTTGCAGAGTCCTCATGAAGAAATCATGGAAGTTGACGGGAACGCCATGAATGATATTGAAAAGCATATTTTTCATGATGCTAATGACTTCTTCATCATTTGAGTCGTGGCCTTTGATAGGACTCATTGTCTTCGTCAGAATGCGATAGACAGTCCGAGGCACATACAGTAATTCCTTGACGAGGAATTTGGTTCGTGGGGTCTGCCCTGGCTTCAAAGGCTTCATCAGCACTTGCATGTAATGATCTGTAAGCTCAGGTTCATTGTAGATGCAACGAGCACCATCAAGGGGAGGACTGAGTGGAAGGGCACGAAGCAATTCACTTGCTAGTGCCTTATAGTGAGTATTTTCTGACATCCAGTCCAGCACCCAAGTGTTCACATCTTCAGAATTTCCTGTGATGTGCAGCATCGTATAGAATTGAAGAATGAGTTCTTCATTCCAATCACATATGTCAGTGCAGAAATTCAGTAATCTAGCATCATGAAGAACACTGAGAACTAGCTCAAAGCACGACAGAGATTCCATGTCCATGTGAGGAATGTGTGCATGATCGAAGACTTTGTCTTTGTCGAATAGCACAGAGGAATAGAAATTTGCTTGACTAGCAGTCCAGAAACGCCTCTTCCTTATGCGAGCGGAATCATAGGGATTGTAGTCAGTGAAGAACACATGCTCGTTGAAGAAATCAGCAGCCTTGAACTTTTGCTTATTTGAGAATGGATCCTTTGGCTTGGGCACAGGAGTGTCAGTGAGGTGCATCACAACCTCAGGAATCACAATCTCGGGTTCTTCAGGCTGAGGAATTTCTGGTTCCTCTTCATTGGCGATCAGATGTTCAAGGTATCAAGCGGAAGCAGTTTCTTCAAAGACTAGTGGCTGGAATTTCTTCATGCATGCATTTAGGTGGGATGAGTTTCTTTAGAGCCCATTAGAATGGTTGGTGCAGGGGACTGAGGTATTTGCTGTAGTGGGGTGAAGTGTGGAGAATTGGGATGCTGACTTTCCCAAAAGTCATCATTCATCACAGGCGTGGTGCATCCAATATCCTCGCCTTCATCTTCAATTTCTTCAACGCCACCTCTTCACCGTGAACTAAGGCATGGGCGAGGAAGCAACAAGTGTCAAGGATCGCATCCACTTCAATTTCTTCATCAATCTGCTCGACGAAGCGTTGAATGATTTTCTTCATCGATCCGCCAGGATCACATATTCTTCACCATAAGGAACAAGGTCCTTTGATGGCATGGTGGAAATCGAACAGCATCAATTGGATTCTCAAGTGAGCTGGTCATAGTCTTCATTTTCTTCGAGTCAAGAATCAAGTAGATGATGCTTTCCTTTTCTTCACCGCAGCTTTCTCTGCAGCCTTGGTCTTCCTCACATCCGATGCGATGAAAGGGTAGGAGTTGGGGTAGGCGCAGGAGGAGCCGAGGAATCTGTTTGTATTTCTCAGCGCAATCGATGCAGTTGCCTCGACTTCTTCATTTTCTTCAGGCGCACCACTAGTGGATGCCCTGGCAGTTTCTTCAGCAGCTGGAATGGAGTCATCAGCCCTGGAACTAGCATTTTCTTCAGTAGGCTGAAAATCATCAGCCCTGGAACTAGCATTTTCTTCAGTAGGCTGAAAATCATCAGCGGTGCTGGCATGTTCTTCAGTTTGCTGAACAGAGGCTTCAGCTTGAGGAATTTCTTGTTGCGATGGGGCTGCAACATTGGTGAATTTCTCAGTCAGTTTAACGAACCCGACTTTGGCTCCTTGCCAATCAGCATAATAAGAATTGAAATTATCGCTGAGGGTTTTGATTTCAGACTGGATCTTGAGGAGTTCATCAGCTGTCATTTTGACAACGTTGTTCCTCAGGAACTTCTCTTTCCTGAACTGAGCCTTCTTGATCTGCCTGGCGTTCTCAAATTTCCATTTCTCTTCAGTGATTAAATGGGTCAACATGTGACGTTGACCAGGAGTCAGATTGAAATCAGGCATCGGAGTGTTTGGGTCCTTGTGCCAGAGATCAATGTAATCTAGGATCGCCCTTGGATCCAAAAGCAGTGGCACATTTGTGCCTTTGGCTCTAGCGGCCCTTTCTTGCCTGTCTCTGATGATTTCTGCAAGTTCATCATCGTCAGCTTCATCGTCAGATGGCACTTGGAAGGCAACTTGTTTCTTCTTCGGACTAGGCCGAGGACCTCGTCCAGCAGTGGCCTTTGTCTTCAGCACAGTCGGGCCTAATGAAGAATTTGGTGCAGCTGAGGAACTTGCTGAGACACCAGAGGCAATGGAGATGCCTGCAGTCCTTTGGCATGTGGCCAGATGTACAGGTGTTGAGGACTTTGCCGGAGCAACTGAGGACTTTGGAGGAGCAGGAGCAGCGTGAGGAATTTGCCGTGAGGGCTTTGAAGAAATTGGCCGTGAGGGCTTTGAAGATTCTGGCCGTGAGGGCATTGCTGAGGAACTTGGCCGTGAGGGCACAGTTGATGAAGCACTTGGCTTGTGAGCATGCTTCTTTGCCATAGATTTTCTAGCCTTGTCAGCGGCCTTTGTGGCAGCAGCAGCAGAGTCTTCATTAAATTTCCTCACTGCTTCTTTGGCTTGTCTAGCCAACTTGGCATGGTGCTTGGCCCATTCTTCAGGAAAATCCTCACCACGCTTGATGCTGGTGGGGTCAGCTTCTTGGCCAGGTGCCAATGGAGCTCTTGGGCATGGAGGATTTAGAGCGAATTTCTTCATATACTTTGGAGTTACATATCTGTACTCCCTCCATTCGCTTGCCCATCTCCTTTCAATCCTCTGTATGCGCACCTTGCGCTGATTTTTGTTCTCTTTTCCGAACTTGGCATCATCAGGTGTACAGTAATCCTTATAAATGTCATCAGGGATCTCAAAAGCAGTCATGACCTCTGGCTTCTTTCCTCCTTTCTGTGGTTTCTTACCTTCTGCCATATTCTTCAGATGAGGAATTTGAACAATTGAATTCTCTTAAGAAGTATGCAACTTTTCTTCGAGGAACGCTGCAAATGAGTTAAGTTGATGGAACCTAGTGATTCAGCAGCGGACATGAGTACCTGTGAACATAGTATAGTTGCGAGGAATTTGAAGAGGTCATATGCGTTCTCAGAAGGTTTTCAAAATGAACAAGTTTGAGGAATTTGACCAGATGAGTCTTGAAGAATTTCACTAAGCGTACTTTGTCTTAGGTTCCAGAGTTGTATAGATCGACGATCCACACAATTGAGGAATCTTGAAGAAAATGATGCTTAGGGAAACGAATCAAGAACAGATGACTTGTGAGGTGTTTTGTGTGTGAGGATTTGAAGAATAAAACACCTTTGAAGATTTTGTAGTGACAATTTGAATCAAAGAGGGCAGTAAAAGTAACTTTTAATTACCCTGATTGAAGAACACGATGAACTGAGAAGTGTAGAATTGAAGCTCGTCAGTTCAGATCTTCCACGCCCTAACTTGGCAAAGGAAGACAGCTATGAGGTCGAGGCAGTGAAGCTCTTCCTCACCGGCGACGATGGAGTAGCGGCGGCGCTAGGGTTTGAGAAGCTCGAGCGAGAGAGAGAGATCAGTCGAGCGGAGTAAAGGAAGTGAGGAAGGGTGAGGGGTATTTATAGTCGCAGTGAAAAACTGTTCGTCTGAAGATTTAGGACGAATGTGCCCCTGGCCCTTCTCATTCGCTTGACATGTGTCACCCACGTACTGAAAAGTGGAGATCGTGTTAGATCGTGGGTGAATAAATAAGTCTATCATGGGATACGGGATGGTTTGAGCGGCAAAACTGAAAATTTGGATAAGATTAGTTTTAAAGTTCCGTTCGCAATTTCTTCAGCTGATAGGACACAGTGAAGATTTTGAACGAGTTTCAAATAGAACGCACATGAAGAATTTGTGAATAGATTGGGTTGAGTATAACATAGAGGGGGAAGGGTCCGATCACATTCACTTAGCAGAAAATGCAACTTGAAGAAATAGCCATAAGTGAATTTTGTAGAGGACATAAACCCATATAGGTAATGAAGAAAAATAACGGAAACAGTGAAGATTTTGCAAAGTTGGAGAATTTGAAAAGATGAAGAATTTCAAAAACTGAGGAAAAACTCAAATTTAAGATTTTCAACTTTGGTGGTGGCGACCCACCGTATAAGAATGATGATTTCAGACACCGCGTACAATTTTCGTAGGGTTCTGAGAATCAAATTCTTCATTTATTTCTTCACACTTAGAGTGTTATTCTTCATTGATTTGAAGAAAAACGTTTCTTCATGTGTTGCACATTTAAGTCATCAATTTTGCGTAAGTGTTAGGATGTGTGTCCTTTTCAAAGAACATTCGAAGACTCTAAGTTATTTAGCTCACACCGCAACTTGCTAAATCTCTTCTCATCCAAGGGCTTTGTGAAGATATCGGTTAGCTGTTCTTCAGTCTTCACATGTTCAATAGCAATGTCGCCCTTCAACACATGATCATGAAGAAAATGATGACGAATCTGAATGTGCTTTGTCTTCGAGTGCTGAACTGGGTTGTGAGCAATCTTGATGGCACTCTCATTGTCACAGTAGAGGGGCACATTCTTCATGTCGATGCCGTAGTCCTTGAGAGTTTGCTTCATCCACAGCAATTGAGCACAGCAAGAACCAGCAGCAATATACTCAGCTTCAAAGAGAGCGGTGATACGCAGCTCTGCTTTCTTCGAGGACCAATGCACCAAAGATCGTCCGAGGAAATGACAAGTACCAGATGTTGACTTGCTATCCACACGATCGCCAAAGATAGTCGAGTCGTAATATCCAATGAGATCAAAGGTAGAGCCCTTGGGGTACCATAGTCCTAGTGTTGGTGTGTGAGCTAGATATCAAGAATATGCTTCATAGCCTTATGGTGTGATTCCTTCGTGTAACTTGAAATCGGGCACACATGCAAACACTAAGCATTATATCCGCCTAGATGCACATAAGTACAATAAAGAACCAATCATGGAGCGGTATACCTTGTGATCAAGTCAATACCATTTTCATCAAGGCATAGATGGCCATTTGTGGGCATAGGAATTTTGACTCCTTTGCAATCTTGCATGCCAATTTCCTCGTAACATCCTTGAGGTATTTCTCCGAGATATGAATATGCCATTGTGCTATTGATTTAATTTGAAGACCTAAGAAGAATTTCAACTCTCCCATCATAGACATTTGATATTCTTCACTCATCATATAGGCAAATTCATCACTATAACGTTGGTCAAGACAGCCAAAGATAATATCATCAACGATATTTGGCACACAAACAGTTCACCATCATAAGATTTAGTAAAGAGAGTAGGGTCGAGTGAACCGGGTGTGAAGCCATTCTTCACGAAGAATTCCTTCAAAATATCATACCACGCCCGAGGGGCCTGCTTGAGGCCACAGAGGGCCTTGCTGAGTCTGAAGACTTTGTCAGGATTCTTTGGATCTTCAAAACCTGGGGGTTGAGCAACATATACTTCTTCCTCAAGCTTACCATTGAGGAATGCACTTTTCACATCCATTTAATATAAAGTGATATTATGATGGTTAGCATAAGCAAGTAATATGTGAAGAGCCTCAAGTCTAGCAACAGGTGCATAAGTTTCATCGAAATCAATTCCTTCAACCTATGTGTAGCCTTGAGCTACAAGTCGTGCCTTATTCCTCACCACAAGGCCATTTTCATCTTGCTTGTTGCGGTAGATCCACTTTGTGCCGATGATATTATGCTTGCGAGGATCTGTATGTTTGACCAGTTCCCAGACATTGTTGAGCTCGAACTGATGTAATTCTTCTTGCATGGCCTGAATCCACTCAGGCTCCAGAAATGCTTCATCTACCTTAGTGGGCTCTGTGATAGAGACAAAAGCATAGTGCCCACAAAAGTTAGATAAATGTGAAGCTTTTGAGCGAGTGAGAGGACTTGGTGCTTCAATGTCATCGATGATCTTTTCAACTTGCACTTCTTTTGCAACACGAGGATGAGCTGGTTGTCGTCGAGGAATTTGATCAGCATTTTCTTCAGCACCATTTTCTTTAGCATTTTCCTCAGGTACATCAGCTCGATGATCTTCACGTTCTAGAATGAATTCTTCAGTAGATTCTTCAGTAGGAATGACATCCTCAGTAGCCTTGAACTTGATAGAATCTTCAGGTGCTGGTTCATCTATCATAGAAGGTAGGTGCTCTCTTTGCGAGCCATTAGTTTCATCGAACCACACATCTACAGTTTCAACAATCTTGTGAAGAGCGATGTTAAAGACTCTGTAGGTGTGCGAGTCCTTTCCGTAACCGAGCATAAAACCTTCATGTGCTTTCGGTGCAAATTTAGCATTGTGATGAGGATCTCTAATCCAACATTTAGCACCGAAGACTTTGAAATAACTCACATTGGGTTTCTTGTCGTTGAGGAGTTCATAGGCGCCTTCTTGAAGAATTTGTGAAGATATACTCTGTTGATGATGTGGCACGCGGTATCAATTGCATCAATCCAAAAACGATGAGGCGTTTTGTATTCATCAAGCATAGTGCAAGCCATATCAACAAGAGTTATGTTCTTGCACTCCACGACGCCATTTTGCTGAGGAGTATAAGGAGCAGATAATTCATGAGTAATACCAAGTTCATCAAGATAGTCATTAAGACCGGAATTCTTGAACTCAGTTCCATTGTCACTCCTGATGTGCTTGATCTTCACACCAAAGTTGGTTGAAGCCCTCGAGGAAAATTGTTTGAAGACTTCCTGCACTTCATGTTTGTAAGTAACAATGTGTACCCATGTGTAACGAGAGTAATCATCAACAATAACAAAGCCATATAGAGATGCATCATTAGTCACAGCAGAATAATGATTAGGACCGAAGAGATCCATGTGAAGCAATTCAAATGGACGAGTAGTAGTCATGATAGTCTTCGCTGGATGCTTGGCCTTGGTCATCTTCCCAGCTTCACATGCACCACACAAGTGATCCTTGAGGAATTTGACATTCTCAATGCCAATGACATGCTTCTTCTTCGCAAGCGTGTGCAAATTCCTCATGCCTGCGTGACCAAGTCGTCGATGCCATAGCCAGCCTTCTGAAGCTTTTGCAAGTAAGCACACGGCAGGTTGTGGACCTATAGAGAAATCAACAATGTACAAGTCTCCTCTCCTAAAGCCTTCGAAGACTTTGGAATTGTCAGCTTCCATGATCACAACACAACGATACTTGCCAAAGACAACAACCATATCAAGATCACAAAGCATTGAGACAGACATGAGGTTGTATCCTAAGGACTCGACAAGCATGACTTTGTCCATGTGTCGATCCTTAGAGATCGCAACCTTACCTAGACCCAATACCTGACTTTTGCCTTTGTCAGCGAAGATGATATGCTTCAGATGTGATGGTGTTAAGGGAGCATCCATCAAAAGATTCTTGTCACCGGTCATGTGATTTGTACATCCACTATCGAGGATCCACTCATTTGCTTTGGGTTGATCATCCTGGAGATGAATTAGTGCAGCTTACAAACTCATATACTTCATTAGTGAAGAATATGACATCAGTATCATCAGTTCAGTTTCATCAAGCAATAGCACAGATAAGCAATGTGAGGACGTGTGAAATGAAATTCATTTCATCATGATTCGCCTGCGTCCTTTCAGGCACTTTGTCAGGCCCCCAGCAAATTCTTCAGATGTTTAAAGCACATCTGGAGACCTGGCCCTGCATAAGAGATTAGTTCTTTTTCTTCACCACCCACATTTGGAGGGGTAGCAAAGAATTCATCACTCTGCGAGCACCATACGAGAAAGGTGGCAAAGATGCCAAACCATTTCGTTTCACATAAGAGGGGTTAGGGTAAGCATATGAATAAGTAGAGAAATTCTTCGAGGACTTATGAACATAATGATTTGAAGAATAATGCACATATTCATAGCCCTTAGCTCTACCCTGCGAAACAGAGTTGTTAGCATGATGATGTTCATATGAGGAGTTTGATCCTTTTGAGGAATTTGATCCATGTGAGGAATTTGGTCCGTATGAGGACTTGGATCCATATGAAGAATTTGGTCCATATGAAGAGTTTGATCTGGGGTTCCTATTTTTCACTGGTGGTGTCATGAGGGCATTCACCTGAAGACTTTCAACATAACTTTTGGGAACCCAGATTTTCTTCATAAGTGATCCGTTCCTGCAGTTAGTGCCAACATATCTAGCAAATACTTCACCATTCTGATTTTTGAACAGTTTGTAGTTGGAGTCAAATGACTCATCAGAAGAATGAGGAGATTCACATGCAAAGCCAGATAAGTTAGATGGATCAACTGGAGGTCCCTTTGCAGCAACCCATGAGGTTTTGGGGTACTGCTCAGGCTTCCAATATGTTCCATCAGCATTGAGTTTCCTCTCAAAGGCAATACCCTCTTTCCTAGGGTTTCTGTTGAGGATCTGCTTCTTAAGCACATCAGAAAGAGTCTGATGCCCTTTGAGGCTTTTGTACATGCCTATCATATACAATTCCTTCAGCCCTGCATCGTCAGTGAAACTAGCAATGTTCTCAGATGAGGAATTAGTGATAGTAGAGGTAGGTGAAGAATTTGTAACATTTGAAGCATTTGAACATTCAGGTGAAGAATTAGCAGATTCACGTTCAATGCACTTTAAGCATGGAGGATAAAATTCTTCCTGAGTAGCGCTGATTTGTTGAGCAAGTAATGAATCACGCTCCTTCTGAAGATCTTCATAACTCACTCTTAGCTTCTCAAGATCTTGTGTTCTTTGAAGAAATTCATAAGAAAGCTTCTCGTGATCAGTTAATAGAGTTTTATGATGACTTTGAAGGTTGTCAAACTTAGACTGAAGTCTCTGAAGATTTTCAGTTAAGTCCTTAGTGCGGTCCATTTCATCACCCAACATATCATCACTTTTGTCTAGCATGTTTTGAAGTTTTTCAATCGCCTTTTGTTGTTTCACAGCAATCTTAGCAAGTTTAGAGTAGCTAGGCTTAAGATTTTCATCAGATTCATCCTCACTTGATTCAGAGGAGGGGTATTCAGTTACCTTAGCAGCCTTTGCCATGAAGCAATAGGTGGGAGCGTAGTCATCATTGCCTTCATCAGCGTCGTTGGTGTTGCCATTTTCTTCAGAGTTGAAGATAGATTTGCTGACAAATGCAGTAGCAAGAGCTAGACTTGCCACACCTAACTCAGACTCCTCGGATGCCTCCTCTTCCTCATTATCCTCAGACTCAGCCTCAGAATCCATTTCCTTGCCAATGAATGCCCGAGCCTTCTTGGAGTTGCTCTTCTTGTGGGATGAAGACTTCGAGGATTTTGATGATGAAGACTTTGAAGATTTCTTCTTCTTCTTGGCATCATCAGAACTGTAATCCTTGTATTTCTTCTTCTTTAGTTCCTTGTCCCACTGAGGACAATGAATGTAGTGACCAGGCTTCTTGCATTTGTGGCATAGCCTTCTCTTATAGTCACTTGATGAGGAATCACTGCTCCTTGAGGATTTTCCAAAGCTACCACGCCTTGAGAATTTCTCGAACTTCTTCACGAAAGAAGGCTAGCTCCTGGCTCAATTCTTCAGGGTCACTAAGGCTACTACCAGAATCTTCACATTCAGATTCAGACACTGCCTTGGCCTTCAGGGCACGTGGTTTGCCATAGCTTGAGCCATAGAGATCTCTCTTTTCAGCAAGCTGGAACTCATGAGTATTTAGCCTCTCGAGGATATCAGCGGGATCTAGTGACTTGTAATCAGCACGCTCTTGAATCATTAGTGCCAGAGTGTCAAATGACGAATCGAGTGATCTCAGCAATTTCTTCACCACCTCATGATCGGTGATGTCAGTGGCACCGAGCGCTTGAAGCTCATTTGAGATATCAGTGAGGCGATCGAAGGTTTGCTGAACATTTTCATTGTCGAGTCTTTTGAAGCGGTTGAAGAGATTGCGAAGAACGTCAACACGAGAGTCACGTTGAGTTGAGACTCCTTCGTTTACTTTGGAGAGCCTATCCCGATAGGCTTAGCAGCCTCAAAGCACTCACTCTACCATAACGCCCTTTACTCGGATGACCACATATGATATTCTTCACTTGAGAATCGAGTTGCTTGAATCTCTTCACATTAGCAGATTCGTGGAAGGTGTGACCGAGGGAACACCATTTTCCACAACGCACTGTAGATCGTTGTCAATTGCTTCAAGATGCATTCGCATCTTATTCTTCCAAAGAGGGGTAGTCCGTGCCATCGAAGGTAGGACACCTAGCGAGACCTTGATCATACTGCGGTCGACATAACTAAAACTCCAAAGGTTAAACTAAAATCACACGTAACAAGGGAGTACCTTGCTCGATACCAATTGAAAGTGCTATATTGACTAGAGGGAGGGTGAATAGGCGATTTTTATGAATTCTTCACTAAGGAATTTGCCGGTGAGGAAATTCCTTAGCTAAGAACTACTTGCAATGAATAAGTACTCGAAGTAAGCATAGCAGAATACACACATAGTCATCATGATGAAATGAAGACAAACACAGAGTACAGAAAGCGTAAACACGGGATAACACAAGGTGAAGACAAACAGACTGAAGAAATTGAACTGAGGAAATTGAGAAAGTCTTCAGTCAAGGTCTTCAAACACAGATATGAACAATCACTCAACACAATAATGAGGAAATGGAAGAGTTGAGGAAATAGAACCAAGAAGGTTGGTGAAGACAATGATTTGGTAGACCAGTTCAACTCGCTGTCTCGGTTACGCGTCTGGTTGGAGCGGCTGAGTATTTAAACTTGAGGACACACAGTCCCGGACACCCGATCGGCGAAAGCACGCAGCTCAGACACCAAGTCCTCACCATATTCTCCTTGAACTAAGGTCACACAGACCTCGTCCAATCACTCGTGGTAAGTCTTCAGGCGACTTCCAAACCTTCACAGACTTTGGTCACTTGGCGATCCACAATTCCTCTTGGATGCTCTAGACCATGATGCCTAACCGTCTGGAAGAAGCACAGTCTTCAAAGGTAACAAGCATCGGATCCACGCAGGTCAATCTCTTTAGTGATGCTCAATCACTTTGGGTTTGTGGGTGTTTGGGTTTGGATTTTCCTCACTCGATGATTTTCGCTCAAAGTGCTCGGAGGATGGGTTGCTCTCAAATGACAAGTGTTAGTTTCTCTCGGAGCAGCCAACCAGCTAGTGGTTGTACGGGGCGGCTATTTATAGCCTAGGGAGCAGCCCGACATGATAAGACATAAATGCCCTTCAATGATATGACCGTTATGTGGATAAGATATTTTGGGACAGCTGGCGCGTAGCACAACAACGGTCGGAAATTTGACTCTCAAATTCCTCGGGGCTATCATGTTCCTCACTGTGTAGGCAATCCACGCTGGAGAATTCCTAACTCCTTAGTCAAAACAAATTCCTCAGCGACCAGAAGAACTTCGTCTCTATCACTGAAGAAATTGATTGAACTGTATGAGATTTCCAATGGCTTCACTCGAAGGGATTGGTAGGTGTAGGATTTTGAGTTGAGCATCACATGGAAATTTTTCCTTAGTATTTCCTCGAATTTCTTTAACAAAGACGGTGTTTCCTATGACTCAAGAAGGAGAAAAACAAAACTATGAAAACAAAAGTCTTCAAGCTTCATATTCCTTGCATGAATATCAAGTCTTCATGGACACACCAATTTCTTCACTTTCAAAGTCTTCATGAAAGTCTTGAGGAATACCAAAATCTTCAGTCGAAGTTAGTCATTTTTAGGGGTCGACTTTTACTATAAATATCAAACTCCTCATAGACTTATAGACTTGTGTACACTCATAAACACATTAGTCCCTTAACCTGTAAGTCTTCAATACACCAAAATCACTAAGGGGCACTAGATGCACTTACATGATAGTTTTAAGCCGACGCACCTGATGGGTCGTTGATTCACCCTCCTCTTGGGCGCAAGTTGCCAAGTCCACGATCGACATGGGTTGCTTGCATGTGTCCTTGAAATTCTGAATAAACCGGGCCTTTAACTCAGCCCATGACCTGATGGAATTAGCCGGCAGCCCCTTTAACCAAGTACGGACCGTTCCATCCAGCATCATGGTGAAGTACTTGGCACACGCAGTGTCAGTGACTTCCAATAATTCCGTGGCCATCTCATAACTTTCAATCCACGCCTCAGGGGGTAAGTCGGCTGTGTAATTAGGCACCTTTCGAGGCCCTTTGACATCCTTGGGAAAACGCTCATTATGTAGGGTCGGCACCAAACAGGGTACACCTGTAGATCTAGAGGTCACGCCTGCCTCAACTGAAGTCGTTGGATAAACCGGAAGGGGCTGGTGAGCCGCCCGTTCAGCCACCTACTCGGCTTCTTAACGCAATATGTCCTGATCAACCAAGTTAAGAGCTCCATCACGCGCCGGGTCATACCCACGCGGCTGGCCACAGTGCTGGGCATTGCCTGAAATGGCTGGTGAGTCCATGTGTCTGTTATAACTCCGGCTTGGGCGAGGGGTCAAATGAATCCTATCTCGACTATAAGAATATGCCTCCTGCTGTGCGAAGGCCGTCTGAAGAAGTTTTCTGACCCTTCATGTTTCAACCGCCGTTGGAGAGTCGTCGTCCACTGGGAGAGCTGCCAATCGCGTTACCGCAGCAATCATGTTCTCGAAAGGATTAGAATAATGACCCGGCGGTGTTGGCACATGCTGAGGCGGAGCGGTGCGCAGACGAGGGGGTTCCGTGTCGCGTGGTTGAACCGGTGTCCCAACTCCGGGTACTGTAGCCCGGTTTATCTCCGGCGGGTTACTGGTCCCCGCTCCGGGCATGCAAAAGAGGTTTCTCGCCTCATAAACCGGAGGTAAACGTGTCTGGTGCCTCCTCCTCATGACTTCATTTGATGCGTTTTGATCCATCATAAGCCGAAAAGCTTCTGATTGAATCTGTTGAGCCTGAGCGTCTAAAGCAGCCCGTTCCCGCGGCTATCCTGACGTCCTTTGCCGCCAGGTCTTCCTTGGCCAGTGCTACCTCATCACGCATGTCATGGAATTGTCACGTCAGATGTCCTCGTGAAAGGACTTAGTTGTGGAGCCATCGCAACTGGGAAGCTTGAAGGGGTTAAATCGGGACAAGGGACACGAGAGGTTTATACTAGTTCCGCCCCTTATGGTGAAGGTAAGGCCTACGTCTAGTTGGGTTTGGTATTGATGCTTCGATGACCAGGGAGCAAGATATGCTATGGCCGGCTCTCGATGAGTTGTTTCTTGCCCTAAGCCACCAGCAGGTCGTCCCCTTATATACACGGGTTGACGCCTGCAGGTTTCAGAGTCCCGCCGCTTATAAATAGTGTCCGGCTCGGTGACTAGTTAAATATACCTTATGATACAAGTCATGCCATTATGGCGGTTTACTACAATGGGCCTTAAGTCGCTTGTGGGCCTTAAGCCCTTTATCGAACTGCCATCTTCATGCTTGGTCTTGGGCTTCTCTCTGGTGAATACTCTTTGTGTAACACGGCCCCTCCTGGGCGGCTTACACAAATAGTTATATCCCCAACATTAGGCCCCAGATTGATTTGAACTTGTTCATGTCAATCTTGAAAATACTTTTAAAGAATAAATCTTCAGTCTTTTGACTATACAGAGGGTTTTCTTTAACCCGCCATGACGTCATCTTCTGGATCCGTGTTAACCCGGCGTGATGTCATCCTTTCTTAAATTCCTTTTCTATTCCACCGTACCCTTCAACGGATCTCTGCTTTTATTGACTGTTCCAAAAATCGAGGCGTCGGGGCCGCTGGATAATAATTCTTATATCCTCGTTTCCCACGCCGTCTCAGTTATCCTCTCCTTATAACTAGGCATGACCTAGGTCTCCCATTCTCTTCCTTCCAGTCGTCTTCTTCCTCTTGCCTCCTCTCTGCCACTCGAACTCCGCCGCCGCCGCCGCAGGTCTCCTTGTCTTCACCAACTCAGGCCGCTGCATCAACCTGGTCAGACCAGAAAAACACGACACCCTTCCGCGGCAACCTTGCATCGGTAAGTTTCCCCTTTCCTGCTCCTTAGATCTACATTAAGGCCTTCGAGTTCTTCGAGTTCTTCGCTGTCCAGTAGCTTTATTTCATAGATTTCATCTTCCCCGCTCTTCTTCATCTTGAAGATGATAAAACTGATGCGGTAGATGTTTTGCACCTACTTTGAAATGCAAATGAACCCCTTTCTGTTGCATAGAGGCCCCATTCAAGCCCTTGAGCTTTATCCGCTCCAGTCTTAGGTCTAGAAAATTTCCTTTTCAGAACAGTTGTTTGATCCAAAATAACAGTGGTAGATTATGAAACCTGTTTGTATCACCCGGAAAATTACTTCTGTCGAATACCCATAAACACAACTGTCCATGTAGCCGGTTTAAATAAGTGATACTGAGCTGTAAGCCTTGCTTTCTTCTCATGACCTTAAGAATTTTGAACTGCTCTTGATACTTGTAGCGGCTTAAATATTGTTGCACAATCACCCTTATATCATTAGGCCCCTTCTTAAGCTGCCGCCTTAAATAATTTAGATATTTCTCCCGGGTTACAATTGAACCGGAACTTCTTATTTTGTCGTAGGCCAACTGTTGTCATGGCACCTAAGGCGGCCAAAGCCCCTGTGACTTGCAATTGGGTCCCATCCATAGTTACTAAGAGTAAACTTGCTGAGTTCGTGAAGTCTGGCCACCTGCCAAAAAAGGAGGTCATGTCTTATCGTGCCCCTGACCCGTCTGAAGAGAGGCCTCAACCCAAATATGGGGAGGTGATAGTTTTTACGGATCACATGAACCGGGGATTTGCCCCTCCCGGCTCAAAATTCTTTAGGGAAGTTTTGAATTTCATTGATCTTAGACCTCAAGACATTGGACCCAATTCCGTGTCAAATCTTTGCAATTTCCAAGTCTTCTGCGAGGTGTACCTGGGAGAGGAGCCAAGTCTGCTTTTGTTCAGAGAACTTTTTTACTTGAACCGGCAGAATGAACGTGCCAACGGGCCTAGTCTTGAACTTGGCGGCATCTCAATCCAGCGGCGGAGAGATTGTCTTTTTTCCTTATGCTGATCTGCCGAGTCACCCAAAAGATTGGAACCAAACTTGGTTCTACTGTCAAGACACCTCACCGGCTGATGAAAGGCCGCTGCCCGGCTTCCGCGCCCTGCGCCTTGAATCCAACCATCAGCTAGCGGACAAGTTGACTACTGTTGAGCGCCTGCCTCTCAATCCCACCATCAAGAAGATCAAAGCTCTTTTAGGAAACAGGTTAAGTGGCATCGATCTGGTCCGGGTCTGGGTCACCTGGCGAATACTGCCATTAAGCCACCGCTCTGGCTTAATGTGTACTTATACAGGTGAGAAAGATGACCCAATGCGTCATAGCCCTGACAACTTACTAGATGACGTGGTAGATGCTACAACCCAGTCGCTGCTGAAGGAGGGCACTGTAACTACCAATGCCTTCGGCTTACTTCCCTTCTGCAAGAAGAACCCGGCCCCTGCAGTGAGTTACCAATCTTAATAAATACTCTTTAACATGTTATACCTTCTTTGTACTTATGATTCCTTATCTTTTTCCACAGGCCGGTGATAATTTCTGGAAGGTCAAATATGACCACGAGGCTGCCAAACAAGCCAGGGCAGCCAAGAAAACTAAAAGGAAGGCCACCAAGACGGGCACCTCAAAGAAGAAAAAACTCAGCGCCTCCGATATGTTTAAATTGGATGACTCGTCTTCGGATGATGAAGAGGTAATCCTTTGATTTTCTTAACTCCTTTGTCGTTATTTTACTAATATTCTATCCTTTCAGGAGGATACAGGGAACATTCAAGCAATTGACGAAGAGGTAACTATAATCTCCTCCGACTCAGAGCCTTTGCCAAAGCAAAAAATCTGAAGGGTGACCCGGAAAGTAAGATTTTCACATCCTCTAGCTTACCAAGATCCTCAATTTCTTTTGAAGCAACAACAGCTCGAGAACCGGAGGCAGACTCGGGCCAATCCAGACGCTGAACTCTCCTCCGGCTTACCCGATGTAACCAGGAAGCGTCGGACCGATGTTATCTCTGATTCATGTTCTGTTTTACCTTTGGTGGGTTTGATTCGCCAACCTCTCAATTCATCTGACTCCAATTATCAGGATACCTCTCCTTCCTTTGATGAGTCTATGCAATCAAACATGCCGGCTTTCGAAACGGCTCCCGGGTAATGTAACCTTTCTTACTTTGGGTTTTACCATACTTATGCTTTAATACTCATCCTTCTACCTTTATTGACAGTCTGCAAGTGAAGCCCAGCAAGAGGGCAAAGAAAAATAAGCCGTCCCAAGACCCGGTTGTCACTGAGCCGGCGCTTGACTTGTCAACTCCTGACAGCTCCACCCATCAACCGCCGCCTGAACCGGCTTCTGATATTCCGGTGCCAACTTCTGACCTGCCTGCTGAAGATGTTATCCACAACTCTGATAACCCGGAAGCTCCTAGCCCGGCCAAGACACTGACCCGAAAGTTGAATATCTAAAGAGTCAATTTGTTGAACCGGGCCGGCCTACTGTTCTTGCCCAATGCACTGCCAAGGAAGAATTTGCCCAACATCGAAAAGCCAAGCAGGACATCACTGACTATACTCACTTAAGCATTGGTGATATAGTCTCGGGCTATCTGAACCAAGTGCATAGTAGTCATGGCTTGGAAATTGACACGGTGAAACAAACACAGCACAAATCTGAGGTATAACTTATGCTATTTTCCTGAATCTTACTAACTGTACTAGCCCCCAAGTCTATTGCTTATGAATGAATATGTTGTAGACTTAGAAATCTACTTACTGTTAGTTTGTCCAGTTTAAAGTGAATATATTTAACCCGGTGATAGCATGAGACTTTGAATTTGTGTTACACATTAGCCCCCAAGTGTCAAGTATCTTTACTTGTAAAGTACTTGAGACTTGATATGTATGACCCGACAGGGTAAGTAAAAAATTCTTTAAGCATACATTAGCCCCCAAGTGCCAAGTATCTTTACTTGTAAAGTGTTTGGGACTTGAATGTTACCTTATCATGATTCTTATCATAACGTGATGTCAATACAGGCCACCATAAGTCAATTTGAGTCGGAGCTTGCTGACCTGAAGAGCCAGCTGAAAACTCAAGAGCTTGAAACTCAGAAAGCCAACTCCAAGTTTGAATTCAGCGTCTCTTAACAAGAGAAATTGAGGCAAAATTTTGAGTCAGAAAAGAAAATTTGGGCTGATCAGAGGGCTTCATTGGTGACGCAGGCCGAGTCGGCAGAAGCATCTCTTGCAGAGGCAACAACCGAACTGTCCGATTTAAAATGACAGATATCCCAAATGGTCTCAGCCATCTTCAGTAAGTTACTCTGAAAAACCTCAAACATTGTAATTTTCCAATGGTTATTGCAATAGTTATCTCTGGCTTATTGTTATGCTTGTGAACGACAGCCCTGTGAGTACCAACCTCAAGCAAAACATGCCGATTGCTTAAGGCGGTTTACACCTTAGTGGAGCAGTCAGATTCGGTCACAACGTGCCTTGGCCGTTGTAGCGTTATCAAATACCACTCCCCACCTCCTACAAGATGTGTTGAAGCATCTCGCAGTGCTACCTCAACGAATTCAGGATTTAAGGCGGGCATCTTCAAGAGCCGGAGCCGTGGACGCCTTAAGCCGGGCAAAGGCATGGGTGCCAGAACTTGACTTGGCTGATCTCTCTCTTGGATATCCAAGCCTGAAGGAGGACAGCACTGCATTTTATGATCAAGACTTCACCGCCTATGTCAAAGTCGTACGTCCCTTGGCGACTCTCATTGGGAATGATACTGATCTTACTAAGTATTCACCGGGCTATAATAGCGAGAACCGGAGAATTCCAAACATTCCATACGACCAAGTCAGCCTGATCCCTCCAACGCGTAAGCATACCTTTGCCCCTGAAGTGGACCCGGCCGGTTTAATAGATGATGAGGCTAAATTTGAAGCCTTGAGCGGCATTGACTGGGCCTCGTCCACCTTCCAGGACAAAGCAACCAACGGAGAGGCGGAGAAGGATAACCCGGAGTCTTCAAGCCCGCCGAAGGAATGAGCCGCCAGGCGTTTTATAACTTTGCCAAAACAATGCTTCACTTATTCAGACTCGGGGAGTGTTGTAATAGGATAGAAAAAACTTCTTAATGTTTGTCATGCCCTGGCACATGTTTATGGTACTAATTACTTTTGTAAGCTGCCATCACTACATTTCTCTGGCTTACGTTAACCGTGTACTTTCTTGATGTTTAACTTGGTTTGCCTTATCCTGCACATAAAACAAGCAAAATTTTCTGGGCGGTTTACTGCACCAGGGGTTTATAGAATATTGATAACCAGGTACATGACACAAAGACATCATATACATGCCGGTTTATGATTATTTACTAAATATAATCACAATAACATATCTGCAAACCCTTTGATAACCTTCTCGGCTCATATGATGCTTTACCTGGCACTTTAGAACCTGGGGTAATCAATATTAAACCGGAAGAATCAAGAACCATCTCCTCAAGAAGGTTTCAAGAAAGTTAAAGTAACTATATTTATAAGCAATGTTCACAGGCTCTTGATTCGAATATGATCAGAGAACCGTCCCAAAGGGGTTAAGCTTAGATCGGATACGATCATATAGCCCCCAGTGGCTTTGGCGATGCCGATCAAGTGGGTATCGACAGCTATGTTCTCTTTGGTTCGAATACGACCTATGTTTGAACAGGAAGCCCCCAAGTGAACATAAGAGTTGTTTAATGACGCTGATTCGAATACGATCCACGTCAGACCCAAAGGGGTTAAGCTGTGATTCAAATATGATCAAGAAGCCCCCAAGTGGGTTTGGCAGTATGCCGATCAAGTGGGTATCGACAACTATGTTCTCTTTGGTTCGAATACGACCTATGTTTGAATAGGAAGCCCCCAAGTGACCATGGCTAGATTTAGATATGATCATAAGCCAGTCCAAAGGGAAAGCCGGATTCAAATGTGATCTGCTCCCTGTTAATTGTCTCCACTACCTGATAAAGAAGACATATAGATTTTTGAGGGTAAAAAAGGACAGAGATCCTGCTTTATTTCTTTATATAATATATACATTGGCAAAAATATATATACATCCTGAAAGCCGGTGGCTTAAGTATAATAAGGCCGGAGATGAGCAATATTCCACGGTCGGCGGGTCTCCTCCTCCGACTTACGTGAGTCTTTGTGCTTTCGAACATCGATGAGGTAATATGACCCGTTGTGCATATTCTTGCTAACCACAAAGGGCCCTTCCCAAGGCAGGGATAGCTTGTGCATATCAGACTGATCCTGGATGAGCCAGAGCACCAAGTCGCCTTCCTGAAAGGTTCTGCTTCTAACCCGGCGGCTATGATAGCGGCGCATGTCTTGTTGATAAATCGCTGAGCGGGCTATTGCCAAGTCTCACTCCTCATCTAATAAATCAAGTGCATTTTGACGAGCTTCTTCGTTGTCAGCCTCAATGTAAGCAGCCAAACGGGGTGAATCGTGCCGGATGTCACTTGGCAGGACCGCCTCTGCACCATACACCATAAAGAAAGGTGTGTAGCCTGTAGATCTGTTAGGTGTAGTGTTGATGCTCCATAATACAGAAGGTAACTCCTCCACCCAACAACCCGGAGTCTGCTGTAAGGGGACTAAGAGCCGGGGTTTGATACCTTTTAGGATCTCTTGATTAGCTCTTTCTGCTTGACCATTGGATTGAGGATGAGCAACAGCCGAAACATCAAGCCGGATATGTTCTCTTTGACAGAACTCTTCCATGGCACCCTTGGAGAGATTAGTGCCATTATCAGTTATGATGCTATGTGGGAAACCAAAATGAAAGATCACCTTTTTCATGAATTGAACCGCCGTGGCTACATCACACTTACTGACCGGCTCTGCCTCAACCCACTTTGTAAATTTATCCACTGCCACAAGGAGATGTGTCTTTTTATCCTTAGACCTCTTGAAAGGCCCAACCATGTCAAGCCCCCAGACTGCAAACGGCCAAGTGATTGGGATCATCCTCAATTCTTGAGCCGGCACATGAGCTCGTCGTGAGAACTTTTGACAACCGTCACATTTGCTGACCAGATCCTCCGCATCAGCATGAGTCATCAGCCAATAGAAACCATGACGAAAAGCTTTGGCTACAAGAGATTTTGACCCGACATGATGGCCACAATCCCCTTCATGGATCTCACGAAGTATTTCTTGGCCTTCTGTAGGGGACACACAGCGTTGAAACGCCCAAGTGACACTTAGGTGATGTAACTCGCCGTTAACAATCATCATAGATTTGGAGCGCCTGACGATTTTTCACGACAAGGTCTCATCCTCAGGTAACTCACCCCGGGTTATATAAGCCAAATAGGGCACTGTCCAATCCGGGATAACGTGAAGAGCCGCCACCAGATGTGCTTCCGGGTCTGGCACCGCTAGCTCTTCCTCGGTAGGCACCTTGACAGAAGGGTTATGTAAAATATCGAGAAAGGTGTTAGGCGGCACCGGCTTACGTTGGGATCCCAACCGGCTTAAAGCATCAGCCGCCTCATTCTTCCTTCGATTGATGTGCTCCACTTGATAACCCTTGAAGTGACCAGCCACAACATCTACTTCACGACGATAAGCCGCCATAAGGGGGTCCTTGGAATCCCACTTGCCTGACACCTGTTGAGCCACGAGATCTGAGTCGCCCAAGCATCTTACCCGGCTTAAGTTCATCTCCTTAGCCATCCGGAGACCATGGAGTAAGGCCTCGTACTCAGCTGCATTGTTAGTACACGGAAACATAAGCCAAAGTACATAACAAAATTTGTCACCTCGAGGGGAAGTTAAAACCACTCCAGCCCCCGAGCCTTCTAGCTGCCTGGACCCGTCAAAGTGAATCGTCCAATATGTGTTATCGGGCTTCTCCTTAGGGGCCTGTAACTCTATCCAATCATTGATAAAGTCCACCAAGGCCTGAGACTTAATAGCAGTACGTGGCATATACTTCAAATCATGAGGCCCAAGCTCGATGGCCCACTTGGCGACTCGTCCTGTAGCCTCCCTATTATGAATGATATCTCCCAAAGGGGCAGAACTTACCACAGTTATAGGGTGACTTTGAAAGTACTGCTTCAACTTCCGGTTGGCCATAAACACTCCGTAAACGAGTTTCTGCCAATGTGGATAACTTTGTTTAGATTCAATGAGCACCTCACTGATGTAGTAAACCAGCCGTTGAACCGGATGCTCCTTGCCAACTTCCTTACGCTCCACCATGATGGCAACGCTGACGACTCGTGAATTGGTAGCCACATATAACAGCAAAGGCTCTTTATCAATTGGAGCCGCGAGAACCGGCGGTTCAGACAATTGTCTCTTCAAGTCTTCAAAAGCAGCATCAGCGGCGTCACTCTAGACAAAAGTGTCAGTTTTCTTCATCATTTGATACAATGGAAGGGCCTTCTCACCTAACCGGCTTATGAACCGGCTTAGAGCGGCAACACGACCCGCCAGTCGCTGAACATCGTTGATGCACGCCGGCTTAGCCAGAGAGGTAATTGCCTTAATCTTCTCCGGGTTAGCTTTGATGCCTCTGTTTGACATCAGAAAATCTAAGAGCTTGCCCGCAGGTACACCAAACACACACTTGGCCGGGTTAAGCATCATATTGTAAACCCGGAGATTATCAAAGGTCTCTTTCAAGTCAGATATCAAGGTTTCCTTTTCACTGGACTTCACCACAATGTCATCCACGTAAGCATGAACATTACGCCCAATTTGATCGTGCAAACAGTTCTGCACACACCGTTGATAAGTCGCCTGGGCACTTTTGAGTCCAAATGGCATAGATACATAACAGAAGGCTCCAAACGGAGTGATGAAAGCCATCTTCTCCTGGTCCTTAACTGCCATTTTTATCTGATGATAACCAGAGTAAGCATCCAAAAAACTCAAATGTTCACAACCCGCCGTAGCATAAATGATTTGATCAATACGGGGGAGAGCAAAGGGATCAGCCGGACAAGCCTTGTTTAAGTCCGTGTAGTCCACACACATCCGCTAGGTGCCGTTCTTCTTGAGGACAAGCACCGGGTTAGCCAACCACTCTGGATGAAAAGCTTCAATAATAAACCCGGCCGCTAAGAGCCGGGCGACCTCCTCTCCAATAGCTTTCCGTCACTCCTCGTTAAAACGCCGAAGAAACTGCCTAACTGGCTTATATTTCGGATCAATATTGAGAATGTGCTCAGCGAGTTCCCTCGGTACACCTGGCATATCAGAAGGTTTCCATGCAAAGATGTCCCGGTTCTCACGGATGAACTCGATGAGCGCGCTTTCCTATTTGGGATCGAAATCGCTGCAGATGCTGAACTGCTTAGAAGGGTCACCCGGGGTAAAGTCAACAAGCTTTGTCTCAGCAGCCGATTTAAACTTCAACGCCGGGTCGTGCTCTGTAGTTGGCTTCTTCAGGGATGTCATATCCGCCGGGTCAACATTATCTTGATAAAATTTGAGCTCTTCCGCCGCACAAGCCGACTCAGCATAAGCCGCGTCGCCTTCTTCACATTCCAACGCCACCTTCCGACTTCCATGCACAGTGATGGTGCCCTTCTTACCCGGCATCTTGAGCTGCAAATAGACATAACACGGTCGGGCCATGAATTTAGCATAAGCCGGCCACCTGAATAGAGCACCTCAAACGTCAACTTCTCAAACGTCAACTTCTCAGCTCTGGAGTCATATTCGTCTCCGAAGGCCACCTCCAGCTCAATCTTACCAACTGGGTAAGCCGACTTACCAGGGACCACTCCATGGAAAACAGTGTTGGACGTCCTCAGATTTTTATCAGTTAACCCCATGCGTCGAAAGGTCTCATAATAGCGGATATTGATGCTACTACCCCCGTCCATGAGTACCTTAGTGAATTTATATCCACCAACCTGAGGTGCTACTACCAAGGCCAACTGACCCGGATTATCGACCCGTGGAGGGTGATCTTCTCTGCTCCACACAATGGGTTGTTCTGACCACCTCAAGTAACGGGGCACTATCGGCTCGACAGAATTCACAGCCGTCTTATGAACCTTTCGGTCACGTTTGCATAAGCTAGTGGTAAACACGTGGTACTGCCCACCATTCAACTGCTTCGGGTTGCTTTGATAACCCGACTGCTGCTGCTGCTGCTCTCCTTGACTAGACTGTTGTTGATTATAGCCTCCTTGATGTCCCTGAAAGCCGGAACCTGAGCCGCCACCCAGGCCATGAAAACGGCCAGCCCCTGAACTGCCACCAGACCCATTATGACCATCATAGGTGTTGGAATTCTTAAATGCTTTCATGATCGCGCAATCCTTCCACATGTGTCTGGCGGGCTACTGCCTGGTGCCGTGTCTCGGGCAGGGCTCATTGAGTAGCTGTGCAAGAGATGGGCCTGACCCGCCGGATCGAGGCTGTTTACCCTTATGTCTCTGATTGTTACCTTGCGCATTGGCGTTGCCCACAAACTCCGGGTTACCGTCCGCCTTACGCTTATTGCCTCCTTGATTCATCGAGTTATGCTGCTGACCCTTTCCATTGCCATTCTTCTTTCCCTTCCCAGTCTTTTCTTCATCAGATGCAGGATCCTTGGTACTATCAGAATCGGCATATTTAACTAAAGCCACCATCAGCGTACCCATATCCTTGCAGTCATGTTTAAGACGCCCCAGTTTCTGCCTTAGCGGTTCAAAGTTACAATTCTTCTCCAATATAAGGACTGCAGAGCCGGCATCCATCTTGTCAGATGAATGAATTATCTCCTTGACCCGGCGTACCCAATGGGTGGTGGATTCACCCTCCCCTGCTTACAATTCGTCAAGTCCACAATCGACATAGGTTGCTTACAGGTGTCCTTGAAGTTCTGGATGAACCGGACCTTTAACTCTTCCCATGAACCAATGGAATTGGGCGGCAAACCTTTTAACCAAGACCGGGCCGTTCCATCTAACATCATGGTGAAATATTTGGCCATCGCCGCATCACTGACTTCCAATAGCTCCATGGCCATCTCATAACTCTCGATCCATGCTCCGGGTTGTAAGTCGGCCGTGTAATTTGGCACCTTTCGAGGTCCCTTGTAGTCCTTGGGCAACCGTACATTATGCAAAGCCGGTACCAGGCAAGGAACACCACCGGTTCTAGTGGCTAGTCCCGCCTCAACGGAAGTTGTTGGATACTCTGGAAAATCTTGATATGCCGTCTGTTGAGCCGCTAGCTCGCTCTCCTGACGTACTCGGTCTTGCACTGGATTATAGCCACCGTGCTGGTTACGGCGTTGGGCGTTGCTTGACAAAGCTTCAGACTCCATGTGCCTGCTGTAACTCGGGATCTGGTTCTGGCGAGGCGGCGCTAACCAAGGCGGGGGAGTTGAATGAATTCTGTCCCGGCTGTAAGAATAGGTCTCCTGCTGAGCTAAGGTCGTCTGGAGGAGTTCTCTGACTCTCCGGGTCTCCACTGCTGCTGGGTCATCACCGTCCATACGAAGAGCCGCCAAACGTGTTGAGGCTGCGATTAAGTTCTCCATGGGGTTGGAAAAGTGACCCGCTGGGATCGGCACATAACGCGGCGGTGGCATGCCCACGTGAGGTGGTGCCATCTCCCGAGGCTGAGCCGGTCCTCCTGTTCCGGCTGTCATGAGCTGATTGGCCTCTGGCGGGTTACTTGGGCTGGCTCCGGGTGTAGCAAAAAGAACCCAAGGGTCGTAATTCGGAGGTAAACGGGACTGGGTTTTCTGATGTCTCCTCCTCATCACCTCATTGGATGCGTTTAAGCTCATTGTGAGCTGGTAACCTTCCGACTGTAACCGCTGTGCCCGAGCATCTAGAGCTGCCCGCTCTGTGGCTAATCTAGTGTCCTCAGCTGCCAAGGCCTCCTTGGCCTGAGCTATTTCCTCACGCACCTGTGCCACCTCCGCATCATGCTCATATTTATCTGCGGGAATAACCATTGCAGTTAACAGGGTCGTAAGCTTGTCCATGAGGTCTATCACCGAGCGGTGGGCGCACGGGCCGCTTCGCCTGCTGCTCCTAACCCGGACGTTATCGCTGCAAAGAGTAGAGTTTGAGCCGGCTGAGTCCCAGCCATGAAGACTCCGCCCATCTTGGCGGCTCACGAGGGTCCGAATATCGATGCCATCGGAACAGCCCCGAGCACGCCGTCTTGCACTTGGTACAACGAATCTGTTGAACCGGCGGACGAATCACCGTCTGAGAGGACGGCCGCCTCACCCCTATCTTCAGATCCTTTAGAAAGTTCCTCTCCATGGATGCAGCCCACGAAGGCACGCCTCATGACAGGTTGAGTCCGGGTCTTCCTCGCACGCTGAGCCGTCTCGTCGAGGTCGGTGCAGTTGTCCGGCTCAGGGCCCGGCTCACCGATCCGGCCGATGAAGACGTGGATTCCGCCGAAGGGGACCCGGTATCCGTACTCAATTGAGCCGGCATCGGGACCCCAGCCTTCGTCGTCAATGTAGATCTTGCCGCGACGACTCTTGGTCATCCGTCCCACTACGTATCCCTTGAGTCCTTCGAAGTTGCCCTTCAAGAACTCAAATCCACCGTGCGCTGGCCCCATGGTGGGCGCCAACTGTAGTGGAATTGTCACGTCAGATGTCCTCGTGAAAGGACTTAGTTGTGGAGCCATCGCAACTGGGAAGCTTGAAGGGGTTCAATCGTGACAAGGGACACGAGAGGTTTATACTAGTTCGGCCCCTTACGGTGAAGGTAAGGCCTACATCTAGTTGGGTTTGGTATTGATGCTTCGATGACCAGGGAGCAAGATATGCTATGCCCGGCTCTCGATGAGTTGTTTCTTGCCCTAAGCCGCAGCAGGTCATCCCCTTATATACACGGGTTGACGCCCTATGGCCTACAGAGTCCCGGCCGGCTTATAAACAGTGTCTGGCTCGGTGACTAGTTAAATATACCTTATGATACAAGTCATGCCATTACGACGGTTTACTACAACGGGCCTTAAGTCACCTGTGGGCCTTAAGCCCTTTATCGAACCGCCATCTTCATGCTTGGTCTTGGGCTTCTCTCTGGTGAATACTCTTTGTGTAACCCGGCCCCTCCTAGGCGGCTTACACAAATAGTTATATCCCCAACAACGCAGCTTTGCCACCTTCGCATCATGCTAAGCTTGATTCTCCGGGTTGACCACGGCGGTTAATAGAGCCGTCAATTTATCCATTAAAGCCATCAAAACCTGAGCCGGCGGGCGCGCAGGGCCTGCTGCCGCTGCCGTCACCGTTGTTGACCCGGAAATCATCGCCCCGGCGGTTGAGGAATTTTGCCTAGGCTGCGTCCCAGCCATGAAGATCCCAACTCTGTTTGGCGGCTCAAAGGGGTCCGGAATACTGTTGCCATCAGAATAGCCCCAAGCTCGCCATCTTGCAGCTGATACAATGAAATAGTCTCACCCGTGGACGACTCACCATCGGAGTAGATGGTCGTCTCACCGCCAGACATACATCCTTCATCAAACTCCGCTCCGTGGATGCATCCCACGAAGGCATGCTTCATGGCGGGCTGAGCTCGGGCGGGTCTCGCACGCTGAGCCGTCTCGATGATGTCGGTGCAGATATCTGGCTCAGGGCCCGGCTCGCCGATCTTGCCGAGGAAGACGTGAATTCCACTGAAGGGGACCCGGTACCCATACTCAATTGAGCCGGCCTCGGGGCCCCAGCCTGCGTCGTTGATGTAGAGCTTACCGCGACGACTCTTGGTCATCCGGCCCACAACGTATCCCTTGAGCCCTTCGAAGCTGCCCTTTAAGAACTCAAAACCACCGTGCGCTGGCCCCATGGTGGGCGCCAACTATCGTGGAAAGGTCACGGCAGATTTCCTAGCAAAGGGACTTAGTCGTGGAGCCATCGCAACTAGGTAGCCTAAAGGGGTTAAACAAGACAAAGGACACGGGAGTTTATACTGTTCCGGCCCCTTGCGGTGAAGGTAATGGCCTAATCCAGTTTGAGGTGGTATTGCTTATGTCCCGATTACCAGGGAGCAAATCTGCTTGCCCTAGCTTTCGATCGGTTGTTTCTCGTCCTGAACCGCCGTCGGGTCGTCCCTTTATATACACAGGTTGTTGCCCAGCGGCTCACGGAGTCTCGACCGTCTCATAAACAGTGTCCGGCTCGGTGACTATCTATTCATGCCTTACAATACAAGTCATACAAATATGGCGGTTTACCCTTACAGGCCTTAAGTCGCCTTTGGGCCTTGGGCCCTTAACTAAACTGCCATCTTCAAATATCCTCGTGGGCTTCAATGATGAATCACCATATGTATAACCTGGCCCCTCCTGGGCGGGTTATACCTAATAGTTATATCCCCAACAATACGGATTTTCTGCGATACAAAAACAGGCAACAAACAAGAACTGGCACTGGGCTCTGGATGAGTAAGTTCGTCCAAATAAATCATATAAAGAGTTGCCAAAAGTATGTAAAAGTTGAAACAATCAAAAATTATAGATACGACGGAGACGTATCAGGCGCACGCAAGGAAGTGCCTCCTTATTACGCACAAAATAATGATTCCTCCACCTGACGGAAGGGACCCACCGGAAGGGCCTCTGTATTTCGCGAAAAAAATGTTCCTCCCGCAGATAGCTCGGACCGACCAACTATATCTTTGCACGGAAGGAAGTGTGTCCTTATTACGCAGAAAAAATGAATACTCCCCCTGCTATCTGGGACCCACCATAGTTGGAGGCTGATACGTCTCCAACGTATCTATAATTTATGAAGTATTCATGCTGTTATTTTATCATTCTTGGATGTTTTACAGTCATTTTATAGCAACTTTATATAATTTTTGGCACAACACACCAGGGCGTGCTAGGGCTCCCTGGCGCACCCAGGTGGTTGTGCCCACCTCGGTGGCCTCCCGTACCCCTTCTTTGCACTATAAATTCCCAAATATTTCGAAACTCTTCGGGGTAGCCCTAGATCAGAAGTTCCGTTGCCGTAAGGCCTCTGTATCCACGAGATCCAATCTAGACCCGTTCAAGACACCTCACGAGGGGGGAATCATCTCCAGTGGCCATCTTCAGCATCCCGGCGGCCACCATGTTTAGGAGGGAGTAGTCCACCCTCGGGGCTGAGGGTTTGTACCAGTAGCTATGTGTTTAATCTCTCTCTCCCGTGTTCTTGAGATGTCATGATCAAGATGTATCGCGGGCTTTCTTAATATAGTCAGATCATATGGTGTTTTCCCCTCTCTATCTTGTTGTGATGAATTGAGTTTTTCCCTTTGAGATTTTGTTGTTATCGGATTGAATACTTTTATGGATTTGAGAACACTTGATATATGTCTTGGAATTGAATACTCTTGGTGACAATGGGGTATCGTATTGATTCACTTGATATATGTTTTGGCATTCAACTCACGGATTCCCGCAGTGACATTGGTGTAATCTATGCATAGGGGTAGATGCACATTCTTGTCTTTTGTTTCTCCGATAGAAATCTTGGGGCTCTCTTTGAAGTTCTTTGTGTCGGATTGAGTATTATGAATATGAATTTGCTTTGGTGTTATTTTAGTACGAACTCTAGGATAGATCGAACGGAAAGATAGCTTCATGTTATTTTAGTACAAACTCTTGAATAGATCAAAGGGAATGAATAGCTTTCAGGTGGTTTCGTGCCCTACAAACAATTCCGTCTTATGTTCCCGGTAGATAGGAACTTCGGATTTATTCTTCATTGCACTTTGAGGGATAATCATATGATCCAACTATGTTAGCATTGTTGGGAGATTGCACTAGTGAAAGTATGCACCCTAGGCCTCATTTTCCATCATTGCAATACCGTTTGTGCTCCGTTTACTATTTACTACCTTGATGTTTTTTATTGTTCGCACTACAACAACTCATATCTACTATCCATACTACACTTTTATCATCATCCCTTCGCCGAACTAGTGCATCTATACAATTTTCCATTGTATTGGTGTGTTGGGGACACAAGAGATTTCTTTTATTTGATTGCAGAATTACTTGAGAGAGACTATCTTCATCCTATGCCTCCCACGTATTGATAAACCTTAGGTCATCCACTTGAGGGAAAATTGCTACTGTCCTACAAAACTCTGCGCTTGGAGGCCTAACACGTGTCTACAAGAATAAAGTTGCGTAGTAGACATCAAGCTCTTTTCTGGCACCGTTGCCAGGGAGATGAGTGCTTGAAGGTATATCTTTAGATCTTGAAATTGAATCTTTTAGTTTCTTGTTTATCACTAGTTTGGTTCATAAAAGAAAACTACATAAAAAATGGAATTGAGGGTGCACCATAATATTGATCATCTTTATAATATCTTTCTTGAAAATGATGATTCGGAAAATTGTGCTCATTTGTTAGAAGAAGAATTCAATAGAATGTTTGGCATAAACTATGAGCATGAGTGCAATGTTGTTAGTATGAATTCTTTGAATATCAATGCTGTTAATGATATGCAAAGCCGTAAGCTTGGGGATGCTATGTTTGATGAAGATGATATTTGTAGTCCCCCAAGTTTTGATGAGCAAGTTTATTATGATGAAAGCTTTTCTCCTATCTTTAATGATTATGGTGATGACATGTATGCTATATTGAATAATGATAACCATGAAACTTTTCATCATGATTTTAATTTTCAATCACATGATAGTTACTTTGTTGAGTTTACTCCCACTATTATGAATGAGAAGAAACTTGCTTATGTGGAGAGTAAAAAAATTCTATGCTTATGCATCATGAAAAGAGTGCTTTATGTGATAGTTATATTGTTGAATTCATTCATGATGCTACTGAAAATTATTATGAGAGAGGAACATATGCATTTACATATTGCAATAATATCACGTTTCCTCTCTATGTGTTCAAAATTTTGAAGTTATACTTGTTTTGCCTTGCTATGCTAGTTGATTCTTGTTCCCATGAATTATTTTCTCATAAAACCACTATGCATAGGAATTGGGTTAGGCTTAAATGTGCTAGTCATATGCTTCATGATGCTCTTGTTATGTTTCAACTTTTATCCTTTATGCGAGCATCATTGAAGTCATCATGCCTAGCTAAAAGCAATTAAAGAAAAGCGCTTGTTGGGAGACAACCCAACACTTTTACCTACTGTTTTTGTGTGTTAACATGATTATGCTACTGTAGTAATCATGTTTTATTGTTTTTGTTTCAATAAAGTGCCAAGTAAAGCCTTTGTGATCATGTTGGGTGATAGTTGATTTGATTGCTGAAAAACAGAAACTCTAGCGCTCACGAAAATAGCTCTTATTTTTAACAGAAGGGTGATTTTGAGTTGATTCCTTTTGCAAAAGATTAATATACAAATTTCTCACGTGGTCTTATCTGTTACGTAAGTTTTGGAGTAGCAGAAGTATCGTTTGAGTACAGATTACTACAGACTGTTCTGTTTTTGACAGATTCTGTTTTTAATGCATAGTTTGCTTGTTTCCTAGTTTCTATGGATTATATTGCTCAATATAAATTGTGGAAATGATATGCTACAGTAGGAATTGTGTGGAAAAAATTATGAATCTTGTCTTTGATACTACCAAAAGTGAAATGGTTTTCCTCTTTATCATACTAACCTATCTCACAAGGTTCCATTAAGTTTTGTGTGATTGAAGTTTTCAAGTTTTGAGTGAGATGTCGATATGAGGAGAATAAGGAGTGACAAGACCCTAAGCTTGGGGATGCCCAAGGTACCCCCAAGGTAATATTCAAGGAAGATCCAAGCAACTAAGCTTTGGGATGCCCCGGATGGCATCCCCTCTTTCGTCTCCAACATTATTGGTAACCTTACTTGGAGCTTTGTTTTCATTCATCACATGATATGTGTTTTACTTGGAGTGTATTTTGTTTGTATTTGCTTGCTGTTATTTAGAATAATGTTTTGCATCTTTTATTTCAATAAAAGTGGCAATGATAGCCTTTGCCATGCTTATTTTGCAGGTATACTTGTTGCTGTTTGAAAACAGAAAGTTTATCGATGTTGCAAAAATTTCCTAGAAAAGTAAGAATATGATAAATTGTTGAAACTTTTTGCAAAATAAGCTCTGATAAATTTTCTATAGTGCAGTATTTTTCTAATAATTTTTGGAGTTAGGGAAGTATGATGAATCTTACATTCTTTACAGACTGTACTTTTTTGGCAGATTGCTGTTATGTTTGCATTGTTTGCATATGTTTGCTTGTTTAATGATTCTATTTGAGGATAGGAGTATTAAATATGCAGAGGCATTTATTATGCAATGTTGAATAATAATTTTAGTGATTTTCTACAGTAGAGAATGATAAGGTTTTGCACTGATTTATACTAACTTATCTCACGAGTTCTTGTTGAGTTTTGTGTGGATGGAGTTTTTGAGATTTAGGGAAACCGTGGTATAAGAGGAATTAAGGAGACACAAAAGCTCAAGATTGGGGATGCTCAAGGCATCCCAAGATAATATTTCAATAATTCTCAAGCATATAAGCTGAGTATGTGGAGCTCCTACTTAGACTTTGTTGAATAAGTTGAATTGCAATTGCTTGGTGACTGAGAACATAGGTTGTTGAGTTTCAGGAGTATTCGTTATTTGAACCTTAACATATGAATTGGTTGCTACTATAACATGGTTTTATAAGAAAGAATTGTTGTTATTATGCTAGGAAAAGTGATTAAAATTTTCACTGATCAAACTTATGCACTTTACTAGCATTCACACTTCATAAATTATTTCTTTTATCATTTACCTACTCGAGGACGAGTAGGAATTAAGCTTGGGGATGCTGATACATCTCCAACGTATCTTTAATTTATGAAGTATTCATGCTGTTATTTTATCATTCTTGGATGTTTTACAATCATTTTATAGCAACTTTATATCATTTTTTGGGACTAACCTATTGACCCAGTGCCCAGTGCTAGTTGCTGTTTTTTGCTTGTTTTTTACATCGCAGGAAATAAACATCAAACGGAGTCCAAACACCACGTAACTTTTTGGAGATTTTTGCTGGACCAGAAGGAACACAATGGGCCTGAGCTACACCTGGGGGGTGCCCCGAGGGGGGCACAACCCACCAGGGCGCGCCAAGGCCCCCTGGTGCGCCCAGGTGGGCTATGCCCACTTCGGTGGCCTCCCGTACCCCTTCTTTGCACCATAAATTCCCAAATATTTCGAAACCCTTCGGGGTAGCCCTAGATCAGAAGTTCCGCCTCCGCAAGGTCTCTGTATCCACAAGATCCAATCTAGACATTATTTGGCACCCTGCCGGGGGGGAATCATCTCCGGTGGCCATCTTCATCATCCCGGCGGCCACCACGATGAGGAGGGAGTAGTCCACCCTCGGGGCTGAGGGTTTGTACCAGTAGCGATGTGTTTAATCTCTCTCTCTCTCTCTCTCATGTTCTTGAGATGTCACGATCTTGATGTATTGCGGGCTTTGTTAATATAGTCGGATCATATGATGTTTTCCCCTCTCTATCTTGTTGTGATGAATTGAGTTTTTCGCTTTGAGATTTCGTTGTTATCGGATTGAATACTTATATGGATTTGAGAACACTTGATATATGTCTTGCAATTGAATACTCATGGTGACAATGGGGTAATCTATGACATTGGGGTAATCTATGCATAGGGGTTGATGCACGTTCTCGTCTTTTGTTTCTCCGGTAGAAATCTTGGGGCACTCTTTGAAGTTCTTTGTGTTGGATTGAGTATTATGAATATGATTTTCTTTGGTGTTATTTTAGTATGAACTCTAGGATAGATCGAATAGAAAGAATAGCTTCGTGTTATTTTAGTATGAACACTTGAATGGATCGAACAGAAAGAATAGGTTTGAGGTGGTTTCGTACCCTACAAACAATTCCGTCTTATGTTCTCCGCTAGATAGGATCTTTGGAGTGATTCTTCATCGCACTTTGAGGGATAATCATATGATCCAACTATGTTAGCATTGTTGAGAGATTGCACTAGTGAAAGTATGCACCCTAGGCCTCATTTTCCATCACTGCAATAACGTTTGTGCTCCGTTTACTATTTACTACCTTGCTGCTTTTTATTGTTCGCACTACAAAAACTCATATCTACTATCCATACTACACTTTTATCATCATCTCTTCGCCGAACTAGTGCATCTATACAATTTGCCATTGTATTGGGTGTGTTGGGGACAAAGAGATTTCTTGTATTTGATTGCAGGGTTGCTTGAGAGAGACTATATTCATCCTACGCCTCCCACGGATTGATAAACCTTAGGTCATCCACTTGAGGGAAAATTGCTACTGTCCTACAAAACTCTGCGCTTGGAGGCCTAACATGTGTCTACAAGAATAAAGTTGCATAGTAGACATCAGAGGCTGACTTGTGGACCTACTGACACGGATGGGGTGCTTTGTCAAGTTAGTCAATATGAACGATTCTAGCTCCAGTGACCGTACGATGTCCATCCAACGGCCGTAGTGCTTCTTCAACCTCTGGTCTTCTTGCTCCAAATACCAAACCAGCATCGGTCGTGCCGCTTGCTCCTGCCTCCCATGGCCAGCTTTGCTGCCGTGTAGGCCTGATCGCCCCACCCTACTCCAACCTCAGGCCATGCCATCCCTCTACTTAGCAGAAACCCCTGTTATTCTGCGGTGAAGGTAGCCTCACACCGCAGCCGAACAAGTTAACCCTCGTACTCCTCTCCGCGTGGGCATCCACTGTCGCGTCTTCCCAGGCTCCGCGTCGTCCCCTTCCTAGGCCTCACCATCATCCACCACCTTGGTGCTCTCGGCGTGGCATGGTCAATGTGGTCAAGGAACGACTTCCATCGACAGAGTACTGTACGTGGAGAGGCTGATAGCTGGGTCCATGGCTGCAGCAAGGAAGTGCCTCCTTATTACGCACAAAATATTAATTCCTCCACCTGACAGCAGGGACCCATCGGATGGGCCACCATATTTCTCGAAAAAAGGTTCCCCCTAACTGCTGGGACCCATTAGCTACACCTTTGCACGCAAGGAAGTACGTCCATATTACGGGAAAAAATTATGATTCTCCTCCTGACAGCTGGGACCCACCAGCTATATCTTCGCACGCAAGGAAGTGCCTCCTTACCTCCCTGGCAGCTGGGACCCACTCGGTCGAACCGTATGTAGGGTTCTCTATCTGGTCGCGAATGTGTACCTACATACTAGTCGACCGGTCTGTCTGCAAGCTGCAGCAATGAACCACGGTCAAGTAAGGAAGGGCACGTGTCATAGTAGAGGTGCGGACGTAGCATGTCACGCAGTCCCGTCGTGTACACGTACGTACAACCAGGGTGCAAGAAAGTAAATATGGCCACATACGTACATACACACGGGGTCTCAAACGCCTACTCGCGCATACGTACGGCCGAGGCTCGTGTACACGGAGAGGCGGCGGAGAGCAGCAGCAGCGTCCTGTACATCGGCAGCCAACTAGCTGGGTCGGAACAGAGAAACTGCGTCGTGTTCATCGGGAGGCAATGGAATGCGTCTTGTTCATCGGGGGCCAACCGGCTTGGACAAAACAGCCGAAACAAGGTCTGGCGTACCGCAGAATGGAGGCAACGACCTTCTGTTCGACCACCTACGATCAAAATAGGATCCTGTTCACCGGGAGGGGTCTGGCATACTGCAAAACAGAGGAAACAGGCTTCTCTTCTACCCCCTATAGTCGAAACAGGGTCCTGTTGATCGAGAGGGGTGTGGCGTACCACAAAGCGGAGGAAACTGACTTCTCTTCGACCTCCTACGGTCGAAACAGGGGTACTATTCATCAAGAGGGGTGTGCGTACCGCAAAACGGGACTCCACGGGCTATTGTTCATCCCCTGTCTACTGCCTTGCTCCAGCCTCCACGGGCTACTGTTCATCCACCGTTGACCTCCTCTAGCCTCCACCTACGACTGTTAATCCACGGCATCTCCCTCCTGTCTGCACCAGCTACTGTTCATCCACGGGCTCCTGTTCATCCAGCCTCCACCAGCTACTGTTCAACCAGCCCTCCACGGGCTACTGTTCATCCAGCCATCCACCAGCTACTATTCAACTAGCCCTCCACTAGGTCCTATTCATCCACCCCCAACCGACTCGATCGGGGTCTTGTTCATCCAGCGGCAACGGCCTCTACTACCACAGGGTCCTGTTCATCCAACCCCCGCCGGGAACTGTTCATCCAACCCCTAACAACACTCACTGTTCATCAAGAGGCAGCAGATTCAATCGGCTTTAGTTAGCAGCAGTAGCAAAGGAATCACTCGATCGGGTTCAGTTAACAGCCTGGGATCGATCGATTGCTAGAGTTCAGTAACGCGTAGCCAGTGCAATCGCTCGGGTTCAATAGGCGAACGCCTCGCTCGGGTTCAATTAGAGCCCAACACCTCGCACCCACACGTGTATGTGTACGAGAGAAACATGCAACCCCTCCGTGCATCGCTCGGCCCCGACCACCCACCGTAACCGGGAACTCCCCGATATTTTTCTCGCCCTCGCTTCTAGCATGGTTTTTTCCATCATGGACGGCCCAAAGAATGTCATGCAGCTGCGTCTCCGGCCTGCCCAAGACAAAAAGCCTATTTTCTGTCATGATTTTTTGTCATAGAAGTAGGAGCCCTCCACATCTATGATGATACCTGGTTTTGTCACAATTATCGTCATAGAAGTGTCATAAGCATGACATAAAAAAATTCGTTCAGCCCAAAATGTCACGGATGTGTCTTTTTTTGTAGTGTGAATTGCCTGATATACCCGAGGGTTATGTTATGGATGGAGAGGTAGCTAGTTAATTTCTTGCTTGTAAAGATAGAGATGACCTTAAGAAATTATTATGCAAGTGGAAAGAAAATTCTTTGAATGCTAGAATGCAATATGATATTAAGTTTGCTACTTCACCTATCTTTGTTACTGATAAGGATTATGAATTCTCTATCAATCCTGAGTTAATTACTTTTGTTGAATCTGATCCTTTCCATGGTTATGAATCTGAAACTGTAGTGGCACATCTTACTAAACTAAATGATATAGCCACCCTATTTTCTTATCAGGAAAAAATCCATTACTACTATATTCTTAAGTTGTTTCCTCTCTCATTAAAGGGTGATGCTACGATATGGTTTAATTCTCTTTCTCCTGGTTGTGTGCGTAGTCCCCAGGATATGATTTATTACTTCTCTAAAAAATATGTTCTTGCACACAAGAACCAAGACGCTTATAGGAAATATTTAACTTTGTGCAAATTGAAGAAGAGAGTCTCCCACAAGTTTGGGGAGGCTTCTCCAATTACCTAATGCTTTGCCTGATCATCCTCTCAAGAAAAATGAAATACTTGATATCTTTTATAATGGACTAGCTGATGCTTCTAGGGATCACCTAGATAGTTGTGTTGGTTGTGTTTTCAGGGAACAACCTGTTGAACAAGCTAAAGAATTATTGAATAATATATTGAGTAATGATAATGATTGGACTCTTCCTGAACCACCGCACAAGCCAACTACGAAGAAGAGGGGTATTCTATTTTTAAGTCCTAACGATATGCAAGAGGCAAACAAATCGAGGAAATAAAAAGTTACTAAAGCTGAAGATGTTAAGAATTTACCACCGATTGAAGAAATACATGGTCTTAATACCCCGACACAAGTAGTAGAGGTAAATTCTCTCTATAGATTTTATGAAGGTGATATTCCTTATACTATATCTGCTAGTCAATGCTTCGATGAATTTGCTAACTTTATTGTTAAACAAGAAAACTCTAATGCTTATGTTAGTAGAAAATTGAAACAAAATGCTTATATGACTGAATGCTTGAGTGTCTATATGTTTAGAACTTTTAATGACCTCAAGGTATAAGTAAACATTCTTCTATGATAAAAACTCAAGTAGAACAAGTCCTCAAGGCACAAACTGATTTGCTTAATGAGATGAACAATAAGATGAATGATCACGTTCTTAGAGTTATGACTAGGGGTGGTAAAATGACTCAAGAACCTTTGTATCCTGAAGGTCACCCGAAAAGAATTGAACAAGACTGTCAAAGAATTAATATTGATGCACCTAGTCCATCTGCAAAGAAAAAGAAAGATGATAGGACTTTGCATGCATCTAGTGAACCTACTGTAGACACACCTGAGAATCCAAATGATATTTCTATTTCTGATGCTGAAACACAATTTTATGATGAGTATGAACCTAGTAACAATAATAATGATAATGTTCATGTAGATGCTCAACCTAGTAATCACAATGATGTGGAAATAGAAACTGATGTTGATCTTGATAACCCACAACCTAAGAATAAAAGAGATGATAAGAGAGACTTCATTGCTAGGAAACATGGTAAAGAAAGAGAATAGGTTCAGAAACCCTTGCCTTTTCCTCCTAAAGCTTCAAAGAATAAAGATGATGAAGAATTTGAGCGCTTTGTTGAAATGCTTAGACCTGCCTTTTTGCGCCTTCATTTGACTGATATTCTGAATATGTCTACTTATGCTAAGTATATGAAAGATATTGTTACAAATAAAAGAAAGATACCGGAAGCTAAAATTTCCACCATACTTGCTAATTATACATTTAAGGCTGGATTACCAGAGAAACTAAGAGACCCAGGAATACCAACTATACCATGCTCCATTAAAAGAAACCATGTTAAAACTGCATTGTGTGATTTAGGAGCCGGTGTTAGTGTTATGCCTTTCTCTTTGTACCAAAGAGTTGATCTGAATAATTTGACACCAAAAATCTCTTTGCAAATGGCTGATAAATAAACTGCTATACCCATCGGTATTTGTGAGGATGTGTCTGTCGTAGTTGCAAATGTTACTATCTTAATGGACTTCGTTATTCTTGATATACCAGAGGACGACAGTATGTCGATCATCCTTAGTAGACCCTTTTTGAATACTACAGGGGCTGTTATTGACTGCAATAAGGGCAATGTCACTTTTCATGTCAATGGTAATGAACACACGATACACTTTCCGAAGAAACAACCTCAAGTGAATAGTATCAACTCTATTGGGAAAACTTCAACAATTACTATTGGAGGTTTTGAATTCCCTATTCCAACTATCAAAAAGAAATATGAAATTCTTATTGTTGGGGACATGCATATCCCCATTGAGGTAACCTAGTGTCATACGAAGATTCTCGGTTTCATGTCATTTGGAAGAAGTTTGTTAATCAGACTTGATCAACCTTATTAATGGATTCCTTTTGATGGGCATGTGATGGATGAATTTAGTAAACACAACTTTCTGTACCCACTTTTTACTCTCTATTATTTAGAATTAATAAAGTACAAATGCTATTATTTTGTTGTTTTCTGAATTTTCCGTGCAATAAAAAATGACCAGAAAATAAAAGTTCTCCAACTGCCCTAAAAATTTAACACGAATTTTCTGTAATATTTGAATTTTTTGGCACTGAACACACCCCAGGGGGTGCACCTATGAGCCACAAGCTCACAGAGCGCACCCACCCCCTGGGCGCACCTAGCCGGCTTATGGGGCCCATGTAGCCCCCTCACTTATTGCTGCCACCCATGCAGTTCTTCTTCCTCCAGAAAAAATCATCCTCTTTCTCAAACCCGTGTTCTTGCTCATCTTCCCGCCATTTTCGATCTCCTTGCTCGGAACTCTGTTTCCGAAGCTGTTTTGTGGGATTGTTCATTAGCATGTGACTCCTCCATTGGTCCAATTAGTTTTTGTTCTAGTGGTTTATTATTTGCACATTTAGCAACTGTTGGTGACCATGTTCTTGAGCTTGCATGTCAAATCTATATGGTTCAAACTAGTTTTGGTGCTTGATATAGCCTCTAGACACTTGTAGGAGTAGTTGTTACTAATTTGATTGAGTTTTGTTCACTCTTATTTTGAGTCACTAAAAAATTCAGAAATTTTCGGAGAAAAGGGAAACCACGAGGAGGTGGTTAAGGGGCTCATCAAGTCATAATTCGGAGGAAACTCCGGAGGAGAAGCCCAAATACCATCTTTCTCGTGTGGTGGAGGTTCGGGCATGTGAGTGGTCGAGTGATTCATTCTTGAAGGAAATGGGAATTTATGAGGATTTCTATTATTTGGCGAGTAATACCGGCATCATCCCTTTCTTCCAAGATAAGTGCTATTAATACCCATAGTTGAGGAAATCGTTAACTGGTAGCTGCTCGGTTGGCTGGCGAGTAGGGGATTAATAGGCTAATCGGCAATTTAATCAGCCATTTAATCAATTAATCGGACGGTTTATCGGTTACTCGGTGACCCTACGAGTAGGGATTAATCGGCAAGCTAACTGGTTAATCAAACAAATTCTTGAACAGGGTTAATACCTCGTACTCACTAATACCTTCGTGCAAAACTTTCGCTTTTATCCTAGGAAGGAACCACCCATGGTAGAATTTAACTTGTATGCCTAAGGAAATGACATTACATTGTTTTTGCAATGTTTGCAAATTACCTTATGAGGGCAGTCATAGTGATCCACGTCCCAGAGACATGGAGGATTTCATTTCTGAAACTACTATGGGGGAAGAGAGAGGAGTGTCGGAAGCGGGGGTGGCCAGTTTACATTTTTCCTATTTTACATTACTATGCACTACTTGCCGAGAGATGTTTGACTTGTCATGGAGAGAGTGAACTCTCAATGCACCTGACCTTGCTATTCTATGCCATGCTTTATTTGCTGATAGAACTTTTAGTCTGGACGCCATGGTTGCTCGGTGGTTACACAAAAACCGTTCGATGGGTAGTATTTTTGGTGGTGTCTATGCCTCCCGCCTCGCTACATATTTTGAGATTCCTATTAGACATGAGGAGGCGGAGGAGATGTTGCTGCCCACTAAATATTTAGACTAAGCTAGTATTGTAGCGCATCATTTCATTGATAACGATAAGCAAAAGCGGCTCCTCTACAACTTAGTATTCAATCAGGGTACTCGGGAGATTATTACTTTTCCCACACCTACCTTGTTCGATCTTTATTCAGGTAGGTACGCTATTATGCCCGATGACATCTACACATACTCGGGTCTGATGCAAACCCTAGTACCTGAGCTAACACCAGCACCTGAGCCATATCAGGAGTCTATTTATCAGTGGGAGCCACAAGAGCTCGCCAACTAGTGGGAGCCACAAGAGCTCGCCAACTAGTGGAACCCTCAGGACCCTCCACAGTATCCAAGAGAGCGTTGCTTCGAGCCGTGGCCATAGACCAACTTAGGCCAAAAGCCTAAGATTGGGGGAGTATGTATCTCTCACCGACTTGCATTAATGCATCACACATTCATTCTAGTTGTCGGTGTTCATACTCTTTTATTGTATAATCCATGTTAGTTAATTTTTCTTGCTTTCTTATTGCGTGTTTGAAAAACTTTGATACAATCCAAAAATATTTCGTGCTTATTTTTAGTTTTTCATTATAGTTTAATTAGTTGTAGTATTAAAAGAAAACCCAAAAATATTTCTCGTTCTTCTTTTGCTTGTTGGGAGCTTTCCTGCATAAATATTTTTTCTCGTTTTCGTTTTTCGTTCATTTCGCTTTCTTGATAAGAACAAAAACTCCAAAAATATTTCAGTGTGTTTCTTTGAAATTATTTTCTTTTCTTTGGGTCGTAAGGAGAAGACCACGATGAAAATGTTGAGTGGTTCTCATATGCATTATTGTTGATCTAACAAAGAGCCCATATTACCTTCTCCTTCGAAATGTTTGCAGATTCCACCTTAGTCCATAGCACATGCACTCTTATTATTATTCACATCGTTCGGCCACGCAAGTGAAAGGCAAAGTGATGAAATTTGATGAAATGATTGAGATGAAGAAAAGCTGGTATGAACTCTACCTATTTTGTTCTTGTAAATATGATTAGCTCATCGTTCTTAATTAAGCCTATTATGAATGAAAGATATTTGCAATGACAATTAGAGATTATGGTTACTCATGCCAAGCTTAATTAGCTAGGATTGGATAATGGTTTATATTGTGTGTCAACATGTATTTAAAATGGTTATGATGTATTATGATAGGACGGTATCCTCCTCTGAATGATTCAAGTGGCTTGACTTGGCACATGTTCACACATGTAGTTGAATCAAGACCAACATATCATCCACAATATTTATGTTCATGGTGATTTATATCCTACTCATGCTTGCATTCAATGTTGATTAACCTCAAAGCATGTTTATGATCATTGTCGCTCTCTAGTTGGTTGCTCCTCAATCCATTTGCTAGCCTTCACTTGTACTAAGCAGGAATACTGCTTGTGCATTGCAACCTCTTGAGCTTGCGTTGGTCTTTCCGTTGAAGAGGAAAGGGTGATGCAACAAAGTAGCGTAAGTATTTCCCTCAGTTTGAGAACCAAGGTATCAATCGAGTAGGAGACAACGCACAAGTCACTGAATACCTGCACAAACAATCAACAACTTGCACCCAACGCGATAAAGGGGTTGTTAATCCCTTCGCGGTCACTTGCAAAAGTGAGATCTGATAGAGATAGATAAATGGTAAAGTAAATATTCTTGGTATTTTTGGTTTATAGACCGAAAAGTAAAAGATTGAAAAATAGTAGATCAGAAACTAGTAAGATGTAAAATAGATTCAATATAATGGAAAAGAGACCCGGGGGCCATAGATTTCACTAGTGGCTTCTCTCAAGATAGCAAATATTACGATGGGTGGATAAATTACTCCCGAGCAATTGATAGAAAAGCACAAAGTTATGACAATATCTAAGGCAATGATCATGAACATAGGCATCACGTCCGTGTCAAGTAGATCGAAACGATTCTGCATCTACTACTATTACTCCACACAACGACCGACTCCTGCCTGCATCTAGAGTATTAAGTTCATAAAGAACAGAGTAACGCATTAAGTAAGATGACATGATGTAGAGGAATTAACTCAAGCAATATGATGAAAACCCCATCTTTTTATCCTCGATAGCAACAATACAATACGTGCCTTGTTGCCCCTACAGTCACTAGGAAAGGACACCGCAAGATTGAACCGAAAGCTAAGAACTTCTCCCATTGCAAGAAAGATCAATCTAGTAGGCCAAATAAACCGATAATTCAAAGATAATTGCAAAGATATCAAATCATGCATATAAGAATTCAAGAAGAACCAAATAACATTAATAGATAATCTGATCATAAATCCACAATTCATCGGACCTCGACAAACGCACCACAAAAGAGTATTACATCGAATCTCCAAGAACATTGAGGAGAACATGGTACTGGGAATCAAAGAGAGAGATGAAGCCATCTAGCTACTAGCTATGGACCCATAGGTCTATGGTAAACTACTCACGCATCATCGGAGAGGCAATGGTGTTGATGAAGAAGCCCTCTGTGATCGACTCCCCATCTGGCAGGATGCTAGAAAAGGCCCCTAGATGGGATCTCATGGGTACAGAAGGTTGCGGCGGTGGAAAAGTGGTTTCGTGGCTCCTCTGGATGTTCTTAGGGTATAAGAGTATATATAGGAGAAGGAGCTAGGTCAAGGGAGCTACGAGGGGCCCATGAGGTAAGGGGGCGGGCCCTACCCCCCTGGGCATGCCCTCCTGCCTCATGGCTGCTTCGTTGCGTCTCTGACTTTATCTCCAAGTCTTCTGGATTCCTTCTGGTCTGAGAAAGATCATCGCGGAAGTTTCATTACGTTTGGACTCCGTTTGGTATTCCTTTTTGTGAAACTCTAAAATATGCAAAAAAAAACAGAAACTGGCACTGGGCTCTTGGTTAATAGGTTAGTCCCAAAAATAATATAAAATAGAATATAAATGCCTATTAAATATCCAAAACAGATGATATAATAGCATGGAACAATAAAAAATTATAGATACGTTGGAGACGTATCAAGTATCCCCAAGCTTAATTCCTGCTCGTCCTCGAGTAGGTAAATGATAAAAATAGAATTTTTGATGTGGAATGCTACCTAAGATATTTATCCATGTAATTTTCTTTATTGTGGCATGAATGTTCAGATCCGAAAGATTCAAAACAAAAGTTTAATTTTGACATAAAAACAATAATACTTCAAGCATACTAACAAAGCAATCAATTCTTCTCAAAATAACATGGCCAAAGAAAGCTTATCCCTAAAAATCGTATAGTTTGGCTATGCTCCATCTTTGTCAGACAAAATATTCAAATCATGCACAACCCTGGTTTCAGCCAAGCAATTGCTTCATACTTTAGTATTCTCAAACTTTTTCAACTTCACGCAATACATGAGCGCGAGCCATGGACATAGCACTATAAGTGTAATAGAATGGTAGTTGTGGAGAAGACAAAAAAGAGGAGATAGTCTCACATCAACTAGGCGTATCAATGGGCTATGGAGATGCCCATCAACAGATATCAATGTGAGTGAGTAGGAATTGCCATGCAACGGATGCACTAGAACTATAAGTGTATGAAAGCTCAAAAAGAAACTAAGTGGGTGTTCATCCAACTTGCTTGCTCATGAAGACCTAGGGCATTTGAGGAAGCCCATCGTTGGAATATGCAAGCCAGGTTCTATAATGAAAAATTCCCACTAGTATATGAAAGTAACAAAATAGGAGACTCTCTATCATGAATATCATGGTGCTACTTTGAAGCACAAGTGTGGAAAAAGGATAGTAACATTGCCCCTTCTCTCTTATTCTCTCTTTTTTTGATTGGCTTCTTTGGCCTCTCTTTTTTATTGACTTCTTTGGCTTTATTTTTATTTCCTCACATGGCACAATGCTCTAATAATGATGATCATCACACCTCTATTTACTTACAACTCAAAAAATTACAACTCAATGCTTAGAACAAAATATGACTCTATGTGAATGCCTCCGGATGTGCAATGAATCAAGAGTGACATGTATGAAAGAATTATGCAAGGTGGCTTGGCCACAAATACGATGTCAACTACATGATCATGCAAAGCAATATGACAGTAATGAAGCGTGTCATAATAAACAGAATGGTGGAAAGTTGCATGGCATATCTTGGAATGGCTATGGAAATGCCATAATAGGTATGTATGGTGGCTATTTTGAGGAAGGTAAATGGTGGGTGTATGGTACCGGCGAAAGTTGCGCGACACAAGAGAGGCTAGTAATGGTGGAAGGGTGAGAGTGCGTATAGTCCATAGACTACTGACATACTTACTGCAGAAATCTACGAGTCATCAACACCAAGCAGTACGTGCATGCTCCTAGGGCAAGGGTTGGTAGGAGTTAACCATCACGCGATCCCGACCTCCACACAAAGGATGACAATCAAAGAGATACCTCATAACTCAAATTTGGTACACAACGGTTACCATACGTGCTTGCTACGGGACTCACAAACCTCAACACAAGTATTTCTCAAATTCACAGTTACTCCACTAGCATGACTCTAATATCACCATCATCATATCTCAAAACAATCATAAAGAATCAAACTTCTCATAGTATTCAATGCACTTTATATGAAAGTCTTTATTATATGCCTCTTGGATGCCCATCATATTAGGACTAGTTTTATAACCCAAGCAAATTACCATGATGTTCTAAAAGACTCTCAAAATAATATAAGTGAAGCATGAGAGTTCAACAATTTCTATAAAATAAAGCCACTGTTGTGCTCTAAAAAGATATAAGTGAAGTACTAGAGCAATATTGCCTAGTTCAAAAGGTATAAGTGAAGCGCAAAGAGTATTCTAATAAATCACGATTCATGTGTGTCTCTCCAAAAAGGTGTGTACAGCAAGGATGATTGTGGTAAACTAAAAAGCAAAGACTCAAACCATACAAGACGCTCCAAGCAAAACACATATCATGTGGTGAATAAAAATATAGCCACAAGTAAAGTTACCGATAGATGAAGACGAAAGAGGGGATGCCTTCCAGGGCATCCCCAAGCTTAGGATTTTGGTTGTCCTTGAATATTACCTTGGGGTGCCTTGGGCATCCCCAACCTTAGGCTCTTTCCACTCCTTATTCCTTAGTCCATCAAATCCTTACCCAAAACTTGAAAACTTCACAACACAAAACTCGACAGAAAATCTCATGAGCTCCGTTAGTATAAGAAAATAAATCACCACTTTAAGTTACTTTTGAAAACTCATTATTTATTTATATTGTTGTAATATCTACTGTATTCCAACTTCTCCATGGTTCATACCCCGATACTACCCATAGATTCGTCAAAATAAGCAAACAACAGAATCTGTCAAAAAAAGAACACTCTGTAGTAATCTATAACTCTCGAATACTTCTGTAATTCAAAAAATCCATCCAAATTAGGAAAACCTGAGAAATTTGTGTACCAATCCATAGCAAAAAGAATCAGATCAAAAGCACATTTCTGTGATTCTTAAAACTAATTTACTAAGCGCAAAAGTTTCTAATTTTCAGCAGGATCAACACAACTATCACCGTAAGCTATCCTAAAGGTTCTACTTGGCACAAACACTAATTGAAATAAACCACATCTAACCAAAGGCTAGATGATTATTTATTACTAAACTGGAACAAAAATCAAAGAACAAAAATAAAATTGGGTTGCCTCCCAACAAGCGCTATCATTTAACGCCCTTAGCTAGGCATAAAAACATGAATAGATCTAGGTATTGTCATCTTTGGTTTTATTATTTTGAGGGAATTTTGTTAAAATCCAAGAGGTTCTTTATGTTTCCCCTTATATTCAGAAATTTTCAGATCTAAAGCACCAACCGTTTATTGCAAAGAGTGATCGACATGTTCATACGGTGGATATTCCCAGTGACATTTTTGAGAGGCTCAAGGGATTTTTGCAAAAATTTAACTACCTCACAAAGTTTTTCAAAAGTTTGAGCTCCCTCGTGGGATTGAGGTAAACCCGAATGTGGAGGTGATATACCAGCTACTCCTATAAATTCATAAGAGATGTTGGAATCAGTTTCGGTAAAATTTCGTTTGGCAGCAAAATCCAAGAGTTGCCTATGGGGCATGGTCAATCCAACGTAAAAATTACTGAGTAGAATTTTAAGATCCCCTTTTATGGTGCAATTACGATAGGATTCTATCATCCTATACAAATCATCCTTCAAATTTTCTCCTTATTTCTGCTTGAAGTGAAGAACTTCAAAGTCAGGAGACAATGGAGGGAAAGAAGAGCTAGTCATGGGTAGGAGATAAGAACGGAGAAAGCGAACGGGAGAAGGTCAAAGAAAAGGCAAAGGTTTTCGAAAATTGTTTTAGAAGTGGGGGAGAGGAAATAGAGAGGCGAATGGAAAATAATGTAATGCAAGGGAGAAGAGTTTATGATGGGTACTTGGTATAGCTTGACTTGACGTAGATCTCCCCAGCAAAGGCGCCAGAAATCCTTCTTGCTACCTCTTGAGCTTGCATTGGTTTTTCCCTTGAAGAGGAAAGGGTGATGCAGCAAAGTAGCGTAAGTATCTCCCTTAGTTTGAGTACCAAGGTATCAATCTAGCAGGAGACAACGCACAGGTCACCGAATACCTGCACAAACAATCAACAACTTGCACCCAACGTGATAAAGGGGTTGTTAATCCCTGCACGGTCACTTGCAAAAGTGAGAACTGATAGATATAGATAAACAGTAAAGTAAATATTTTTGGTATTTTTGGTTTATAGATCGGAAAGTAAAAGATTGCAAAATAGTAGATCGGAAACTAGTAAGATGTAAAAGAGATTCAATATAATGGAAAAGAGACCCGAGGGCCATAGGTTTCACTAGTGGCTTCTCTCAAGATAGCAAATATTACGGTGGGTGAACAAACTATTGTCGAGCAATTGATAGAAAAGCGCAAAGTTATGACGACATCTAAGGCAATGATCATGAACATAGGCATCACGTCCATGTCAAGTAGACCGAAACGATTCTGCATCTACTTCTATTACTCCACACATCGACCGACTCATGCCTGCATCTAGAGTATTAAGTTCATAAAGAATAGAGTAAAGCATTAAGTAATATGACATGATGTAGAGGAATTAACTCAAGCAATATGATGAAAACCCCATCTTTTTATCCTTGATGGCAACAATACAATACGTGCCTTGCTACCCCTACAGTCACTAGGAAAGGACACCGCAAGATTGAACCCATAGCTAAGCACTTCTCCCATTGCAAGAAAGATCAATCTAGTAGGCCAAACTAAACCGATAATTCGAAGAGACTTGCAAAGATATCAAATCATGCATATAAGAATTTAGAGAAGAACCAAATAATATTCATAGATAATCTGAGCATAAATCCACAATTCATCGAATCTCGGCAAACACACCGCAAAAGAGTATTACGTCAAATAGATCTCCAAGAACATCAAGGAGAACATGGTATTGAGATTCAAAGAGAGAGAACAAGCCATCTAGCTACTAGCTATGGACTCGTAGGTCTGTGGTAAACTACTCACGCATCATCGGAGAGGCAATGGTGCTGATGAAGAAGCCCTCCGTGATTGAATCTCCCTCTGGCAGGACGCCAGAAAGGGCCCCCAAATGGGATCTCACGGGTACAAAAGGTTGCGGCGGTGGAAAAGTAGTTTCGTGGCTCCCCTAGATGTTTTTAGGGTATAAGAGTATATACATAGGTGAAGGAGCTAGGCCAGAGGAGATACAAGCGGCCCACGAGGTAGGGGCGCGCCCTACCCCCCTAGGCACGCCCTCCTGCGTTGTGGCCGCCTCGTTGCATCTCCGACTTCATCTCCAAGTCTTCTGGATTCCTTCCGGTCCAAGAAAGATCATCGTGAAAGTTTCATTCTGTTTGAACTCCATTTAGTACTCCTTTTCTGCGAAACTCTAAAATAGGCAAAAAAAACAGAAACTGGCACTGGGCGCTCGTTTAATAGGATAGTCCCAAAAATAATATAAAATAGCATATAAATGCCTATTAAACATCCAAAAATAGATAATATAATAGCATGGAACAATCAAAAATTGTAGATACGTTCGAGACGTATCATGCATTGCTACTTCTTGAGCTTGCATTGATTTTTCCCTTGAATAGGAAAGGGTGATGTAGAAAAGTAGAGATAAGTATTTCCCTCAGTTAAGAACCAAGGTATCAATCCAGTAGGAGCCACAAGCAAGTCTCCAATCTATGCACCTGCACAAACTAACAAACACTTGCACACAACACGAAAAAGGGGTTGTCAATCCCTTCACGGTCACGAACAAGAGTGAGATCTAATAGAGATAGGCATAAAAGATAAACAAAAGAGCAAACTAAAGTAATATAAACAAATTGAAACAATGTATTTTTGGTTTTTTTGGTTTATACATCTGAAAATATATGATGGAAAATAGACCCGAGGGTCATAGGTTTCACTAGAGGCTTCTCTCTTGAAAGAAAACATACGGTAGGTGAACAAATTACTATCGAGCAATTATTAGAAAAGTGCATATTTATGACGATATCTAAGGCAATGATCATGAATATAGGCATCACGTCCGTGACAAGTAGACCGAAATGATTCTGCATCTACTACTATTACTCCACACATCGACCGTTATCTAGCATGCATCTAGAGTATTAAGTTCATAAGAACAGAGTAATGGTTTAAGTAAGATGCCATGATGTAGAGGGATAAACTCAAGCAATATGATGTAAAGACCATCTTTTTATCCTTGATGGCAACTATACAATATGTGCCTCGCTACCCCTACTATGTCACTGGGTGAGGACACCGCAAGATTGAACCCAAAACTAAGCACCTCTCCCATTGCAAGAAAAACCAATCTAGTTGGCCAAACCAAACCAATAATTTGAAGAGAAATGCAAAGATATATTAATCATGCATAAAAGAGTTTAGAGAAGACTCAAATAATATTAACAGATAATCTGATCATAAATCCACAATTCATCAGATCTCGACAAACACACCGCAAAAGAATATTACATCGGATAGAACTCCAAGAACATCGAGGCGAACATTGTATTGACAATCAAAGACAGAGAAGAAGCCATCTACCTACTAGCTATGGACCCGTAGGTCTGTGGTAAACTACCCACGCTTCATTGGAAGGGCAGCAAGGTTGATGTAGAGGCCCTCCGTGATCAAATCCCCCTCCGGCAGAGTGCCGGAAAAGGCCCCAAGATGGGATCTCACGGGAATAGAGGCTTGCGGTGGCGGAAAAGTATTTTTGTGGAAACTTGTGATGTTGGGGAAATATTTGGGAATTTATAGTGCAAAGATTAGGGTTGCGGGACTTCCGAGGGGTCCACAAGCCAGGGGCGCCCCCTAGGGCGCGCCCTGAAGACTTGTGGATTCCTCGTGAGTCTTCTGACCCCCTCCCCAAGTCTTCTAGGTGACTTCTGGTAAAAGAAAATTCATCGCTAAAGTTTTATTCCATTTGGACTCCGTTCGATATTCCTTATCTGTAAACTCAAAAACAAGAAAAAAAACAAAAACTGGCACTGGGCTCTAGGTTAATAGGTTAGTCCCAAAAATAATATAAAAAGCATATTAATGCATATAAAACATCCAAAACAGATAATATAATAGCATGGAACAATAAAAAATTATAGATACATTGGAGAGGTATCAAGCATCCCCAAGCTTAATTCCTGCTCGTCCTCGAGTAGGTAAATGATAAAAACAGAATTTTTGATGTGGAATGCTACCTAACATATTTATCCATGTAATCCTCCTTATTGCGGCATGAATATTCAGATCTATGAGATTCAAAACGAAAGATTAATATTGACATAAAAACAATAATACTTCAAGCATACTAATAAAGTAATCATGTCTTCTCAAAATAACATGGCAAAAGAAAGTTATCCCTACAAGAACATATAGTGTGGCTATGCTCCATCTTCATCACACAAAGTATTTTATCACACCCTGATGAAAAGCCAAGAAATTGTTTTCTACTTTTGGTGTTCTCAAACTTTTTCAATTTTCACGCAATACATGAGCCTGAGCCATGTATATAACACTATAGGTGGAATCGAATATGGTGGTTGTGGAGAAGACAAAAAGAAGGAGAAAGTCTCACATCAACTAGGCAAATTAATGGGTTATGGAGATGCCCATCAATTGATATCGATGCGAGTGAGTAGGGATTTCCATGCAATGGATGCACTAGAGCTATAAGTGTACGAAAGCTCAAAAAGAAACTAAGTAGGTGTGCATCCAACTAGCTTGCTCATGAATACCGAAGCCCATCATTAGAATATACAAGCCAAGTTCTATAATGAAAAATTCCCAACTAGTATATGAAAGTGACAAAATAGGAGACTCTCTATCATGAAGAACATGGTGCTACTTTGAAGCACAATCGTGGAAAAGGATAGTAACATTGTCCCGTCTCTGGTTTCTCTCATTTTTCCCTTTTTTGTTTGGGATTCTTTGGCCTCTTTTATTTTTTTTTATTTGGGATTCTTTGGCCTGTTTTATTTTTACCAAAGTCCGGAGGCTCATCCCAACTTGTGAGGGAATCATAGCTTTCATCATCCTTTCCTCACATGGGACAATGCTCTAGTAATGCTGATCATCACACTTTTATTTACTTGCAACTCAAGAATTACAACTCGATACTAGAACAAAATATGACTCTATATGAATGCCTCATGCATCTGAGAACAATATGACAATGATGGTATGTGTCATAATAAAATGGAACGGTGGAAGTTGCATGGCAATATATTTCGGAATGGCTATGGAAATGCCATAATAGGTAGGTATGGTGGCTATTTTGAGGAAGGTATATGGTGGGTTTAATGCACCGGTGAAAGTTGTGTCGTACTAGTGAGGCTAGCAATGGTGGAAGGGTGAGAATGCGTATAATCCATGGACTCAACATTAGTCATAAAGAACTCACATAATTACTGCAAAAATTTATTAGCCATTGAAACAAAGTACTACACGCATGCTCCTAGGGGGATATATTGGTAGGAAAAGACCATCGCTCGTCCCCGACCGCCACTCATAATGAAGGCAATCAAAGAATAAATCATGCTCCGACTTCATCACATAATTGTTCACCATACGTGCATGGTACGGGAATCATAAACTTTAACACAAGTATTTCTACCAATCCACAATTACCCACAAGCATGACTCTAGTATCACCATCTTTATATCTCAAAACAATATGCAAGGAATCAAACTTCTCATAGTATCCAATGCTCTTTATATGAAAGTTTTTATTATATCTCTCTTGGATGCCCATCATATTAGGAATAAATTCGTAACCTAAGCAAATTACCATGTTGTTTATGTCAGATGTAGGGTTCCAGCAGACCCTCAAGGTTTGAACATTGAGGTGCTCTCGAAGATCTCTCCCCTACCGATCTACGTCCGATCGCCTCGTGAAATCTAAGCTGAAAACGATGAACAACACGAGGGACACAAGATTTATACTGGTTCGGGCCACCGTTGTGGTGTAATACCCTACTCCAGTGTGTGGTGTGGTGGATTGCCTCTGGGGCTGATGATGAATAGTACAAGGGAAGAACAGCCTCACGAGAGGTGTTCTTGAGCTGGTGCGATGAACTGCTTGGGTGAGTTCGATTGCCCCTCTCTCTCTAACGAGCACTTGCTCTCCTCTCAACCCGTCTTCTCTACTGTGGTGGCTAGTCCTATTTATAGAGGCCCTGGTCCTCTTCCCAAATATTGAGCGGGAAGGGCGCCAACAACGGCCATTTTGAAGGGAAACATCTAGTACAAGTTATCCTGACTAAAGTTGGTCTTCGGCTGCCAAAAGCACTAGTGATGACGCCGTCTTGGGCTCCACGGTGACCTCCATCATGCCGCTCCGCTGGTCTTGGTCTCGTTGCACTGAAATGGCAACCTTTGCTTGATGCCTTGGTACTCCGTGTCTGGGCTTGCCCCCTTTGCACCAAAGAGGAAACGAGGACAGTGCGCAGGCCGGCGCCCGCCTGGCCTCGATCGTCACGGCTTGCATCACGAGCACCTCGCGAGGTACCCTGCCTTGATCTCTCCGCCTCCTCGTGAGCCTGCCTGGCGAGGCTGTCCCTGAGGAAGCCTAACGTCATCCGCCCCGCGAGGCTTGGCCCCTCGCGAGGGTCTTGAGTCTTGTGCTGATGAAGATGGGCCGTACTAGGCCACCACTTGAGCCACGCCGCAGGCCACAGGCAGGCAAGTCTGGGGACCCCCGTTCCCAGAATGCCGATAGTTTAAGACTCTCAAAATAAATATATGTGAAGCATGAGATTTCAACAATTTCTATAAAATAAAACCATCACCATGCTCTAAAAAGATATAAGTGAAGTACTAGAGCAAACTGCCTAGCTCAAAAGATATAAGTGAATCACATAGAGTATTCTAATAAATTCACGATTAAAGTGTGTCCCTCTCAAAAGGTGTGTACTGCAAGGATGATTTTGGCAAACTAAAAAGCAAAGACTCATATCATACAAGTTGCTCCAAGTACAAGGGCTTGTGGACTCCTCGTGAGTCTTCTGACCCCCTCCCCAAGTCTTCTGGGTGTCTTCTGGTCCAAGAAAATTCATCGCAAAAGTTTTATTCCATTTGGACTCCGTTTGATATTCCTTTTCTGTAGAAATCAAAAACAAGTAAAAAATAGAAATTGGCACTGGGCCTAGGTTAAAAGGTTAGTCCCAAAAATAATATAAAATAGCATATTAATGCAGATGAAACATCCAAAACAGATAATATAATAGCATGGAACAATCAAAAATTATATATACGTTGGAGACATATTATGCATCCACTTCCTTAAACGCAAAGTTATTCCATATGAGTCCACCATACCTACCTACATGTGGTATTTACCTGCCATTCCAAGTAAATTTGCATGTGACAAACTCTAAATCAATAATAATCTGTTTTGTATTCCCGAATCGCTCATGTAGCGATAGGGGGTTGTCAGTATCTTCCATTCTAGGTGGGTTATTCTCACGATGAGTGTTTATTCGCTTGTCATTCACGAGAAAGCGACTGGTATTCAGGATGCCAAGTCCTATGACCAAAATCAAAGTATAATAATGAAACAAAACTCCCCCGAAATGTTGTTGGTATGGAGGGTACCCAAGGATTCGGCTAGCCATGGCTTGATTTTGTTGGTAGAGGGGGAGTAAAACTTTACCATTTTGTTTGGGAACCACCTATAATGTGTTTAGCATGGAAGATAGTGAGATCTCTCGGTTGTTATGTTGACAATGAAAGCATACCTCTCAAAATTATATTCACCTCTGCAAATCCCTACTTCCCTCCGTGAAGGGCCTATCCATTTGCTTTTATTGTCGAGTCATCATTTTCTTATTAAAGCACCAGCTGGAGAGCACTATTTTCATTTATATGCTTTGTTTTTAGTTGATGTTGAGTATGAGTGTGACTGGATCTCTTTTGCCATGAATTATAGTGTCTAGTCAGTGCTTGATCTTCAGGGGTGCTCTGGATTTATGTTTGGCGGTCTCAGAAAGGGCTAGCGAGATACCATTTTCTCATTATATCATGATTGTTTTGAAAAGGTGTTGTCATCCGAGATATCTTATTATTGCTTGCTAGTTTGTTATGTTGTTGATACGAGTAAATGTGAGACCTAAGTGTTATTGTGAATATGGCTAGTTCATAATCTTTGCTGAAAACCTGAACATTGGTTAGACATATTTGCAACAACAAGATCAAACAGAGTTTGTAAAAGTTTTTTCTTTGTCACTTTCAGTTTTTCAACTGAATTGCTTGAGAACAAGCAATGGGTTAATCTTGGGGGAGTTGATATGTCTCCATCGTATCTACTTTTCCAAACTCTTTTACCCTTGTTTTGGACTCTAATTTGCATGATTTGAATGAAACTAAACCGGACTGACGCTGTTTTTAGCAGAATTGTCATGGTGTTATTTTTGTGAGAAATCAAAGTTCTTGGATTAACCTAAAAATTTTACGAAGAATTTTTGTGGAAAATATAAAAAATACTGGCCGAAAAATATATCAAAAGGGGGCCACCCAGTAGCTACAAGCTCTGGAGCGTGCCTACCCCCCAGGGCATGCCTCCCAGGCTTGTGGACCCCCTGGACCTTCGATAACCGAAACACCAACTCCATATATACCTATTCACGAAGAAAAAAATCAGAGAGAAGGATTCATCATGTTTTACGATACAGAGCCGCCGCCACCTCCTGTTCTTCATCGGGAGGGCTGATCTGGAGTCTGTTCGGGGCTCCGGAGGGTGGAAGCCGTCACCATCGTCATCATCATACTTCCTTCACCGCTAATTTCATGATGCTTGTAACGCCCATGATGCGGCTATATCTCCCACGTGTCGAAGCACGACTTAGAGGCATAACTGCATGGTGGTTTTGTCGCAAGAAGGGTCATCTTCACACAATCCCATGTAATGAACAAGAATGGGATAAAGAGAGTTGGCTTACAATCGCCACTTCACACAATACATAATTTAATCCATACATCATTCAAAATACACTCATAGACCGGCTACGGTCAAATCCAAAAGAAAAGAAGACAACCCCAAATGCTAGATCCCCGATCGTCCCAACTGGGCCCACTACTAATCATCTGGAAACGAAACATAGTAACGACCAAGGTCCTCGTCAAACTCCCACTTGAGCTCGATTGCGCCACTTGCGCTAGTATCCTCGGCACCTGCATCTATTTTGGTAGAATCTGTGAGCCACGGGGACTCAGCAATCTCACACCCGCGAGATCAAGACTATCTAAGCTTGTAGGTAGGACAGGGGTAATATGGTGGAGCTGCAGCAAGCACTAAGCATATATGGTGGCTAACATACGCAAGTGAGAGCGAGAAGAGAAGCAACGCATCGGTCGACAAGCTAGAAGCGATCAAAAAGTGATCCTGAAACTACTTACGTTCATACATAACTCAAACCGTGTTCACTTCCCGGACTCCGCCGAGAAGAGACCATCACGGATATACACGAGGTTGATGCATTTTAATTAAGTCAAGTGTCAAGTTCTCTACAATCAGACATTAAGTAATTCCCATCTGCCTCATAACCGCGGGCACGGCTTTCGAAAGATAATACCCTGCAGGGGTGTCCCAACTTAGCCCATCATAAGCTCTCACGGTCAACGAAGGATATACCTTCTCCCGGGAAGACCCGATCAGTCTCAGAATCCCGGTTCGCACGACATTTCGACAATGGTAAAACTAGACAAGCAAGACCACCCGACTGTGCTGACAAATCCCGATAGGAGTTGCACATATCTCGTTCTCAGGGCACACCGGATGAGACATGCTACGAGTAAAACCAGACTTCGAGTTTCCCCGAGGTGGCCCCGCAGGCGGCTCGGTTCAGACCAACGCTCGGAGGAGCACTGGCCCCGGGGGGGCTAAAATAAAGATGACTCTCGGGCTCGCGAAAACCCAAGGGAAAAGTGGTAGGTGGTAGGTAGTCAAATGGTAAAACCAAGGTTGGGCCTTGCTGGAGGATTTTTATTCAAAGCGAACTGTCAAGGGGGTCCCATAAATCACCCAACCGCGTAAGGAACGCAAAATCAAGGAACATAACACCGGTATGACGGAAACTAGGGTGGCAAGAGTGGAACAAAACACCAGGCATAAGGCCGAGCCTTCCACCCTTTACCAAGTATATAGATGCATTAATTAAACAAGAGATATTGTGATATCCCAAAGTATCCATGTTCCAACAAGGAACGAACTTCATCTTCACCTACATCTAGCAACGCTATAAGAGGGGCTGAACAAAAGCGGTGACATAGTCAAACAACGGTTTGCTAGGAAAGGATGGTTAGAGGCTTGACATGGCAATATGGGAGGCATGATAAACAATGGCAGGTAGAGCTAACATAACGATAGAGCGAGCAACTAGCAAAGCAAAGATAGAAGTGATATCGAAGGTATGGTCATCTTGCCTGCAAAGTTCTCAGGGTTGTCGAAGGCTTGATCCTCGTAAGCGTTCTCAACAGGTTCCTCATGCACATACTCGTCTCCCGGCTCTACCCAAAGCAAGAACACAAGCAATGGAACCACAATCAAACATGGAGCAATGCACAAGCAACATGATGCAATGCATGACAAGATATGCGAGATGTGATATGTAATGCATATGCGTGCTCCGGAAGGAAAATGATGAACAAGGCATCAACTTGGCAAACCAAGTATGCTGCTGGAAATATGAGATGATTTCGGTTGAAATCGATATAAAGATCACCGGAATCGGATGCACGGTTTGCAAATGGCAAGCAAAACAAGAATGGCACGAATCTGCGGTTAACAACATGATAGCACTTAGAATGGAACAAGAAACTATGCTACAGCACCCCAATATAAAAACAAAGCATATGGCAGTGATCTACAGGAGATGCTTGACAAAAGAGGAACACTGAGCTACGGCTAAATCACACCATAACAGGTTCAAACAAGCATGGGAAAAGTGCAAAAGATATCAGGTTGGACATGGTATAAACAGCATCAGGTAGCAATGTTCAGAGCAAGCAATCAACATGCTACAGGAACTTATAATAGCAAAACAAGGCATGACATGATTCTACTCAAAGCATAGATCAAAAGTCCCTTACTGACCATGAGCCAAAAAGGACCAGAGGAAATGATGGCACCCATGTAAACATAGCAAGTCTCGTTAACAGATTCAGCAAATTGGGCATGGCATTGACAGAATTCTGAAGGCATCTTCGCGAGCTCGATTCACTCACCACAAGACATTGTATGAAAAGTTAAGCATAGCATCAGCAAGAAGACATGTTTATGAAACTAAAAATGGCAAGAACAAGATCATAGCATGCAAGGATAAACTACAACAACCTTGGCAAAATTGAATATCATGAAAACAATCTGCCAGGAAACATTTTATAGCAAAAGTAGAGCAATAAAATTACATGCTAGTCTACTCCATAATTGCAAACAGGGGCATGAATGGATAGAGCATAACCATATGTTCAAAACATCCTTAATGAAGTATCTCAAAATATGCATGGATCTCTCTATAGCATCAAGTTTGCATGGCATAAAAATAACAGCAGAACAGGGACTGAAATCAGCAACATCACGAAGCCTAGTTTGCATGCTTGTGCTAGTCACCACAGAGATCACAAAAATACATGGCATACACCCCTGTGAAGATGGCATGGCATAGTACAAAACATATGTAGGGCTCAAGTTCATAAGATGCACACATCAATCATGGCAAAAATGACAAAAGTGCATGTTCTGATAAGAATCTGAAACTAACATCACATAGCCCTCTCCTAACAGCATTTCGGGCATCAAGATGAGCTCAAATGATAATGATGCAATGAGACGAAATGATATACTCATAGAGGCGAACAATTCGGTATGCTACACGGCCAAAACGGAGCCACGGGTGCAAAGTTATGACACGATGAATATGGCATGAAATTATGCAGACTTGGCGAAAATACGAAGTCAACCTAGGGTTCTTCTCCAGATCCGATCTGGCGCGCGAACCAAGGCGAGGCCGGGGCTCGCCGGAGCTACTGGAGAAGGCCGGAGAGGAGGACGGGGCGGCCGGATCCGGCGCCGGACGGCGGGCGGCGGCGCTGAGGCACTCAGGCGCTGAAGGCGCGCGGGGCGCGCTGCTGCTTCAGGCTTGCGGCCTTGGCGAGGCGGGCGCGGGCCGGGCGGGCGGGTGGTCTGGGCGGAGCGCGGCGGCCGGAGGACGGCGCCGGCGGCGGCGTCACGGGCTGCAGGGCGGCGCGGAGGACCAGCGGCGGGCGCGGTGCGGGCTGTGGTGCGGGCATGGGCGCGCCTCGGGCCGCGGGCTTCGCGGTGGGAGGCGGAGGCGCGACACGTGGCGGCGGATGGTTGGACGCGGGCGGCGGCGGGATTCGTCCGGCGGCGGCCGGACGTGTCCGGAGGCGACAGGGAAGATTTCGCCTAGGGTTTGCCCGAAAAATTCGGGGATGGGCACATATTTATAGGTAGGAGGAGCTAGGAGTCTCCAAATGGAGTGAGGTTTTCGCCCACATGATCGTGATCCGACGACGGAGAGCATGGAAGTGACTTAGATGGGTTTTTGGGCTGTTTTGAAGGGGTGTTGGGCTGCAACACACAAGAGGCCTTCGCGGTTACCCGGTTTACCGTTGGAGTATCAAACGACCTCCAAATGGCACGAAACTTGACAGGTGGTCTACCGGTGGTGTACCAAGGCCACTTGGCAAGCCTCGGTCCATTCCGAGAATGTTTAACACCCGCTCACGAAAAGAGACAAGAGGTGTGTGTCGGTGCACGTGGGAGTGTCGGATTGCAAAACGGACAACGGGGAAAATGCTCGGATGCATGAGACGAACACGTATGCGAATGATATGCACATGATGACATGATATGAGATGCATGACATGAACAACATGCAAAACTAAAAACAAAACCCAACCACGGAGGGAATATCATAGCACATAGCCGAAAATGGCAAGAGTTGGAGTTACAAATATGGAAAGTTACATCCGGGGCGTTACAATGCTCACCACTGAGAGTGAGTAATTCCTTCGTTGGCTTGCTTGACGGTGATGGGATGGATGATATTTATCATGTACTCGAGTTAGTTTTGTTAGGGCTTGATCCCTAGTATCCACTATGTTCTGAGAATGATGTTGCTATGACTTTGCTATGTTAATGCTTGTCTTTAGGGCCTGAGTGTCATGATTTCAGATCTGAACCTACTATGTTTTCATGAATAGATTTGATTTCTTGATCCTGTCTTGCAAGTTATACGCACCTATTATGAGTTATGATCCCCATACCCCAAGGTGAAAATAATTGGGATTCTTTCCGGGGATTACCGTAGTTTGAGGAGTTAATGTATTCACTAAGTGCTAATGCTTTGTTCCAGTTCTCTATTAAAAGGAGGCCTTAATATCCCTTAGTTTCCTCATGGACCTTGTTGCCACAGGAGGGTAGGACAAAAGATGCCATACAAGTTCTTTTCCATAAACACGTATGACTATATACGGAATACATGCCTACAGTACGTTAATGAATTGGAGTTAGTTCTGTGTCACCCTAGGTTATGACTGCTACTTGATGAATATTGTCCAACACAATTATCCATCGCTGATCCAATGCCTACGAGCTTTTCACATATTGATCTTTTGTTAAGTTACTTTCACCGTTTCTGTTGTTACAATCACTACAAAACTATTATTATTACTATTGCCGCTGTTACCGTTACTATCATACTACTTTCCTACTAAATACTTTGCTACAGATAGGGACGAAGCCAGAAAATAGAGATTGGGGCAAGAACTAAAAACATCAAAATCTTTGGATACATAATCACATAACTTAGTAAATATTGGAAGATATAAATAGTGAATGCATGTCTCTTGCTCCACAATAAGAATAAAAATTACATATCTATTAATTTGAAGCTGGATTTACGAGCACCAGTATCAAATATCTCAATAATATCGTCGGAGCTAAACATGGCTGCTATTTCCTTCTCAATGTAGACTATAGTGCAATGACGAAGAAAATCATCTCCCAATTTACTTCGAAGGCGTGTCTTGACAAGTTTCATTGCGAAAAAGGCTCGCTCTACTGTTGCAGTTGACACTGAAAGAGTTATTACTAATCATAACAACCTCTCAACAATAGGATAATCAGAAGACTTGCCAGTTTTAATTGTTCCTTTTGTCATATCAGCAAGTGATTTGCAATTTTTGATCTCTGGATGGTTCAATGTATCAAGCTGGAAATGTGGTAATTCACACTCCAACCGATCTCTTTCTTGACTAGAAAAATCAGCAGGATAGAACTTTTCCACTAGAGTGCATATCTTTGACTTGTTGGAGGCATCATGTCTCGGGTCCAGTGATGAATAAAAGATCTAGAACCTCCATAACTTGAGAATTGAATCAATCATTCAACTCTATCACCTGTTGATCTATTGCAACAATAAACACGTCTACTTTGTAATGATGGATAACGGTGTTGTTGTCATGCTTATTTCTTGAATTTGTTACATCAACATACCTATAATTGCAATATATATGAAAAACATGAATTGGTTGCATGATTTAGACAATAATGAGTAAGTTTGTAAGTGACTAAATCTCTACATTGGAATTTAATGAACATAGAGATAGGGAAAGAGACATACCTTTGATCCAAGTCCTGGATATCAATCTCATGTTTCACACAAAATGATTTGACATCTTCAAAAAGACTTTCCCATCCATCTTCTATCAGTTCAGCATGCAACAACTTTGTGTTAGAAACACAATCCAATGCATTAGTGATACGTCTCCAACATATCTATAATTTATGAAGTATTCAAGCTATTATATTATCTATTTTGGATGCTTACGGGCTTTACTAAGCACTTTTATATTATATTTGGGACTAACCTATTAACCAGAGGCCTAGCCCAAATTGCTGTTTTCTTGCCTATTTCGGTGTTTCGAAGAAAAGGAATATCAAACGGAGTCCAAACGGAATGAAACCTTCGGGAGAGTTATTTTTGGAACGGAAGCAATCCAGGAGACTTGGAGTAGACGTCAGGGAAGCATCGAGGTGGCCACGAGGGTCAGGGGCGCGCCCTACCCCCTAGGCGCGCCCCCCACCCTCGTGGGCCCCTTGTGGCTCCCCTGACCGACTTCTTTCGCCTATATATGTCCATATACCATAAAAACATCAAAGATCACAATATATACGGAGTTCCGCCACCGCAAGCCTCTCAGAACCACCAAAACCTCTCGGAGCCTGCTCCGGCACCACATGGAGGGGGAATCCATCACCGGTGGCCATCTTCATCATCCCGACGCTCTCCATGATGAGGAGGGAGTAGTTCACCCTCGGGCTGAGGGTATGTACCAGAAGCTATATGTTTGATCTCTCTCTCTCTCTCTCTCTCTCTCGTGTTCTTGAGGTGATACGATCTTGATGTATCGTGAGCTTTGCTATTATAGTTGGATCTTATGATGTTTATCCCCCTCTACTCTCTTGTGATGAATTGAGTTTTCCCCTTGAAGTTATCTTATCGGATTGAGTCTTTAAGGATTTGAGAACACTTGATGTATGTCTTGTCGTGCTTATCTGTGGTGACAATGGGATATTCACGTGATCTACTTGATGTATATTTGGGTGATTAACTTGCGAGTTCCGCGACCTTGGGAATCTATGCATAGGGGTTGGCACACGTTTTTGTCTTGACTCTCCGGTAGAAACTTTGGGGCACTCTTTGAAGTACTTTGTGTTGGTTGAATAGATGAATCTGAGATTGTGTGATGCATATCGTATAATCATGCCCACGGATACTTGAGGTGACATTGGAGTATCTAGGTGACATTAGGGTTTTGGTTGATTTGTGTCTTAAGGTGTTATTCTACTACGAACTCTATGATAGATCGAATGGAAAGAATAGCTTCGTGTTATTTTACTACGGACTCTTGAATAGATCGATTAGAAAGGATAACTTTGAGGTGGTTTCGTACCCTACAATAATCTCTTCGTTTGTTCTCCGCTATTAGTGACTTTGGAGTGACTCTTTGTTGCATGTTGAGGGATAGTTATATTATCCAGTTATGCTATTATTGTTGAGAGAACTTGCACTAGTGAAAGTATTAACCTTAGGCCTTGTTTCCTATCATTGCAATATCGTTTGTGCTCAGTTTTATCATTAGTTACCTTGCTGTTTTTATAATTTCAGATTACAAAAACCTATATCTATCATCCATATTGCACCTGTATCACCATCTCTTCGCCGAACTAGTGCACCTATACAATTTACCATTGTATTGGGTGTGTTGGGGACACAAGAGACTCTTTATTATTTGGTTGCAGGGTTGTTTGAGAGAGACCATCTTCATCCTATGCCTCCCACGGATTGATAAACCTTAGGTCATCCACTTGAGGGAAATTTGCTACTGTCCTACAAACCTCTGCACTTGGAGGCCCAACAACGTCTACAAGAAGAAGGTTGTGTAGTAGACATCAAGCTCTTTTCTGGCGCCGTTGCCGGGGAGGTGAGTGCTTGAAGGTATATCTTTAGATCTTGCAACCGAACCTTTTAGTTTCTTGTTTTATCACTAATTTTGTCTATAAAAGCAAACTAAAAAATATGGAGTTGAGTTTGCCTCATACGCAGATTCGCTTCATCTTTTTAAAAAAAATCGTAAGAATGATGGAAAGGAAATCTGTGCTCAAGTGCTAGAAGAATAAGTCTATAAAATGTTTGGTACTAAATACTTGAATGATGAGCATGATTGCAATGTTGTTAGTATGAACTCTTTGAATATCCATAGTACTAATGATGATTGCACTAGTCATGATGAAAATGTCTCTTATAAGCATGTCAACTTTGTGGAATACATAGAGCTTGCAAGTACACACCAAATAGGGAAGATAGATTTTTCAAGAGGCATAAGTATTTAGAAACTAAATGGTTGCAAGAAAGGCTAGATGATTGTGCTGAAAGATTCAATATTTATCACCATCCTTGTGAACTTTGCAATGAACATGGTCATTTAAATCTCTAATGCAAATTGTTTCATGATCAAATCGTGTCCAAAAATTGTGATAACTTGATTACTCTTGAGCATCATAAAGAGCTTAGTGTTTAACTAAGGGTATTCCAAAATTTAATCTTGATAGATTTCTTGATTTTGATCTAGAAGAATTTTTTATGTATTGTGCGGTGAATTGCATTGAAAATCCTTATATTAACAATTACATAAAGAAAAGAAAGAAAATAGAAGATGAAGAGAATACTAATGAAAGGGAAGAGACTTCCCAATATCCTCCTATTATTTCTTATGATGAATCAGGTAACGAGGAGGAGTTTTCTATTCAACCAATCACATTAATAAGGAGCTCAAAAAATAGGGTTAAACCCACACATGATGTGAAGAAGAAAAATAAAAGATGGAGAAGCAAAGGTAGAAAGGTATCCCTCTCGAATGATGTTGCTCCTATTACTCATTGTGATGATGATAATTGCTATACTATTGGTGCTATCCATACTATTAATGATGAGAGTGATTATGCCTATGATATGAAAAGGCCCAAGCTTAGGGATGCTATGTTTGATGAGAATGACATGTTTGAGAATATATTTGCTGCAATTAATGTTTGTCCCAAGCTTGGGTATGCTACGTTTAATGAAGATGATATTTTTAGCTTCCCAAGTTTCGATGAGCAAATTAATTATGATGATAGCATGCCTCCTATTTATGATGGTTATATTGATGAAAGTGGGTTTGGAAGAGTGTCAACTTTAGGAAGTAATGATCCCACTATTCTGGAGAGTGTTGAATCTTATAATATTTATGAAAGTGGATTTGGAGATGTCATGACTTTATTTAGTGATGAATCCACTATTTTGGAAGAGGTTTCAATTGATTATGATGAGAACAAAGTTGCTACTTATGATGATTATTGTGATTAAACTTATGCTATAAAAAGTAGTGATCACTATATTTATAAAACTTGTCATGATTATGATTACCCTTTTTCTGAACATTACTCTTTTAATGTGGAAACAATTTATAGCATTCGAGTGTCTTATGATACTCCCACTATTCCGAATAAGAAGAATTTTGCTTATGTGGAGAGTAGAAAATTTTCTATGCAAGTAGATCATGAAAAGAATGCTTTAGGTGCTGGTTATATTTTTGAGTTCATTCATGATGCTACTGAAAATTATTATGATGGAGGAATATATTGCTTGTAGGAGTTTCAATGATGTCAAGTTTCCTCTGTATGTGCTTAAGGTTTTAAAGTTATGCTTGTTTTGCCTTCCTATGCTAGTTGATTATTGTTCCCATAAGATGTTCGCTCACAAAATCACTATGCATAGGAAGTGGGTTAGACTTAAATGTGCTTGTCATGTGCTTCGTGATGCTCTATTTATGTTTCAATTCTTATCTTTTATGTGAGCATCATTGTCATCATCATGCCTAGCTAGAAAGGCATTAAAGAAAAGCGCTTGTTGGGAGACAACCCAATATTTACCCTTACTGTTTTGTGTCCACATGATTATGCTACTGTAGCAATCATGTTTTATAGCTTTTGTTTCAATAAAATGCCAAGTAAGACCTTTAGGATAGCTTACGGTGATAGTTGTGTTGATCCTGCTGAAAATCAGAAACTTTTGCGCCCAGTAAATTAGTTTTAATAATTCACAGAGACGTGTTTTTCATCTGATCATTTTTGCTCTGGATTTGTAAATACATTTCTCAAGTTTTCCTAATTTGGTAGAATTTTTGGAGTTCCATAAGTATTTGGTTGATACAGATTACTACAGACTGTTCTGTTTTTGACAGATTCTGTTTTCTATGTGTTGTTTGCTTACTTTGACGAATCTATGAGTAGTATCGGAGGGTATGAACCATAGAAAAGTTGTAATACAGTAGATATTACACCAATATGAATTTAGAATGAGTTCATAACAGTACCTAAGTGGTGATTTATTTTCTTATACTAACAGAGCTTACGAGTTTTCTGTTAAGTTTTGTGTTGTGAAGTTTTCAAGTTTTGGGTAAAGATTCGATGGACTATGGAATAAGGAGTGGCAAGAGCCTAAGCTTGGGGATGCCCAAGGCACCCCAAGGTAATACTCAAGGACAACCAAGAGCCTAAGCTTGGGGATGCCCCGGATGGCATCCCCTATTTCGTCTTCATCCATCGGTAACTTTACTTGGAGCTATATTTTTATTCACCTCATGATATATGTTTTGCTTGGAGCATCATTTCATTTTGTTTTGTTTTGCTTGATGTTTGAATAAAATACCAAGATCTGAAATTCTTAGATGAGAGAGAGTCTTCACATAGCTGCATAATTATTTAACTACTCATTGATCTTCACTTATATCTTTTTGGAGTAGTTTGTCATTTACTCGTGTGCTTCACTTATATCCTATGAGTAAATGGTTGAATGATTTGAATATCATAAATCTGAAATTATATATGTTTCATATGCTTACCCCATGGGGAGTAATGACTTCACATATAAGAAGTAGAGGTTGTAAATTTTTTGAAAGTTAGCAAACATAGTATTGGTCACTTGAACAATTCATGAAAGAATATTGAAGGAAGAGAGATTTCACATATAAATATACTATCTTAGACATCTTCTATGATTGTGAGCCCCATTAATTATTTTCAACCTGAGCAAATTAGTTGAAATTGAACAATGAAGACAACATAATGATTTATGCTTGGGTATATTTGTATAGAAGTTATATTGTTATAGATCCTCCAACATGTGGTGCTTGCTATTTAGAATCTTTTGCTAGCCAAAATATCTGTACTAAGCGGGAATACTGCTTGTGCATACAAATCCCTTGAACCAAGTCTCTTCCATGAGTGTCCACCAAATCTACCTATATGCGGTATTTACCTGCCGTTCCAAGTAAATCTGCATGTGCCAAACTCTAAATCTTCAAATAATAATATGTTTTGTATGCCCGAATCGCTCATGTGGCGACTAGGGGCTGTCAGTATCTTCCATGCTAGGTGGGTTACTCTCACGATGAGTGGACTCTGCTCATCATTCACGAGAAAGTGGCTAGTAACTGGGATGCCAGTCCTATGATCAAAAGATCAAAAACAAATCGCAAATAATTTAAACAAAACTCCCCATGGATTGTTGATAGTTGGATGGCACCCGTTGTTTTGGACAAGCCATGGAGTGTGATTGTTGGTGGAGGGGGAGTAAAACCTTTACCTTTCTGTTTGGGAACCTCCTATAATGTATCTAGTATGGAAGATATTGGGAACTCTTGGTTGTTATGTTGACAATGAAAGCATACCTCTCAAAATTATTTTCATCTCCATTTTAAAGCTTCGAGCTCTGGAACCTCTGTAAATCCCTGCTTCCCTCTGCGAAGGGCCTATCTTTTACTTTATGCAAGAGTCAGTAGTATTCCTTCTCATTCCAACCTACTCTTTAGTTGGCAAGCATCATGTGATGGGGAAAGATCTAAGCATATATGGCCATTCAAATATATTTGATCATGAATTATTATTGTTGAAAATTATCTTTATGATAAGTAAGTTGGGAGGCAAAACATTAAGCCCCTATCTTTCTCTATGTTCGATCGATGCTATTTGTTCTAAAAATATGCTTTGAGTGGTAGCAATCATGGAAGACTATATGATAGTTGAGTATGTGGGATTTGCTAAATCAAAGCTCTAACATAGACTCTTCCTGAAAATAAGATGAATTGCAATTGTTTGATGACTGAGAACATAGTTTGCTAGTGTTCAAGAAAGTTTATGGTCTATGCTTAAACATTTGAATAGCTTGTTACTTGATCATGAGAAGTTTTATGAGATGAGCTATTGTTATGATATATAATGATGCTAGGAAAGGTGATTGAAATTATCGTTGATCAAACTTATGCACCTGTTAGCATTCACACTTCATAAATTATTTCTTTCATCATTTACCTACTCGAGGACGAGCAGGAATTAAGCTTGGGGATGTTGATACATCTCCAACGTATCTATAATTTATGAAGTATTCATGCTATTATATTGTCTGTTTTGGATGTTTACGGGCTTTACTAAGCACTTTTATATTATTTTTGGGACTAACCTATTAACCGGAGGCCCAGCCCAAATTGTTGTTTTCTTGCCTATTTCAGTGTTTCGAAGAAAAGGAATATCAAACGGAGTCCAAACGGAATGAAACCTTCGGGAGAGTTATTTTTGGAACGGAAGCAATCCAGGAGACTTGGGGTAGACGTCGGGGAAGCTTCGAGGTGGCCACGAGGGTCAGGGGAGCTCCCTACCCCCTAGGCGCGCCCCCACCCTCGTGGGCCCCTCGTGGCTCCCCTGACCGACTTCTTTTGCCTATATATGTCCATATACCCTAAAAACATCGAAGCGCACAATAGATCGGGAGTTCCGCCGCCACAAGCCTCTGTAACCACCAAAAACCTCTCGGGAGCCCGTTCTGGCACCCTGCCGAAGGGGGAATCCATCACCGGTGGCCATCTTCATCATCCCGACGCTCTCCATGACGAGAAGGGAGTAGTTCACCCTTGGTGCTGAGGGTATGTACCAGTAGCTATGTGTTTGATCTCTCTCTCTCTCTCTCTCTCGTGTTCTTGAGGTGATACGATCTTGATGTATCGCGAGCTTTGCTATTATAGTTGGATCTTATGATGTTTCTCCCCCTCTACTCTCCTGTGATGAATTGAGTTACCCCTTGAAGTTGTCTTCTCGGATTGAGTCTTTAAGGATTTGAGAACACTTGATGTATGTCTTGTCGTGCTTATCTGTGGTGACAATGGGATATTCACGTGATCTACTTGATGTATATTTTGGTGATCAACTTGCGGGTTCCGCGACCTTGGGAATCTATGCATAGGGGTTGGCACACGTTTTCGTCTTGACTCTCCGGTAGAAACTTTGGGGCACTCTTTGAAGTACTTTGTGTTGGTTGAATAGATGAATCTGAGATTGTGTGATGCATATCGTATAATCATGCCCACGGATACTTGAGGTGACATTTCAGTATCTAGGTGACATTAGGGTTTTGGTTGATTTGTGTCTTAAGGTGTTAATCTAGTACGAACTCTATGATAGATCGAACGGAAAGAATAGCTTCGTGTTATTTTACTATGGACTCTTGAATAGATCGATCAGAAAGGATAACTTTGAGGTGGTTTTGTACCCTACAATAATCTCTTCATTCGTTCTATTCTATTAGTGCCTTTGGAGTGACTCTTTGTTGCATGTTGAGGTATAGTTATATGATCTAGTTATGTTATTATTGTTGAGAGAACTTACACTAGTGAAAGTATGAACCTTAGGCCTTGTTTCCTATCATTGCAATACCGTTTGGGCTCACTTTTATCATTAGTTACCTTGCTGTTTTGATAATTTCAGATTACAAAAACCTATATCTATCATCCATATTGCACCGGTATCACCATCTCTTCGCCAAACTAGTGCACCTATACAATTTACCATTGTATGGGGTGTGTTGGGGACACAAGAGACTCTTTGTTATTTGGTTGCAGGGTTGTTTGAGAGAGACCATCTTCATCCTACGCCTCCCACGGATTGATAAACCTTAGGCCATCCACTTGAGGGAAATTTGCTACTGTCCTACAAACCTCTGCACTTGGAGGCCCAACAACGTCTACAAGAAGAAGGTTGTGTAGTAGACATCAATTAGCAATATCCAAACTTTTATTTTGAATTTTAACACACAAGATATTTGTGATTTTCATAACTCTTTCCATTAGGTGCAGAATGAAGACAAAATCAAATGTGTTTAATATCTTTAGGGCACCTGCATCGTCTCCTCTTGATTTTCTTGTAGCTGAGCGATCAGTTGCTACACTTCTTGGAACTGAAACAGTTGCAGCAAACACCTTGAGCAAACTTTTGATTGACTTATAGTGTGAACTCCATCTCGTGTCCCCGGCCCTTTGTAAAGATCCGATTTGATTAGCCCCTCTTCGAGTGTCAAGCTCTCCCAATTCAATCTCTCTAGCAATTTCGGTTGACTGGCTTTCTGGTAACTCATCATTACGTTTGGGAGATGCACTAAATGTATTCAGAACAAAATTTGCATGCTGGAATTAATTGTGAACCTCATTTACGTCCCTTGAAGCGGCAACCAAAGCCAATTGGAGTTGATGAACTAGACAATGGATATAATAAGCATAAGGACACTCTAGGAGAATTAGAGCCTTTAGCCCATTCCACTCCCCTCTCATATTGCTTGCTCCATCGTACCCTTTGCCTCTAATATCTTGCACATTCAAACCATTATCAACTATGAAGGCAATGCTTTTATTCTTCAGAGTCAAAGCACAAGTGTCACTAACATGAACAAGATCAAGGAAACGCTCCCTTATCAACCCTTCTATGTTTACAAACTAAAGAACTACTGCCATCTACTCTTTTTATACTCATCCCGACATTCATCAACCAGTATTACAAACTTTCCATTACCCATTTCTTCTTTAATTGAGGTTTGCACTTTTTGTAAAATTATGCTAGCAATTTCCTTCTGAATAGTTGAGGAGGTGTACTTTGCATTTCTAGGAGCATTCTGTACAACTTCTTGTACATTGCTACTTCTTGAGCTTGCATTGGTTTTTCCCTTCAAGAGGAAAGGGTGATGCAGCAAAGTAGAGAAAAGTATTTCCTCAGTTTGAGAACCAAGGTATCAATCCGGTAGGAGGTACACGCAAGTCTCCAATCTATGCACCTGCACAAACAATCAAACACTTGCACCCAACGCGATAAAGGGGTTGTCAATCCCTTCACGGTCACTTGCAAGGATTAGATCTGATAGAGATAGATATAAAAGATTACGAAAACGTAAAACAAAGTAAAAGTAAATAAATTGCAGCAAGGTATTTTTGGGTTTTTTGGTTTATAGGACTGAAAATATATCATGGAAAATAGACCCGGCGGCCATAGGTTTCACTAGAGGCTTCTCTCTTGAAAGAAAACATATGGTGGGTGAACGAATTACTGTCAAGCAATTGATAGAAAAGCGCAAAGTAATGAAAATATCTAAGGCAATGATTATGAATATAGGCATCACGTCCGTGTCAAGTAGACCGACACCTGCGTGAATCTACTACTATTACTCCACACATCGATCGTTATCCAGCATGCATCTAGAGTATTAAGTTCATAAGAACGGAGTGACGCCTTAAGTAAGACGACATGATGTAGAGGGATAAACTCAAGCAATATGATGAAAACCCCATCTTTTTATCCTTGATGGGAACAATACAATACATGCCTCGCTACCCCTACTATGTCACTGGGTGAGGACACCGCAAGATTGAATAACCCAAAACTAAGCACCTCTCCCATTGCAAGAAGAACCAATCTAGTTGGCCAAACCAAACCGATGATTCGAAGAGAAATACAAAGATATCAAATCATGCATATAAGAATTCAGAAGAGACTCAAATAATATTCATAGATAATCCGATCATAAATCCACAATTCATCGGATCTCGACAAACACACCGCAAAATAATATTACATCAGATAGATCTCCAAGAACATCGAGGAGAACATTGTATTAAAGATCAAAGATAGAGAAGAAGCCATCTAGCTACTAGCTATAGACCTTTAGGTGTGTGGTAAACTACTCACGCTTCATCGGAAGGGCAATAGGGTTGATGTAGAAGCCCTCCATGATCGAATCCCGCTCCGGCAGGGTGCCAGAAAAGGACCCAAGATGGGATCTCATGGGAATAGAAGGTTACCGCGGTGGAAAAGTATTTGGTGGACGCTTCTGGTGGTTTGGGAATATTTGGGAATTTATAGAGCTGGTTTTAGGGTTAGGGGACTCCCGAGGGGCCCATAAGCCCTCAGGGCCCCCCCTAGGGCGTGCCCCTGAGGCTTGTGGCCTCCTGGGGGTCTCCTGTCCCTCTCTCCAAGCTACATGGGTGTCTTCTGGTCCAAGAAAAATCATCACGAAAGTTTTATTCCGTTTGGACTCCGTTTGATATTCCTTTTCTGTAAAACTCAAAAACAAGGGGAAAATAGAAACTTGCACTAGGCTCTGCGTTAATAAGTTAGTCCCAAAATAATATAAAATAGCATATTAATGCATATAAAACATCCAAAACAGATAATATAATAGCATTGAACAATCAAAAATTATAGATATGTTGGAGACGTATCAAGCATCCCCAAGCTTAATTCCTACTCGTCCTCGAGTAGGTAAATGATAAAAACAGAATTTTTGATGTGGAATGCTACCTAACATATTTATCCATGTAATTTTCTTTATTGTCGCATGAATATTCAGATCCATAAGATTCAAAACAAAAGTTTATATTGACATAAAAACAATAATACTTCAAGCGTACTAATAAAGCAATCGTGTTTTCTCAAAATAGCATGGCAAAAGAAAGTTATCCCTACAAAATCATATAATCTGGCTATGCTCCATCTTCATCACATAAAGTATTAAATCATGCACAACCCCGATGGCAAGCCAAGTAATTGTTTCCTACTTTTAATGTTCTCAAACTTTTTCAACTTTCATGCAATATATGAGCGTGAGCCATGGATATAGCACTATAAGTGGAATAGAATATGGTGGTTGTGGAGAAGACAAAAAGAAGGAGAAAGTCTCACATCAACTAGGCGTATTAACGGGCTATGGAGATGCCCATCAATAGATATCAATGTGAGTTAGTAGGGATTGCAATGCAACGAATGCACTAGAGCTATAAGTGTATGAAAGCTCAAAAAGAAACTAAGTGTGTGTGTGCATCCAACTTGCTTGCTCACGAAGACCTAGGGCAATTTGAGAGAGTCATCACTGGAATATAGAAGCCAAGTTCTATAATGAAAAGTTCCCACTAGTATATGAAAGTGACAACATAGGAGGCTCTCTATCATGAAGATCATGGTGCTACGTTGAAGCACAAGTGTAGTAAAAGGATAGTAGCATTGCCATTTCTCTCCTTTCTACCATTTTTTGGTGGGCTTCTTTGGCCTTGTTTTTTTCTTTTATTTGGGCTTCTTTGGCCCCTTTTATTTTTTTGTAAAGTTCGGAGACTCATCCCAACTTGTGAGGGAATCATAGCTTCCATCATCCTTTCCTCGCATGGGACAATTCTCTAATAATGATGATCATAACACTTTTATTTACTTACAACTCAAGAATTAAAACTTGATGCTAGAACAAAATATGAATCTATATGAATGCCTCCAGCGGTGTACCGGGATGTGCAATGATCTAGCATAGCAATGACATCAACAACATGCTAGCTATCTTACGATCATGCAAAGCAATATGATAATGTTGGTGCGTGTCATAATAAACGAAACGGTGGAAGTTGCATGGCAATACATCTCGGAATGGCTATGGAAATGCCATAATAGGTAGGTATGGTGGCTGTTTTGAGGAAGGTATATGGTGGGTTTAATGCACCGGCGAAAGTTGGGCGGTACTAGAGAGGCTAGCAATGGTGGAAGGGTGAGAGTGCGTATACTCCATGGACTCAACATTAGTCATAAAGAACTCACATACTTGTTGCAAAAATTTATTAGCTATCAAAACAAAGTACTACACGCATGCTCCTACACTACAAACAAATACACTTCCGTGATGATACGTGTTTGTCACAGTAGGTCGCGCTTTTTGTCATGCATGTACATCCATGACGATTTTATGACAGAATCAAGATAGTCATACCTATGCTGTCGTAGACGTGTTTCATGACATTACCAAAATTATCATCACGGAAGTGTCCACTTCCATGATGATAAATCGCGCGTCACAGAAGTGCTTTCGTCAAGGGTGACCGACACGTGGCATCCACCATAACGGAACGCTGTTAAGCTATCGGGTCGGATTTTGGATCCGATAACCCGTTAACAGCCCTGACCAATGGGAAATTTCCACGTGTAAAATTCTGATTGGCCGAAGGGAACACCTGTCAGCTCGTCAGTGGGCCAGATGTCGCCCGTCCATTCGAGGAGACATGCATATGATACGTCGACACGTGGATGGGCCCAACAAAGGCCCATATAGGTTAAAAAGGCTGGCCCAGTCAAAGGCCCATAGAACTTAATCAGGTATTAGTGGGCCAGCCCAATAACAGCCTGCTTAATAAAAGCCCATTTACGGCCCAAAGCCAGATCTGGCCCATTAATTGTTCGCCCAATATTTGGGCCCATTTACGGCCCGAAGCCAGATCTGGCCTGTTAATTGTTCTCCCAATATTTGGGCCCATTTGCGGCCTGAAGCCAGATCTGGCTCATTAATTGTTCGCCGAATATTTGGGCCCAACTATAGCCCAGTGACTTTCGGCCTGTTAGAGGCCTGATGTAGATATGGGCCCATTTCAGCCCGGTGTGACTCTCGGCCTGGGAATGGCCGGTGCTGCCCATGGGCCATATATGGTCCGACGGGACATCGGTGTCGGTGTCAAAACCGGCGGATCTCGGGTAGGGGGTCCTGATCTGTGCGTCTCAGGCTGACGGTAACAGGAAGCAAGGGACACAATGTTTACCCAGGTTCGGGCCCTCTCGATGGAGGTAAAACCCTACTTCCTGCTTGATTAATATTGATGATATGAGTAGTACAAGAGTAGATCTACCACGAGATCGTAGAGGCTAAACCCTAGAAGCTAGCCTATGATGATAATGATTGTAGTTTTGATCGGCCTTCTAAGGACCAACCTCTCCGGTTTATATATACACCAGAGAGGGCTAGGGTTTACATGAAGTCGGATACAAGGAAGGAAATACAATATCCGGATCGCCAAGCTTGCCTTCCATGCAAAGGAGAGTCCCATCCGGACACGGGACGGAGTCTTGAGTCTTGTATCTTTACGCTCCAATAGTCTTAACGATGAATATAGTCCGGCTGTCCGGATACCCCCTAATCCAGGTCTCCCTCAGTAGCCCCTGAACCAGGCTTCAATGATGATGATTCCGGTGTGCAGTCTTGTCTTCGGCATTGCAAGGTGAGTTCCTTCCCCGAATACTCCAAGGTAATCATCGAACACGTAAACCATGTCCGGATCTGCAAAATGATCTTCACATACCATCGAAGAGAGAATGATATTTCAGCTGACAACTTTTTAGACGACGTGATATGTTATTACGGTCGGGTCATTATTCGAACCGTTTTCCCACAACCAGCCACAGCGCATATTGCGAGGCGGTTTCCTTGACACGTCTTGTCAAAGCAGAGATCGTGTCCCCTTATCACGGGATTCTCATCAATACGGGTATGTGTAAACCCACCACGCCATCAATTGCGGCGCTTGGGAAGTAAGCGATTCTCAACGGGCGAGTGAGGAGGCACACCGCTTTCGTCGCCTTTATAAAGGGATAAGGGCTCCCCATTTTCACCCAGGCCTTCCCACTCCTTTGCTCATCCTTACCTCCTCGAGCTCCAACGCCCTAGGCCAAGTCCTCTCTGCACAGCCGAATATGTCCGGAGCAGGAGGCAAGTGGGTGGCTTCCAGTATGAAGGATAATCATATCGCGAATCTTCGGGCGGCCGGATACTTGGCCGCAGACATAGCGCACCGGCTACCGGACGACGGGCAGGTCATTCCAACCCCGGGACCCCACGAGAGGGTCATGTTTCTCGCCCACTTCGTCCGTGGACTGGGGTTTCCACTTCATCCCTTCATCCGCGGGCTCATGTTCTACTACGGGCTAGATTTCCATGATCTAGCCCAAAACTTCGTCCTCGACATCTCGGCGTTCATCGTCGTTTGCGAGGCCTGCCTCCGCATCAAGCCTCACTTTGGCCTGTGGCTGCAAATCTTCTGCGTGAAGCCGAAGATCGTGAGCGGCCAGCAACCAGAGTGCGGAGGGGCCATGGTGGTCAAGATGCCTAACGTCACCTGGCTTGACGGCTCCTTTGCGGACACCGTGAAAGGGTGGCAGTCGGGATGGTCATACATCACTGAGCCGTGCGGTGCCAACTGGGCGGTGGCCCCCGAATTCCGATCCGGAACCCCCATGCGGCTCACCTCCTGGGAAAAGAAGGGCCTGGCCTGGGGCGAACCTACAAAGCTGACCGGACTCCAAAACTGCATCAAGAGCATGAAGGACAAAAACATCAAGCTTGTCAACGTGATCCAGGTCATGCTTGTTCGCCGGATTCTTCCGTGTCAAAGGCGGGCATTTAATCTGCGGGAGTTCGTCCTGGCCGAACACCAGACACTTTGGAGGCTCTACGGCATGACGCATAAAGACGCATGGAAGGCGTTGTTCAAGGCCTCCGAAGCACCTCCTCCCACATCCGAGGACCGTGGACTTCATGCCGCGCGGCCTCCTCATCCGGTGAGTTTTCTGACTACCACCGGATTCAGCTCGTCCCAATATATTCGTGGGGGAGTCTTAAGTAATTGTGCATGTTTGATCAGGATTATGTGGAGACAGCGGAGCGGATTGACTGTCCGGCTCCACTGCCAGAAGGCCCAGCTGATGCTCTCCTGACGGAGTTGCTAGTCTCGGCGCCCTACAAGGCACCGGAGAAGAAGGCCGAAAAGAAGGCCCCGGGGACCAAGAAGGGTCTCCGGTGTAAGGTCGTACCGGAAGCCTCGTCCGAAGACGACGAGGCACACTCCTCCCCCGAAGGGGAGAAAGAAGAAGAAGGGGCCACCCCATCCGGACAGGATGGTGTCCTGAGAAGGAGGACCAGGGGGCCGGGAAAGGCCCCCGGCGCAAGGACGGCATACCCTCGTCGTTCGACGACGACAAGGCAGATTTCTCCCGCGGAGGCGGGGGGAAGCAAGAGGAAACTCCGCCTCCCTGCACTGGGGAGGAAAAAAGAGGAAAGACGCACCGGAGGGGGAGGCTGGGACGTCCAAGAAGGGAATGGTATCCCTTTCGGACTACTCCGCCGCAGCTACCCATAGCGAGGAGGGGTGGCTGCCCAGGGGGAAGCCCCTAGTGCGATCGTAAGTATTTGCACTCTATCGTGTCTTTACTTCATAGTATTTTTATAACGCCGAACATATATGCAGTCCGGCCAGGGTTCATCCCGAGGTATCGTCTTCGGATGGGTCCCTGAGCGATTCAGCGATGAACTCGCTCCCAATGGCCACTACTCCTCAGCTCGCGGATGACACGGAGGTGTTGTCCCGAAGGCTCCCAGAGCGGGGGCGTGACTCTGGAGACGCCTCAAGGCGGAATTCCAGATGTCGGACACGCGGGGTTCAAGATCCCTGCGGATCGTGTTGATGAGAGACGCAGTAGGCCGGGCTCTCAGCCGAACACCGTTCCGGAACCTGGAATGGTTCCGAACTTAGGCAGGCAGCCCCTCATTAGGGAGGGTGAGCCGTCCGTGCCAAGGACTTCTGTTATGCCCGAGGCGTCGGATTATATGCTGGAAGCGCTTCGCGGCGCTTCCATGGATGAAGAGCACCGTACTCTTATGAGTGCGGTGATTCAGAAGGTTTTGTCCGCCAAGAGCGGACTAACCGAAGCATGCACCAGCCTCCTGACAGGCTTTGAGGTAAGTAATAAAAATGTGTGAAATTACCACCCGATAGGTAGTAGCCCCTGATACTCTGTTTGGTGTTCGGAAATAAAAGCCAAATGGAGGGTCAATTATAATCCGCAGGAGTCTAATAATAAGTGTGCATGTGAATAAGCAGGCTATGCTGCTTGCCGCTGCTGTCTGCACAGCCGAGGTCGCCGGACTAAAGCGGGACCTGGAGTAGGCGCAGGGAGAGCTCGACCTCACGAAGAGGCAGCTCGAAGAGAATAAAGGTGAGTGATTCCCCGCTCTCATATAATGAAGGATAGATAAAATTGGTTATTCTAACAACCAAGCGTCGTGACTGTGTAACAGGGGCCACCATCGAAGTGGCGTCTCTAAAGAAAGCGCTGTCCGAGGCTGAAGACAAGGCGGCCTTGGAATGCAAGGAGCGCGAAAAGCAAGATGCTAGAGTGGGCGAGGTACAGCAAGAGCTCTAGGAGCTCGACAAGAAGTTCGAGTCCGTGGAGCATGATCTTAAGATGAAAGAGGCCGAGCTTGCGAAGGCCCTTGCGAGTATGAAAGATGCCAAGGATGAAGCCGATAAGGCATAGCAGGAAATCCAGGCGGCCAAGAAGATAGCGGCGGGTAAGACATTCTTTATGCAAAGCAAACATGTGGAGGAGGCGTTTCTTTTACTTACCCGAATTCGGAGCTCTCCAGGGGCATTCGTAGATCTGCACGCAGCGTATCAGATGCCGCGAAGTTCTACCGTGCCAACGAGGGGAGCTCAACGGAGAAGCTGTTCTGGTCCCAGTATGCTGGGCCGAACACCCATTGCCTCTGAGTGACCAACTGAAGCAGTTGGTCGAACTCCACGAGGCGGCTGAAGTGGCTATGAAAGATTTCATAGTCCGGATGTGGCCTGGTGAGCCCCTGCGCACTAGCTACTTCGGCCCGATCAAGCGGATGGTGAATGCCTATCTGCGGCTTGAAGTTATCAAGCGATCCGTTTGCATTGAGGGTGCCCGCCGGGCCTTTGCCTGCGCGAAGGTGCATTGGGGCAAGCTGGATGCGGAGAAGCTGGCGAAGGACGGGCCGCCGGAGGGCAAGGCGCATCGCTATCCTGAGAAGTACGATGGTGTTATGAAGTGCGCTCGTCTCGTGGCCGATGAATGTACCAAGGACACGATCCTTGAGTAAATGTACTGAAAGTGCAACTATCCCTAGGTCGTTTTGGTAATTCATAACAACATATAGCTCATTGAGCTAATGCTATTCCAAGACAAATATTTCAGGAAAGCTCAATGAATGGCATGGCATGGATGATGAAAGTGGATCCCTCAAAATACTAAGGACAAAGGATTGGCTCAAGCTCAAAAGCTCAAGACTCTTCATTTTACATTTTAGTGATCCAAGATCACATTGAGTCTATAGGAAAAGCCAATACTATCAAGGAGGGATGAGGTGTTGCTTAATGAGCCTCTTGCTTCAAGTGCTTAGTGATATGCTCCAAAAACCCTCGACTACTTTCTCACATCCACATATGACCTAAACCCAAAGTCAAAATCGGTCCCACCGATTCCTTCTATCCGGCGCCACCGAGTTCATATGGCATAGGCACTGCCACAAACCCTAGGCAAATCGGTCTTACCGATAGGGATCTCGGTCTCACCGAGATGGGATTGTAATCTCTCTGATTCCCTTCGTAACGTTTCGGTCTAACCGAAGTGAGCGATCGGTCCCACCGAGATTGCAATGTAAACTCCTTGTTTCCTTTTCGTAACATTTTGGTCTCACCAAAAATAGCGAATCGGTCCCACCGAGTTTACCTGACCAACTCTCCGGAAAGCTTATTACCAAAATCGGTCTCACCGAGTTTGTGTAATCGGTCTCACCAAGATTACATTATGCCCTAACCCTAACCATATCGGTCCTACTGAGTTGCATGTCGGTCCCACCGAAAATCCTAACGGTCACTAGGTTTACTAAATTGGTCCGACCGAGTTTGTTGATTCGGTCCCACCGAGTTTGGTAAATTGTGTGTAACGGTTAGATTTTGTGTGGAGGCTATATATACCCCTCCACCTCCTCTTCATTAGTGGAGAGAGCCATCACAACAAACCTACACTTCCAACTTACCATTTCTGAGAGAGAACCACCTACTCATGTGTTGAGGCCAAGATATTCCATTCCTACCATATGAATCTTGATCTCTAGCCTTCCCCAAGTTGCTTTCCACTCAAATCTTCTTTCCACCAGATCCAAATCCCATGAGAGAGAGTTGAGTGTTGGGGAGACTATCATTTGAAGCACAAGAGCAAGTAGTTCATCATCAACGCACCATTTGTTACTTCTTGGAGAGTGGTGTCTCCTAGATTGGCTAGGTGTCACTTGGGAGCCCCCGACAAGATTGTGGAGTTGAACCAAGGAGTTTGTGAGGGCAAGGAGATCGCCTACTTCGTGAAGATCTACCGCTAGTGAGGCAAGTCCTTCGTGGGCGACGGCCATGGTGGGATAGACAAGGTTGCTTCTTCGTGGACCCTTCGTGGGTGGAGCCCTCTGTGGACACGCGCAACCGTTACCCTTCGTGGGTTGAAGTCTCCATCAACGTGGATGTACGATAGCACCACCTATCGGAACCATGCCAAAAACATCCGTGTCTCCAATTGCGTTTGAATCCTCCAAACCCTTCCCTTTACATTCTTGCAAGTTGCATGCTTTAATTTCCGCTACTCCTATACTCTTTGCATGCTTGCTTGAATTGTGTGAAGATTGCTTGACTTGTCCAAAGATAGCTAAAATCTGCCAAACTCTAAAATTGGGAAAAGGTTAAGTTTTTAATTGGTCAAGTAGTCTAATCACCCCCCCTCTAGACATAATTCAAGGTCCTACAAGTGGTATCAGAGCTTTGGTCTCCATTTGCTTTTATTTCCATAGCTTTTGGTGGTCATAGCCTTGGTTTCACAACCTAGGAGAGTATGGCGTCTAGCAAGGGAAATTATTACCATAGAGGTCCTTACTTTGATGGTATTGATTTTGCTAGTTGGAAGCATAAGATGAAAATGCATATTCTCGGACATAACCCCGCCGTTTGGGATATTGTGTGTATTGGCTTGCAAGGTGAATTCTTTGATGGGAGAGAGCCGAACCGTGAAGCTAGCACGGAAGAATTGAAGATGCTGCAATACAACACTCAAGCTTGTGATATCTTATTCAATGGCTTGTGCCCGAGGAATTCAACAAAATCAGCCGTCTTGAGAATGCAAAGGAAATTTGGTATACTTTGATTGATATGCATGAAGGTACCGACTCCGTCAAGGAATCCAAGTTGGATGTGCTCCAAAGTCAGCTTGACAAGTTCAAAATGAAGGATGGTGAAGGTGTCGCTGAAATGTACTCTAGGCTTGCTCTTATCACAAATGAGATTGCCGACTTAGGGAGTGAAGAGATGACCGACAGATTCATCATCAAGAAGATCCTAAGAGCATTGGATGGAAAATATGATACCGTGTGCACATTGATCCAAATGATGCCAAATTACAAAGATCTCAAGCCAACGGAAGTCATTGGAAGAATTGTTGCTCATGAGATGTCACTCAAGGATAAGAAGGAACTTCACAACAAGTCAAGTGGTGCTTACAAAGCCTCATGTGAAGCCCCCACATCATCAAGTGAGAAACAAACCTTCAACGAAGAATTGAGCTTAATGGTGAAGAACTTCAACAAATTCTACAAGAGTAGAAGCAAAGAAAGAAGCTCTAAGTCAAGGTCCTACAATGACAAAAGATCTTCTAGTCGAGAGCGCAATTGCTACAATTGTGGGAGACCCAGACACTACTCCAATGAGTGTACGACACCCTACAAAAGAAGAGAAGACTCTCCAAAAAGAAGAAGCAAAAGAGAAGAATCACCACCAAGAGAGAGGAGGAGTAGACATGATCGTTATGAACGAAGACCCTCACAGAGAAGCAAGGATTCGGAAAGGAAGGACAAGTCATCAAGGAGCTACACAAAATGAAGACATCAAGCTCATGTTGGTGAATGGGTATCCGGCTTCGACTCCGACAATCACTCCTAGAGAAGCTATCACTCCGACTCCGAATATACTCAAGATGAAGGTGTTGCCGGTCTAGCACTCGTGTCAGCCAACTCCTACGACATATTTGACTCACAAAATGAAGGAATTGGAAGATACTTCATGGCCAAAGGTCCAAAGGTAACACATCCCGAGTATGTTGATTTCAATATGATGAAGATGACTTGCTAGGTGATGATAATTTACTTGTTGACAACTCTAGTGATGAATACTATGGTGAAACGTCAATTAATCATGCTAATCAAGATAAAACTAATGACAATGATAAGAAGAAGATTGAGTTTCTAACTAAAGAACTAAACACTCTTAAGTTGGCTCATGAAACTATCTTCGAAGATCATCGAGAAGTTTTAAGGGCTCATGAGAAGTTATGCTTTGAAAAGCTCAATCTTGAGCAAGAGCATGAGTTCTTAAAGGCAATCAATGATGATCTCCGTAAGAAAAGTTCTTCTTACATTGCCAAGTGTTTACTCTTATCTACTTACATGCCTCAAGTCAAGTCTAGTAACAAGTACAAGAAAGATCCTTCCTCTAGTAGTAACAATAATAATGCCAAATCCAATATTGTTGCTTCTAGTAGTTCTCTTGATTCCACTAATGATTCTCTTAGCCAAGTTACACTTGAGCAAGAAAATAGCTTATTGAATTGAATTATAGAGAAAGGTGTATACAAGAGCCTTGCCAGGAGTAAGCAATTTGAGGAAATTGTACGCAAGCAAGGAAGGCACCGGAAGAATCAAGGTGTTGGTTTTGAACGAAAGTTCAATGCCAATGGAGTTGAGTGGGAAGAAGATTGTCGGTGTCAAAACCGGCGGATCTCGGGTAGGGGGTCCCGAACTGTGCGTCTAGGCGGATGGTAACAGGAGACGAGGGACACAATGTTTTACCTGAGTTCGAGCCCTCTCGATGGAGGTAATACCCTACGTCTGCTTGATTAATATTGATGATATGGGTAGTACAAGAGTAGATCTACCACGAGATCAATGAGGCTAAACCCTAGAAGCTAGCCTATGGTATGATTGTTGAGATGTAATGTTGTGTCCTACGGACTAAAGCCCTCCGGTTTATATAGACACCAGAGAGGCTAGGGTTACCTGAGTCGGTTACAATGGTAGGAGATCTACATATCCGTATTGCCAAGCTTGCCTTCCACGCCAAGTAAAGTACCTTCCGGACACGAGCAGAGTCTTCAATCTTCGTAGTCCGGAATCCGGCGGATATTGATAGTCCGGCTGTCCGACACCCCTAGTCCAGACAACCTCGGTAGCCCCGAACCAGGCTTCAATGGCGATAAGTCCAGCGTGCTTGTAGTCTTGGCGTTGCAAGGCGGGTTCTCCTTCAATTCCATGTTCTGCCGAACAATGCCCGGCTTTACCTCGAATCTCAGGCTTCTTGGCTTCTCGCCAAATTATGGCCCTCTTCCACGCGTCCGCACGAATCGAAAAGCCGGAGTCTTTACATTTACCCCACAGTTGCGCGGGTCACCGCCTATTAAAGGGCGGGGATCGAGATCAAACCGCACCATCCTCCTCTCGCGTATACTCCATCGAAGCGCCCTGACCCTGAAATCCATTCCACCATGGATCGTCAACGCGGCTCTTCCTCACGCGCTCCCAGCCCATCGTCGGGCGATTGGAGGAGGTGCTCTATTTCGCACAACAAGCTAGTAAAGCTCCAAGCGGAGGATGGCTTCCTCCGGCCTTCATGGTTCGGTCCGAGCGGACTGGTTACTTATCGAGGAGGGAGCAGGCGGAGGACACCCCAAGCCCCAGCAGGGGGAGCGGGTGTGTTTAGTCCCTTATCTAATAAGGGGCTCGGGTTTCCAATTCATCCGTTCCTCATGGGCTCTGAAGTTCTATGGACTTCAGCTCCACCACCTCACGCCCGCTTCATGTTGCACATCGCGGGCTACGTAGCTCTTTGCGAGCTATTCACGGGCATCAAGCCCCATTTCGCATTGTGGAAGAGGTTATTACGCCTCGTACCCGTTCTCACCGGGTCCATATATCAAGTGGGCGGCGCGAAATATGGCGCATTCTTTGGGACGGATACCTATCCGGCACCCCAAAGAGGCGTCCAAGACGGCCCTCGGGTGGTTTATATTGTAGGCGCTCATTGCGACCCGATCCGGATCGGCCTCCGGAGTTTGATGTTGCTCCTTGAAGAAACGCCTCGGTGGCGCCCATGAGCCCCGTTTGGAGGAGGACAAGGCGTCCATTACTTGATGGGCGAATAAGACTAATGGCTCATTCGGCTTGACCATGATTGGAGTCATGGCAATGTGCATCAAGCGGGGTGCAGCCGCTGCAATCTGAGGCCACCCATGTGGGATTTCAATGGGGAGGACGATGCCACCCACGGCCGCAAAGGCCGGATTCGACCGAGGGTCCGTGAAGATCTGTCCGCCTGTACAAGGGGAGAAGGAGGACTTCCTTCGTCCAGAACCTGTGAATGGGTTTTCTATGGGCAATCCCAGAGGATGGGTAGCGAACACCTCAAAGGGCCTTTACCCGTATTTTGAAGTTTAAGCTTCTTATATTCGTCTTGGTAGCAGAGTCTCGCCGGACTGTGGAGGACATGGTGAGTCTGCTCCACAACCCGAGGACCGGAGGATCCACAGGTCCGGCCTCGAAGAGGATCCGGACCTCGGGGTGGAGCTAATCGGCGGGTGTATCACAAGCTAAGCGTTGATGATGCGTTGGTCGCCATTACGGCGGACTACCCCGGGCTAAGTTCGGCATCCCAGGTGACCAAGACCGAAGTCCGGACACCGTTATCTTATCCTTGCCTATTCTAACCTTCGCGAACGATGGTGTCTTGCAGGAAGCGCCAATCCGGCCGGGAGCCGAGCCTGCGGCGGTGACTTCTGAGGTCGGCCGAACCAGCGGGAGGAAAAGGAGCGCCGTCTTGGCGAAACGTCGCCCAGAGGTATAGCTCGCATTTGATCTTCGAGCAATGTTCGAGAAACTTCTAAGTGCTCATGATCTTTATAGAAGAAAAAGCGCCGCGGACTGCGAGCACGGAATTCCAACCCAATCAACGCCAGCCAGGCTCCTGCGCCGGACCGAGGGAGAGGCAAGCGCAAAACGCGAATCGGATCCTATTTCAGCGGAGGATACCGACGGTATCGCCACAAAGTCGGAGGTGGAGGCGCTATGAATCATAGACGCCGCGGACAATTTTTCAAGAGGCGTGCTTTTCCCGAGGCATTGGATGCTTTTAAAGCGGGGGCGCGCATCTCGGGCTGCCCAAAATGGTTTTACCAAGGCCACGGAGCGGTATGTTAAAGACATACGGGTAAGGGAATTTTAATGGTTGTATACACGGTAGCCCCGAGACTTAAATTGGTTATGTTAACTGATTTAAGGATCACATAATTTCGAGGTCTTAACGAGAAGAATGCCCAGCTGTCCGGGAGCTGCAAGATTGCAAGGCCCAACTTGGGGCTGCACTTGCTGCCGCCGAGAGAGACGGAAGACCCCACGGTAACACGTTTGTATAAATTAATATAAGCGCTGTCGGCGTGCGCCTGAGTCTAATAACGACATCTTGTAGGTGCTTTGCCGAACAAGATCCGGACAGGCAATCGCTACTACGCCAGCTAAAAGCGGCGAAAATGTCTTGAAACGAGTTCAGCGGAAAGAACAAGCTTCAAGATGCCAGCGCCAAGCTCGGAGAAAGAGCTGAAAGGCGCCTGAGCCGAGCTGTCCGCTCCGTTAAGGAGAATCAGCGGCCGTCGCAGCATCTATAGTAAGTGCTTGGCGAACTCTCTTAGGAAGAGGAGTTCGGCAAGGAAGCAATTTGACATAATATGTCTTGTAGGTATAATCACGGGCCATCCTGCGGAGGAGATGCCCGTATCAATGGTGATCAACTTCCGAACTGTTGCGGTTGTTCGAGCGAGTTCGGCGAGCAATGAGTGGCGTCGTCACGGGCTTTATGTCCATCCTCGTCCCGCTTGAGGGCCTCGGGAGCTTGCGAGAGAAGCTACGAGTCTGCGGCGGCGCTTCCGTTTAATGGAAGGTTTCGCCTGCCGTCAAGGTGCCGAGGAGGCTTGGGCCATGGTGAAGGCAGCGGTACAAGAAGGCGGATCCCAACCATATGGCGAAGTTGGACGGTGGGGCCCGACGGAAGGAGATCCTGTGAGTTTAGTGTACAGCCGGTAGAACTGGCTGCTAAATTTTCCCAGCGGAATTGTAAGCTAGACAGCTGTTAGGCGGGATTGAGGAGGAATACAATCAATGAGCTTGACAATGTATGTTATCCTTTAAAAATGACATGTGAAATGTCTTCTAGCGGATTGTAGATCGTTTGTCGTTGCCGACCTTTTAAGCTTCAACCTCGGGACCCGAGAGTCCGAGTGCGTCCGAATACCTTTGTGGTTAAGAAATAACCGTGGTATGCATGGAGACTAGGCGTAGGGGTCATTAGTGCTTTATCGGATAAGTGCCCAACTAGTTATGTTATATTACATGGTTAGTAAGAAACATCTTCGAGAGAATAGTTTAGTTAAGGGTTCCTTTATTTGGGGTGGCATGCCCTAAAGTGCATGTCGGGACTGCCAATGGGCGATAAAACATCTGAGGCAGATGGAGAAGAAAGGTAGGTAAAAAGTCATCTTTTAAATCACCGACCGAATATTCCCTTAAGAACGCTAGCTTTCGGCTTCACCCAATCTGAGGTACACATCCGGCTGACCCAGCAGTAACAATCGCAGAGGTGCTCCTTTACCACCTAGCGAACAATCGGGAGCGTGGGGGTAAGCACAGGAGCCAGGCAACCCAGCTTGGCCAAAACTTAAGTCATATGGATGCATATAATGGCGAGTAAAAGGTACATGTGGAAGCATGACACATGTGTTGGGTATAAAACCCGTATAGTTGAGCTTCTGTAAAAGAAGCCCCCAGGAATAACGAGTGCGGGTGGCACATCGTATGTATGCAAAAATGCGAAAATAGGCCCCGAAGGGATTTGTTAATTTATAAAAGGATAAAAAGAAAAAGAGGACAACGAAATATATATAAGGTTGACGGGGAAGGACGCACTCTTAGTCGGCGCTAGGCATAGAATCGTCGGAGTCGGGCTGCGTTCCATGGGTTCGGCTCGAGTCGGTTGTCCGACCGCGTTTGTGTACGCGGTATCGCCGCCGTTCGTAATTTGATAAATAATGAAGGGCCTTCCCATCTGGGCTTGAGCTTGTCCTTTTTCTTGTCCGGCAGGCGTAGAACTAGTTTGCCGACGTTGTAGGTTTTGGCCCGTACTTCTCTGCTTTGATATCTTCGGGCCTGTTGTCGATAGAATCGGAGCGAGCCTTCGCAACGTCCGTTCTTCCTCAATGTGTCCAAGCTGTCCTGCCGATCTAGCTCGGCTTCTCTTTCCTCATACATGCGCTTTTCGAGGTGAGTCATGAATAATGTCGCAGGCAAGACGCCTCTGCGCCGTATACCATAAAGAATGGTGTGAATCCGGTAGTACGGTTAGGCGTTGTCCGCAGCCCCAGTCTGGTCGAGCTCCTCGACCCATTGGGTGTCTGATTTAGTGAGTGACCTCACTAGTGCGGGTTTAATGCCGCTCATTATTAGACCATTTGCTCTTTCCACTTGACCGTTGGTTTGAGGGTGATAGGCGGCGCATAGTCGAGCTTAATGCCCATATTTTTGCACCATGACTTCACTTCATCGGCTGTGAAGTTCGTGCCGTTATCCGTGATGATCTTTGTGGGGACTCCGTAGCGGTGTACCACCTCGATATGAAGTCTATCACTGGTCCGGACTCTGCCGTTTTGACGGTTTGGCCTCTATCCATTTAGTGAACTTATCCACCATGACCAGGTACCTTTTCTTATGGGTTCCCCCTTTAAGGGGTCCTACCATGTCAAGCCCCAGACCATGACGGCGGGTAATGGGTATGGTTTTGAGGCGGTGGGTGGCATATGGCTCGATTAGCGAAGAGCTGGCAGCCAACGCATCGCTGGACCAAGTCTGTGCATCTGCCGAGCCGTCGGCCAATAAAATCTGTGCGGAATGCCTTTCCAACGGGGCCGGGCTGCTCGTGGTGTCCACCTAGTCCGGCATGGATTTCAGCCAGAGGTTTCGCCCTTCTTCTTGGAGATACACCTTTGAAGGACTCGGTAGTACTTTTCTTATAAAGTTCTCCCTCATGAACCTTGTAGGCCTTGATCGCGGACTATCAAATGGGCCTCATTTTGGTCTTTTGGAAGTTCTGCCTAAGTAAGTAGGCGGAAAGGTTACATCCACGCGGCGATTACGCCATTATGTCGTGGGCGGATTGTATTCGTTATCTGCTGAATCACCGGTTAGTGCGGCTTTCTCCGGTTTGTCGCTACGGACTCCTCTTCCCATAATACGGATGGCTTGAAGAGCCGTTCGGAAGATATTTGGAGGGACAACATCACGTTTCGCACCGATCGTGCGGGATGTCGGCCGCTTGGTTGTTATCTCGGGCTATGTGATGGAATTGAGTCCTTCAAACCGAGTGACATTTTCGAGGACAGCATTACGATATGCTGCCATTTTCGGATCCTTGGCGTCAAAGTCTCCATTTATTTGGGATATTGCAAGGTTTGAATCGCGCACCTCTAGGCGTTGAATGCCCATGGAGCGCCATCCGGAGACCATGTAACAAGGCCTCGTGTTAATTGCATTGTTGGAGTCTGTGTACATTATCTGAAGTACATCTTGAATCTGTATCTCTGATGGGGGCGTCGATCGACGCCTTGACCCGATCCGCCAACATTTTGGAGCCGTCGAAGTGCATAGTCCAATTGGAGTATGCGCCGTACTCTTTAGTTAGTTGGGCTTTAGTCCATTCGGCGACGAAGTCAGCCAATACTTGTGACTTTATGGCTCGTCGAGGTTTGTAGGTTATGTCGAATGGCAAGAGCTCAATGGCCCATTTTGCGATCCTGCCCGTTGCGTCGCGGTTATTTATAATGTCATTGAGTGGTACTTCAGAAGCCACTATTATCGAACACTCTTGAAAGTAGTGCCGAAGCTTCCGAGACGCCATGAACACCGCATATGCTATCTTTTGATAGTGCGGGTAACGGGATTTGCAGGGGGTTAGCATAGTGGATACATAATACACTGGTTTATGAAGAGGGAATTTATGCCCTTCTGTTGCTTGTTCGACAACGAGGACAGCGCTCACAACTTGGTGTGTTGCCGCGATGTATAACAACATCGGTTACATACTGAGTGGGCGCAGCCAGACCGGTTGTTGCCAATATGGCCTTTATTTCTTGAGTCCGGCGATGGCGGCATCCGCCCACTCGAAGTGTTGGTCGCCTTAGGAGGCGATAAAGAACAACGCCTTCTCTCTAAGCGGGAGATAAAAGCGGCTTAAGGCTGCCACGCATCCTGTTAATTTTGTATTTGCTTGAGGTCCTTTGGGATATCCAAGCGTGTGAGCCGGATTTGGGCGGTTTGCTTGATCCCTCTACGGATACGATGAAGCCCAAGAGCTTCCGGCTGATGCGCCGAAGACACATTTTCGGATTGACAATGTCATATGCTCACGAGGTTGTCGAATGTGAGCCTCAAATCGTCTACTAAAGTTTCGGCGTGTTTTGTTTTGACGACTCGTCGTCTCGTATCTCTCATTGTTTTGCCGATCTGGGTAGCGGACATGTTTGAATCATCGCTGATATGTTCTTACGTGGCGTTTTTGAGTCCGAAGGGCATCGTGTTGAAGCGAGAATGGCCCGTATGGAGTAATGAATGCCGTTGCGGCTTGATCTGCTTCCGCCATCTTGATTTGATGATAGCGAGTATGCATCCGGGAAGCACAACAAATCGTGTCTGCTGTGGCATCGATAATTTGATCGATCGGGGGGAGGAAAGGATCCTTTGGGCAAGCCTTATTGAGGTCTTTGAAGTCGACCGAGAGGCGCCAGATTTATCTTTCTTTGGTACCATCACCAAATTTGCTAGCGATCCGGATGTTTGATATCTCTAATGAATCCGGCTTCCAATAACAGCTAGCTCTTCTCCCATTACTGTCTTTTGGGTTGGGAAAATCTCGAAGAGTCTGTTTGGTGGCTTAAATCCTTTTAGGATGTTTAGGCTGTGTTCTACCAACCTGCGAGGATTCGGGCATGTCCGAAGGTGCCGCGCGAAGATGTCCCAATTTTCCGAAGGAATTCGCAGATCTGGCGTCCGCCGAGGTTCAAGCTGTGCCCGATGGAGGCCGTCTTTGTTGGAGTCCGTTGGGTGGACCTGAAATTTAACTATCTCATCTGCTGGTTTGAAGGAGGTGGACTTGGATCTTCTATCAAGTATCACGTCGTCCTGTTTACCGTAGGCGTGGCGCGGTGAGCTCCTCTGCCGCTAAGGCTTGGATAGTGCCTCGAGGGCTAGTCGATTGTCTTGTTTTCGGTAGCGAGTGTTGTATCCGGATCAGCGACGAGTGATTATTCCGCTGGGGCGGGCATTTTGAGCTTCATGTACCCGTAATGAGGTATTTCTTGAAAACTTGTGAATGCCTCTCGTCCTAATATGGCGTGATAGCCGCTGCTGGGCGGGCTACAGGCGTGACTTCTTCGGATCTGTAATTGTCAGGAGAGCCAAACACCACATCGAGTATGATTTTTCCGGTGCAGCGTGCTTCCGGCTAGGGATTATTCCTCTGAAGGTTGTCTTGCTTTGCTCATCTGGCTCAATCAATTTCCATTTTCCGAGGTTTCCTCATAAATGAGGTTTAGTCGCTGCCGCCGTCCATGAGGACTTTTGTCGATCGAAAGCCGTCCACTATGGGACTAAGTACCGGTCTGGTGGGGCTCTGTAGTTCGAGATGTGGGCTCGTCGCTGGCGTGAAGGTGATAGTTGTGTCGCTCCATGGATTTCTTTGTTGCTACTTGGTAGACTTGGCGAGTTTGCGGATTATTCGTTTCGCATATTATTTGATCACGAAAGTCTCAAGACTATTGATACCGTGCTGGTATTGTTGGAGTGGTTTCGAGCTAGAAGCTCTTCGCCACTTTTGGCCACTGCCGTAGTATCAACATGCTCGAAGGCTATGTGTTGGGACAGATCCCCGTATTATGAAGTTCTGAGGTCCATTGAGCCATCCCTCGATGCGGTTCCATTTCCCTTCTGGGTCTTTGCTTTTTGGTTTTTGCATTTGGGGCCTGATTGTGGGCGCCCTTTTACATGGACTGGGTTTGATGCGGATTATCCCAAAATTGATTTTCAGTTTTCGGAAACTTTCCATCGCCTGATACTTTCGTACTATGGATGCGGATCGGTAAAACAGCGTAATCTTGCGACGATCAATGGCGTTCGAGATTCCCCTGTCCGTGCGATTATTGCGTAAGATTGAGATTGCGTTTTCCTCTCGGCGAGTCCTTTATCCTGTCCATAACCGGGAGGAATCGGCCCGATAATGATGTCTTGTTTACGAGGGCTCTTGCGAATTAGAGATAGGTCGCATATGTGCAGGCGGGTGGGTGTAATAAAATCCGGATCCCTGCCCATCTTTGGGCTCAAAGGCGAGGTCTTCGAACTTGGAAGCTTGATTTGCTGAAATAGCCCAGCGAGTCGGGGTGGCGCATGATTTTAGGTTCAATGCTCGATCGGTCCGTCCTCCGCGGGAATCCGGCATGGAGGGTTAGGGAATCGGACCTGATTGTTTTCAACAATGGCAGCGAATTGCCGTGTTGTTCTTCTACCACTTGCGTGGTGGGTTGCCTAGGAGAGTTAATCTCTCTCGGATCGGTTTTAAGCCCGATCGATCGTAGTCGTTGCGACTCGAGGCGGCGATGCGATCAAGAGCTCATTAACGACAAGAGCTCGATTGGATCTAAGCTGTTGGCAGCTTTAGGGCTGACTCGAAGATTGCTTCGATGACTTGAAAGTCATTGCGAAGCGGCGGCCGGACAGCGGTCATAAGGAAGCCGCCAAGCGGATTATCGACCGCGGCCAAGGCCCCTCCGGCGAGAACACCGTCTTTGAAGACGGGCAGAGGCATCCGCTCTATCGGCGACGACACAGAGGAACTCTCAATGAAAGCACCGATGTCGGTGTCAAAACCGGCGGATCTCGGGTAGGGGTCCCGAACTGTGCGTCTAGGCGGATGGTAACGAGAGACGAGGACACAATGTTTTACCCAAGTTCGAGGCCCTCTCGATGGAGGTAATACCCTCGTCTGCTTGATTAATATTGATGATATGGGTAGTACAAGAGTAGATCTACCACGAGATCAATGAGGCTAAACCCTAGAAGCTAGCCTATGGTATGATTGTTGAGATGTAATGTTGTGTCCCTCTGGACTAAAGCCCTCCGGTTTATATAGACACCGGAGGCTAGGGTTACAGAGTCGGTTACAATGGTAGGAGATCTACATATCCGTATTGCCAAGCTTGCCTTCCACGCCAAGTAAAGTACCTTCCGGACACGAGCCGGAGTCTTCAATCTTCGTAGTCTGGGAGTCCAGCGGATATTGATAGTCCGGCTGTCCGGACACCCCCTAGTCCAGGACTCCCTCAAAGATCAATACCCGAAGACGAAGTTTGTTCCTCAACAAGAGAAGTATGATCCTACTTCCTTCAAGGGAACACAAGCACAAGATGATCTTCCACCACAAGACCACAAGACCAAAGGCAAGGACAAGCTTCAAGAGGATATTAGTGCATTTGAAGAAGCACCTAAGGCCTTGGTCAAATGGGTTCCCAAGACTACGTCAAGTTTACTTCATCAAGTACAACTACAACTCCAAGGATTCCCATCAAGATGATGTAGATCCTGAAGAAGAAGAACTAGAGAGTTCTTGAGGGTGACTCCGCCAACATTCTTCACTCATATCATTATGGCAAGGACAAGTGCAATCAACTTCCGCATCTTGCACTAGTTCAAGGAATCACAAACCCTCATGTTGGTAAGGCAAGGGACAAGGTAACCAAATGATTTCATGGACATCATCTTGTGTGTGCAGCACTCTATGTCTATGAATATTCTTGTTTGTTCCTTGTGGGACTAAACCATGTAGGTATTGAAAGTGCCACTCACTCCAAAGGATTGCTCCAAATGATCAACATCAACATTGAGCATCCACATCTTCAACATCTACATGAAGTCCTCTTCGACAGAACCCAAGGTTAGTTCATCCCTCTAAGGGGGGATCTCACATCTAGGGGAGCTTAACTCTAAGAATTGAGTCAAAGCAACCCAATGATGTGAACACATCAATGCATTATGTAAAAGTGGTAACCCCACTTGAGCTTAAACGATGAGTATGACCTATGATCAAATGTTCTCATTTGACTCCTAAGTCAATATACTCATACCTAGTCATCGCCAATTGTTTGATAGATGCCAGAATTGGTTGTGCATGCTTTGCCACATATTTCATTTGCCATTTTGTTGTGTGAGCATGTTGGTTGCATATTTTACTCATTCGAGGACATCCACTTGTTGCTTTGATTGGTTGGCTTCTTTGGCCAAGTGGATGGACAAGAAAGCCTAAGAACCTTCTCTAGCTATCCATGCTTTTCTCGTCTCAAACTCTATTCATGCTACATCACAAAATTTGATCAAGTCAGATTCGAACCACTCTGTGTGAGGAGCACTCGGAGTCCCCGATTCGTCATAGACTTAAACTTCCAAAACTTATTTGTGATTCTCGGTCTAACCGATTCCTCCATTTCGGTCCTACCGAGATCACTAAGTCAATCTAGGTTTTCCATCTCGGTGCAACCGATTTGAACTTCGGTCACACCGAGTTCTTTATGTATGTATCTGATTATGCATCTCGGTGCCACCGAAGTTATTCCACTCGGTCACACCGACAGTGTCGGGCTATATATACTCACGGGCAAAAATTTGGAAATTTTCTCCAAACCTCTTCGCCCGCGCATAGCTCGCTCTGCCTACTAGGTCTCCGGATCGTCTCCTCGTCGCCAGCCGCCTCCTGTCACTGGTCTCCGCCACCGTCAATGGAATTCACCCCCGCCGTTGCCGCCGTAGCAAGTTCATCGCCAAGCTAGGGTATGGACACGATCACAGTGCTATCCCCGTTCGATTCCTAGCACATTGTGTTCATTATGATTCTTGCCACGATTGAAACACTCCTATCGAGTCAATACAATCCTTACAATAGATGTGATTTGAAAATTTAGGGTTAGGTTTCTGCCGAAACCATCTCGTACCCACCGGGTTGAAAAACTCGGTCCCACCGATTTGGCTAACGCCATTGCACTAGTAACTCTCGGTATGACCGAGAATTGCTAATCGGTGTGACTGATTTTAGAACTTTGTGAAACCCTAGCAGTCTCGGTGCCACTGAACTGTGACTCGGTCTGACCGAGTTCACTAGTTTAGGTTCCAAAACTGCTTCGGTTTCACCGAGTTTGAAAATCGGTTGATCCGAAATGCTTTCTGTGGAAAACTAAAACTAAGTTTTTGAATCATTTTTTTTTTGCAAATATCTCTGCATTTTGTGATGCTCATCCATTCTATCTCATCTATAACTATTCATAGGGTCAGCAGTCAGAGTTTGCAGCATGTCAGACCAAAGTGATAGTCAGAACAAGTCAGAAGAGCACAATCACATGAGTGAGGGCACTAGTCCCTCTAGCACTTCAGATGATGGCAGCAGGAGCACCCCAAGCAATTTGCCTAAAGCTGCCACCAGGACAAGGAAGAAGAGAACCTCAGAATCTAAGGATGAGGATTATATGGTAGAAGAAGATGAGGCTACTTCCAAGAAGGTAGTGCTCAAAATGAGTATGCCTCAGCAAAGAACACAAAGCCTAGACTCAATAGGAAGGTCCCTGCCAAGAGGATACCTATGCTGAAGGTCAGAGGATCAACTCAAGTACCTGAAAAGCCTGATCCCAAAGAGGCACCTGCAACAAGAATTACCACTTCCAAACCCAAGAAGGTTCCCACTGGAGAAACCATGAAGTTTACCATTGAGTCAGAAGATGAAGCTGCTGGTCAAGATAAGAAGAAGAAGAGAGACAGAACCACTACTGCCCAGGTTCTTGGCAATCACTCTATGAGGAGAGACTCTGAAGAGGAAGAAGAGGTTGCTGCACCAGCACCCAAGGCACAAAGCTGATGGGTGATGCTATAAAGTCAGGGGCTGCATCATCAAAGCCCAAGGAAGCACCCAAAGCTGCCCCCAGGCCCAAGATTGCACCAAAGAGGAATACCAAGAGTATTCCATTTCTTTGAAGAACAAGGCCCCAGTGCTGAAGTTCTTGATGAGGAAGATGATGAAGGACAAGTCCTGAGGAAGCTGAAGCCAAAGATTCCAGACCACAATGATGTTCATCCTGTGGCTGAGAACATGAAGTTAAGAAAGGATGCAGGACTCAGACTGTGGAGGCTGTCAGATCCATATGCTACCAGGAGAAGGACTGCTGTTGACTACAGGTTCCACACTAAGGAAAAGCATGATTTCTATGAGATAGTGATGTTGGATAAGAAGCCTATAGTGTGTGATATGAGGTGGGTCGACTGGACCTACATGAAGGAGAATGAAGAACACTATCCTGGAGTGCACGATAGTTTCATTGCTTGTGGAGTTGCAGACTTTGTTGGGTAGAAGCTCACAAAGTGGAATGATGAGCTCATTATGCAATTCTACTCCACAGCACACTTCTATCCAGATGGCCGGATAGTTTGGATGTCTGAAAGTACAAGGTACTTGTCAACCATTGAGGAATGGGAAAATCTGATCAATGCCCCAAAGGAGAGTGAAGATGACTTGGATGTCTATGCCAAGAAGAAAATGGATCACAATACCATGGCTCACAAGTACAAGGAGATCCCAGATGCTGCAGTTGAGACACATAAGTTTGGGTCAGTTCATTTTCTTCTATCAGGGCTGCCAACGATCAACTGGATCCTAAGGCACACTCTTTTGCCCAAGTCAGGTGACCAGAACATGATTAGAGGGCATGCTATCAACTTGCTACACTTTTTTGATGTGCCACAAAAATTCAAGGTCATGAGCCTCATTGTTGAGACCATTAAGAGGACAGCAGCAGACCAGAAGAGAAGTTGTGGGTATGCCCCCACAGATTTAGGAGTTGATTAACTCAAAGATGGGCACAAGCACATACTTGCTGGACAAAGAACACTTTGCTATCTATCCAGACTTTGAGGACAATCAAGTTGTGATGAATGAGAATGAACCATCATTAGTGCAAGTTCAAGAGAAGAAGGAGAAAGCAAAGAGAGAGAAGGCTGCCAAGATGCCAACTCAAGAGGAGGCATCTGAGTACTTTTTGAAGAACAATCAGGGGCAGCTTGGTTACTTGATAGCAGCAACACTGAGGATTGAGAAGGGGTTGGCCACCCTAACACAAAACCAGGAGAGCCTAGAAAGAATCATGGAACAAAAATTCTATGATCTAGATGTCAAAATGGCGAGATTGATCGGTTGTGGAGCAGCTCGAGGATGACATGCGGAGAGGAAGGGCAAGACAACCACGATGCATTTGCGGAGTGCCTAGAGCTTAGAGGTCAGCTCACGGTGCTGTGGCGGACACGAGCCACATCATCTCGCACCAGCTACAGCTCCTCAGCTCGGTGCAACCAGCTCCGGCACCAACTCCTCGGCTCCATCCACATCAAGCTGAAGCCTTCGTCCAAGGAGCCATCTCTACACCACCACCCGAAGATCAAGCACGAGAGTCGAGCTAGTACTATGCATTTTCTATGAATTTTTGGTAACTTGTTGCCAAAGGGGGAGAAAAATGTATAGATCATAGGCTTCGAGAGAGAGTGTTGCCTTTTGTTCTCTCTTGCTTTGGTGGTTAAACTTTGTTTGCTTTTGATTGCTTGAGATACTATGCTATTATCTGTGAGACATTGATGATCATGTGTTTGATCATAAGCTACACTTATGCTTGTTAGATGATATTATCTTACTTATCCTTATATGATCATTCACTTTGCTTGGTGATGAGTGCATGTATTCAATCTTTATTATTTTGAGCGCTCCACCAAGATGTATGTGACATGGAAGAGTAACCCATGATCCTATTTCCTTGTGCATTTGCAGTCCAAAGCAAATCTAAACTATGCACAAATTTAGGGGGAGCTCTTGCTTATCACATACTTCTCAAAGCGACGATATTTTTCAATCTTATTATCATTTGTCGAAGCTTTGATCTATATGTTGTCATCAATTACCAAAAAGGGGGAGACTGAAAGTGCAACTATCCCTAGGTGGTTTTGGTAATTCATAACAACATATAGCTCATTGAGCTAATGATATTCCAAGACAAATATTTCAGGAAAGCTCAGTGAATGGCATGGCATGGATGATGAAAGTGGATCCCTCAAAATACTAAGGACAAAGGATTGGCTCAAGCTCAAAAGCTCAAGACTCTTCATTTTACATTTTAGTGATCCAAGATCACAATGAGTCTATAGGAAAAGCCAATACTATCAAGGAGGGATGAGGTGTTGCTTAATGAGCCTCTTGCTCCAAGTGCTTAGTGATATGCTCCAAAAACCCTCAACTACTTTCTCACATCCACATATGACCTAAACCCAAAGTCAAAATCGGTCCCATCAATTCCTTCTATCCGGCGCCACCGAGTTCATATGTCATAGCCACTGCCACAAACCCTAGGCAAATCGGTCTTACCGATAGGGATCTCGGTCTCACCAAGATGGGATTGTAATCTCTCTTTTTCCCTTCGTAACATTTCGGTCTAACCGAAGTGAGCGATCGGTCCCACCGAGATTGCAATGTAAACTCCATGTTTCATTTTCGTAACATTTCGGTCTCACCGAAAAGAGCGAATCGGTCCCACCGAGTTTACCTGACCAACTCTCTGGAAAGCTTATTACCAAAATCGGTCTCATCGAGTTTGTGTAATCGGTCCCACCGAGATTACGTTATGCCCTAACCCTAACCATATCGGTCCTACCGAGTTGCATGTCGGTCCCACTGAAAATCCTAACGGTCACTAGGTTTACTAAATCGGTCCGACCGAGTTTGTTGATTCGGTCCCACCGAGTTGGTAAATTGTGTGTAACGGTTAGATTTTGTGTGGAGGCTATATATCCCCCTCCACCTCCTCTTCATTCATGGAGAGAGCCATCAGAACAAACCTACACTTCCAACTTACCATTTCTGAGAGAGAACCACCTACTCATGTGTTGAGTCCAAGATATTCCATTCCTACCATATGAATCTTGATCTCTAGCCTTCCCCAAGTTGCTTTCCACTCAAATCTTCTTTCCACCAGATCCAAATCCCATGAGAGAGTTTTGAGTGTTGGGGAGACTATCATTTGAAGCACAAGAGCAAGGAGTTCATCATCAACGCACCATTTGTTACTTCTTGGAGAGTGCTATCTCCTAGATTGGCTAGGTGTCACTTGGGAGCCTCCGACAAGATTGTGGAGTTGAACCAAGGAGTTTGTAAGGGCAAGGAGATCGCCTACTTCGTGAAGATCTACCGCTAGTGAGGCAAGTCCTTCGTGGGCGACGCCCATGGTGGGATAGACAAGGTTGCTTCTTCGTGGACCCTTCATGGGTGGAGCCCTCAGTGGACTCACGCAACCGTTACCCATCGTGGGCTGAAGTCTCCATCAACGTGGATGTACGATAGCACCACCTATCGGAACCACGCCAAAAACATCCGTGTCTCCAATTGCGTTTGAATCTTCCAAACCCTTCCCTTTACATTCTTGCAAGTTGCATGCTTTAATTTCCGCTGCTCATATACTCTTTGCATGCTTGCTTGAATTGTGTGAAGATTGCTTGACTTGTCCAAAGATAGCTAAAATATGCCAAACTCTAAAATTGGGAAAAGGTTAAGTTTTTAATTGGTCAAGCAGTCTAATCACCCCCGCTCTAGACATACTTCAAGGTCCTACATGTACCTCTGTCGTTGTTGTAATATTAAAACAAAGTTACTTGCACTATGTAGCGCTGTTTGATTTAAAATATTACCTTCCGTGCGGCTGTTTATAAAATTTGAAAGTAAGCCAGTCGTCTGATACGTCTCCAACGTATCTATAATTTTTGATTGCTCCATGCTATATTATCTACTGTTTTGGGAAATATTGGGCTTTATTATCCACTTTTATATTATTTTTGGGACTAACCTATTAACCGGAGGCCCAGCCTAGAGTTGTTTTATGCCTATTTCAGTGTTTTGAGGAAAAGGAATATCAGACGGAGTCAAAACGGAACGAAATCAACTGGAGAAGTTATTTTTGGAAGGAAAGCAACCCAGGGAACTTGGAGTGCGTCGGGGAGATCTGAGCTGCCCATGAGGGTGGGGGCACGCGAACCCCAGGCGTGCCCCCTACCTCGTGGGGCCCCAGTAGCTCCACCGACGTACCCCTGCACCCATATATACCTACATACCCTAAAACTTCCAGAATAGAAGATAGATCGGGAGTTCCGCCGCCGCAAGCCTCTGTAGCCACCAAAAACCAATTAGGACCCTGTTAGGCACCTGCGGAGGAGGATCCCATCACCGGTGGCCATCTTCATCATCCCGGCACTATCCATGACAAGGAGGGAGTAGTTCACCCTCGGGCCTGAGGGTATGTACCAGTAGCTATATGTTTGATCTCTCTCTCTCTCTCTCGTGTTGTCTCTCGTGTTCCCTCTATGGCACGATCTTGATGTATCCCGAGCTTTGCTATTGTAGTTGGATCTTATGATGTTTCTCCCCCTCTACTCTCTTGTGATGAATTGAGTTTCCCCTTTGAAGTTATCTTATCGGATTGAGTATTTTATGAGAACACTTGATGTATGTCTTGCCGTGATTATCTGTGGTGACAATGGGATATCATGTGCCACTTTATGTATGTTTTGGTGATCAACTTGCGGGTTTCGTGACATTGGGAACCTATGCATAGGGGTTTGCCCACGTTCTTGACTCTCCGATAGAAACTTTGGGGCACTCTTTGAAGTACTTTGTGTTGGTTGGATAAATCTGAGATTGTGTGATGCATATCGTACAATCATGCCCACAGATACTTGAGGTGACAATAGAGTATCTAGGTGACATTAGGGTTTTGGTTGATTTGTGCCTTAAGGTGTTATTCTAGTACGAACTCTTTTATAGATTGATCCGAAAGAATAACTTTGAGGTGGTTTCCTACCCTACCATAATCTCTACGTTTGTTCTCCGCTATTAGTGGCTTCGGAGTGACTCTTTGTTGCATGTTGAGGGCTTGTTATATGATCTATCTACGCTATTAATGTTGAGAGAACTTGCACTAGTGAAAGTATGAACCCTAGGCCTTGTTTCCTATCATTGCAATACCGTTTACGCTCACTTTTATCATTAGTTACCTTGCTGTTTTTGTATTTTCAGATTACAAATACCTATATCTACCATCCATATTGCACTTGTATCACCATCTCTTCGCCGAACTAGCGTACCTATACAATTTGCCATTGTATTGGGCGTGTTGGGGACACAACAGACTTTTTATTATTTGGTTGCAGGGTTGTTTGAGAGAGACCATCTTCATCCTACGCCTCCTACGAATTGATAAACCTTAGGTCATCCACTTGAGGGAAATTTGCTACTGTCCTACAAACCTGTGCACTTGCAGGCCCAACAACGTCTACAAGAAGAAGGTTGTGTAGTAGACATCAAGCTCTTTTCTAGTGCTGTTGCCGGGGAGTGAAGCACCTTTGGTTGGTGGAATTTGGTAAGGAAAATTTTATTTAGTGTGCTGTTATTTTCTGTCACTTGTTACTATGGAAAGTAATTGTTTGAGGGGTGAGGGAGTCCTGGATTAGGGGGTGTCCGGATGGCCGGACTATAGCCTTTGGCCGGACTCCTGGACTATGAAGATACAAGATTGAAGACCTCGTCCCGTGTCCGGATGGGACATTCCTTGGCCTGGAAGGCAAGCTTGGCGATATGGATATGTAGATCTCCTACCATTGTAACCGACTCTGTGTAACCCAAACCCTCTTCGGTGCCTATATAAACCGGAGGGTTTTAGTCCGTAGAACGAACAACAATCATACCATAGGCTGGCTTCTAGGGTTTAGCCTCTCTGATCTCGTGGTAGATCTACTCTTGTACTACCCATATCATCAATATTAATCAAGCAGGAGTAGGGTTTTACCTCCATCGAGAGGGCCCGAACCTGGGTAAAAACATCGTGTCCCTTGTCTCATGTTACCATCCGCCTAGACTCATAGTTGGGACCCCCTACCGAGATCCGCGGTTTTGACACCGACATTGGTGCTTTCATTGAGAGTTCCTCGTATGCGTCATCTTTGGGCCTGATGGCTCCTCCGATCATCAACAACGACGCGGTCGGGGTGAGACTTTTCACCGGACAGATCTTTGTATTCGGCGGCTTTGCCTGCGGGCCAATTAAGCAGCCATCCGGAGCAGATTAAGCTTCGCCCCTAGCCATCAGTCAGATTTGGAAGTTTAAACTACGGTGGACGACCGCGGAGCGTGATCTTCGACGGGTTGAGCCACAGCCAAATCGCCGCCTTTATCATAATGGGCATGATCTAGCTCTGCCGCGAGCAGTGCTCGGGGGCGCACGATGTCGCTCAACCCTTAGCTCGGGCCGATCATGCCGATCAGGGCGGGTGGCTGGACACCGCCTCGGGGCTGTGATCTCTGGCGATTGAGCCGTACACCAACTCCCATCCTTTGGCGGCTTCGTGACTCAAGGCGCGGACTCCTCTCCGGACTCCAAACCTTCGCGCCCCTTAATCGAATCCGATTGGGCGCCCGATCATGGAGTTCACCGCCGCGGACATCTTCGGCTTTTCGCCCTTTGGCGACATCCTGAATTCACTAAAGTCTCTCTCTTTATCGGAGAGCCTGGCGGACTATGGTCACGAAGGTTGGGATGCGGACGACGAAGAAATTCAAAGCCCACCCACCACCCACCGTAACCACTTGCCGATGATTTAACCGACATGCTCGCCGACTCCGAAGACATCAACGGTATGGACGACGATGCGAGACGACCATGAACCAGCGCCTATATGGCACTGGAAGGCTACCTCGTCATCGACATTTACATGGTGGACATCCCAAAAGATGGGAATGGCGAGGAACAATGGAGGACGACCCTCAAGAAACAGCCTAAGCGCCGTCGTCGGCGCCGCTCTAAATCCGCCCACAAAAAAATGGTGATTCCGGCGGAGACAATAACACCGGACAGTGCGAAGACAACCCCCTCCAGCAGGATTCAGTGCAGGAGGATGGAGAAGCCAGCCCTCATGAGAGAGCGGCAGGCAGAGAGGAAGAGGACAATAATTACATGCCTCCCTCCGAAGACGAGGCAAGCCTCAACGACGACGAATTTGTCGTGCCTGAGGATCCCGTCGAACAAGAGCATTTCAAACGCAGGCTTATGGCCACGGCAAGTAGCCTCAAGAAAAAGCAGCAACAGCTTAGAGCTGACCAAGACTTGCTAGCCGACAGATGGACTAAAGTCCTTGCGGCCGAAGAGTATGAACTCGAACGCCCCTCCAAGAGCTACCCAAAACGCAGGCTGCTACCCCGATTAGAGGAGGAAGCACCTAAACCTACATCACCAGCGCATGATATGGCCAATCGGCCACCTCGTGGCCGCGACAGAGAGGCCTCTCGGCCCTCCACTCAAGCCACACCCCGGCGCCGCTCAAAAAATACCAAGGCGCGGGGAAATGCGCCAGACCTGCGGGATATATTGGAGGACAAGGCAAGGCAAACAAGATCGATCTACGGATCGCGTGGGCGCCCCACGATACGTGATGTTAACCATCATGCCGGATATGGCAATTCTGGCTGGGTCAAACACAGTAGACAAAGCTCATTCGAGCTGCGTCATGATATAATATCTGAGGCACCGCACCCACTATGCTTCACGAGGCGAAGTGATGGATCATCAAATCACGAGGGTTTCAAACCCGTAAACATTGAATCATACGATGGCACAACAGATCCTGCGGTGCGGATCGAGGACTATCTCCTTCATATCCACATGGCGCGGTGATGATCTACGCCATCAAATACCTCCCACTCAAGCTTAAAGGACCAGCTCGGCATTGGCTTAACAGCTTGCCGGTAGTCAATTGGTTGTTGGGAAGACCTAGAAGCCGCATTCCTCGACAACTTCGGGGCACCTATAATGCGACCACGAACGCCGATGACCTAAGCCACATAATTCATAGCGGAGAATCGGCGGACAATTCAGACACGGTTCCTAACCAAGAAAAATCAAATCATCGTTGTCCGGATCGAGGCTCTTGCAGCCTTCAAACATAACATCATGACGAGTGGCTTACCCGGCACCTAGGGCGGAAAAGCGAAATCCATGGCAGCCCTCACAACACTCATGACCCGCTTTTGCGCGGGAGAGGACAGCTGGCTAGCTCGTAGTAACAACATGACCAAGAGCCCTGGTAATTCGGATACCAAGGACAGCAACAGCAGGTCGCGTCGCAACAAGCACAAGCGCCGCATTAACAGCGATAATGCTGAGGATACGGCAATGAATGCCGGATTCAGAGGCTCTGAAACCAGTCAGTGGAAAAAGCCATTCAAAAGGAATAATCCGGGCCCGTCCAATTTGGACCGAATACTCGATCGCTCGTGCGGATACGGCACCCCAAAAACCAGCCAACCACACCAAAGAGCAAGTTAAATGCGAAAACAATGACAAGGGGCTGCATAGCGATGGCGAGGAGGATCTGACCGCCCGAACAATAGAGGACGAAGGGCTTCCCCACAAGTGCGGACGGTGAACATGATATATGCAACCCACATACCCAAAAGGGAGCGAGCGTGCACTAAAGGGCGTATATGCGATGGAGCGAGTCGCCCCAAAGTTCAATCCGTGGTCCTCTGCCTGATCACTTTTGATCAAAGGACCACCCACTAACATCCGCCATGGCGGATTGACCGCGTGGTTCTAGACCCAATCATTGACGGATTTCACCTCACGAGTCACGATGGATGGCGGCAGCACTGAACCTGCTTTATCGAGGATCGATGTGCAAAATGGGCATAGACCCTCAAGGATTAAACCCACAAAAAGCGACCTTTAAAGGCGTCATACCAGGTGTAGAGGCCAACTGGACAGGCTCAGTTACACTTGAAGTGGTCTTCGGATCCCCGGATAACATCCGAAGTGAGGAATTAATCCTCGACATAGTCCCGTTCCACAGCGGCTATCACACACTGCTCGAACGAATCGCATTTGCAAAGTTCAATGCGGTGCCGCACTATGCATACCTCAAGCTCAAGATGCCAGGCCCTCGAGGAGTCATTACGGTCAACGGAAACACCGAACGCTCTCTCCGAACGGAGGAGCATACGTCGGCCCTTGCGGCGGAAGTAAAAAGTAGCCTCTTAAGGCAATTCTCGAGTCCGGCTACTCAACGTCCGGACACCGTCAAGCGCGCCCGGAGTAACCTACAACAAGACCGCCTGGCACATTCCGAGCATGCATAGCAATGCGGCACCAACCCAGTCCTCGTGAAATTGCGAAACCAGTACTACGCGTACATAATTACGCTTTGGAAATACCATGGGCATAGGGGGAGGGGCACGACCACGGCAGGCCCAGAATGCGGCTCAACCGCACCAGGGGCTCCCGATTGTGTCATTCCTTTTTTTTTCTTACTTTTAGGACTCCGTTCTCAAGAAGCCCTGTTCGGCAGTAGAATCACCGATCACACGATGCAACAGCCAGGAAGCGACTCGTCGAGTGTCGGTGGTCTCTATAACGAGCAGTATACTTGTTTCACATATCATCCTGCAGCTCGCCCCTGGAGGGGGACATGTCAAATAGTCTCGTCCATTGCTTATCGCACTATTTGTATCATTCTGCTTTTACCGCAGCCTTTTTGAATAAACAATACATAGCTTAGGCCTATTATTGCATTCCTTTTATTTTTTATTTTTTATCTATATATGTTCACTTATGACATGTTGCATCCGTACACTTTGGTACGGCCAAATACACCAGGGGCTTAAGTACCCCAAAATATGGTGTGATAAGTCCGAACACTTTCACAAGTGCGGCACCCCGAACTTATAGCATTATATGCATCGGCTCGAATCATGTCTTGGGTCAATAGTTGGGTTTGCCCGGCTCCTTGTTTTGGTACCTTCGTTCCGTTATATCGGCTAAGGTAGCTGGGAGAACCACTGCGATTGTGCCCGGTTGAGCTGGGTTAAGCACCTTAGTGGAAAGCTAAAACTAACCGTCATGATAGGGCGAGAGTCGGTCGCTGTTCGAGAGGTTTTCGAGTCCCTAAAGACTTATGCCGCTTAGAGCGAGGAGTCGGCTTTGTCCGGCCCTGGCGTGGATAGCGCCCCGAACTCGGTCTTCTGAATACTAGGGGCTTCGCAGAAATTTAAATTATAGAATTCTATGGCTAAGTGAGAGTGTTCAAGCATTATGGTCCGGTTGCCTCGTTCGTTCGTTGGCGCCTCCTCGAAGGACCCAAGAATGGGAAAAAGCGCTCAAGTTTATCCCAACACCCGGCACTTTCGTGGCATGGGGGCGAAGCCGACGACTTCGCCATCTCTCAAATTTAATAAACGGCCGCACATAAGGTAATATTTTAAATTAACAAGCGTTGCTTAGCGCATATGAACAAGTTTTCAGCGTACAGGATAACAAATGCGAGTTTACTCATCTTTGGAGCATTCACCCGCTATAAGGCGGACACCCTTCAGGACACCCTCATAATACATCTCGGGCTTGCGATACTCCCTGCCCGGCGGTGGTCTGTCCGTCACAAGCTTCTCAGCGTCCATCTTGCCCCAGTGCACTTTAGCACGGGCACCTTCGATGCAGACGGAGCGCTTGACGACTTCAATCCATGGACAGACGTCCACCAGCCGCCTCACCAGCCCGAAGTAGCTCCCAGGCATGGCTTCCTTAGGCCACAGCTGAACTATGAGGCCCTTCATGGCCTGTTCGGCCACCTTATGGAGCTCGACCAGCTACTTCAACTGGTCGCTCAAGGGCACCGGGTGTCCGGCCTCAGCATACTGAGACCAGAACACCTTCTCCGTCGAGCTCCCTTCCTCGGCTCGGTAAAACGCGGCAGCATCGGACACACTGCGGGGCAAATCTGCGAATGCTCCCGGAGAGCTCCGAATTCGGGTAAGTAACAAGTAATTCACTTTCACGTGCCTGCTTTGCATAAAGAATGCCTTACCCTCCGCTATCTTCTTCATCGCTTCAATTTCCTGGAGGGCTTTTTGGGCTTCGGCCTTAGCGGCTTTGGCACTCTCAAGGGCCGAGGCGAGCTCGGACTCTCGAGTCTTTGAGTCACGCTCCAAACTCTCGTGTTTTTCCACGAGAGCCTGGAGCTCTTGCAGCACCTCCGCCACCCGTGCCTCCTGCTTCTCTCGCTCGGTGCGCTCCGCGGCCGCATTGCTTTTGGCCTTGGACACCGCTTCCTTCAGGGTCGCCACCTCGTTCGTGGCCCCTACAATACTCACGTTATTCCTGTCATTTTTTGCAACCACATCTTTTATATACTTCCATAAGGTATTACTTACCTTCCTTGCCCTCGAGCTGCTTTTTGGCAAGGCCGAGCTCGTTCTCGGACCGCTCGAGGCTCTGCTTCAATGCATTGACCTCCGCAGTCAGTGTGGCAGAGGTCAGCAGCGTAGCCTGCATTCCCCATATTGACATACTTATGTTAGACTCCTGCGTACATCTTTTTAGATCCTTAGTTTGGCTTTTCTTTCTGAACACCAAACTGAGCATGAGGGGCTATTGTCTATGCGGTAATATTTTTACATATCTTAAATACATACCTCAAAGCCTCTTCGAAGGCTGGCACAGGCTTCAGTCAGCCCACTCTTGGCGGACAGAACTTTCTGGATCACCACACTCATAACAGTGCGGTGCTCCTCGTCGATGGAGGCGCCGTTAAGCGCCTCCAACAAATTATCTGGTGCCTCTGGTTGGACAGAGGGCACCGGTGTCGCAGTCTCGCCCTTCTTACGAAGGGGCCGCCTGCCGGACTCCGGAACCACTGAAGGTTCCGGTGCAGAGTCCGGCCCAGGGCTGGACTTAGAGCCCTTTGGGGTTTTATCCCCCTTGCGCTTGGAGTCCGGGAGGTTGCCTTGCGGCGCCTCCTGGACCACCTCCTCCTGGCTGGGCCCCTTTTGGGACCCCACCTCAGCGTCATCTGCAGCGCGAGGAGAGGAGGCAGCCGGAAGTGAGGTGCTATTCACGTCCGACGAATCCAGGGAGCCACTCGTTGAAGCGTCGAGCCCGTCCTTGGGCGGGCTGCAGGGTTATATTCGGCGTTAGGAGATTCTGTACGACAAACGAAACGCCATGAGTTATTCTGGTATCCGGACACTTACGATGTCGCCAGGGGCTTAGCCCTCGGTGGCCACTCCTCTTCGCCGTCGTCGGCGTTGGTGGAGTAGTCCGGAGGAAGGGTCCTTCCCTTCTTGGACCCTCCGGCTTCCCGGTTAGGCGGCCTTCCTTTTCTTCTCTCCCCCACCGGGAGAGGCCTCTTCCTCCTCCTCGTCTTGGCGGGAGAGTCCGCCTCGAGTCATCGGACGATGAGTCCGACAACACCTGGCGCCGGGAACTCCTTCGAGTTCCCGTGGCGTTCTTCTTGGCCTTCTTCTCCGGCACCATGTGAGGTGCCGGAACCAGCAGCCCCGTCAATCGGGCGTCCGCTGGGTCTTCTGGCAAGGGAGCCGGACAGTCAACCTGCCCGGACGTCTTCTGCCAATCCTGTTGTTGACGCTGGAACGCGTCACACGAACACGTCGATGTGTACCTGCGGCGCCGAGGGAGATGCTCCGCAACTCACACCGTGGGAGGCCGACTTCGGCAAAGACGATCGCAAGGCAAGAAGCCGGCGCTTTTGGGACCCGAAACCCCACGCCCGGGAGGGACCCCGGCTGGGCGCGCGGCGCCTATGTGCTGCCCTAGGTCGACCTGATCGCCCCTAGGGCCTCGAGGTTCGCCGCCCTGCAATGAAGAAGAACGAACGAAGAACGAGGAAGAAGAAAAACTAGGGTTAAGGAGAAAAGATAAAAGATAAAAAGTGGTAGATTGATTGATCGATTGTGTGTTGTTCAATCGGCCGTCACCCCCAACATATATAAGAGGCGGCTGGACTTCCCGTACAAGAAAAGGATTCATCTAGGCTTTCCTTACAATAAAATTTCCTCAATTCACGTCCAAAACCCTAGTCAAATTCGGACTGGTTTTATCCGAACTTTCCAAAACGGTTCGGTTTACAACCTGGCTGCACCTTGCGGGTCATGTTTGAGGCAGTAAATGACCTCGGATGGAAACCAGTCCAAAAGCAATCTTGACCGTTTCGACGAGACGAAAAACTTCCATGTTGAACGATTTTTTATCAGAGATCATCTTGAGTGTCAAATAGCTCGTGCAAAATGGACTGTGACGCAAAACATCCGTCGCTCGCGCTACCCATCAGACATGGCGTCTGGTGGGGCGCGCCACGCTTCGCCTCCTGGCAGGGCTACATTCCGATGGCTCTAACTTTTGCATACGAACTCGGATTTGAATGATTTTTATATCGAAATCGATCGCTTCGACGAGACGAAGAACATCCGTGTAGATCATTTTTCCATACGAGGCTGTCTTGAGGGCGTAATGAGCCGAATAGTGTTTTGAATACAAAATCTCAGTATTTCAAACACAACTTCGGCCTTCGAGATGAGATCGGATGGCGATGACCCAAACTTCAAAGATGTTTATATCGACAACACGGAACTTTTTTATGTAGATCACTTCTTCATTTGAGGACATATTAATTAAGTTCTTGACTGTGCCAAAATCTGGTGTCAACACATGCCCCCCTGTTTTTCGGCAAAGCTAGCGTGCCGAAAAATAACTTGTACCATATTTGTTCTCAGGACGATGTCAACACTCCATCGGCCATTTACAGTTTCTTAGGGCGATAATTATATATCGGCCATGTTTATGATAAGGGCGATAGTTATTTATCGGCCATGTCTTTCTTAGGACGATAGTGAATATATCGGCCATTGCCTATCTAGGCTTCTTGCCACACACTTGGGTGATATTTCTTTAAATATTTGCCATTGAGAGCTTGAGGTAATAATATGCCTTGTACGGATTCCACCAAATATGAGTTTCCGGGAACCACTCTTGTAATCTTAAAAGGACCTTCCCAACTTGGAGACCACTTCCCGAATTTTCTATCTTTTGAACCAATTGGTAGAATCACCTTCCACACAAGATCGCCAACTTGAAAATTCTTCAACTTGACCTTCTTATTGTAAGCTCTTGCCACCCTCAACTTATCTCTCTCTATGGCATTCAAAGCAGACAAACGTTTATCGGCGACTTCATCAATATTGTCCATCATCAAGTTATAGAAGTCCACCGCCGATAAATCATTTTGTTTGGCTATTCCCAAAGCATTCAAATTCAATTCCACTGGTAAAACGGCCTCCTGACCATATACGAGCTCATATGGAGTCACCTTTGTAGCACCATGCCTTGAGATCCTATGTGCCCACAAAGCTTCGGACAATAGCTCATGCCATCTCCTTGGATTATCCTCAATCTTCTTCTTGATGAGCTTGATTAATATTTTATTACTAGACTCAGCTTGTCCATTGGCTTGGGCATAATATGGAGAGGAATTGAGCAACTTTATCTTATATGATTCAGCAAATTCTCTGACTTGATGTGACATAAAGGATGAACCTTGGTCAGTAGTTAATGTTTGAGGAATGCCGAATCTATGAATAATATGGTCAGTTATGAATTGAATTACCTCTGTATGCATCATATTTTTGAGTGGTATTGCTTCAGACCATTTAGTGAAATAATCAGTCGCCACCAACACGAACCGATGCCCCTTTGAAGAAGAAGGATGAATCTCTCCAATAAAGTCTAATCCCCAACCTCTAAAAGGCCACGGCTTGATAATAGGATGTAACATAGCAGCGGGAGCCAACTGAATATCACCAAACTTTTGACAAGCTTCACACCCTCTATAATACCGGAAGCAATTATTAACCATCGTCGGCCAATAAAACCCAACCGCGTCGTAATAGCCATTTCATCTTGGAAGCCGGCTGATGAGTGCCACAAATACCTTCATGGACCTCTCCCATAGCAACTCTCGCTTGGTCCTCGTCCAAGCACTTTAAAAGAACATCATCAACCGTTCAGCGATAGAGACCATCATCTCTCATTGTGTATTTGAAAGCCATACGCCGAACAGTCCTGTCCACCCTTTTACTAGGATCACACAAATAATCAATAATGGGTTTCCTCCAGTCTTGACTTTCTCCTGCATTAAATTTTTCATTAGTGGCCGAAACGGTGGGCTCCGGTTCGGCCTCCCCTACATTGGCAAGACTAGACATCGGCCGTTGAGAAATATGAAACATGCCACGATCAACATGATAGCCGGATGCTTGTTGTGCCAACTCATTTGCTCTCCAATTGTCATGTCTAGATATATGAGCAATGCTAAAATAATCCAAATCTGAAATTATATCTAGACATTTATCAAGATAAACATTAAGTGATTCGTCAAAACATTGAAAGACTTTGGATATTTGTTGCACTACTAATAACGAATCACCAAAAGCCTCAATATGTGTAGCACCTATGGCAAGCAACATCTGTAAGCCTAATAACAATGCTTCATATTCGGCTTGATTATTTGTGCAGAAGTATTCTAAGCGGCATGAGGCTTCAAAAACAGCACCATGAGGAGATATATAAACAATACCAACACCTTGGCCATTGCTACACTCTGAACCATCAAAATATAATCTCCATGGTACTAATGAGACAAGGTTTATATCAATATCATGCTTGTCATCAATCCGATGCTCAACAATAAAATTAGCAACAATTTGGCCTTTCATGGATTTCAGAGATTCATAAGCCAAATCATATTCAATTAAAGCATAAGCCCACTTGCCAATTCTACAACTAAGAATTGGCCTATGCAACATGTATTTGATGACATCAGTTTGACAAGCTATAATGCAAGTACTAGGCACTAGATAATGTCTCAATTTTGTGCAAGCATAGTATATGCAACATGTATACTTTGTCTCGGCGTCCAATAACCGTCGGCTCAAATAAGTAATAGCATGCTCCTTTCCTTCGGTCTCTTGAGTCAAAACAGCACCAATAACACCTTCCTCCGCTGCAATGTAAAGTCTAAATGGCTCCCTGTGCCTGGGCGCTTTCATAACCGGAGGAGTGCACAAATATTTCTTAATCATATCAAATGCCTCTTGTTGTTTTGCCCCCCAACTAAAATCAACCTTCCCTGATAGATTGGCTATGAACCTCCTCAAATAATTGACCTTGCCAAGGAATTTTTGCATATCTCTCTTGCATGTTGGAGCCCCTACTTTCTGTATAGCTTCTATCTTTTTGGGATCAATTTCCACGCCATCTTCATGAATAATGAAACCCAGAAACTTCCCAGCCGATACACCAAAGCACACTTCAAAGGATTCATTTTTAGCCAATATTTCTTCATTCTTTCAAAAGCCAAACGCAAATCGGCTAAGTGAGATTCAAAAGCATCCGATTTGACAACAATATCATCAATATAAACCTCAAGTATAACACCAAGTAAATCATGAAAAATTAAATTCATAGCCCTTTGATACGTGGCACCGGCATTTTTTAATCCAAAGGTCATCACTGTCCACTCAAATAAACCAAGAAAACCGGGACATCGAAAAGCCGTTTTGGACATGTCCTCTTTGGCCATAAAAATCTGGTTATACCCCGCATTACCATCAAGAAAGCTAATGACCTTATGTCCAGAAGCATCATTAATAAGCATATCGGCTATTGGCATGGGATACTCATCTTTAGGTGTAGCTCTATTCAAATCTCTGAAATCAATGCACACCCTCAACTTGCCAGAGCCTTTCTTCTCTACTGGTACAATGTTAGAAATCCACTCGGCATACCTGCAAGGTCTAATAAAATTAGCTTTAAGCAAACTACCGATCTCTTCCTTGATCCGGTCATACGTTTTTGGATTAAACTTTCTGGCCGATTGCTTGTATGGTCTAAAACCGGCCTTTATAGGTAACCGATGCTCCAGTAGCTCTCGGCTTAAACCCGGCATCTCATGATATTCCCATGCAAAGCAACAAACATATTATTTCAATAGCTCGATCAACTTAGCCTTATGATCGGCTCTTAAATTTTCGTTTACAAATGTCGGCCTAGGAATTGAACCATCTCCTATATCTATATTTTCTAATGGATCGGCCGATGTAAAACCTTGTCCTAACTTATCCATGTCATCTAACTCCTCTATGGACTCATACATATCGTTCTCATTGGACCGATATTCTACAAGACGCTTTTGTAACCACTCTGAGTTAGGATCCATTTAAATACATCATACCTTGGAGACGATTATCGCCAACCGGCTTTAAAGAAACGGGCACGAAACCACTTTTTGTGGCGCTAAGAAAATCATATTCTGATAAGTCACGCCCCGTCAAGCAAGTAGCATTGGGATGTTGCCAATCCACCGATGCATCGGCCAAAGCAATACAAGCCGAATTATCCGCATGAATGACTTCTACTTCATCATCAACCCATTGAATCAAAAACTGGTGCATAGTAGATGGCACGCATTGGTTCGCATGAACCCAATCGCGGCCTAATATCACATTGTAGTTACCTTGCACCTCGGCGACAAAGAATGCGGTAGCCAAAGTTTTGCTTCCCACCGTAAGCTTCACATACATCACACCTTTGGCTTCAGTTTTTGCTTTGCCTTCAAATCCATTAAGCACCATGTTGGTCTTTATTAACTCTTCATCACGCAGCCCCAATTTTTTGAAGACCGAATATGGCATAAGATTCACCACAGCACCACCATCGACAAGCATTCTAGCAACCGGCGATCCATTAATATGAACTTTAAGGAACAATGGCTTCAACTGCGTCACCGGTTCTTTTGGCTTCTCGAATATAGCATTTTTAGGACCAAAATCTAGCTGAGCTACTTCCCCTTCTTCATCTATAGCACGAAATTCAGCGGGTAAGTAATACACCATATTAATATCCATACCTTCATGAACTGGTGTAGACTCATAATCAAGCATTTCATCTCATACGCAAGCATGTCCATTGACTCGAAATATCTTCAAGGGAAGAGGAAGTAGTAGGCAAAGTGGACGATGTAATAGTAGCCACATCGTCCTCCGTTGGTGGTGTAGGTGTTGCTATGATCAATCGAAGCTGCAATGTTTTCCTTTGCTTTGGCCTCCACACTTGTTTTGGGGGTACCATGGGACGGCTTTCATTGAATAATTTATCCCTTAGCTTTTCTGCTTCTTATTCCTCCTTCTCATGACTCCTCATGCGCTGCAATCTCCTTTTTTGCGCCTTGGTCAAACCGGAAGGACACCACTTAGGCTGAGTATATTTTGGATCCCTTGACTTGGCTTTGCTTATGCTAGCTTCCTGATCATTAGCCATGGGGCCTTGCCAGACCGCAGCCACATCTTTATTAGAATCAGCCGGATTATCAACAATAATCGGCTCTTTGATTATTAATTCTTTATTGCCTATCATAATAGTTTCACCACTAGCATTCTTCTCCTTTTGCTTGCTAGGCTCTGAAATTTCAGCACTTGGTGATTTGGCACGCCACACTTGCCGGTTGACCCTTTTTTGATTATCTTGCATTGGACGATTGACACCATTGTTCAAACGGCCTCGTGTGGGATAAGAAAGTCTCACATGAACGGGCCTCCTTGGTTCTGCCCAACCCAGATGAAAAGCATAAGGGGCCATTGGGGGCTGCCCCCATCCCCCATTGAAGCCTCCCATGTAGTATGGCGCATAGGGGGCGGCACCATCCATGGTCCTCGTGCCCATGACCCATATGGCCTTGCGTGATGATGAGATTCTTCCCTCGGAGGTGATCTCGAGCGCTTCAAATTTGATGACCGGTTAGAGCTAGAACCGGCCGCTTGATTGGCATACTTGGACAACAGCATATCAAAAGTTGGCTTGATTCTCTTGCGCTCCACTTTAGCTTCATTCGTCTTCCACTTGCCAACCTCTGGACTCTTGGGCTTAACAAATTTGACATGAGTGTTCTCTTGCACTTGTGGTTGCCCCCCGAGTGTAGGATTCTTGATGGTGATTTTGATTATCTCCTTGCCACCGGGTTGCTTGTCAAGCACAACCTGTCTCCCCAAGACCTTGTCGCCCTCCTTGTCTTTCCTGGGCTCACCAACAATGACATTAGCTTTATTAACAGATTCGGCAACCTCCGGCCGAATGAGTAGTTTCTTCCCCTCCAACTCCATGGTATTCATTGGAAAGGGCTGTTTATCAACTTGCATCTCAGAAAAGTTCAATCGTCCATCATTAATGGCCGATTGTATCTGTCGTCGAAAAACATTGCAATCATTAGTTGCATGAGAAAAAGAATTATGATACTTGCAATAAGCGCACCGTTTCAGTTCTTCAAACGGCGGTAAAGTATGAGATATTCTAATAATCTTAGCCTGCGGCAAAGCATCAAATATTCTATCACACTTAGCAATGTTAAAAGTAAACTTCATCTCTTCATCACGATTCTTATGAATCGGTTTGAGATCATTGTAAGTAAAGGGTTTGGCCTTAGGCGGCCAAACAAATTCAATAACAAAACATCAGCCTCATCGTCCGAAAGTGATCACTATCTTATTCCACCATATTCATCTTTGGACGATCGGTTTTGTATCTATGCACTTCTCGAGGTCTTTGCTTGGCTTTCTGAGCCAAAGCCCTTTGTAAGACTTGCTTGATATTTAAGAACTCATACCCTTCTAGCTTTTCTCTAATGGGAGTCCTCAAACCACTCAAAGACTAGGTCTGCTAAGTCTCTCTCGGTTATCACCAAACTAAAACACCGGTTTTTTGTTTCTCTGAATCTCTTGACGTAATCGGAGACCGATTCATCATGCTTCTGTTTAACCGATGTTAGATGTGACAACTTGAGTTCGTTGTCACCGCTATAAAAGTGATCATGAAACTTCTGCTCTAGCTGCGACCAAACCCGAATGGAACCATGTGGTAAAGAAGAAAACCATGAAAATGCGGTACCAATTAATGATAAAGGAAATAAACGCACTTTCAATTCATTCAATGAGCCTGCCTCACCCAATTGTGCTAAATATTGACTAACATGCTCCCATGTGGTTTTTGTGCCTTCTCCATTAAATTTAACAAAGTCTAGAATTTTATATCCTGGAGGGCACTGGATGGCATCAAAGTACTCGGGGTACGGCTTTTGGTAAATCCGATTCCAAGGTAACTCAACTCCAAAATTCTCTCGAAGCATCTTAGCCATCTCCTCTCTAAGATTAGCTAGACCATCATCCATCGTGGACGATGAAGCTTGTGGCAGTGGCATAGGAGGAGTAGGGTTACTAGCTGTAGGTAGGAATTGTGGCATGTATGTCGACCCATAATTTAGTAGTGGTCGAGTGGTTGTAGCTGTAGGTAGGGTTTGGTTCGGTCTTGCCACCTAACCAGCATGCTATAATAGGGTTGATGGGTGCAGTCACAATCTGATTTGTTTGGGTAGGATAATAAGCCATCGACACGGGAGGCGCCGATGCAATAGGTAAAGCAGATTACGGTTTAGCACACTAGCAGCTACACCATCATTACCACTAGGCGATTGAGATGTATTCTTACGAGCATTAGTATTTTCTATGAAAGTTTGATAGACTAGATTGTTACCATCAGCAATACGACTTTCAATCTCAGCCCACTGCTTAGGAGAAAAGGCAGTACTTACAGAGGGTTTAACCTGCTCGCCTTGAAGAGGAGGGAACTTGATTTTTTCAATCGGAGTGATGTCGCCTTGGCGATCCTTCTTGAACTTTGCAAGGAACTCCTGCAAGTCCTCCTCGCGCGCCTTCTTGTACTCCTCATAGACTTGGCGATGATCGGCCGATATCTCATTAAGACTGGGCTTAATGATGTTATCGGCGTCTACCTCAGATGGCTTGGGAAGATCAGACATGGTGGATGATAAGGATTGATCTTGATTCCCCAGCGGAGTCGCCAAAAAGTGTGTTGACGCTGGAACGCATCACACGAACACGTCGATGTGTACCCGCAGCGCCGAGGGAGATGCTCCGCAACTCACACCGCGGGAGGCCGACTTCCAGCGCGATACGCAAGACAGCAAGCCGGCGCTTTTGGGACCCGAAACCCCACACGCCCGGGAGGGACCCCGTCTGGGCGCGCGGCGGCTATGGGCTGCCCTAGGTCGACCAGATCGCCCCTAGGGCCTCGAGGTTCGCCGCCCTGCAATGAAGAAGAACGAACGAAGAACGAGGAAGAAGAAAAACTAGGGTTAAGGAGAAAAGATAAAAGATAAAAAGTGGTAGATTGATTGATCGATTGTGTGTTGTTCAATCGGCCGTCACCCCCAACATATATAAGAGGCGGCTGGACTTCCCGTACAAGAAAAGGATTCATCTAGGCTTTCCTTACAATAAAATTGCATCAATTCACGTCCAAAACCCTAGTCAAATTCGGACTGGTTTTATCCGAACTTTCCAAAACGGTTCGGTTTACAACCTGGCAGCACCTTGCGGGTCATGTTTGAGGCAGTAAACGACCTCGGATGGAAACGAGTCCAAAAGCAATTTTGACCGTTTTGACGAGACGAAAAACTTTCATGTTGAACGATTTTTTATCAGAGGTTATCTTGACGGTCAAATAGCTCGTGCAAAACGGACTGTGACGCAAAACATCCGTCGCTCACGCTACCCATCAGACATGGCGTCTGGTGGGGCGCGCCACACTTCGCCTCCTGGCAGGGCTACATTCCGACGGCTCTAACTTTTGCATACGAACTCGGATTTGAACGATTTTCATATCGAAATCGATCGTGTCGACGAGACGAAGAACATCCGTGTAGATCATTTTTCCATACGAGGCTGTCTTGAGGGCGTAATGAGCCGAATAGTGTTTTGAATACAAAATCTCAGTATTTCAAACACAACTTCGGCCTTCGAGATGAGATCGGATGGCGATGACCCAAACTTCAAAGATGTTTATATCGACAACACGGAACTTTTTTATGTAGATCACTTCTTCATTTGAGGACATATTAATTAAGTTCTTGACTGTGCCAAAATCTGGTGTCAACACCTGTCAAAGGCAAGGGAGTTTAGATCCCGCATAGAGTCAAACTATGGAAAATAAGAGTCCCGTAAAGGGTAAAGTAGCTTACCTCGCTGGCTTGACGCTGCGAGCTAAATCCGCGATCTTCGGTAGCGGATGCGGGAGCCTCGGCGCCCTTGAACAGCACCTTCCAGGCATCTTCGTACGTAGTGTCGAAGAGCCTGCTCAAGGTTTGGTGCTGTGCCGGATCAAACTCCCACAAGCTGAAGGCCCGTTGTTGGCACGGGAGGATCCGACGGATGAGCATGACTTGGACTACGTTGACAAGCTTGAGCTTCTTATTCACCAGGTTTTGGACGCAGGTTTGGAGTCCGGTCAGCTCTTCCGAATTACCCCACGTCAGGCCCGTCTCCTTCCAGGAGGTGAGCCGTGTAGGGAAGCGAGATCGGAATTCGGGGGCCGCCACCCATTTAGGGTCACGCGGCTCGGTGATGTAGAACCACCCCGATTGCCACCCCTTTATGGTCTCCACGAAGGAGCCCTTGAGCCATAGGACATTGGCCATCTTGCCCACCATGGCACCTCCGCACTCTGCTTGGCGGACGCCCACTACCTTCGGCTTGACATTGAAGGTCTTCATCCATAAGCCGAAGTGGGGCTGGATGCAGAGGAAGGCCTCGCACACGACGATGAACGCCGAGATGTTGAGGATGAAATTCGAGGCCAGATCATGGAAATCCAGGCCGTAGTAGAACATGAGCCCCCGAACAAATGGGTGAAGTGGAAAACCTAGTCCGCGGAGGAAGTGAGTGAGGAACACCACCCTCCCATGGGGCCTGGGGGTGGGGATAAGCTGCCCCTTGTCGGGGAGACGATGCGCGATGTCGCTGGACAAGTATCTGGCCTTCCGCAGCTTTTTGATGTGCCCCTCCGTGACGGAGGAGGCCATCCACTTGCCTGCCGCTCCGGACATGGCTGGGGAAGGTTGAGGCGAGATGTGCGGACTTGGGCGCTAGAGCTCGAGTGCGCGGAAATGGATGAGCAAAGGAGGAAGAAGGCGTAGGTAAAAAGGTGGATCATCCTTATCCCCTTATATTAACGGACGAAGCTATGCGTCCCCACCAGCCTGGTAAAACTCGCTTATCCCCCAAGCGCCGTAATCAATGGCGCGGTTGGGTTACCCACGCCCGTATTGATGAGAATCCCGGAATAAGGGGACACGATCTCTGCTTTGACAAGACATGCCAAGAAACCACCTCGCTAAACGCGCTGAGGTGGGGCGATAAAACGATTCAATAAAGGCTTGGCGTGGTGTGATGCCACGCCACGGAATACGTCAGCAGATTGAATTTGTGTAAATATTATTCTCTCTACGGTGGTATGTGGAACTTATTTTGCAGAGCCGGACACTATCCTTGTGTTCAAAATCTTCCATGAAGTATTCGGAGGAGGAACCCGCCTTGCAATGTCGAAGACAATATGCGCGCCGGACTCGTCGTCATTGAAGCCTGGTTTAGGGGCTACTGAGGGAGTCCTGGATTAGGGGGTGTTCGGATGGCCGGACTATAGCCTTTGGCCGGACTCCTGGACTATGAAGATACAAGATTGAAGACTTCGTCCCGTGTCCGGATGGGACTTTCCTTGGCGTGGAAGGAAAGCTTGGCGATACGGATATGTAGATCTCCTACCATTGTAACCGACTCTGTGTAACCCTAACCCTCTTCGGTGCCTATATAAACCGGAGGGTTTTAGTCCGTAGGACGAACAACAATCATACCATAGGCTAGCTTCTAGGGTTTAGCCTCTCTGATCTCGTGGTCGATCTACTCTTGTACTACCCATATCATCAATATTAATCAAGAAGGAGTAGGGTTTTACCTCCATCAAGAGGGCCCGAACCTGGGTAAAAACATCGTGTCCCTTGTCTCCTGTTACCATCCGCCTAGACGCACAGATTCGGGACCCCTACCCGAGATCCGCGGTTTGACACCGACAAGGGGCTTGTTCGGGTATCTTCACCCGTCCCGCTTGAGCCAAGAGTTGCTCCTCAACCTCTCGAACCTCATCAACCTCTTGAACCTCTGAAAATGAAACTCCTTTTCAGGTTCCTTCGGGTATGATGGAAAAACTGCTAGCTAACACTTTTGCAGGAAATGGAAAAAGCATCCTGATGAACATCTATGCTATGTGGATGACATTTGTGGACTATTTAAGCTTGCAGGTATACCCGATGATGTTGTTAGGAGGAAGGCTTTCCCTTTATCTTTGTAGGGAGACGCATTGACATGGTATAGGCTATGTGATGATACGAGATCATGGAACTATAAAAGATTGAAATTGGAATTTCATCAAAAGTATTACCCTATGCATCTTGTTCATCGTGATCGCAATTATATATATAATTTTTGGCCTCGCAAAGGAGAAAGCATCGCTCAAGCTTGGGGGAGGCTTAAGTCAATGTTATATTCATGCCCCAATCATGAGTTCACAAAAGAAGTGATTATGCAAAGTTTTTATGCTCGGCTCTCTGGTAACAATCGCATGCTCGATACTTCTTGTGCTGGCTCTTTTATGATGAAGCCTATTGAATTTAGATGGAATTTATTGGATAGAATTAAACGCAACTCTGAAGATTGAGACCTCGACGAAGGCAAGGAGTCAGGTATGACACCTAAGTTTGATTGTGTTAAATCTTTTATGGATACTGATATTTTCCGTAAGTTTAGCACTAAATATGGACTTGACTCTGAGATAGTAGCTTCTTTCTGTGAATCTTTTGCTACTTATGTTGATCTCCCCAAGGAGAAGTGGTTTAAATATCATCCTCCCATAGAAGTAAAAGTAGCTACACCTATTAAAGTTGAAGAAAAGACTGTCACTTACAATGATCCTATTGTTCCCACTTCTTATGTTGAGAAACCACCCTTCCCTGTTAGAATGAAGGATCATGCTAAAGCTTCAACTGTTGTTCATAAAATCAATACTAGGACTTATACACCTCCAGAGCAAGTCAAAGTAGAACCCAATATTGCTATTGTTAAAGATCTCTTGTCTGATAATATTGATGGGCATGTTATTCAATTCTCTGGTGAAACTGCTAGAATTGCTAAACCCTGTGATAGAGATAAACATAGACCTGTGGTAGGCATGCCTGTTATTTCTGTTAAAATAGGAGATCATTGTTATCATGGCTTATGTGATATGGGTGCTAGTGCTAGTGTTATACCCATTGATTTATACAAAGAAATTATGCATGAAATTGCACCTGCTGAGTTAGAGGATATTGATGTTACAATTAAACTTGCCAATAGAGATACTATATCTCCAATAGGAATTGTTAGAGATGTTGAAGTCTTGTGTGGGAAAACCAAATATCCCGCTGATTTTCTTGTTCTTGGTTCTCCACAAGATAGCTTTTGTCCCATTATATTTGGTAGATCCTTCTTGAATACTGTTAATGCTACGATAGACTGCAAAAAGAATGTTGTTACTATTGGCTTGGATGATATGGTTCATGAGTTTAATTTCTCTAAATTTAGCAAACAACATCGTGAGGAAGAATTGCCTAGTAAGGATGAAATTATTGGTCTTGCTTCTATTGTCGTACCTCCTAGTGATCCTTTAGAACACTATTTTCTAGACCATGAAAATGATATGTTCATGAATGAAAGAAGGGAAATAGATGAAGTATTCTTTAAACAGGAACCTATTCTGCAACACAATTTGCCTGTTGAAATCCTAGGGGATCCCCCTCCACCCAAGGGTGATCCCGTGTTTGAGCTTAAACCGTTTCCTGATAATCTTAAATATGCTTATCTTGATGAAAAGAAAATATATCCTGTCATTATCAGCGCTAACCTTTCAGAGCATGAAGAGGAAAGATTATTGAAAACTCTGAAGAAGCACCATGCCGCTATTGGATATACTCTAGATGATCTTGAGGGCATCAGTCCCACTCTATGTCAACATAAAATAAATTTTGAAGCTGATGCCAAACCAATTTGTGATCCTCAACGACGTTTGAATCCTAAAATGAAAGAAGTGGTAAGAAAGGAAATATTCAAGCTTCTGGAGGCAGATATAATTTATCCCGTTACTGATAGTCAGTGGGTAAGTCCTGTCCATTGTGTCCCTAAGAAGGGAGGTATTACTGTTGTCCCTAATGATAAAGATGAATTGATTCCGCAAAGAATTATCATAGGGTATAGGATGGTAATTTATTTCCACAAATTAAATAAGGCTACTAAGAAAGATCATTACCCCTTACCTTTTATTGATCAAATGCTAGAAAGATTATGCAAACATACACATTATTGCTTTCTAGATGGTTATTCTGGGTTTTCTCAAATACCTGTGTCAGCTAAAGATCAATCAAAGACTACTTTTACATGCCCTTTTGGTACTTTTGCTTATAGACGTATGCCTTTCGGTTTATGTAATGCACCTGCTACCTTTCAAAGATGCATGATGGCTATATTCTCTGACTTTTGCGAGAAAATTTGTGAGGTTTTCATGGATGACTGTCGGTGTACTAAGGTAGGGGTACCTCAGTACCCCAACTTGTGCACGGGCAGCCACAGCTCCCCGCAGCTAGATCCACCAAATACTTGCCGGAGACCATTTCCGCTCCTTGCCAAGCCATTCAAGAACAAAGTGTACAAGACCGAAGGTTAAGACCCCGGCAAGAGGAGCTTGCCGGGAAGGCCGTTCCAGGCTCAAGGCTATGTCGCTCATGCAAGCCCCTGGCGAGAGGAGCTCGCCGGGGAGACTAGGAGACCGCACCACAGGAGACATGCCTCGGCGCTATACGCGTCCCGGCAAGGGCCCGGGGAGCGACAAGTTATAGAGCCCGACAAGCTCCCGGGCCCGGCAAGATCAAGACCCCGGCAAGGTGCTTGCCGGGCAAGCTACACTGCGCGCCCGCACTCCACCTCACCTGCCCACGCGTCGCCTTCAGCCTTCTCCAGAGACGCGTGGCGGGTGGCTAGGCTGCATGAGGGGTGCGGTGGCACTCCACGGTGGTGGCTCCATCGCCGTGGCAAACGGAGACGCAAGGGCGGGAACTTTTGGGGGCGACGGCGACGGGCATTTAATGCTCTTGTCCCCTCTCACAAAAGTAGGTAGAATCCTTTCGTGGCTGCCTTGTTCCATACTGTTCCAACTACCACCTCTTTTACATTTTTACCCTCTGCCCTACGTTGACACCTGTCGGTGACCCCTTGCCCTATAAAAGGAGGCCCATGCACAACGTAGAGGAGGTTCGACCCTTTCACAACTTTCACGCTCGGCGTAGCTGCTTCCCGGGCTCCCGAGCGCAATACAACACAAAGCAGCAAGAGGGTTTCTGCGACCATCGCGCGCCGGCCGGGTAAAATCCCTCGCCCAGCGCATCGCCTCGATCTGCTCTCCGTGCGCCCTCCGCCCTCGTACCGAACACCCGAAGGGGCCGTCCCTGGCGGCCCCATAGGTGCCGCGCCGCCCACCATCGCGCGCGACATCTTTGGCGCGCCAGGTAGGGGCGTCGAGGTTGTCTTGGACCTGATTCGGCGTTCAGCGCGCTGCGTTCTTCATCAACCTCTCCGGTTTAAATCGGCGGCTTCGCCGACAATCTGCGCCATGGCCCCAAGACGAGAGCTTGGTCGCAGACCATCTCCGTCTTCCCCACCGCCACGGAGCCAGCGGTGGGCGGAGGAACGCCGATGGAAGGTGGGCGCCGGCGAGGGCACTCGCGCGCTACCGGATCGAAGAGAGCGCGAGGACCACGCCTCGGCCTCCGTAGATCCGCGTCCATCCCAGCGCACGACGACCCAGCAGCGCCACACCACGGGAGGTGGTATCCGTTTGCTGGAACAAGGGCGCGCCGGAGGCTCGCGGGATGTTCCGAACCCCCGTCCAGACACGGGCAAGGCGAAGGTGCCGGGGCAGGACCCTGCTCCTTCTAACACTGTTAGAAGCCCGAGCGCGTCCCGCTCCCCGCACCGCTCGCTCCCGCTTCCCTCCACTCCTGCGGAAGCGCTCACAAGAGCGCAAATGCTCCTCGACTTCCCTCCGGCGGCGGACAAGGTCGAGGACTGGAGGGCTACCATCCAGAGCCTGGTCGCCTTCGCCAACAACGACCGTCAACAGCAGCCTGCGGCCTCACGGCCGCGGCAAGCCGAGAAGACGAAGGCCGGTGGCGACAAGACCGCCGGGGGCGCAACTACCGTGCACTTCCCGCCGCGAAGCGAAGACGCCGCCCGGAACAACGCCGGCAGCGGCTCCACGGCATCGTCGGACCCGCTGGCTCGTCGGGATCAACGCCAGTCCTCGGCGAAGCGGCGACAAGAAGACGCTTCGAACCACGATCGAAGCGCCGCCGGAGACTTCGGCGACAATCAGACCGAGGGCTGGGAGCATTGTCGACGACGAAGCGCCCGGCGAGCGAGCGACTTGTCTGACGCTGCGAGCTGCCCTGCGTTCACCGAGAGCTGCGGCGCGTCCCAAAGGCCCAGCATGAAGAACTTCAAGCCCGGCGTGCGGAGAAATCGACGGCAAGACGCACCCTCGGAGTTCCTCGGCGTCTACACCATCGCCGTGCGAGCTGCCGGGCGCGACGAAAGATTTTGGCGAACTACTTCCGCTTCGTGCTTAGGCGAGCGTTCGTTCTTGGCTTATGCACTTGCCGAGGGCTCCATTTCTTCTGGGCGGATCTTTGCCACCAGTTTGTTGGCGCCTTCACCGCGCCACAAACCCCACGGCCAGAGAGTGATCTCCACATTACGGCCCGAAGGAAGGAGAGTCCTGCGCAAGTACATCCAACGCTTCAGCCGCGTGCGGCACAACATCCACAGCGTCCACCCCGCGCGGTTATCGGTCGTTCCACGAGCGTCGCGGCGTAACGTCGCATGCGTGAAGAAATGGCGATGACCAAGATCCGGGATGTCGTGAGCTTTATGCTCGGCGATAAATCGCCGCTGAAGAGGGGAGGAGGCTCCCCGGGGAGGACGCTGGCGCGGGAGGAAGCGACTCCGACGACGCCGCCCCGGCAAAGAAACGCCGGCGGCCGAATTTTTAGAAGAAGAACAAGGAGCAGGTGCTTGCCGTTGAGAAGTCCGGCAAGGAGGCTCCCGCCAAGCAAACGCAGGCTGACAACTCCGGCAAGGAGCTCGCCCCTGTGGCGATAGCCGACAAGCAGGGCGGTCCCGGCAAGCAGTACTGCAAAATCCACCGCACCAAGGGCCACGACCTTTACAACTGCAAGCGCGTCGACTACCTCGTCGAGCAGCAAAAAGCTGAGTACGAGAGGCGCGACAAGGAAAGGGCCCAAGGTGGCGGGGGAGAACCGAGCAAGAAGCGGCCGTTCGTTGGTCGGGGAGGACCCCCCGGCAGGGCCAAGCGGCGGCAAGGTGACCGACCTTCTCGGAGCCGCGGCAAGGATGAAGAAGACGGCGACGAGGATATGGAGGATGAGGATGACAGTGAACAGGAGTTCCAGAAGGCCACGGAGGTCCTGTGCGTTGACGGTGGCGCCTCGCTACACACCTCCCACCGCCAACTAAAGCAGTGGGCACGTGAGGTGAATGCAGCAGAGCCGCCCATGGAGTCACGCAGACTCCTCAAATGGTCCAGCACGCCCATCATTTTCGATCTTGAGGATCACCCGACCGCACCACAGCGGTCGGTGTTTGCCGATGCTGGTCTCGCCCACCATCCGCAACCTCAAGGTCACCAAGATGTTGGTTGACGGCGGGGCGGGCTGAACTTGATTTCCTCTGCTGTGATCACGAAACTCCAAATCCCGATGACGAGCTCGAAGAGACCGGTCCTTCCAAGAATCAACCGGGAAGGAGCAAGCCCAAGGAAAGATCACCTTGCGGTGACCTTTGGCGGGAGGTCAACTTCAGGACCGGCGCGTTACCTTCGGCGTTGCCGATATTCCGTTGCCATACAACGGGATACTCGGCCGCCCCGCCTCGCCAAGTTCATGGCGGCTTCCCATTACGCCTACAACGTGCTCAAGATGCCGGGTCCGATAAGCGTCATCACTGTCCGCAGCGACAAGAAAGACGCGCTTATCTGCACCGACCAGATTTACCGGGATGCGGCCGCGGCGGCCGACAAGGATGCACTTGCCGCTGAAGCTCCCGGGGGAAAGAAGATGAAGGCCAAGTCCGGCAAGCGCTCCGGGACCCACTCCGGCAACAGCACCCCTTCGGAGTGTTGCGCTGCTGTCGAGGACGCCCCGTCGAGCTCCACCGGCAAGGCTAAAAAGGGAATGGCTGCTCCGCCGGCAACCAAGAAGGTGTCCGCCAAGGAGGACGGCACTGGTGGTACCTTCACTATCAGTGCCACGCTTGACAGCAAATAGGAAAGCGCGCTCGTTGCGTTCCTGCGGGCGAATGTCGATGTGTTCGCATGGCAACCATCCGACATCCCCGGTGTTCCCAGGAAGGTAATTGAGCACAAGCTCGCCGTTTGCCCTCATCGCGCGCCCACAAGCGTAAAGTAAGGAAGCAAGCCGTGGGCGCCAAGAATTCATCAACGAAGAAATCAAGAAGCTAGAGGCAGCAGGCCTGGTTAGAGGTGTGATCCATCCGACGTGGTTAGCAAACCCGGTCGTCGTGCGCAAGGCCAACGGGAAATGGAGGCTGTGTATAGACTTCACTGATGTGAATAAAGCATGCCCCAAGGACCCATTCCCTTTGCCGCGCATCGACCAGATAGTTGACTCCACTGCCGGATGTGAGCTACTCTGCTTTCTTGATGCCTACTCAGGCTATCACCAGATCTTCATGGCCAAAGAAGATGAAGAGAAGACTGCGTTTATCACTCCGTGTGGCACCTATTGCTTCATACGCATGCCATTTGGACTGAAGAATGCAGGATCAACATTCGCAAGGGTAGTGTATACTGCTTTTGAGCCTCAGATTCACAGAAATGTAGAAGCTTACATGGATGACATCGTGGTGAAGAGCAAGAGCAAGGATACACTGATTCAAGATTTGGAAGAGACATTCCAGAACCTGCGCAGGATACAGTTAAAGTTGAACCCAGAGAAGTGCGTCTTTGGGGTTCCCTCCGGCAAGCTTCTCGGGTTCTTTGTGTCACAAAGAGGGATTGAAGCCAACCCCGACAAGATTAAAGCCATTGAGCAGATTCAAGCCCCAAGGCGGGTTAAGGATGTCAGAAGGCTCGCAGGATGTGTGGCTGCCCTCAGTAGATTCATTTCAAAATCTGCCGAGCGCGCCCTGCCCTTCTTCAAAATCTTGAAGAAGGCGGGACCCATGAAGTGGACTCCAGAAGCGGAGACAGCACTGCAAGACTTGAAACGTTACCTGTCCTCCACTCCAATACTTGTCGCACCTAAACCACAGGAGAAGTTGTTGCTGTACCTAGCGGCAACCAACCAAGTGGTCAGTGCTGCGCTGGTAGCGGAGAGGGAGTCCGACGAGGAAGCTACATCTCCGGCAAGTGAATCCAGCGACAAGCGGGATACTGCTCCGGCAAGCTCTGGCCCCGACAAGGACAAATCTGCGCAGGAACAGGATGAGGTGCGGAAAAAGATGGTGCAGCGCCCAGTGTATTTTGTAAGCTCCCTTCTCCAGGGAGCTAGATCAAGATACTCTGGCGTACAAAAGTTGCTTTTCGGCCTCCTCATGGCCTCGAGAAAGCTGCGCCATTATTTCCAGGCGCACGAGATAACAGTGGTCACTCGCTTCCCGCTGAAAAGAATATTGCACAACCCAGAGGCGACAGGCAGGATCGTTGAGTGGGCACTAGAGTTGTCAAGCTTTGGGCTCAAATTTGAAAGTACTTCAACCATACAGAGCCGGGCTTTGGCAGAATTTATAGCAGAATGGACCCCAACACCCGATGACGAAGTTCAAGAAACGAGTACACCCGTACAAGAAGCAACAAGTGAGTGGGTAATGTACTTTGATGGTGCCTTCTCGCTGCAAGGCGCCGGTGCCGGCGTCGTACTCATCGCGCCAACCGAGAGCACCTCAAGTCGTCATCGGATGCACTTCCCAAGAGAGCAAGCGACAAACAACACTGCCGAATATGAAGGTTTGCTTGCCGGCCTCAGAATTGCGGCCGAACTTGGGATCAAGAAGTTGATTGTACGGGGAGATTCTCAGTTGGTGGTCCGGCAAGTTAACAAGAGCTATCAGAGCCCTTTGATGGAAGCTTATGTAGATGAGGTGAGGAAGCTTGAAGAGCACTTTGAAGGCCTGCAGATGGAGCACATTCCGAGGGCTCATAATGAAATCGCGGATGGCCTTTCAAAGTGCGCTTCAATGAAGTTACCTGTGGGACCAGGGACCTTCTTACTAAAGTTGACTCAACCCTCCGTCACACCATCAATTGGGCAAACCAAGAAGAGAAAGTTGATCGCCGGCGACTACTTGCCGGCGGATCTCCCTGAGACCGCCGCCAAAGTCCCCAAGGTCAACGGTCTGAACGCTGAGGAACAGTTTGCTCCTGCCGATCCTCGGATCTGTGCGATCGAAGCAAGTGTTCCCGACAAGCTTTGCCCCGGCAAGCTTGCCGGGGGACCTTCGCAACGATGTAACCGAGATCTTTGCCGTAGAAGCCGAGGTCCCCGCAGCGCCCTCACGCCTTTAGTCCTTGCCGTCGAGCCCGAGCTCCGGCATGGGCGCAGCAGATCGTCCGTTTCTGCAAAGCGGAGAACTTCCGACGACCACGAAGAAATAGAAAGGGTAACCAGACAACAAGTATGTACCAGTTAAATGGACAACGAACTGCATCAAGAAACTCAATGGTGTCGATTGAAATGCATCTCCGGGAAGATGGATGAAGCTGCTGGCGAAATACATGGAGGCATATCGGCCACCACATTGGCGCAAGGGCACTTGCGGAAAGCTTTCCGCAAGGGTTCTTTGGCAAGAAGCCCTCAAGATGCAACGGCACTAGTAACCAAGTGTGAAGCGTGCGGCCCATGCAAAGCAAATTCATCACCAGCTCAAGCTCTCCAAACAATCCCTTTATCCTGGCCCTTCTCGATGCGGGGCTCGATATCCTTGGCCCCTTCCCCGTGCGGTCGGGGCTTTGAGTACTTATGCGTAGCAATCGACAAGTTCACAAAGTGGCGAAGTGGAGCCAATGAGAAAGGTGACAAGACGATCGGCGGTCAAGTTCTTCAAGTCGATTGTATGCCGTTTGGGATCCCTAACGGATTATCACCGACAACGGTACACAATTCACTAGCCGCACCTTCATGCAATCGTCCAAGACCTTGGCGCCAAGGTCTGCTTTCGCTCGTTGCTCACCCAAGGAGCAGCGGCCAGCGAAAGGGCCAATCTGAAGTGTTGCGCGGACTCAAAACAAGAACTTTCGACAGGCTGCACAAGTGCGGAAGAAATTGGATAGAGGAGCTGCGGCGGTTCTTTGGTCAATCGAGCGACACCAAATCGAGCCACCGACGGACACCCTTTGCTCTAGTCTATGGAGCGAAGCGCTTCTCCCCACGGAACTCAGTATCACGGATCTCCTCGAGTGCTAGCTACGATGAGCTTGAGCAAGAGCAATCTGCGACAAGATGACGCATTGCTCCTCGAGGGGGCGTCTCGAGCTCTTTGTCGAGCTGCTCGATACCAGCAAGCCTTGCGCCGCTACCATAGCCGCAAGGTCAAAGCCGAGTCTCGAGGAAGGCGACCTTGTTCTTCGGCGTGTTCGATCCGCCAAGAATCCCAACAAGTTGGCGCCAAAGTGGGAAGGCCCTTATCGGGTGAGACAAGTCACGAGGCCCGGCGCTGTCCGCTCGAGACCGAAGAAGGCTTGCCGGTGAGTAACTCTGGAACATAGAGCATCTTCGCAAGTTTTACCCGTAAAGCGCGGTTGCCGTGATCCGCTCGGCAACCACCTTTTATACAAAAGCTTTGCCGCGATTGCATGTAACCCTTTGTACAAAGCGGCGCGCAGACCCGTGCAGCAATAAAGTTTCCGTGTCTTGCGTTATTTGCCTTTTCCCATGCTCTTCTTTGCTATTTGCATGAGTTATTTGGCATCTTTCGAACGGCACGCATATCCGGCAAGCAATAGCACGCCGAAAGGCCATATGCTTTTTCCTCCTTCTCTTTCTTTGTCTCTTAAGCAAAAGAAACATTCCTCGTGCACAAGTTTGCCGGGGGGGAAGGAAGTGGAGGATGAGTTCAAGGAAGAGAAGCTTGCCGGAGAGCAACTCAAAGTTTTAAATTTTTAAGTTACCTTCCTTGAACAACCACACTTCGTATGGAAAACTTGTGCTCGGAGGAACCTACCCGTGGATAGCCGCGCTCTCATCTTGTTTTCGAGCGTGCTCAACGATTTAAGTGAGCCGCGACAAAGTGTTGCGCCCTTGTCTCGTTTCGAGCCCGCTCGGCAAGCTAGGTGCGTCGCGGCAAGCCGTGGCGAGGTTGCTTGCCGGTGAAGTCCTTGGCTTGCAGGCTGCTTCGAGTTTGACACTCAGCACTCGCGGCAAGGGCTCCTTGCCGGCAAAAACTCCTAGAAGCATAAAGTTAAAACGTGCGAAGTTGAGGATCAAGGCAAGGGGAATGACACTGCATCTGCTGATCAGAATAAAGGTAATGTCTTACAAAGAGTAACTTGTCGCGATGACTAATAAGTTCATAGCGACACATGCAGCAACAAAAGGAAATAAAGATAAAACAGGCCTAATCTCGCGGTGCGCCCTCCATCACAGGGATCTTGTTCACCTTGGCGATGATGTGGGCGACCTGCTCCTTCAAAGCCTCCATGTCGCGTCGTCCGGCAAGCTGCGAAGGGCGTTGGAGAGGTTTATACCAGGGTTGCGGTATACGATCTTCGTCGACCGCGCTCCATGGTTCCAGCGCAAGACATTAGCGCGCCTCCTCGGCGAGCTGCTTGGAGGATCTTCTTCCGCAGATTTGCAAGAGCTGGCGCGACCCCCGAAGAAGAGGCTGAGCTTGGCGCGTGGCGAGGTTTGGGTCCGGGGAGTAGATGAGATGCTCGGCTTGGCGCCAACAGCTCTGGTCAATGGCGACGCGAAGACACCAAGTCTTCGGTCCATATCTCAACAATGCGGCGGAAATCCTCGGCCGCTTTGTTGGCGCCGGCCACTAAGGATCGCTCCTCGCGGAGCTCCTCCTTCAGCTTGGTCTCCTGGGCCCGGGCAGCGTCGAGCGAGTCCTTCAGCGCAGAAACTTTCTGCTCAAGATCCTCGACGGAATCCTTGGCGGCCTTCAGCTCGTCGCCCTTTTCAGCAAGACGCGCCTGGAGCTCTGAGTTGGTGTGGGTGTATTTCTCGCGCTCCGTGATGAGCGCGGCGATCTTCTCCGAGTCCACCTTCAACAGCTCCTCCAGTTGCGCGACCTTGGCGGCAAGATCTTCCTTGGCGGTCTCCGCGGCCGCCGCGGCGTCTTTCGCTTCCTTCAACTCCCCGCCAAGGGCTTGCTCCCGAACGGCGAGGTCTTCCTCGTGGGCGTCGAGCGCAACCTTTCGCTGGTTGAGCTCCCCTTCTCGCCGGGACAGCTCCACTCCGGCGAGCCGTTGCTGCTCTTCGGCCTCGGCCTTCTCCAGCAGCCACTCTTCATACTGCCCGGCGAGCTGCTCGCGCTTCTCTGCCACCTCGCGGAGAGCAGCTGATTAGCGGCGCTGGCTCCGCCGCTTTCTCCATCTCCTCGGCGGCCTTGGCGGCAAGGGCCTCCCGAGGCGAAGCCGCTGTTTGGCCCGGTAGAGGGCGAGAGCTGGTGGAGCAGCTTCTCCTCATCGGACCCGCCGCTCCGCGCCGTCCCTCGGCGACCTTCAAGCCCAGCGGAGGCAAGGATCTCCCGTCGAAGGCCTTGCCCTCCGCGGGAGCTCATGACGAGGAACCCCACGGATCTGGATGAAGACGCGCCGTTGGGGCTTCAAGTAATAGCCGGGCCGTTCTTCTCCGGCGGAAGGGTCGGCGATCGGGCGCAGCAGCTGCGCTCCGCAGCCTCCGGGCCAGTGGTGCGGTTGCCGTCCCCCTCTCCGGCCGCTGTGTCTGCGGCCGAGGCAGTCTCTGGCGCGTGTGGCTCGGCGGCTCCCGCCGCGTCCTCGATGACAGGAGCGTCGTTGCCGCCACCCTGCACGTTCTCCCCCTCCTCAAAGACAACCTCCGTTTCCATCCGCTCGGGGGGAGGAGGAGGATCTTGAAGAAGAAAGAAAAAGCAAAAAGCAGTTCAAGCAACTATCCGAAAAGAGGCAACGACAAGAAGACAAAGTTGCAGAACTTACCTTGGTGGACGTCTTCAGCGGCGGGCTCTCTTGTCGGGGAACCATCCCTTGCCGGAGTAGCCGCCCTCGTCGGGCTACTCGCCCTTGGCGGAGTACCCGCCCTTGGCGGAACGCTCTCCCTTGCCGGGGAGTCCAGCCTTGGCGGGGATGGAGGGACTGCCTGCTCCCCGAGGGCGACCTCCGGATGCTCCTGTCGCTGCGGCTCCATCCCTGCGCAAGTCGAGACAAACACATCAAGATGTTGGGGCAAGATGAAGCTGTCAGATGTGCCCGACAAGCGAAGGTGCGGGACCCAGACTTACGCTGGGGGCTGCACTGGGGGCTGCTCCTCGGGACAGCGCTCGGGTCCGGCAAGCTTGGATCCGGCGCATCCCTGGTCGCCTCGGCGGGCGAGTCGTCCGCGACCTCGACCACGGGCACCTTAGCTCTCTTAAATCGCCCTTTCGGTCAAGGTCCCAAATCAGCATGAAACAAGATCAGCCTCAACAATAATCAAGGCGAAATTTAAAGAAGGTGAAGATTTCGGGTACTCACTCCTGTTCCTCCTCGTCGTCCTCGCTCAAGGCGGAGAAGTCATACTGCACCTGAGTTGCGTCGGCGCAAGGAGCAGGAGGCGAAGGCCCTCTTGGGCGCTTGGCGGTCCTCGGGGCTGGGGGCTGCGAAGACCCGGCCCCTGTAGCGGCCGGGACCCGAGAAGGGGGCGGAGCCGCTGCTCCGCTCGAGACCCCTGCCCACTCGGCGCCGACCTGCGAGGCGCCCTTGCTTGTGGCTCTTGGCTGGTCGCTTCCGCCACGCCCTGGTCGCCGGTCGCCCAGTGCTGCTCGACTCCCCCGGGAAGCTTGCGCTGCCCGGCGAGCTGGTAGTTGCCGGGGGGCCTGCGTACTCGCCTCTGCTGCGGCCTTGCGGAGGCGCTTCGGCGGAGAACGCTTGGGGCTTGCCCGGGGCGGGGAGGTCTCCGACGACGAGGAGAGGTCGTCGTCGTAAAGGTCCGTGGACCCGCCGGCATCCTCGGCGACCGCGACATCCTCCCCCTCCACCTCGCCGGCCGGCTCTCCAGACCCAGCGCCCTGCGCTGCGACCCCTTTTCCTCTGGCGTCTCCGCTCCCTGCGGCGCCTCGGCTTCCTTCGGCGGCGCCACCCCTTGCCGCGACCTCGGCCGCAATTCCATGGATCCCGGAGTGCCTCAAAGAAGGGACCCCGGCAAGCGTGCCGGGAGGAAGCTGCAGCAGTCTGCAGATCTCCGCCGCCTCCGTTTGGTAGGACTCCTCCGCAGCCTCTGCCTCCTCGGGAGTGCAACCAAACTTCCCTGCCGCCGCGGCTGCAGCGGCCTCTTCGGCCCGAGAAGCTATGTACGCGAGCTCCTCGTCCGTGGTGTCTCGGGTCAGTCCCCGGATCTCGTCCTTGTTCTTCGCCACCTCCTCAAGGGTGTCGAAGAAGTCGAGGATGTCCGATGGCTCGGGCGGAATCCATGATCGCTCCACGCCGTGTGAGTCACACGCGGGCATCATGGCGAGGAGACGATCCCGTGCTGAGTTGTTGCAGAGGGGCACCACACCCGAGGAAGCTGAACCACTCGGATGGGCGGGTCGATTTGAAGAGCTCCTGACCATCCCCTCAGCTCCAGCGTCGTGAAGTTGAAGTTCAGCCCGGCGCAGCCTCATTATATCCCTGCCGCCATACTCCCGGCCGGCCTTTTCCTGTCTGGAGAGAGGCGTCTGCGCGGCGGAGGAAGTCTGCGCCTACCGCTGCAATGGACAGCCCGCTTGTCGGAGGCGAAGGATCCGGATGAGGGCAACATCGAGTTTGATGTCGTCGAATCCACCTCACTCAATCTCTGCAAGCAGCAGGCGTTGTCGCGGCGCGCATGAAGGATGCGGCTCGTCTTCGACGATCCAGCACCAATCCGCGCGCCACTCGTCCCACTTGATGCGGAGTTCCCCCGGCAAGTACGACTTTTTCAAGTTCAGACGGAAAACCCAAGAGATCCCTCCGGAGAGGGGGGAGCCGGGCTCTGCTCTCGGGGTAAAGAAATGCCTGAACAGAGCTACGTTTGGGTATATCCCTATGAAATTTTCGCACATATGTGCGAAAACCGCCATTGTGAGGACGGCGTTGGGGGTGAAATCAAGAAGGTGGAAGCCATATGTGTTCATAATATCGCAGAAAAATTCAGAGAAAGGAGGACAAAGGCCGCAGTGGAAGAAGGCTGCGAAGAAATAATACCCGCCGGGATAGTGGTCCATGGTGGCGGCCGGATGGGCTCTGGTCCGAGGATGCGCCGAGGTCCTCTTGGCCTGTAACAGGAAATACTTGCCCCGAGTTCTTCCACGCCCGAGCCAGGAGGAAAGACGACGTTCTCCCTCCGCATCTGGCGAGCTCTTACCTGCTCGGACTTCTCCTTCTTGGTATTCTCCGCCTTCTCCTTCCCTTCCTGGTTTTGAGCCATGGCGGGGCGGCGAGGAGGAGGACGAAGAATCCGGCGACGCCGCGGACGCAAGAAGCGGCGGAGGAGATCGGGGCGGGCGCAAGAAGGGTTTTACGGAGGAAGAAGAAGAAGCAATGAAAGCGATGGAGGGAACCACGCTGCTTCCTCTGCTTTTATGGGGAAGTGGGGGCGTTCGCTCTCCTCATTGAAGGGCGTGGGCACGTCCCATCCCACGACGCCAAGAATCGACACGTCTTTGTTGCGAGAGGCGGCAGAGGCGGAAGTGGAGTCGGCACGCCGTGGGCGCATGTGCCCGTGCAGACTGCCTTGGGCTTGGCCCAACAGCGCTTCGGCACCGTGTATAGCCCAGCCGGGGCTCCTGTCGGTGTACTAAGGTAGGGGTACCTCAGTACCCCAACTTGTGCACGGGCAGCCACAGCTCCCCGCAGCTAGATCCACCAAATACTTGCCGGAGACCATTTCCGCTCCTTGCCAAGCCATTCAAGAACAAAGTGTACAAGACCGAAGGTTAAGACCCCGGCAAGAGGAGCTTGCCGGGAAGGCCGTTCCAGGCTCAAGGCTATGTCGCTCATGCAAGCCCCTGGCGAGAGGAGCTCGCCGGGGAGACTAGGAGACCGCACCACAGGAGACATGCCTCGGCGCTATACGCGTCCCGGCAAGGGCCCGGGGAGCGACAAGTTATAGAGCCCGACAAGCTCCCGGGCCCGGCAAGATCAAGACCCCGGCAAGGTGCTTGCCGGGCAAGCTACTGCGCGCCCGCACTCCACCTCACCTGCCCACGCGTCGCCTTGACCTTCTCGAGACGCGTGGCGGGTGGCTAGGCTGCATGAGGGGTGCGGTGGCACTCCACGGTGGTGGCTCCATCGCTGTGGCAAGCGGAGACATAAGGCGGGAACTTTTGGGGCGGCGGCGACGGGCATTTAATGCTCTTGTCCCCTCTGTCAAAAGTAGGTAGAATCCACTTGTGGCTGCACTGTTCCATACTGTTCCAACTACCACCTCTTTTACATTTTACCCTCGCCCTCGTTGACACTGTCGGTGACCCTTGCCCTATAAAAGGAGGCCCATGCACAGCGTGGGGAGGTTCGACCCTTTCACAACTTTCACGCTCGGCGTGCTGCTTCCCGGCTCCGGCGCAATACAACACAAAGCAGCAGTAGGGTTTCTGCGACCATCGCGTCGAAGCTGGGTAAAATTCCCCTCGCCCCGCGCGCATCGCCTCGATCTGCTCTCCGTGCGCCCTCCGCCCTCGTACCGAACACCCGAAGGGGCCGTCCCCGGCGGCCCCATAGGTGCCGCGCCGCCCACCATCGCGCGCGACAATGACTTTTCCGTCTATGGTTCCTCTTTTGATGATTGCTTGAGCAATCTTGCTCGAGTTTTGCAGAGATGCGAAGAAACTAATCTTGTCTTGAATTGGGAAAAGTGCCACTTTATGGTGAATGAAGGTATTGTCTTGGGGCACAAAGTTTCTGAAAGAGGTATTGAAGTTGATAAAGCCAAGGTTGATGCTATTGAAAAGATGCCATGTCCCAAGGACATCAAAGGTATAAGAAGTTTCCTTGGTCACGCCGGATTTTATAGGAGGTTCATTAAGGACTTCTCAAAATCTCTCGACCTCGACCAATTTATTACAAAAGATGTACCATTTGTCTTTGATGATGATTGTGTAGAAGCATTTGAAATACTTAAGAAAGCATTAGTCTCTGCGCCTGTTGTTCAGCCACCTGATTGGAATTTACCCTTTGAAATTATGTGTGATGCTAGTGATTATGTTGTAGGTGTTGTTCTAGGGCAAAGAGTTGATAAAAAATTAAATGTTATCCATTATGCTAGTAAGACTCTAGACAATGCTCAAAGAAATTATGCTACTAGCGAAAAGGAACTTTTAGTAGTTGTATTTGCTTGTGATAAATTCAGACCCTATATTGTTGATTCTAAAGTAACTATTCACACAGATCATGCTGCTATTAAATATCTTATGGAAAAGAAAGATGCAAAACCTAGACTTATTAGATGGGTTCTCCTGTTGCAAGAATTTGATTTGCATATAGTTGATAGAAAAGGAGCTGAGAACCCCGTTGCAGACAATTTATCTAGGTTAGAGAATGTTCTTGATGACCCACTACCTATTGATGATAGTTTTCCTGATGACCAAATAAATGTGATAAGTACTTCTCATAGCACTCCATGGTATGCTGATTATGCTAATTATATTGTTGCTAAATTTATACCACCTAGTTTCACATACCAACAAAAGAAAAAGTTTTTCTATGACTTGCGACATTACTTTTGGGATGACCCACATCTTTATAAAGGAGTAGATGGTGTTATTAGACGTTGTGTACCTGAGCATGAACAGGAACAGATCCTATGCAAGTGTCACTCTGAAGCTTATGGAGGACACCACACTGGAGATAGAACTGCACATAAGGTATTGCAATCCGGTTTTTATTGGCCTACTCTCTTCAAGGATGCCCGTAAGTTTGTTTTGTCTTGCGATGAATGTCAAAGAATTGGTAACATTAGTAGACGTCAAGAAATGCCTATGAATTATTCTCTTGTTATTGAACCATTTGATGTTTGGGGCTTTGATTATATGGGACCATTTCCTGCCTCTAATGGATATACTCATATTTTAGTTGTTGTTGATTACGTTACTAAGTGGGTAGAAGCTATTCCAACTAGTAGTGATGATCATAACACTTCTATTAAAATGCTTAAAGAAGTTATTTTTCCGAGGTTTGGAGTCCCTAGATATTTAATGACTGATGGTGTTTCACACTTTATTCATGGTGCTTTCCGTAAGATGCTTGCTAAATACGACGTTAATCATAGAATTGCATCTCCATATCACCCGCAGTCTAGTGGTCAAGTAGAATTGAGCAATAGAGAGCTCAAATTAATTTTGCAAAAGACTGTCAATAGGTCTAGAAAGAATTGGTCCAAGAAACTTGATGATGCATTATGGGCCTATAGAACTGCATACAAAAATCCTATGGGTATGTCTCCGTATAAAATGGTTTATGGAAAAGCATGTCACTTACCTCTCGAACTGGAACATAAGGCATATTGGGCTATTAAAGAGCTCAACTATGATTTCAAACTTGCCGGTGAGAAGAGGTTATTTGATATTAGCTCACTTGATGAATAGAGAACCCAAGCTTATGAAAATGCCAAGTTGTTTAAAGAAAAGGTTAAAAGATGGCACGACAAAAGGATACAAAAACGTGAGTTTAATGTAGGTGATTATGTATTGCTATACAACTCTCGTTTAAGATTTTTTGTGGGAAAACTTCTCTCCAAATGGGAAGGTCCTTACGTTATCGAGGAGGTCTATCATTTCGGTGCCATAAAAATCAACAACTTCACAGGCACAAATCCGAAGGTGGTAAACGGTCAAAGGGTCAAACACTAAATTTTAGGTAATCCCATAAATGTTGAAACTAATATTATTGAAACCATAACCCCGGAGGAATACATAAAGGACACTTTCCAGAACGTTCTAGACTCCGATAAGGAATAGGTATGTGGTACGGTAAGTAAACCGACTCCAAAACAATTTTTAAGGCAATATTTCTCCATTTTGGAATATTTAGAAAAATAGAAAAATAAGTAGCAGTCTGGGGAGGACACGAGGCCTCCATGAGGGTGGAGGGTGCGCCCTACCCCCCCCCCCTGGGTGCGCCCCCTACCTCGTGAGCACATCGTGTGCCCTCCTGACTCCGTTAGCTTGCATGATACGTATTTTGGTCGGTACAAATTCATTATATATACTCCCGAAGGTTTTGAATCCCGTATCATGCAAATCTCCTCTGTTTTTGTTTCGAGCTATTGCTGCTGCAGATTAGAGCAAGATGTCTTCCCAAGATTCGGAGGGAGAGAGCTACATGGCTGATTATATTGCAAATCCAAAAGTATATGGGGATGTGGAGCATTATGGCTGGACCACATAGGAAGAAGAAGACTATGATCCAAAGAGGAGGGAGGAAACGAGTTTAAACGAAGAGGATTATCCCCTACCTCAACCTGATGATATGCATGTGAAGTTCAAGAAGTCAAGCCTCCATAAGGTCCAATCTATCCCACCTCATTTCTTGCAGGACAGCAAGGCAGCACTATGCAAAAAGATAATGAAACTTGAGCTCGAGAATGAGGATCTAAGGGAGGAAAATTTTAGCCTCAGACACAAGCTAGAGAAGAAAAATGCAACGACTCCATCATCAACAACACCTCCACCACCAACAACAAAGAAGGAGAAATAATCACATGGGAATGGGCACTCCCCTTGGCAACTGCAAAGCTTGGGGGAGGTGCCCTGGTATTGTATCACCATCACAACTCCTATCTTTACCGTTTTTCTTAGTTCGATCCTATTAGTAGTATCTTGATTTAGTAGAATAAAGTCATGGCATGATCTAGTTTTGAGTTTTGCTTTATGATCCTTCTTTGTAATTGAGTCCGTGAGCTATATAATAAATATTAGTGTTGAGTCAAGGGCTTGAGTATTTTTCCATGATCTTGGGTGATTAGAAGAAAAAGAATAAAAAGAATCAAAGAGTTCATATTGATCTTATTGAAAGTAATGACTTCACATAGAAAGAGTATGATGATTTAAAATTGTTGGGAGTTGGCAAATATAGCTTTGGTCATCGTTGCAATTAATAGGAAGTAATAAGGAAAGAGAGGTTTCACATATAGATATATTATCATTGACATCTTTTATGATTGGGAGCACTCATTAAAATATGACATGCTAAAGAGTTGAGGTTGGACAAGGAAGACAACATAATGAGTTATGTTTTCTTATATCTGAGATAAAGTATGTTGTCATGGATCCTCTACCGTGTTGAGCTTGCCTTTCCTCCTCATGCTAGCCAAATTCTCAGCACTAAGTAGAAATACTACTTGTGTTTCCAAATACCCTTAAACCAGTTTTGCCATGAGAGTCCACCATATCTACCTATGGATTGAGTAAGATCCTTCAGGTAAGTTGTCATCGGTGCAGGCAATAAAAATCTCTCTCTAAATATGCATGAGTTATTAGTGCGGAGAAAATAAACTTTGTACGAACTTGTTGTGGACGCAATAAAAGCGACGGACTGCATAATAAAGGTTCACATACAAGGGGCAATATAAAGTGACGTTCTTTCGCATTAAGATTTTGTGCATCAACCCTAAACGCGCATGACAACCTCTGCTTCCCTCAGCGAAGGGCCTATCTTTTATTATTATCCTCTACCTTATGCAAGAGTCACGGTGATCTTCACCTTTCCCTTTTTATTTTATCCTTTGGCAAGCTCAGCATGTTGGAAAGAACATGATATATATATATTTATATATATATATATATATATATATATATATCTAATTGGATGTGGGGGAGCATGAATTATTATTGTTGAAATTACCCTTGAGGTAAGAAGTTGTGGGGCAAAACTATAAGCCCCTATCTTTCTCTGTGTCCGATTAAAATTCCGTAACCACAAGTATTCCGTGAGTGTTAGCAATTATGAAGGACTAAGTGATAGTTGAGTATGTGGACTTGCTTTTAAGCTCTGACATAGACTCTTTCCGATGTTATGATAAATTGCAATTGTTTCAATGACCGAGGGTATAATTTGTTGGTGCTCAATAAGGTTTCTGATTCATACTTTGGCTTTGTTAAAAGATCATCAATTGAGTATGAGTAACCATATGACAAAATCTATATATGTTGTTGTTATGAAATGATCACGATGCCTTCATGTCCGTATTTTATTTTTATCGACGCCTCTACCTCTAAACATGAGGACATATTTATTGTTATCGGCTTTTCGCTTGAGGACAAGCGAGGTCTAAGCTTGGAGGAGTTGATACGTCCATTTTGCATCATGCTTTTATGTCAATATTTATTGCATTATGGGATGTTATTTCACGTTATCTCACAATACTTATGGCTATTCTCTCTTATTTTACAAGGTTTACATGAAGAGGGAGAATGCCGACAGCTGGAATTCTGGGCTTGAAAAGGAACAAATATTGAAGGACTATTCTACGCAACTCCAAAAGTCCTGAAACTCCACGGAATACCTTAAAATAAATAAAGAAAAATTGTCGCCAAAGATGAAGGCCAGGGGGCCCACACCCTGCTCACGAGGGTGGAGGCTCCCCCCTGGGCGCGCCCCCCTACCTCGTGGGCCCCCTGGTGGCTCTCCGACGTCCATCTTCTCCTATATGAAGTCTTTCGATGAGAAAAAAATAGAAGGCAACCTTTCGGGACGAGACTCCGCCGCCACGAGGCCGAATCTTGGCGGAACCAATCTCGGGCTCCGGCAGAGCTGTTCTGCTGGGACACTTCCCTCCGGGAGGGGGAAATCATCACCATTGTCATCACCAATGCTCCTCTCATCAAGAGAGGGCAATCTCCATCAACATCTTCACCAGCACCATCTCATCTCCAAACCCTAGTTCATCTCTTGTATCCAATTCTTGTCTCCAAGTCCGGGATTGGTGCTAGTAGGTTGCTAGTAGTGTTGATTACTCCTTGTAGTTGATGCTAGTTGGTTTATTTGGTGGAAGATCATATGTTCAGATCCTTTATGCACATTATTACCCCTCTGATTATGAACATGAATATGCTTTGTGAGTAGTTACGTTTGTTCCTGAGGACAAGGGAGAAGTCTTGCTATTAGTAGTCATGTGAATTTGGTATTCGTTCGATATTTTGATAAGATGTATGTTGTCTAACCTCTAGTGGTGTTATGTGAATGTCGACTACAAAACACTTCACCATTATTTGGGCCTAGATGAAGGCATTGGGAAGTAATAAGTAGATGATGGGTTCCTAGAGTGATAGAAGCTTAAACCCTAGTTTATGCATTGCTTCGTAAGGGGCTGATTTGGATCCATATGTTTCATGCTATGGTTAGGTTTACCTTAATACTTTTGTTGTAGTTGTGGATGCTTGCAATAGAGGTTAATCATAAGTGGGATGCTTGTCCAAGTAAGGGTAGTACCCAAGCACCGGTCCACCCACATATCAAATTATCAAAGTACCGAACGCGAATCATATGAGCGTGATGAAAACTAGCTTAAGGATATTCCCATGTGTCCTCGGGAGCGCTTTTCCTATTATAAGAGTTTGTCCAGACTTGTCCTTTGCTACAAAAAGGATTGGGCCACCTTGCTGCACTTTATTTACTTTTGTTACTTGTTGCTCGTTACAATTTATCCTATCATAAAACTATCTGTTACCACTTATTTCAGTACTTGCAGAGAATACCTTGCTGAAAACCGCTTATCATTTCCTTCTGCTCCTCGTTGGGTTCGACACTCTTACTTATCGAAAGGACTACGATAGATCCCCTATACTTGTGGGTGGTTAGCACTTGAAGGTATATCTTTAGATCTTCCAATCGAATCTTTTTGTTTCTTGTTTTATCACTAGTTTAGTTTATAAAAGAAAACTACAAAAAAATGGAATTAATGATGCCCCATATGCTTCATCTTTTTAATGTCTTCCGTGAAAATGAATGGAAGGAAAATTGTGCTCAAGTACTAGAATAAGAATTACATAGAATGCTTGGCATAAAATATGTGAATGATGAGCATGATTGCAATGTTGTTAGTATGAATTCCTTGAATATCCATGATGCTAATGATATGCAAAGCCACAAGCTTGGGGAAACTATGTTTGATGAAGATGATATTTTTTGTCGCCCAAGCTTTGATGAGCAAATTTACTATGATGAAAGCATGCCTCCTATCTATGATGATTATTGTGATGACACGTATGCTTTAAAGAATAATGATAACCATGAAACTTGTCATCTTGATCCTAATTTTAAATCATATGATAGTTATTTTGTTGAGTTTTCTCCCACTACTATTCATGAGAAGAATTTTGCTTATGAGGAGAGTAGTAAATTTTCTATGCTAGTAGATCATGAAAAGAATGATTTAGGTGCTGGTTACATTGTTGAATTCATTCATGATGCTACTGAAAATTATTATGAGGGAGGAACATATGCTTGTAGGAATTGCAATAATATCAAGTTTCCTCTCTATGTGCTTAAAATTTTGAAGTTATACTTGCTTTACCTTCCTATGCTTGTTGATTATTGTTCCCATAAGTTGTTTGCTCACAAAATCCCTATGCATAGGAAGTGGGTTAGACTTAAAAGTGCTAGTCATATGCTTCATGATGCTCCCGTTATGTTTCAATTCTTATCTTTTATGTGAGCATCATTGTCATCATCATGCCTAGCTAGAAAGGCATTAAAGAAAAGCGCTTGTTGGGAGACAACCCAATACTTATCCTTACTGTTTTTTTGTGTTCACATGATTATGCTACTGTATTAATCATGTTTTATAGCTTTTGTTTCAATAAAGTGCCAAGTAAGACCTTTAGGATGGCTTACGGTGATAGTTGTGTTGATCCTGCTGAAAATCAGAAACTTTTGTACCCAGTAAGTTAGTTTTGTTAATTCACAGAGACGTGATTCTGATCTGATTCTTTTTGCTCTGGATTGGTACACGAATGGCTTAGGACTTCCTAATTTTGTAGGATTTTTGGAGTTCCGGAAATATACGTTTGATACAGATTACTATATAATGTTCTGTTTTTGACAGATTCTGTTTTCTATGTGTTGTTTGCTTATTTTGATGAATCTATGAGTAGTATCGGAGGGTATGAACCATATATAAGTTGGAGTACAGTATATATTACGCCAATATGAATTTTGAATGAGTTAATTACAGTACCAATGTGGTGGTTTTGTTTTCTTTCACTAACGGAGCTTATAAGATTTCCTGTTGAGTTTTGTGTTGTGAAGTTTTCAAGTTTTGGGTAAAGATTCGATGGACTATGGAATAAGGAGTGGCAAGAGCCTAAGCTTGGGGATGCCCAAGGCACCCCAAGGTAATATTCAAAGATAACCAAGCGTCTAAGCTTGGGGATGCCCCGGAAGGCATCCCCTCTTTCGTCTTCGTTCATCGGTAACTTTACTTGGAGCTATATTTTTATTCACCACATGATATGTGTTTTGCTTGGAGCATCATTTTCTTTTGTTAGTATTAGCTTTCTGTTATTTAGAATAATGTTTTGCATCTTTAGTTTCAATAAAGAAGTCAAGGATAGCCTTTGCCATGCTTATTTTGCTAGTATACATGTTGCTGTTTGAAAAACAGAAAGTTTACCGCTGTTGCACAAATTCCCTAGAAAAATAAGAGAGTGGTATAATGTTGAATATTTTTGCATATTGAGCTCTGATAAATTTATTACAGTGGGAATTTTAGTTCATAATTTTTGGAGTCAGGGAAGTATTGATACTCTTGCATTCTTTATAGACTGTACTGTTTTGGCAGATTGCTGTTATGGTTGCATTGTTTGCATATGTTTGCTTAATTAATGGTTCTATTTGAGGATAGGAGTATTAAATATGCAGAGGTATTTAGTATGCAATGTTGAATAATTATTTAAGTGACTTGTTACAGTAGAAAATGATAAGGTTTCGCATTGGTTTATACTAACCTATCTCACGAGTTCTTGTCGAGTTTGTTGTGAATGAAGCTTTTGATAAAAAGAGAAACCATGATATGAGAGGAATTAAGGAGACACAAAAGTTCAAGCTTGGGGATGCCCAAGGCACCCCAAGATAATATTTCAAGAAGTCTCAAGCATCTAAGCTTGGGGAAGCCCCGGTAGGCATCCCACCTTTCTTCTTCAACAACTATCGGTTAGTATCGGTTGAGCCTAAGTTTTTGCTTCTTCACATGAGTTGTGCTATCCTTGCAATGTAGTTTTCTTTAGCTTTGCTTGCTATTTAAATAAAGTATCAAGATCTGAAATTATTAAATGAGAGAGAGTCTTCGCATAGTTGCACAATTATTTAGCTACTCATTGACCTTCACTTATATCTTTCGGAGTAGTTTGTCATTTGCTCTAGTGCTTCACTTAGATCTTTTAGAGCACGGTGGTGGATTTGTTTTAAAGAAACTATTAATCTCTCATGCTTCACTTAGATTATTTTGAGAGTCGTTAATAGCATGGTAATTTGCTTAATGTTAATATACTTAGTGTTCAAGATATGTGAAAGTTTCTTTTGAGAGAATTGAATACTAAGATAAGTTTGATGCTTGCTAATTGTTTTGAGATATGGAGGTAATAATATCAAAGTCATGCTAGTTGGGTAATTGTGAATTTGAGAAATTCTTTTGTTGAAGTTTGCAAGTCGCGTAGCATGCACGTATAGTTAAAGTTGTGTAACAAATTTGAAACATGGAGTGTACCTGGCTTGTGCATCCTTATGAGTGGCGGTCGGGGACGAGCGATGGTCCTTTCCTACCAATCTATCCCCCTAGGAGCATGCACGTAGTACTTGATTTCTGATGGCTTCTAAATTTTTGCAATAAGTATATGAGTTCTTTTGACTAATGTTGAGTCCATGGATTATACGCACTCTCACCTTTCCGCCTTTGCTAGCCTCTTGATGCCGTGCATTGCCCTTTCTCACCGAGAGTTGGTGCAAACTTCGCGGTGCATCAAACCCCATGATACGATCGCTCTATCACACATAAACCTCCTTATATCTTCCTCAAAACAGCCACCATACCTACCTATCATGGCATTTCCATAGCCATTCCGAGATATATTGCCATGCAACTTCCATCATCATCATCATGACATACATTACTTTTGTCATATTGCCATTGCATGATCATGTAGTTGACATCATATTTGTGGCAAAGCCACCATGCATTATTTTTCATACGTGTCACTCTTGATTCATTGCACCATCCCGGTACACCAACGGAGGCATTCATATAGAGTCATACCTTGTTCTAAGTATCGAGTTGTAATTGTTGAGTTGTAAGAAAAATAAAAGTGTGATGATTATCATTATTAGAGCATTGTCCCAAGTGAGGAAAGGATGATGGAGACTATGATTCCCCCATAAGTCGGGATGAGACTCCAGACGAAAAAAAAGAGAAAGGCAAAATAAAAGGAGAAAGGCCCAAATAAAAAAATGAGAGAAAAAGAGAGAAGGGACAATGCTACTATCCTTTTACCACACTTGTGCTTCAAAGTAGCACCAAGATCTTCATGATAGAGAGTCTCTCATTTTGTTACTTTCATATACTAGTGGGAATTTTTCATTATAGAACTTGTCTTGTATATTCCAATGATGGGCATCCTCAAAATGCCCTAGGTCTTCGTGAGCAAGCAAGTTGGATGCACACCCACTTAGTTTCTTTTGTAGAGCTTTCATATACTTATAGCTCTAGTGCATCCGTTGCATGGCAATCCCTACTCCTCATGTTGACATCAATTGATGGGCATCTCCATAGCCCGTTGATTAGCCTCGTCAATGTGAGACTTTCTCCTTTTTGTCTTCTCCACACAATCCCCATCATCATATTCTATTCCACCCATAGTGATATATCCATGGCTCCCGCTCATGTATTGCGTGAAGGTTGAAAAAGTTTGAGATTATTTGAGTATGAAACAATTGCTTGGCTTGTCATCGGGGGTATAGAAGTTGGGAACATCTTTGTGTGACGAAAATGAAGCATAGCCTAACTATATGATTTTGTAGGGATGAACTTTCTTTTGCCATGTTATTTTGAGAAGACATGATTGCTTTATTAATATGCTTGAAGTATTATTATTTTTATGTCAATATGAACTTTTGTCTTGAATCTTTCGGATCTGAATATTCATATCACAAGTAAGAAGAATTACATTGGAATTATGCCAAGTAGCACTCCGCATCAAAAATTCTTTTTTATCATTTACCTACTCGAGGACGAGCAGGAATTAAGCTTGGGGATGCTTGATACGTCTCCAACGTATCTATAATTTTTTTATTGCTCCATGCTATATTATCTATTGTTTTGGGCAATATTGGGCTTTATTATCCACTTCTATATTATTTTTGGGACTAACCTATTAACCAGAGGCCCAGCCCAGATTTGCTGTTTTATGCCTATTTCAAGTTTTGAGGAAAAGGAATATCGGACATAGTCAAAACGAGGCGAAATCAATCTGGAGAAGTTATTTTGGAAGGAAAGCAACCCGAGGACTTGGGTGCACGTTAGGGAGATCTGGGCTGCCCACGAGGGTGGGCCCCCAGGCGCGCCCCTACCTCGTGGGGCCCCCATAGCTCCACCGACGTACCCCTTGCACCCATATATACCTACGTACCCTAAAACTTCCAGAACAGAAGATAGATCGGGAGTTCCGCCGCCTCAAGCCTCTGTAGCCACCAAAAACCGATCAGGACCCTGTTCCGGCACCCTGCCGGAGGGGGATCCCATCACCGGTGGCCATCTTCATCATCCCGGCGCTATCCATGACGAGGAGGGAGTAGTTCACCCTCGGGGCTGAGGGTATGTACCGGTAGCTATGTGTTTGATCTCTCTCTCTCTCGTGTTCTCTCTCGTGTTCCCTCTATGGCATGATCTTAATGTATCCCGAGCTTTGCTATTGTAGTTGGATCTTATGATGTTTCTCCCCCTCTACTCTCTTGTGATGAATTGAGTTTCCCCTTTGAAGTTATCTTATGGGATTGAGTCTTTTATGAGAACACTTGATGTATGTCTTGCCGTGATTATCTGTGGTGTCAATGGGATATCATGTGCCACTTGATGTATGTTTTGGTGATCAACTTGCGGGTTTCGTGACATTGGGAACCTATGCATAGGGGTTGGCACACGTTCTTGACTCTCCGATAGAAACTTTGGGGCACTCTTTGAAGTACTTTGTGTTGGTTGGATGAATCTGAGATTATGTGATGCATATCATATAATCATGCCCACGGATACTTGAGGTGACAATGGAGTATCTAGGTGACATTAGGGTTTTGGTTGATTTGTGTCTTAAGGTGTTATTCTAGTACGAACTCTTTTATAGATTGATCCGAAAGAATAACTTTGAGGTGGTTTCGTACCCTTCCATAATCTCTATGTTTGTTCTCCGCTATTAGTGGCTTAGGAGTGACTCTTTGTTGCATGTTGAGGGCTTGTTATATGATCTATCTATGTTATTATTGTTGAGAGAACTTGCACTAGTGAAAGTATGAACCCTAGGCCTTGTTTCCTATCATTGCAATACCGTTTACGCTCACTTTTATCATTAGTTACCTTGCTGTTTTTATATTTTCAGATTACAAATACCTATATCTACCATCCATATTGCACTTGTATCACCATCTCTTCGCCGAACTAGTGCACCTATACAATTTGCCATTGTATTGGGTGTGTTGGGGACACAAGAGACTTTTTGTTATTTGGTTGCAGGGTTGTTTGAGAGAGACCATCTTCATCCTACGCCTCCTACGGATTGATAAACCTTAGGTCATCCACTTGAGGGAAATTTGCTATTGTCCTACAAACCTGTGCACTTGCAGGCCCAACAACGTCTACAAGAAGAAGGTTGTGTAGTAGACCTCATCTTTGGCTTCCGCCCCCACGCAACTAGCACCGGGGTGTTCCTGGAAAAACCCGGATACACTTTACCCAACTTTTCGGTCCCTTAAGGACGTATCGGGCGCAGCAAACAAGGCAATCGGACTATGCGGCATTATAACTTTCACTTAGCCATAAAAGTCTACAATTTTAAATTTTGGCGAAGCCCCAAGAACTCGGAAGGCCGAATTGGGGCGCTATATACGCCTAGATCGGACGAAGCCGATTCCTCGCCTAAAGTGGAAAAATCTTTAAGGATTTTAAAACCTCTTGAATAGCGACCAGCTCTCGCCGCATCATGCCGGTCAGTTTTCGGCTTTCTCTACTGAGGTGCTCGTCCGGAAGAACTGGGACACAATCGTAGTAGTTCTCCCTGCGCTACCTTAGCCGATATAACGGAACGTAAGGTACCAAAACAAGGGAGCTGGGCAAACCCAACTATTGACCCAAGACGTGATTCGGAGCTGATGCATATAGTGCTATAAATTCGGGGTGCCGCACTGTTGAAAGTGTTCGGACTTGTTTTGCCGTATTATGAGGTGCCATAAGAAGCCCCTGGCAAAATTGATCGTACCAAGGTGTACGGATGCAATATTAAATAAACATTTGTAAGAAAAATGCTCAAATAATAATAATAAGCTAACGCTATATATGATCTCCCATTGATGAATAATACGTTTAAGCGTATGTTTACAATGGGTGCGTTTAAGCGGAAGTAAGTAGGACTATTTAACATGTCCTATCCAAGGGCAGGCTGCATGTAGGTATATAAAACAGGTATAACGATCGTGAACAGATTCCACCTGGGTATTTCCTTTTGTGTGCAAAGCCTGTTGCCTCCTTGGTTTTCTCTCCTATGTAAGTCCGACAATCCGGCTCTTCTGAAGAGGCTGCCCTAAAGCAATGTCCTGAAAGATAAAAAGGGAAGGTTATGATGGTATGTTGGGGTGATACCGCACTGTTGACTGTGTCGCTGCTGCGCCTCTGCCTGTGCCCATGGTATTTTGATTGCATAATTGTGTACGCGTGGCACGAATGCTGCTTTGATGGGTCTTAAGCAGAGGCGGGACTGCTAGTCGCGCTCTTTGCGTGCCTGGTGATCCTGTTGCGGGGCGCTTCGGACTCGCTTGACGGTGCTCGAGGTTGTCGTCGCCGGATTGGTGGTTTGTCGGAGGAGGCCGCATTGTACTTCCGCCGCGAGGGCTGCAGTATGCTCTTCTGTACGGAGAGAGCGGTCCATACTTCCGTTGACTGTTATGACCCCGCGCGGTCCTGGCATCTTGAGCTTGAGGTATGCATAGTGTGGTACCACATTGAATCTAGCGAATGCGGTTCGTCCGAGCAGTGTGTGGTAACCACTACGGAAAGGGACGATATCGAAGATTAACTCTTCGCTTTGGAAGTTATCCGGAGATCCGAAGACCACTTCCAATGTTATAGAGCCCGTACAACGGGCCTCCACTCCAGGAATTACACCTTTAAAGGTGGTTTTGGTGGGCTTGATCCTTGAAGGGTCGATGCTCATTTTGCGCACTGTGTCCTAATAAAGCAGGTTCAGGTTGCTGTCGCCGTCCATAAGGACTCGCGTGAGGTGGAATCCGTCGATGATTGGGTCTAGGACCAATGCGGCTGAGCTGCCGTTATGGATGCTAGTAGGGTGATCCCTACGATCAAAGGTGGTCGGACAAGCTGACCATGGGTTCAATTTGGGGGCGACTGGCTCCATTGCATAGACGGCCCGTAGTGCTCGCTTCCGTTCCCGCTTGGGAATGTGAGTGGCGTAGATCATGTTGACCGTTTTCACCTGGGGGGAAATTTCTTCTGTCCCCCCGTGTTCGGACGCCGGGGCTCGTCGTCATCGTCGCTGTGCAGCCCCTTGTCCTTGTTTTCGGCGTTTATTTTGCCGGCCTGTTTGAACACCCAGCAGTCTCTGTTGGTGTGGTTGGCTGGCTTGTCTAGGGTGCCATGAATTTGGCACGAGCGTTCCAGTATGCAGTCCAAACTAGACGGTCCCTGGTTGTTTCTTTTGAATGGCTTCTCGTAGTGGCCATAAGCTGACGCTTGAAGCGCTCCTGCTCCACGGGATCCTCAGGCACGCCGAACTCGTCGTCGCCGAGGCTAATCTCGTCTTCGGAGGGCGGCATGTAATTGTCCTCCTCCGGATATCCGTCCGTCGCCTGTTCGTCTGGGCTGACCTGCTCATCTTCCTGCTCGGCCTGCTTGAAGGCGGGCTAATCAGGGTCGTATTCCTCTTCGGCACCATCCGGATTGTTTTCTTCTCCTGGGCCGGTATTGCTGTGGCGGGGCTTGGAGCGGCACCAACGACGCCCATGCTTTGTTTTTCTTCCTGAGGGGTTATCCTCCGTTGCCTCATCACCATTGGTTTCCTTCGGAGTGTCCACCATATATATGTCGTATGAGGAGGTGGCTGTCCACCGCCCTGTGAGCGGTGGTTCCTGTACTTCTCCTACATCATCGTCCATACCGTCGATGTCTTCGGAGTCGAAGTCAAGCACGTCGATTAGATCATCGATCGTAGCAATGAAGTGGGTGGTGGGTGGGCAGCGAATTCCTTCGTCGCCTGCTTCCCACTCGAGCCGGACATAGTTCGGCCAAGAGCCTCCTGACAAAGAGAGAGACTTTAATGAGTTCAGCATCTCGCCAAAGGGCGAGTGCTGGAAGATATCCGCAGCGGTAAACTCCATTACCGGAGCCCAACCAGGCTCGGCGGCCTCAGGAGTGCGCGGACTGGAACCTACAATCAGATACAAGTCCGCGGGTCCGGAGTCACAGGCTTCCTTAGAAGTGAGGCATGTGTTCGGCTCTACCATCGATGAGTGTGCGACATGCGGGGCGGGTCCATCCACCCGTCCTTGGTCCACGCAGTCTGCTCCGGATTTAGGTCCGGGACTACTGCAGGGGTAATATCCTGAGCACTGTCCGACAGCAGGTATAGGCCGTGCTCATCGTGACTGCTCGGCACTCCTGGCACAGGCCCGGTCCCGTCGAAGATCAATTCACCTCGGATATCGGCTGTGTAGTTTAGGTTTTCGAACCTGACCTGGCGGCCAGGGGTGAAGCTGTCGATCTGCTCCACATAGCCAAGCGAATTGGCCCGCAGTGCGAAGCCGCCGAACACGAAGATCTGTGCGGGGAGAAAAGTCTCACCCTGGACCGTGTTGTTGAGGATTGAAGGCGCCATCAAGCCTTGTAGCGATGACACAGAGGAACTCTCAATGAAAGCACCAATGTCGGTGTCAAAACCGGCGGATCTCAGGTAGGGGGTCCCGATCTGTGCGTCTCAGGCTGATGGTAACAGGAAGCAAGGGACACAATGTTTACCCAGGTTTGGGCCCTCTCGATGGAGGTAAAACCCTACTTCCTGCTTGATTAATATTGATGATATGAGTAGTACAAGAGTAGATCTACCACGAGATCATAGAGGCTAAACCCTAGAAGCTAGCCTATGATGATAATGATTGTAGTTGTGATCGGCCTTCTAAGGACCAACCTCTCTGGTTTATATAGACACCAGAGAGGGCTAGGGTTTACACGGAGTCGGTTACAAGGAAGGAAATACAATATCCGGATTGCCAAACTTGCCTTCCACGCAAAGGAGAGTCCCATCTGGACACGGGACGAAGTCTTGAGTCTTGTATCTTTATGCTCCAATGGTCCGGACGATGTAAATAGTCCAGATGTCCGGATACCCCCTAATCCAGAACTCCCTCAATTGGGCCCACTAACAGCCCATGCTAAAGGTGGCAACAGTTAAGCCCAACATGACTTTGGGCGTGTTAAAGGCCTATCGCGTAATTCGGCCTGTTGATGCCTGTACTAAGCTTTCGGCCTCTTAAAGTCCCATGATATCAGTGGGCCAACTAAGGCCCGAGATATGTTTCGGCCTGGTAATGGCCCGTGAGCTAACTGGGCCCAAAACGGCCCGATCTACATTTCGGCCTATTGAAGGCCCGTCGACGACTAGTGAAAATTGAGGCCCAACATGCATTTTGGCCTGCTAAAGGCCTATGGTTTCATCTCGGCCGTAACAGGCCAGTACAATATTCAGCATGTTAATGGCCCAACGCTACCTGGGCCAAACTAAGCGTTGGGTCAACAAAAGGCCCAACTAAAATATAGGTCGGTGTAAGTTTGGGCCTGGTGCAATGTGCGAAGGCCCCAATCATTCGGGCCCAAGAAAGACGCAGGCCGGCCCAATTGTGGCCCGCTAAAAACCTGACCCGTTAGAGTCGAATGTTTCAGTCCGGTCGACTACATCTGATTTTTTTCAGATAGCGAATGATGGCAGTAACTAGTAGGAATTAAGAACAAACCTACTCTATACAATAAAGAAATTACGGCATGGTAACTAAGAATAAACCTACACTATACAATAATGGATTTAAGTTATATTATCCACTGGGCATCGAAGTTCGCCACCAGTGATCATAAAGCGCAACGAAGACGCAACTTACAAAAACTGGGCACCATTGCAGCGTAACAAAATAATACTGAACTGAGACCACTTCCAAGACAGTTCAAGAAAGGTTAGCCTTATGGGGAACTCTCATAAGCTGCTGAGCAAGGCTGTGAGACCGGCCTAGCATGTCGGTCATAGCTTCCAGGTGTAGCTGTTTAGCGATGAGGTTCTCATTGGTGTTCTCCACAATCTTTCTTAGAGATAGGACTTCAAGTCGAAGTTGAGTTGCAGAATGCCTTTCTGCTAGAACTTGGGACTGAAGAAGTCGAACTGATTCAGACAACGAATTCTGTAGCTTGTCTGACTGTTAGTCTCAAGTAACTTGAACACTACATCAAGACAAGACTTTGGGGTTGTCTCGCTATCTTCAAGATGTTTTGCCTTCTTTGCTGCAATATATGTTGGGTTTGTCTCACAGCCTTCAGCAGATTTGTGCATGCCATCGGGCATATGACCCTAAAACAAATCAGAGAGATGACAGGTTTTGCACGTGTATAAACAAAGATGATAATTGTTCTGTCAATTCTATCCAATTTCAAATTAGAAAATAAAGAGTAAGTTCAAAATATCAATAGCATAATTTGGCATTGTTCATAATGCGGGGAGCTTCACCACACTACTGGATTACCATGTCAACATAACAAGCATAGATGAAGGGCAAAGAAAATCATGGTATCTATTTTGGATGATGTGCATGGCATGTTGTTCATATCATCAGCCACATCAGTAAGATAAAACAGGAGATGACAAGGTGCAAGCGTGGGCTGCTTCACCACACCTTTGGATTATAGATCCACAAAACCAAGCATACATATAGGGAGTATTATGTAATGTGCATGGTATGAATAAGAATTTGGTTTTACAAGTAAAACTTAGAACTTACAGTTCTTACGAACATGCATTTTGGTAGAAACAACAAACTAAACAACGATAAACGATAGGGAGTATGAGCAAATTAAACAGCGAGTTGAGGATAAAGGCTTTAGAAGGATGACTTACATTAACATTTAACACCGGCTTTATAATGCCCTTCTCCATGTCAAGGAAGGATAACTCAAGAATTTCAGCATATAATCTTCTTCATAAGCATTGCTGTACTCTACATTTTGTAGAGAGTAATTATAGATATGATAATCTTTGGAAGGGATAGAGGATAATGAAGATAAGATGCGATTGATGCTACATAATCAACTACCAATCCCTGGAAGTACAAGCGTTACAAGACAAAATGTACTGACAAGAGCAATGGGCTACACTTCTGCACTGGCATTGTCTGTGTATTCTACTTGCTGGTAAGATTAAATATAGATCTGATCTTTTTTAGTAAATGGTGGGCGAGGGAGATAAGATGCAGAATGCTACAAAATGAACCAATCCTTCTTCCCATAATACAAGAGTGTTTTGAACACTGGTGTACTATACCAAATGTTCTTATATTATGGGACGGAGGGAGTAGATGTTAATGTAAGTACAGTGATAGACCACGTTCAATCCTTACAAGAGGACTACAGAGCTAAACCTCTTCAAAAGCATTGGGTTGATTCTAAATTTGTGTAAGAGTCCATACGGATCTTATAATGTCCACCAAATGGACGATTACGAGGCTAACATGTGCAGTGATGCTACATAATCAAACAGCTATGAAAGTAAGTATGGTCATACAGGCAAGAGGTACTCACAAGAGCAATGCGATTATGCGATATAGTTGCGAGATTCTCATGGTCCCTTGAGAACGAATGTTCTTACGCTAATAGTTTTTGTACAAGTGAGACATTAAGGCAAATGCAAAAATGTAGTTCAAATTGTGATGTGATATCATAGACAGTACCTTACGCTGCAGCCGAGACCAATGTGTAACAAGATTATTCCAGTCACTGTCGGATAAATGTAGCACCGGAGACTTTACAGAAATTTCGTTCAGAGGCTTGCCATCGAAGTGCGCTTGCCTCGGGTAGGAACGATACTTCATCAATGAGTTCTTGAAAAGTGCAACCAACCCTTGCTCGTCATCACAATCCAGTTTGCTCCTCGCCTATTTAAAAGAATGAAAACTTGTGTCTTCTGTCAGCAGAAACATATGCAGTAATGACCATGAATAACATTAGTACATTACTTACGTGTAAGTTGCGGAGGAAGACTGGAAATTATTCTGTGTCTGCGGTATAATCTTTCCATGAAGGAAAGATGCGCACAAAGTTCCTGACAACAACATAAGCTTTGTCTTCTAAACTGGGAAGAAATGGAACAAGGGTCCTATTTGCTGCAATTGGGGCTCTCTCTAGTTCGAAAAGGGATTTGGTAACTGGATTTGGTGGACTCTTTGCTGGAATGGGGGTTTTGCGTCGTACAGCTGGAGCTATGTCAACTGGCATAATCATACTGTTTGCTACAGTTGGGGTCTGCTGAGTTGGGGCATCAGAAATGACCAGTGTAGTAGGGCTAGAGTTTGCTAGAGTTGGGGTATTTTGTGGGTCAGGTGATATTGCAACTACACCTAATGGCCTATTTGATTTATCAGGCTCCACTACCTTTTCCAAATACTTTGCTTGTGCTCCTCCACGATCAGCAATCATCCTCTTCCTTTTGAACATCTGATACACAAGAACAACATTTGAATGGATAAATATGGTATGATGGCAGTTGGAATATGTACTGAAAATGGATAGGCAGGGTGTATTCACATACACGATGTGTAAACTAAGCTAATGGCAGTTCAACAAAGTAGAAGCAATGCAAAGCATCAGTTGCAAGATATGTGCGAGCAATGTAACCTTGGAAAGTTAGAGCAAGTACCTTGATGGGTGAATAAGATAGGGCATCTTCCTCTGAATCCTCCACTAGGGAGCTACATTGACTTAGGTCTCCCTCTAGCTCAGAATCACTGTTAGGATCATATTACGAGCATGAATCAGAGGTGGAGAGCGTTTGCATTGCATTGCATCCAGACTTGATTTCAGTCCCTTAATGCCAAGTTTGACAACCATGGCATTGTTACGCTTTATTCTTTTCATGCGGCAAGCTCATAATCATTATGATGCTGTTAGAATCTGAGATTCATGAAAACATAAAAAGTAGTCAGATTATCTATGGAATGCATTGCGGATACAACTCGGAGAGTGTCTCCTATAAACCCCTGCATATGCAAAGTTCACCTCCCCAACCGTCTTGACTGCACCACACACGAAATACAAACCCTTATGTCTCTATAACAGTGCAGCACACATTTCAAAACTGAAGTAGGAACATTAGAATCATATGAAATTCAGTATTTGAACAAATAAACTAAGCAATTATGAGTGGCGTAATGTTTAGCTTCAAGGGTGGAGTGTTGGTAGTGCGACACAAAGCAAGTAGGCGATTGTATTCCATGTAAAAGATCGAAACCTATGTAAAAGCTGGAAATGACACTTTCTTTCTATACAATGCGATGTTAGTTACCCACACATGATGGAAGAGATCACATAGAAATACTATTCACTCATGTCTATGGTTCCAATATTTAGAAACAGGTGGTCCACCCTAAAAGAATATTGACAACAAATATGACAAGGCAAGCATAGATGTAGTGAATCAATCATTTACTTGTGAGCTTATTAGGACAAGTATGCGAGAATTGTAATCTGCGATGAGAGACCGTCCAAAATCTGAATGAAGAAGTTTGTCTAGCACTTATTGTTTGCAACTAATCGGCGTGAATAATTGGATATTATATCGAATGAGTAAGAAAGACAAGTAAAATTGTCAACAAACCTGGCTGCGGTAGTAATCTGGGTCAATGTCACTCGACCAACAATCCAAAATGACTAGTTTACATTCCGAGGGCCGGAATTTTGAAAACCCTGTGAACTTTAGAGGTACTAAAGATTACCGAAATACATCTGAACCATTAAGTGTAGGTAGCACAGAGCACACAACCAACCCTAATGACAGTCCTGCCTAATGAGTAATGAATCAATTAGAAAATGGGTGATGAGGAGTGGTTGCTCAGTGTTGAGGACATATCTCAGGACAAATCGGGTTGGCTTGGTTGGTGCTGCACGCCTGAGCCCTGAACGGACTGGGAAGGTAGGCACGCCGGCGCGCCCGGGTAGCGGTGACACTATTGGGCGAGCGGCTCCTGGCCTCCTGTTGGTCTGACGTCTCCTCCTAGAGTCATGCCGTCCGGGGACGGCATGTCGCCGGCGAGGCAGGCGGCTGGGGGCGAGTAGAGATCGGAAGCGCGTAGCAGAACAGAGGGGAATCGGGGCCTGGGACAACCCAAAATCCCAGGGTGGGCCGGCCCACCGTGGGCACCCTGTAGAGATACACACCGAGCGGCGAACATGCATTTTGAAACTAATTTAGGAACATTTAGTGACCAATTAAACAACTCTGTTTTAATAATATCATATTCGTATTTGAACAACTAAGCTTGTTTAGCTTGATGGGTGGAGCAGTGTTATTATGACACGAAGCATGTATTCTGATCGTATAGTGATCATAAAAGGTGGAAACTCTAAGCATATTTTTTTAGCAAGAGAGGATTTCCCCTCTGATTTCTATTAAAGAAACCACCACGGAGCCAACATGATCAATTAAACCCTAAGCATGATCAATTAAACCGTATTATGGTTGTGCCATGGCAGATTTGAAGCTGCAAACCGGAGAAATGATATTTAGCATCCATTGTTTGCTTCGAACGAAGAACTAAATTCTAAGAGCTGAAAAGAAAGTAGAGTAACCAAGTTAAGATCTATTTTTTGGTTGAGATCAAAAAGTTGAGGAGATATGAAGTACCACCTCTCTTGCGGCGCCGTGTAGGCATCGGGGGTGCGATGGCTGTCGGTGGCTTTAAAGCAGAGCTGCGACGGTAGACGGGTGCATTGGGGGATAAGTCTCGTTGCGGTGGAAGAGAAGGTCGTGTGAGCGGCCCCGGCAAAGAGGACGACGGCGCCGATGAAGCGAGAGGACGCGATGCAAGGCTATTGGTCCGTCACCGTGGATGAGAAACGTCCATCTCTAGTAGTGGACGACGCGGTCTTGGTAGGCGCTCCGGCATGGTGGAGGACGGTGGCAATGGATGTGGTGGAAGACGGCGGCGATGGATGGCGTGGCGGACGGAGGCTGGTGTGGGGATGGGGTGTTCTAGCGCGGACAGTGTATGAATGGGAAAATGGTGGGAGAGGTACGGGGAACCATGTTTTTGGGACGTGCCTATCTAAAATATGGGAAAGTTACGAACTTAGCCCCCGTTTAAAATTTGGACGTCTCGTCGGTTGGGGATAGGACGGTAATCTCGCATCTCGCCAATATTTGCTCAGAGCGATTTCGGGAGAGGAGAGGGTGGTTGGCGCCCATGATTGGCGCCCACGGTGTATGAACGAGGCTGACAGGTAGGGCGGTTGTGTCACGTCTGAGTGAAGTTACAAACCTGCCCCTATTGAAAATATTTGCCTACATCGATTTTGGCCAAGTCGAGTTTGTTTTGCCGCCCACCGTGTATGAATGGGGAATGGAGGGAGAAACAGAGGTCTTTCGGACGAGCTTGAATCAAATATGTTTTGCCGCCCATGTTTGACGCCCACCGTGTCGGAATGGGCTCAAAGGCGGTCGTGTCACATCTAATTGAAGTTACTAACCTACCCCTATTTAGAGCAGTGGAAATCAGGCCGATGGATTGTTCGTGTAATTGGTAGACAGTAATTTCCATCTCCCAAACACTTGGCTTCGGGCAGCCGACGCGGGAGTAGACATTTTGCTACTTCTTTCGAATTTTGGGACAATAAGCATCCACGTTTACCCTGGCCACTAAATTCGAATCCATTTTGTATTCCTATATGAATCTTTATAAATCATTCTATGTGTTTTTATATATCTTCAAAAGGACGACAAAGATGTAATCAACTGTCATATATGAATATGGTTTACAAATGCTGATACTCAAATTCAGAAACTAGAATCCAGTTTAAGGTGAATTCGAATATTTGGAACACTTCATGTCCAACTCAAATGTCACACGCAGCACAATGTGTACTCCCATTTAGATATGTACACAAGCGATGTATCAAGATTCAAATACCGAGTCAATCAACCAAGAATGTACAGAACTAACAGACATATAAACACTTATAGAGTATATGGATCAATAATATCAACTAACATACATAAGCCAGGCTGCTATACTTTTTTTTGGCTACAACAGCATCCTTTTTTTAGCCAGCATCTTGGCCCTTTCCGATGCGTGCCACTTATGGTCCATCTATACTACTACTATTGTTGAATGCACATTCAGCCCGATTGGCATATTTGTAGGTCTGGCACTACATTACAAATGAAATGTCTCCAAGTCTTATCAATTAATATAGACTTGTGCTCAAATAAAATTACAAACAAAAAAACAAAAAAACAATTATTACATGATCTCCAAAACAAATGGTTTGATTGATTACATGAACAGACAACACAAAGGTTATTCAACTATGGAAAGAACATTTCACCTATGATTTACCAAGCAGGAATTTAATTTCCTTTTTTCCTTCAGGACCTTAACAATCTGGTCAGTCTCATCTTGCTTCGTTTTGAAATCCACCAAGTATTTATTGGTTGTCTTGAGTACTTCTTGTGATTGTGTTGTTTGCTTCCTCAACATGTCAACTTCATCTCTAAGTGCAGAAGTAGAATCTCTTTCTACCACTAGTTTAGCCTCTAGAGCATCAGCAGTTGGCAATTCATAATGCATGATTGGGCCGGTGCCACTGCTGTGGGATGATGCAACGTCCATGGGGACCTCGCTCTTTGATCTTGGGCTAACTTGTTTTGCCATTAAAGTTCCGATTGGATTCAGAAAAGTTGAAGTTAGCAAAACATCTCAACTGGGAGTTATAACAGCAAACCAGTTAAACAAACAACGAATTAAAGAGTTTCAATTGGATCTTTGAAAAGTAGTTATTAACATCATTGCAACCCATTGTTGCAAAGAACAAAGCAGCTTAAACAAACAAGTAGATATTTAAGTTAAGGAAAACAGTAATTCTTAACAAGAAGTATCAAACACATAGATAGGTGCGATCTACAATATGATTAACGAGGCTGTGCCATTATGTAATCAATAGCAAACTAAATTAATCCAAGCAACGTAATTGAACAATTTTGCAATGGCTAACTAAAATTCGAGAACGAATAATCGAACTTATGCTAGTTCTTTATGCAGCACACTGCAACTTCTTTTTCGCTACAAGGTTGTACGAAGGAGTCCATGGCATCAGTTGCTTGGATACGCAGTCCCAATACTTCTTTCTTCCCACACTGCATGGGTAAGTCGAATGGTTAATCTGGTAAGATGGTGCATCCTTGATATGTTATATGAGGACGTGTAGTCAGACTAGTTGTAGCCAAACACATCACACTGTCTTTTACTATATATTTCATGCGATTACTTTTGGTATATCAAGATCTAAGCAATCTACAATAGGATGAAAAGACTGGCATCCTTCACATTATTGGCGAACTCAGTTCATAGAAACAAGCAATTCAACCATTCTGTGGGTAAATCAAAAGCGCCACTGAAATATTTTTCACTATCCAATCATAAACGCAAAAGGGGTGATGCCACCATAGGGGATGGTATGGGTGGCCGCCTTAGGTGGCAGGAAAGTGTGCACCTAGTTTGAGTCGTCCAGGTTGGCCCATGCTAGTTTTGTCCGTCCCAACGCACAAGTAGGCAATGTAAAAATGAAGAAAAATGTTTCAATTTGGCTGGGCCAATAACATAAGTGCAAGGCAGGCCCTATAGCAGGCTCGCGGCCCAAACGAGTGCCTCCCATATCGATCGACAGCAGGAAAAATCCCAATTCATTTGCTCCGACCTCGATGCGTTCGCTCCTAACCTAGCCGCCGACAGACCGACACAAGACTTCCTCGTGCCCTCGTTGGAGGCGGTCGCCGAGCTTCAAGCGAGCGGAAGGACAAGAAGATGAAGATCCAACCACAGGTGTAGCTGCGTGGGAGGCAGCGGCGGCAAGACGGGCATGACATCGAGCTTGCATGAAGCGGACGATCGCGACTTGCAAGAGTAGCATCTTGCAACGCGGCAGTACATCACATCCCTGATTATATCTAATTCAACTCTTCAATTTTTGGCCAATAGTTAAACATGACGGTGTTGTAAAACTGCTTGTATGTAGGGAGTCTATGAGAAAATGAAACCAATTTCTACTTATTTTATAACTCCCCAATCAATCTTGAATCGATGAATCGATGTATCTAATCAAGTTTTGGTGCAAACATTTAAGCTCATGTTGTTCTTGAGCTGAAGTGTCTAATGAGCAATTTGCTAATGAAAGATTTGATGCAAACATTTTACATGCTCCCGTGATGAACATATAGTGTCTAATGAGGGATCTAATGCGAGCATTTTGCAAGCTCATTAAAGGATTTAGTGTCTAATGATGATCTACTATGTTGAGAGAGACAGAGATTTGCAGGCATTGATGACAAGCAAATTATAGTGCATTTTCATAGCTTGAGGTAACGTCGAGGCCATCTACCAGAAAGTCCCCGTATCATGACAACATAGCATAAATACTTTTCTAATCTATTGTTTGAAACTATTGGCATACTTGTGCAGGATAGATATATTGATATGCAGTTTGCGCACTGGTTATACGTGCAATTACACTTCGATATTTTCAGCAGAGAACGAATAATTCAAGCAGGTACAGACCATGTTTGTAGTCCTTGTACACCATGTTGCATTTTGTGTTTTTTGGTGCTTGCATCATTTAGTGTTTATAATCTGAACTACTTTGGATCATTAGCTGGTTTTCAAAGTGCATGTAGCTTCACATTTCTCAAGTTATGTTGATTTCCGGAGTGCAAGCGCCTTCGTATTTTTTAAGTTAAATGTTTGCCCTTGGTAACCTGAATTCGTGGATCAGCCACTGCACACAAATCATACACGAATGCCAGTACGAATTAAATGAAATGCAGGGACTTACGCTAGCTCGTTGTACAGGCTCACTACAGCTCTGCTTGCGCTTGGGATGTTCCATGTACAAGTCCATGTTACCACTTGCTTGGATATGCAGGCCTTGTGCTGCTTGCATCCCCTCTGCATTTTGACACGGCGAATGGTTGATCAAATAAGAGAATCGACCTTGATGTTGTCTGGAGGACAGATACTTACAAGGTTATCTGGTGTGCGGGATGTGTACCAGATCTCGTAGCACTATCATGCTTCGCTAAAATGGATTTGCTTGTTTCGATGATATCTCCAAAAGAAATAAGAGTTAAAGTCGAGTTGCATAGGCGTGTAAGCTAAGAGAGCGGTGAAAGGATATCCAAACATCGTCGGAATAGTGCACAAGGGAGTGATGTGTGGATACCTAGTTCGGGCGGCGTTTGGGCATGCTCGCCTAGCTAGAGTCTTGGTCACTTGAGAGCGTTGAGGGTGATGCTGGCGTTGGCTGGCAGCGCGGATGTAGATCTTGAGTGGCGCGGAGCTTCTAATGCGATGGGCGAGACCGTTGGTGAAGCCCCAACGGCCTCGAGGCGGAGAATGCGACGATGTGCTCGGGAAGTAGCCCCGGTGAGCTGGGAGACAGCGTCGGTGAAGCGCACCTGATGCAGTGGAACTCGGTGTCTGTGAGGCACGTCAGTTGTGGCAGCCAACGTTGTCGGTGGACCACCCAGTGCGGTGGACGAGGGCATAGATGAGGTAGCTCTGGTGCGGTGGTGAAGCGCTACCGTCGTCTTCGTCGTCGTCCGGCACAGAGGTGGGGGACGGTGGGGAAAGAGACGAGACGAGGGGCGATTCGAGGGTTGGCGGCGAATTAGGGATTTTAGCAATCTGGGCGCGGAAGGGGATGGTGGAGAAGAGAGATTTTGCAGGGCTGGAATTGGGGCCGCCAGATATTTCAATCCAAAACATGGAAGCGCGAACTTATATTGTCGTCGTCCTTTTTTGGGGGGGAGGGGCGTGGGTGGCTGGGTGCTACGCGTCCGTCCGACACACACGACCACCCCGACAGGACTATGCTTCGGTGCCTTAAGGCACCTGCCTTTGTGTCCATGACATGTGGGCCCAACAGGTGGCTGGCCCACATGTCAGTCACCCAAGCAGCATCCACCCTGACACGACCCTGGTCTGCCTGGTGCGCCTACATTTGAGAATGCAAACGAATCTTCTTTCATTTGCAAACGAATCTGTATGTATTACCATGCCCGTGTTTTCCTTGCAATAATTAGTCATTCGAAACGAGATACTCCATCCGTTCACTTTTGTAAGTCGTTTCAGACAACTTAAAATGAACTATTTTGCACATTGTCTGAAAATGTCTTCAAGATCTTATAAAAGTGAACAGAGGGAGTACTATAAATTAATTAATGAGGAGTTATTTGAAAAAAAATCGAAACAGTACCCACGCTAACGTGGATTAGAGTGTGTGTCACATAATTAGTTATTTGAATTAGAGTGTGTGTCACGTAGTTAGTTATTTGAATTAGAGTGTGTGTCACATAGCAATCTCCAATTCTAACGTGGATTTCGCATTTCACTGTAACCATGCTACTTTTTTAATACAAATTCATATGTATATGATGAACACCATGGTAGTGAGAAAACTTTTGGATGGATTCAAACATATGACCTACAAAATAGCACAACAAATTGAGTCAATTTCAACTTTTCGAAACTTAGTATGGCACGAATTCGAAATAATTACCCGTATGCCTGGTCCTCGGTTCAAATCTTACAATGTACACCGAATTGAAACACCGATATTAAGTCTCGTACTATGTACATTCAAATGTTGTTTTTAGCCCCCCCCACAAACGCTACATACTTCCTGTATCGGTCAATCTTCCTCTCCTAACCACCTTAGGAAGCTATCGGTTTCCAACACACGTTCATTCTTTCTCTCCATGTTTCGATCTCTAAGTCTCTCAACTACACAACCCCTTTTTCCACTCTGTTACCAAATGTATTTACCTCACACACCCGCCATTGCACCCCATGCCAAGCTCTCTCTCTCTCTCCCCCCTCTCCCTCTCACCCTCTCGCGCTAAATACATGCATTGCCTGTCTAGCCCCCAACCTCCCATGCGCACGCAGGCACGTTGTATATCTAGGTCACTCCCTCGAGACTGTCTCACTCTTTATTCCGCACGGCGGCCCACACTCGCTCAATCTCGCTCTCTTTATCTGAGTCTTGTTTAACCTTGTTTTCTTTCACACACAAATGATATATCTCCCTGTTCGGGCCTCGATCGACACACTCTATACTCTCTCACGCAGATTGTCTATCTAGGTCAGTCCATCCAAGCCGCCGCCACTCTTTCGACCTCATGGTGGGCCACACTCACTCAATCTCTCTCTCTCTCTCTCTCTATCTATCTATCTATCTATCTATCTATCTATCTATCTATCTATCTCTCTCCGTATGTCTCGATTGACCTCGCTCTTTCTCAGACAAAAACAATATATCACCATGTTTGTGCCCAATTCAACCTATTCACATTGTATACTCTCTCACGCACGTCGTCTATCTAGGTCACTCTCTCCAACCCGTCTCACTCTTTCGATCGCACGGCGACCCTATGTGATCGGTTGACCTTGCTTCCTCCCACGCACAAAATATATCTACACATCTGTGACTGGATCATCTCTTAGGTTCTATCTTACAGCCCTCACCCTTGCCAAAATCTCAATCGGACAATATCTCTCTAGAGCATATATATATTTGTTCAATGAATGTCGGACCACACTCACTTTGTCTCTCTATCTATATGTCTCTCGATTGACCTTGCTTTCTCACACCGTATCTTCCACGCGTTGAAGCTACTACCTCTCCATCCCTCGCAAAGCCGGAGCTATTTACATTGCGAGGGGCACTCCAACCTTGGATTAATTTGTGTAGGCATTTATTCCGGTCGGTTTAGATTATATTTTTGTAGCATTCGGCCCACAACTACTCCAAACACCGTTGCAACCCACGCAACTCCCCTAGTTGATTTCCCTCTGGCTCGGTCATCGCTCTCTTGCACGTCCTTTCTCGCCTTCAACGTTGCACCATGGTATTATTGAAAAAACTATGTTGTTCTCTTTAATTATTATAAATAAGCTACAAAACTACACACCGATAGTCCACTTGGAATGGAACAAATTTCGACCCACAAATTAAAGTGCTACAAACTACACACCAAGGGGCCCATATGTCATGAAACAAATTTGGACCCATATAAAAATTAAAAAATAAAGGACGAGGATCGAACATGCGACCGGTCCTTCAAGGCGCACGTCAATAGGCAACATACGTAGAATAGCAATGTTTGTTGTACCCCCTTTGTTCACATAATGTTTTTATATTACCACAACCTAATTAATGGATAACATGTAATATTATTTTTAGTACTATTCGCCTTCACTTACTGGTGGGTTCCATGTGTGCTCTCTCTCTCTCTCCTCCCCTTCTGCGTTTATACGCACAGGCAAACAGGAAGAACTCGCAGGTGATGTTGCCGTTGACCATATCTGGACGCGTTCACAAGTCACGGCACCAGTTTCACGTACTAGCAGCACTAATCAGTGTGTACGTGCAATGCACATTAATTTGGAAGTTTATTAAGTGCATGCGGATATTAACTACTAGTAGGATATTGTTTGTGTGTTGTCATGTGATTAGCACTATTTTTGGCATGAAATTAACTGCACGCTACACGTGTTGAGTGCTCGACATTGAAGCAGTCTAGGTCGTTGGATGACAAGGAATACATGTGGCTTGATGACGTTTTATATTTAATATGATACGGCTCTAGCAGAACATTCAATCAATCAAACCATACATTTCACTCAGTCTGACTCCGACTTTAAATTATACGATGATCGATATAAAATAAACGGAAATGATAAACGTTCGGATTTTAAGCATGGCAATCCGAACTTTTTCATGGCAAATTTAGATTACGCGGCGGCGGCGGGGGCGTCTCGTGGTGGGAAGTGGCTCCTCTACTGTGCTCCGTGTGTCGTCGGGCCACTGACCGACGGCGACGGTGGTGTTGGAAATATGCCCTAGAGGCAATAATAAAAGATTATTATTATATTTCCTTGTTCGTCATAATTGTCTTCATTCATGCTATAACTGTATTATCCGGAAATCGTAATAAACGTGTGAATACATAGACCATAACATGTCCCTAGTAAGCCTCTAGTTGACTAGCTCGTTGATCAACAGATAGTCATGGTTTCCTAGCTATGGACATTAGATGTCGTTGATAACGGGATCACATCATTAGGAGAATGATGTGATGGACAAGACCCAATCCTAAGCATAGCACAAGACCGTGTAGTTCGTTTGCTAGAGCTTTTCCAATGTCAAGTATCTTTTCCTTAGACCATGAGATCGTGTAACTCCCGGATACCGTAGGAGTGCTTTGGGTGTACCAAACGTCACAGCGTAACTGGGTGACTATAAAGGTGCACTACAGGTATCTCCGAAAGTGTCTGTTAGGTTGACACGGATCGAGACTGGGATTTGTCACTCCATATGACGGAGAGGTATCTCTGGGCCCACTCGGTAATGCATCATCATAATGAGCTCAAGGTGACCAAGTGTTTGGTCACGGATCATGCATTACTGATGCGAGTAAAGTGACTTGCGATAACGAGACCGAACGAGGTATTGGGATACCGACGATCGAGTCTCGGGCAAGTAATGTACCGATTGACAAAGGGAATTGTATACGGGGTTGATCGAATCCTCGACATCGTGGTTCATCCGATGAAATCATCGTGGAACATGTGGGAGCCAACATGGGTATCCAGATCCCGCTGTTGGTTATTGACCGGAGAACCGTCTCGGTCATGTCTGCGTGTCTCCCGAACCCGTAGGGTCTACACACTTAAGGTTCGGTGACCCTAGGGTTATTAGGAAGACTTGTATGTGATTATCGAATGTTGTTCGGAGTCTCGGATGAGATCCCGGACGTCACGAGGAGTTCCGGAATGGTCCGGAGGTGAAGATTTATATATGGAAAGTTGTCATATGGTCACCGGAAAGTTTCGGAGGCATATCGGTATTGTACCGGGGCCACCAGAGGGGTTCCGGGGGTCCACCGGGAGGGGCCACCTCTCTCGGAGGGCCACATGGGCCGTAGTGGGTAGGGGAACCAGCCCCTGGAGGGCTGGGCGCCCCCACTTGGGCCCATGCGCCTAGGGTTGGGGAAACCCTGGTGGGGCGCCTGCTTGGGGGGCAAGCCCCCTCCCTTGGCCCCCCCCCTCTAGATCTCATCTAGAGGGGGCCGGCCCACTTCCCCCTTCCCCTATAAATAGAGGGGCGAGGGGTGGGCTGCACACCACATCCAAGGCGCAGCCCCTCCCCTCCCCAACACCTCTCCTCCTCCATTAAAGAGCTCGGCGAAGCCCTGTCGAAGTACTGCCTCTCCACCACCACCACGCCGTCGTGCTGCTGCTGGAGTCTTCTTCCTCAACCTCTCCTTCCCCTTGCTAGATCAAGAAGGAGGAGACGTCATCCGCACCGCACGTGTGTTGAACGCGGAGGTGCTGTCGGTTCAGCACTTGGTCATCGGTGATTTGGATTACGGCGAGTACGACTCCATCATCCCCGTTCTCTTGAACGCTTCCGCTCGCGATCTACAAGGGTATCTAGATGCACTCCTATCACTCGTTGCTTAGATGAACTCATAGATGGATCTTGGTGAAACCGTAGAAAAAATTTTAATTTTCTGCAACGTTCCCCAACAGTGGCATCATGAGCTAGGTCTATGCGTAGTTCTCTATTGCACGAGTAGAACACAATTTTGTTGTGGGCGTAGATGTTATCAACTTTCTTGCCGCTACTAGTCTTATCTTGCTTCAGCGGTATTGTGAGATGAAGCGGCCCGGACCGACCTTACACGTACGCTTACGTGAGACAGGTTCCACCGACTGACATGCACTAGTTGGATAAGGTGGCTAGCGGGTGCCTGTCTCTCCCACTTTAGTTGGAGCGGATTCGATGAAAAGGGTCCTTATGAAGGGTAAATAGAAGTTGAAAAATTACGTTGTGGCTTTAACGTAGGTAAGAAAACGTTCTTGCTAGATCACCTATAGAAGCCACGTAAAACTTGCAACAACAATTAGAGGACGTCTAACTTGTTTTTCCAGCAAGTGTCTTGTGATGTGATATGGCCAAAAAGTTGTGATGAATGACGAATGATATTTTGTGATGTTGATCATGTTCTTGTAATAGGAATCACGACTTGCATGTCGATGAGTATGACAACCGGCAGGAGCCATAGGAGTTGTCTTAATTATTGTATGACCTGCGTGTCAATGATTCAACGCCATGTAATTACTTTACTTTATTGCTAAACCGTTAGCCATAGTAGTAGAAGTAATAGTTGGCGAGCAACTTCATGGAGACACGATGATGGAGATCATGCTGATAGAGATCATGGTGTCATGCCGGTGACGAAGATGATCATGGAGCTCCGAAGATGGAGATCAAAGGAGCTATATGATATTGGCCATATCATGTCACTACTATATAATTGCATGTGATGTTTATTATGTTTATGCATCTTGTTTACTTAGAACGACGGTAGTAAATAAGATGATCCCTTATAACAATTTCAAGAAAGTGTTCTCCCCTAACTGTGCACCGTTGCTAAAGTTCGTCATTTCGAAGCACCACGTGATGATCGGGTGTGATAGATTCTTACGTTCACATACAACGGGTGTAAGACAGTTTTACACATGCAAAAACACTTAGGGTTAACTTGACGAGCCTAGCATGTACAGACATGGCCTCGGAACACAGAGACCGAAAGGTCGAACATGAGTCGTATGGAAGATACAATCAACATGGAGATGTTCACCGATGATGACTAGTCCGTCTCACGTGATGATCGGACACGGCCTAGTCGACTCAGATCGTGTAGCACTTAGATGACTAGAGGGATGTCTAATCTGAGTGGGAGTTCATTAAATAATTTGATTAGATGAACTTAATTATCATGAACTTTAGTCTAAAACCTTTGCAAATATGTCTTGTAGATCAAATGGCCAACGCTCATGTCAACATGAACTTCAACGCGTTCCTAGAGAAAACCAAGTTGAAAGATGATGGCAGCAACTATACGGATCGGGTCCTAACCCGAGATCATCCTCATAGCTGCCAAGAAAGCATATGTCCTAGATGGAACGCTAGGTGAAGCACCCATCGAGAGAACCAAGGCGTTATGAGCGCTTGGCGATCACGTCGATGATTACTCCCTCGTTCGGTGCGGCATGCTTTACAGCCTAGAACCGGGCTCCAAAAGCGTTTTGAGCAACACGGAGCATATGAGATGTTCGAGGAGCTGAAAATGGTTTTCCAAGCTCATGCCCGGGTCGAGAGATATGAAGTCTCCGACAAGTTCTATAGTTGTAAGATGGAGGAAAATAGTTACACAAGTGAGCACATACTCAAAATGTCAGGTTGCACAACCGCTGTCCCAACTGGACATTAACCTCCCGAGCGAGGCGGTCATTGATAGAATCCTTCATCACTCCCACCGAGCTACAAGAGCTTTGTGATGAACTACAATATGCGGGGATGGTGAAAACTATTCTGAAGTATTTTCAATCTCAAGTCGGCAGAGGTAGAAATCAAGAAAGAACATCAAGTGTTGATGGTCAATAAAACCACCAAGTTCAAGAAGGGCAAGGGTAAGAAGAACTTCAAGAAGGACGGCAAGGATGTTGCCGCGCTTGGTAAGCCAGTTGCCAGGAAGAAGTCAAGCAATGGACCCAAACCTGAGACTAAGTGCTTTTATTGCAAAGGGAAGGGTCACTGGAAGCGGAACTGCCCCAAATACTTAGCGGACAAGAAGGCCGGCAACACTAAAGGTATATTTGATATACATGTAGTTGATGTGTACCTTACCGATTACTCGTAGTAACTCCCAGGTATTTGATACGGTGCCGTTGCTCATATTTGTAACTCACAGCAGAGCTGCGGAATAAGCGGAGATCTGGCGAAGGGCGAGGTGACGATGCGGCGTCGGGAATGGTTCCAAGGTCGATGTGATCGCCGTCGACACGCTACCTCTACATTTACCTACGGGATTAGTTTTAAACTTTAATAATTGTTATTTAGTGCCAAGTTTGAGCATGAACATTGTATCCGGATCTCGTTTGATACGAGATGGCTACTCATTTAAATCCGAGAATAATGGTTGTTCTATTTATATGAGAGATATGTTTTATGGTCATGCCCGATGGTCAATGGTTTATTCTTAATGAATCTCGGCGTAATGTTACACATATTCATAGTGTGAATACCAAAAGATGTAAAGTTGATAACGATAGTCCCACATACTTGTGGCATCGCCGCCTTGGTCACATTGGTGTCAAGCGCATGAAGAAGCTCCATCTTGATGGACTTTTAGAGTCTCTAGATTATGAATCGTTTGACACATGCGAGCCATGCCTCATGGGCAAGATGACCAAGACTCCGTTCTCCGGAACAATGGAGCGAGCAACCAACTTATTGGAAATCATACATACTGATGTGTGCAGTCCAATGAGCGTTGAGGCTCGCGGAGGATATCGTTATGTTCTCACTCTCACTGATGACTTGAGTAGATATGGGTATGTCTACTTGATGAAACACAAGTCTGAGACCTTTGAAAAGTTCAAGGAATTTCAGAATGAGGTAGAGAATCAACATGACCGAAAGATAAAGTTCCTACGATCAGATCGTGGAGGAGAATATTGAAGTCACGAATTTGGTACACACTTAAGGAAATGTGGAATCGTTTCACAACTCACGCCACCTGGAACACCTCAGTGTAATGGTGTGTCCGAATGTCGTAATCGCACTCTATTGGATATGGTGCGGTCTATGATGTCTCTTACCGATTTACCGCTATCATTTTGGGGATACGCTCTAGAGACAGCTACATTCACTTTAAATAGGGCACCGTCTAAATCCGTTGAGACGACACCGTATGAATTATGGTTTGGGAAGAAACCTAAGCTGTCATTTCTAAAAGTTTGGGGATGCGATGCTTATGTCAAGAAACTTCAACCTGAAAAGCTCGAACCCAAGTCGAAAAAATGTGTCTTCATAGGATACCCTAAGGAAACCATTGGGTATACCTTCTACTTAAGATCCGAGGGCAAGATCTTTGTTGCCAAGAACAGATCCTTTCTGGAAAAAGAGTTTCTCTCGAAAGAAGTAAGTGGGAGGAAAGTAGAACTCGATGAAGTACTACCTCTTGAATAGGAAAGTGGTGCAGCTCAGGAAAATCTTCCTGTGATGCCAACACCAACTGGAGAGGAAAATAATGATGATGATCAAGGTACTTCGGATCAAGTTGCTACTGAACTTTGTAGGTCTACAAGGACACGTTCCGCACCAGAGTGGTACGGCAACCCTGTCCTGGAAATCATGTTGTTAGACAACGGTGAACCTTCAAACTATGAAGAAGCGATGGCGGGCCCAGATTCCAACAAATGGCTTGAAGCCATGCGATCCGAGATAGAATCCATGTATGAAAACAAAGTATGGACTTTGACAGACTTGCCCGATGATCGGCGAGCGATAGAAAACAAATGGATCTTTAAGAAGAAGACGGACGCGGATGGTAATGTTACCATCCATAAAGCTCGACTTGTCGCTAAGGGTTATCGGCAAGTTCAAGGGGTTGACTACGATGAGACATTCTCTCCGTGAAGAAGCTGAAGTCCGTCCGAATCATGTTAGTAATTGCCGCATACTATGATTATGAGATATGGCAGATGGACGTCAAAACGGCATTCCTTAATGGACATCTTAAGGAAGAACTGTATATGATGCAGCCGGAAGGTTTTGTCGATCCTAAGAATGCTAACAAAGTATGAAAGCTCCAAATGATCCATTTATGGGCTGGTGCAAGCATCTCGGAGTTGGAACATTCGCTTTCATGAGATGATCAAAGCGTTTGGGTTTATGCGACTTATGGAGAAGCCTGCGTTTACAAGAAAGTGAGTGGGAGCTCTGTAGCATTTCTCATATTATATGTAGATGACATACTCTTGATGGGAAATGATATAGAACTTTTGGACAGCATAAAGGCCTACTTGAATAAGTGTTTTTCAATGAAGGACCTTGGAGAAGCTGCTTACATATTAGGCATCAAGATCTATAGGGATAGATCAAGACGCCTCATAGGTCTTTCACAAAGCACATACCTTGATAAGATTTTGAAGAAGTTCAAAATGGATCAGTCCAAGAAAGGGTTCTTGCCTGTGTTGCAAGGTGTGAGATTGAGCTCGGCTCAATGCCCGACCACGGCAAAAGATAAAGAAGAGATGAGTGCCATCCCCTATGCTTCAGCCATAGGATCTATTATGTATGCCATGTTGTGTACCAGACCTGATGTAAACCTTGTCGTAAGTTTGGTAGGAAGGTACCAAAGTAATCCCGGAAGGAACACTTTGGACAGCGGTCAAGAATATCTGAAGTACCAAAAGGACAAAGGACATGTTTCTCGTTTATGGAGGTGACGAAGAGCTCGTCGTGAAGGGTTACGTCGGCGCTAGCTTCGACACAGTTCTGGATGACTCTAAGTCACAAACCGGATACGTGTATATGTTGAATGGTGGAGCAGTAAGCTGGTGCAGCTGCAAGCAGAGCGTCGTCGCGGGATCTACATGTGAAGCGTAGTACATGGCAGCCTCGGAGGCAGCGCATGAAGCAATTTGGGTGAAGGAGTTCATCACCGACCTAGGAGTCATACCCAATGCGTTGGGGCCGTTCAAACTCTTCTGTGACAAAACTGGAGCTATTGCCCTTGCCAAGGAGCCCAGGTTTCACAAGAAGACAAGGCACATCAAGCGTCGTTTCAACTCCATCCGTGAAAATGTTCAAGGTGGAGACATAGATATTTGCAAAGTACATACGAATCTGAATGTCGCAGATCCGTTGACTAAACCTCTTTCGCAAGCAAAACATGATCAACACCAGAACTCTATGGGTGTTCGATTCATCACAATGTAACTAGATTATTGACACTAGTGCAAGTGGGAGACTATTGGAAATATGCCCTAGAGGCAATAATAAAAGATTATTATTATATTTCCTTGTTCGTGATAATTGTCTTTATTCATGTTATAACTGTATTATTCAGAAATCGTAATACACGTGTGAATACATAGACCATAACATGTCCCTAGTAAGCCTCTAGTTGACTAGCTCGTGGATCAACAGATAGTCATGGTTTCCTGGCTATGGACATTAGATGTCGTTGATAACGGGATCACATCATTAGGAGAATGATGTGATGGACAAGACCCAATCCTAAGCATAGCACAAGATCGTGTAGTTCGTTTGCTAGAGCTTTTCCAATGTCAAGTATCTTTTCCTTAGACCATGAGATCGTGTAACTCCCGGATACCGTAGGAGTGCTTTGGGTGTACCAAACGTCACAACGTAACTGGGTGACTATAAAGGTGCACTACAGGTATCTCCGAAAGTGTCTGTTGGGTTGACACGGATCGAGACTGGGATTTGTCACTCCGTATGACGGAGAGGTATCTCTGGGCCCACTCGGTAATGCATCATCATAATGAGCTCAAAGTGACCAAGTGTTTGGTCACGGGATCATGCATTACGGTACGAGTAAAGTGACTTGCCGGTAACGAGACTGAACGAGGTATTGGGATACCGACGATCGAGTCTCGGGCAAGTAACGTACCGATTGACAAAGGGAATTGTATACGGGGTTGATCGAATCCTCGACATCGTGGTTCATCCGATGAAATCATCGTGGAACATGTGGGAGCCAACATGGGTATCCAGATCCCGCTGTTGGTTATTGACCGGAGAGCCGTCTCGGTCATGTCTGCGTGTCTCCCGAACCCGTAGGGTCTACACACTTAAGGTTCTGTGACGCTAGGGTTAGTAGGAAGACTTGTATGTGATTACCGAATGTTGTTCGGATTCCCGGATGAGATTCCGGACGTCACGAGGAGTTCCGGAATGGTCCAGAGGTGAAGATTTATATATGAGAAGTTGTCATATGGTCATCGGAAAGTTTCGGAGGCATATCGGTATTGTACCGGGGCCACCGGAGGGGTTCCGGGGGTCCACCGGGAGGGGCCACCTCTCTCGGAGGGCCTCATGGGCCGTAGTGGGTAGGGGAACCAGCCCCTGGAGGGCTGGGCACGCCCCCCCCCCTTGGGCCAATGCGCCTAGGGTTGGGGGGAAACCCTAGTGGGGGCTCCCCCCTTGCTTGGGGGGCAAGCCCCCTCCCTTGGCTGCCGCCCCCCTCTAGATCTCATCTAGAGGGGCCCGGCCCCCTTCCCCCTTCCCCTATAAATAGAGGGGCGAGGGGAGGGCTGCACACCACATCCAAGGCGCAGCCCCTCCCCTCCCCAACACCTCTCCTCCTCCGTTAAAGAGCTCGGCGAAGCCCTGTCGGAGTACTGCCTCTCCACCACCACCACGCCGTCGTGCTGCTGCTGGAGTCTTCTTCCTCAACCTCTCCTTCCCCCTTGCTGGATCAAGAAGGAGGAGACGTCATCCGCTCCGTACGTGTGTTGAACACGGAGGTGCTGTCCGTTCAGCACTTGGTCATCGGTGATTTGGATCACGGCGAGTACGACTCCATCATCCCCGTTCTCTTGAACGCTTCCGCTCGCGATCTACAAGGGTATGTAGATGCACTCCTACCACTCGTTGCTTAGATAAACTCATAGATGGATCTTGGTGAAACCGTAGGAAAAATTTTAATTTTCTGCAACGTTCCCCAACAGGTGGCATCTTGCGCCGTTGTTGGCGTACTCCTGGACGTTGGCCTAGCTTCAAGGAAGGCCAAAATGTTCTGGACTTCGGAGCAAGTCAACTGGAGGGAGGAGGCGACTGGCGTTGGTGCAAGGAAGCGGTCGACGGTGGCCATCCATGCGGCTCAGGGAGGCACTAGCACCCGCGCCGGGACAGGCGCTGTCAACGGCGTGGAGGAGACATTCGTGTGTATGGGCATCAGCATGGGCGCGCATGTCAATGCACACGCAGGCGCATCTTGCCGGCAGTGCACGGCACGCACCCGCACGGGCGCTGCGCTGCGTCGGTCTGTATGAAGCGCATCTTGCCGGCGGTGCACGGCGCATGAAAGTTGGCGGAGACCTCGTGGAACCCCATGGCATCAAGCTCGGCGACAATGTGTGGCTCCCAGCCCATCAATGCCATGGGGATGGGCGCTGGCGCAGTCAGGGCGACGGGAGCCGGAACGGGAGCGGGGACAGGCGTGGCGTCTTCCCGCAAGGCCAGTTCAAGCTCGTCCCAAAGCACCTTATGTTGTTGAGACTCTAGCTGGGTGTCTTCCTCATGGCCCCGAACACTAAGGCGGCGACCATCGTGATGCGGAATGGCGACGTTTAGGTCGAGCTAGTTGGAGGTAGACGACAGGAGAATCGAGAGGAGGAGAGAGATTGTAGCAATACCGGGTAGTGCGGGGTTGATTTTAAATCTGCGGCGCGGCGACATTAAAAGTGCGAAAGCGATTGGGACGATGGTGGGCAGCGGAGCTGGTCAAAGGGCTCGCCTCCGGTGATTACACTGTGATTCGCTCGCATGCCTCCTCGACGGCCGGCCGGCGATGCGCTCGCCGACGCTTCCGTAGACTCACACGCTTGCTGGGACGGCACCTGCCGATGAGAAGCGGGGACTCGTGGCGGCACGTAAACACCCATGGTTTCAATAGTGAATGCGTTCGCCTTAACGTGACAGGTCTTTGTTTCAAAATACCTTGGCTCTTCATTTGTGCAACTTGTCATAAGCAGCTTGTCTCGAATTGAAGAAAAACTTACGAAGTAATATTTGTGCCACATCACGTGACCATGCTCAGTTTCAAGAATTTATGCTCACTTTTGGATTTTCTGAAATTTAAGATCCAGGATTCGAAACAATATCATAACCTGCATCATGCAATAAATTTTCAAGTCGTACATCTGTCCTGTTGTATTTCTTAAGAAAGGATTTGGTCAAACATTTTGCTTAGTTAGACTTCAGACAGGTTATACATGCAGAGTAAAAGGATAATCCCTCCGTACCAGTGCATTGCCTAATATATTAACTCAAGTACTAGGCATGAACAAGCGGGCTCAATTCTGTGCTCATCCTGGTGTAGTAGTAGTAGTAGTACTAGGCAATGCAGTTGACGGGTGACCTTGACGAGCGGCGACCGAGGGAATTGAACCGTGCTCGGCATGGTAGGTAACGTTGTCTAGTTACTAAAGCATCCCTCTGTTGTTCACCAGTAGTCATTATGGACCGCAAACATTAGGGGAATTTCCTAGGGCTAGAATTCTGGCCGCCAGATATTTCGACTTGAAACGCTGAGGCTCGACTGGTTGGGGTTGCCTAATGTGCATACCACGCACGCCACCGAAGGACACGAGCCCGGGTTTTTTAGGATCAACACGAGCCAAGGTCTGGCTGGTACGCCGTTCGGTCCTACCATTCGAGAATACGAAAGGAACCTTTTAAATTGCCGAACGAATCTATGTGTATTACAATACCCGTATTTTCCTTGCAAATACTAATCTCAACGTGGTAACTGATTTATGACGAGTTGTTGAATTAGAGTGAGTTTGTGATATAGTGATCTCAACGTGGATTTCACATTTCATGGTATCCCTAGTAAGTTTTCCAATGCAAATTCAAATTTAAAAGATGAACAATATGGAGGTGAGAAAACTTTGTATGTATCTAGCATATGACCACACACACACACACACAGACACAGACACACACGCACAAACACAACAACAATCCAATAAGTATAGTGCATCTATTTTTCCAAACCATGCATGTATGACACGAATTCAAAAATACTCCTTCTATTCCTAAATATTAGTCTTTTAGAGAGTTCAACAAGTGACTACATACGGAGCAAAATGAGTGAATCTAGACTCTAAAATATGTCTATATACATCCGTACGTGCCAGTCCATTTGAAGCCTCTAAAAAGACTAATATTTAGGTACGAAGGGAGTAAAATGTAAGACATCCATGGTCCTCAATTCAATATTTAAAATGAACATGAAACTGAAACATGAATATTAAGTCTAGTACCACAGTACATGCAAATGTTGTGTTTAGGCAGAGCTATGATTGTCGGGGGTCAACCCCTCGACCTTAGATAAAATTGTGGAGCTCTGTTTAGGGTTGTTTAGATTATATTTGTCCCCACCCTCCCAACCACCGATTGGTTGTGCAACCCCCGCCCCTCCTCCCTGGGAGAATATCATGTGCCCCCATTCCTTAGATGCTATATGCCGATACGAGTTGCTTGGAGCTTGTAGATCTGAGATATAGCAGCTCACATGATGTGTCTTAACTTTTTTGCAGGAAACCTTTATGAGTTTGAGAATTGCACACAATTTGTACAAAAACTACTTAGATGCCCTTTGATCCCATATCCAACGACCTCGAAGCTCGTATCACCGTAGCATCTAAGATGAAGGAGGACATCATATTCTCCTGTATGTAAGAATATCATGTGCTACCACACCTTAGATGCTTTGGTGATACAAGCGCTTCGGGGGCGTTGGATTTGTGACCCAACACCTCCTCGGTGGTTCGAATGGTTTTTTGCAGAAAAGCCCCAAAAGAGTTCGGCCACTGCTTGAAGGAAATATGCCCTAGAGGCAATAATAAAGTTATTATTTATTTCCTCATATCATGATAAATGTTTATTATTCATGCTAGAATTGTATTAACCGGTAACATAATACATGTGTGAATATATAGACAAACAGTGTGTCACTAGTATGCCTCTACTTGACTAGCTTGTTAATCAAAGATGGTTATGTTTCCTAACCATGAACAAGGAGTTGTTATTTGATTAACAAGGTCACATCATTAGTTGAATGATCTGATTGACATGACCCATTCCGTTAGCTTAGCACACGATCGTTTAGTATGTTGCTATTGCTTCCTTCATGACTTATACATGTTCCTATAACTATGAGATTATGCAACTCCCGTTTACGGAGGAACACTTTGTGTGCTACCAAACATCACAACGTAATCGGGTGATTATAAAGGTGCTCTCTGGTGTCTCCAAGGTACTTGTTGAGTTGGCGATTTCGAGATTAGGATTTGTCACTCCAATGTCGGAGAGGTATCTCTGGGCCCTCTCGGTAATACACATCACTTAAGCCTTGCAAGCATTTCAACTAATGAGTTAGTTGTGAGATGATGTATTACGGAACGAGTAAAGAGACTTGCGTAACGAGATTGAACTAGGTATTGGTTACCGACGATCGAATCTCGGGCAAGTAACATACCGATGACAAAGGAACAACGATGTTGTTATGCGGTCTCGACCGATAAAGATCTTCGTAGAATATGTAGGAACCAATATGGGCATCCAGGTCCCGCTATTGGTTATTGACTAGAGATGTGTCTCGGTCATGTCTACATTGTTCTCGAACCGTAGGGTCCGCACGCTTAAAGTTTCGATGATGCTTATATTATGAGTTTATGTATTTTGATGTACCAAGGTTGTTCGAGTCCCTGATATGATCACGGACATGACGAGGAGTCTCGAAATGGTCGAGACATAAAGATTGATATATTGGACGGATATATTTGGACACCGGAAAGGTTCCAAGAAGTTTGGAGCTCCGGAGGTTACCGAACCCCCGGGAGGTATATGGGCCTTATTGGGCCCATGTAGGAGGAAGGAGAAGGAACAAGGAGGGGCCCCAGCCCAATCCGACTGGGGAGGGGCCGCCCCTTCCTTTCTCCTTCCCCTCTTCCTATTACTACTACTAGTACTTATTCCTAATACTAGTACTCTTTCCTTCCCTCCAAATAAGATAAGGAAGGGGGAAACCTACTTGGAGTAGGTTTCCCCTCCCCATGGCGCCCCCCTTGGGCCGGCCACCTCCTTCCTCCTCCTTTATATACGGGGTAGGGGCACCCTAGAACACACAAGTTGATCATTGAGATCGTTCTTAGCCGTGTGCGGTGCCCCTCCACGATATTACACCTCGATCATATTGTAGCGGTGCTTAGGCGAAGCCTTGCGACAGAGAACATCAAGATCGCTACCACGCCGTCGGCTTGACGGAACTCCCCTTGGAGCCTCTCTGGATTGGAGATCGAGGGTGCGCCATTGAGCTGTACGCGTGTCAAGAACTCGGAGGTGCCGAGTAACGGTGCTTGGATCGGTTGGACCGGAGGACGACGACTACTTCCTATATGTTGCGTCAACGCTTCCGCTTCGGTCTACGAGGGTACGTAGACAACACTCTCCCCTCTTGTTGCTATGCATCACCATGATCTTGCGTGTGCGTAGGAAATTTTTGAAATTACTACGCTCCCCAACAAAGGGCATCCGAGCCTAGGTTTTTATGGTTTGATGTTATATGCACGAGTAGAACACAAGTGAGTTGTGGGCGATATAAGTCATACCGCTTACCAAAGATGTCATACTTTGGTTGGCGGTATTGTTGGATGAAGCGGCCCGACCGACATTACGCCAGACGCTTACGCGAGACTGGTTTTACCGCCGTGCTTAGCACATAGGTGACTAGCGGGTGTCAGTTTCTCCAACTTTAGTTGAACCGACTGTGACTACGCCCGGTCCTTGCGAAGGTTAAAACAGCATCAACTTGACAAACTATCGTTGTGGTTTTGATGCGTAGGTGAGATTGGTTCTTGCTTAAGCCCGTAGCAGCCAAGTAAAACTTGCAACAACAAAGTAGAGGACGTCTAACTTGTTTTTGCAGGGCATGTTGTGATGTGATATGGCCAAGACATGATGCTATATTTTATTGTATGAGATGATCATGTTTTGTAACCGGTTATCGGCAATCGCAGGAGCCATATGGTTGTCGCTTATTGTATGAAATGCAACGCATACATAATTGCTTTACTTTATCACTAAGCGGTAGCGATAGTCATAGAAGCAATAGATGGCGTGGCGACAACGATGCTATGATGGAGATCAAGGTGTTGCGCCGGTGACGATGGTGATCATAATGGTGCTTCGAGATGGAGATCACAAGCACAAGAAGATGATGGCCATATCATATCACTTATATTGATTGCATGTGATGTTTATCCTTTATGCATCTTATCTTGCTTTGATTGACGGTAGCATTTTAAGATGATCTCTCACTAAAATTATCAAGTAGTGTTCTCCCGAGTATGCACCGCTGCCAAAGTTCGTCGTGCCCGCACACCACGTGATGATCGGGTGTGATAAGCTCTCGTCCATCTACAACGGGTGCAAGCGGTTTTGCACACGAGAATACTCAGTTATACTTGACGAGCCTAGCATATGCGAGATATGGCCTCGGAACACGGAGACCGAAAGGTCGAGCGTGAATCATATAGTAGATATGATCAACATAAGATGTTCACAACATAAGATGTTCACCATTGAAAACTACTCCATCTCACGTGATGATCGGTTATGGTTTAGTTGATTTGGATCACGTGATCACTTAGATGACTAGAGAGATGTCTGCCTAAGTGGGAGTTCTTAAGTAATATGATTAATTGAACTAAAATTTATCATGAACTTAGTACCGATAGTATCTTGCTTGTCTATGTTGTTTGTAGATAGATGGCCCGTCTTTGTTGTTCGTTGAATTTTAATGCGTTCCTTGAGAAAGCTAAGTTGAAAGATGATGGTAGCAACTACGCGGATCGGGTCCGTAATTTGAGGATTATCCTCATTGCTGCACGAAAAAATTACGCCCCGAAGCACCGCTGGTGCGAACTCGCCTTGATGCAACCGATGACGTTAAGAACATCTGGCGAGCAAAGTCGATGACTACTCGATAGTTCAATGTGCCATGCTTTACGGCTTAGAACCGGGACTTCAACGACGTTTTGAACGTCATGGAGCATATGAGATGTTTCAGAGTTGAAGTTGATATTCCGTAAGAATGCCCGGATTGAGAGATATGAAGTCTCCAATAAGTTCTATAGCTGCAAGATGGAGGAGAATAGTTCATCGGTGAGCACATACTCAAGATGTCCGGGTATTGTAATCACTTGATTCAACTGGGAGTTACTCTTCCGGATGATAGCGCCATTGATGAAATTCTCCAATCACTTCCACCAAGCTACAAGAGCTTCGTGATGAACTATAATATGCAAGGGATGGATAAGACGATTCCCGAGCTCTTCGCAATGCTAAAGGCTGCGGAGGTAGAAATCAAGAAGGAGCATCAAGTGTTGATGGTTAACAAGACCACTAGTTTCAAGAAAAGGGCAAAGGCAAGAAGAAGGAACTTCAAGAAGAACAGCAAACAAGTTGCTGCTCAAGAGAATAAACCCAAGTCCGGACCTAAGCCTCAAACCGAGTGCTTCTACCGCAAGCGCATCGTCATTTGAAGCGGAACTGCCCCAAGTATTTGGCGGATAAGAAGGATGGCAAAGTGAACAAAGGTATATGTGATATACATGTTATTGATGTGTACCTTACTAGAGCTCGCAGAGCACTGGTATTTGATATCGGTTCTTGCTAATATTTGCAACTCAAACAGGACTACGGATTGCTTAACACCGCAAAGGACGAGGTGACGATGCGCGTGGGAAATGGTTCCAAAGTCGATGTGATCGCGGTCGGCACGCTACCTCTACATCTACCTTCGGATTAGTATTAGACCTAAATAATTGTTATTTGGTGCCGCGTTGAGCATGAACATTATATCTGGATCTTGTTTGATGCGAGACGGTTATTCATTTAAATCGAGAATAATGGTTGTTCTATTTATATGAGTAATATCTTTTATGGTCATGCACCCTGAAGAGTGGTCTATTTTGATGAATCGATAGTAGTGATACACATATTCATAGTGTTGAAGCCAAAAGATGCAGAGTTGATAATGATAGTGCAACTTATTTGTGGCACTTGCCGCTTGGGTCATATCGGTATAAAGCGCATGAAGAAACTCCATACCGATGGACTTTTGGAACCACTTGATTATGAATCACTTGGTACTTATGAACCGTGCCTCATGGGCAAGATGACAAAACGCCGCTTCTCGGTACTATGGAGAGAGCAACAGATTTGTTGGAAATCATACATACGTATGTATGTGGTCCAATGAATGTTGAGGCTCGTGGCGGATATCGTTATTTTCTCACCTTCACAGATGATTTAAGCGATATGGGTATATCTACTTAATGAAACATAAGTCCGAAACATTTGAAAAGTTCAAAGAATTTCAGAGTGAAGTTGAAAATCATCATAACAAGAAAATAAAGTTTCTACGATCCGATCGTGGAGGAGAATATTTGAGTTACGAGTTTAGTCTACACTTAAAACAATGTGGAATAGTTTCAGAACTCACGCCACCCGAACACCACAACAGTAATGGTGTGTCCGAACGTCGAATCGTACTTTACTTGATATGGTGCGGTCTATGATGTCTCTTACAGATTTACCACTATCGCTTTTGGGGTTATGCTCTAGAGACAGCCACATTCACGTTAAATAGGGCACCGTCGAAATCCGCTGAGACGACACCTTATGAACTATGGTTTGGCAAGAAACCAAAGTTGTCGTTTCTTAAAGTTTGGGGTTGCGATGCTTATGTGAAAAGCTTCAACCTGATAAGCTCGAACCCAAATCGAGAAATGTGTCTTCATAGGATACCCAAAGGAGACAGTTGGGTACACCTTCTATCACAGATCCGAAGGCAAGATATTCATTGCTAAGAATGGATCCTTTCTAGAGAAGGAGTTTCTCTCAAAAGAAGTGAGTGGGAGGAAAGTAGAACTTGATGAGGTAATCGCACCTACTCCCTTGTTGGAAAATAATACATCACAGAACCGGTTTACGTGATGTCAAAACCAACTAGTGAGGAAGTTGATGATGATGATCATAGAACTTGAGATCAAGTTAATACGTAACCACGAGGTCGAACAGAGTAAGATCCGCACTGAGTGGTACGGTAATCCTATTCGGAAGTCATGCTACTAGATCATGATGAACCTACGAACTATGAAGAAGCGATGGTGAGCCCAGATTCTGCAAAATGGCTTGAAGCCATGAAATCTGAGATGGGATCCATGTATGATAACAAAGTATGGACTTTGGTTGACTTGCCCGATGGTCGGCAAGCAATTGAGAATAAATTGATCTTCAAGAAGAAGACTGACGCTGACGGTAATGTTACTATCTACAAAGCTCGACTTGTTGCAAAAGGTTTTTGACAAGTTCAAGGGGTTGACTACGATGAGACCTTCTCACCCGTAGCGATGCTTAAGTCCGTCCGAATCATGTTAGCAATTGCCGCATTTTATGATTATGAAATTTGGCAAATGGATGTAAAACTGCATTCTGAATGGATTTCGTAAGAAGAGTTGTATATGATGCAACCGAAGGTTTTATCGATCCAAAGGAGCTAACAAAGTGTGCAAGCTCCAACGCTCCATTTATGGACTGGTGCAAGCCTCTCGAGTTGGAATAAACGCTTTGATAGTGTGATCAAAGCATTTGGTTTTATATGCACTTTTGGAGAAGCCTCATTTACAAGAAAGTGAGTGGGAGCTCAGAGCATTTCTAATATTATATGTGGATGACATATTATTGATTGGAAATGATATAGAATTTCTGGATAGCATAAAGGGATACTTGAATAAAAGTTTTTCAATGAAAGACCTCGTGAAGCTGCTTACATATTGGGCATTAAGATCTATAGAGATAGATCAAGACGCTTAATTGACTTTCACAAAGCACATACCTTGACAAAGTTTTGAAGAAGTTCAAAATGGATCAAGCAAAGAAAGGGTTCTTGCCTGATTGCAAGGTGTGAAGTTGAGTAAGACTCAAAGCCCGACCACCGCAGAAGATAGAGAGAAAATGATCCCTATGCTTCAACCATAGGCTCTATCATGTATGCAATGTCGTGTACTGCACTGATGTGTGCCTTGCTATAAGTCTAGCAGGAGGTACCAAAGTAATCCAGAGTGGATCATCGGACAGTGTCAAGAACATCCCAAATACCGAAAAGGACTAAGGATATGTTTCTCGATATGGAGGTGACAAAGAGCTCATCGTAAATGGTTACGTTGATGCAAGCTTTGACACCGATCCGGACGATTCTAAATCGCAAACCGGATACGTGTTTACATAAAACGGTGGAGCTGTCGGTTGGTGCAGTTCAAAGCAAAGCGCCGTGGCGGGATCTACATGTGAAGCGGAATACATACCGCTTCGAAGCAGCCAATGAAGGAGTCTGGATGAAGGAGTTCATATCCGATCTAGGTGTCATACCTAGTGCATCGGGTCCAATGAAAATCTTTTGTGACAATATCGAGCGATTGCCTTAGCGAAGGAATCCAGATTTCACAAGAGAACCAAGCACATCAAGAGACGCTTCAATTCCATCCGGATCTAGTCCGTGGGAGACATAGAGATTTGCAAGATACATACGGATCTGAATGTTGCGCACCCGCTGACTAAGCCTCTTCCACGAGCAAAACATGATCAACACCAAGACTCCATGGGTGTTAGAATCATTACTGTGTAATCTAGATTATTGACTCTAGTGCAAGTGGGAGGTCAAGGAAATATGCCCTAGAGGCAATAATAAAGTTATTATTTATTTCCTCATATCATGATAAATGTTTATTATTCATGCTAGAATTGTATTAACCGAAACATAATACATGTGTGAATATATAGACAAACAAAGTGTCACTAGTATGCCTCTACTTGACTAGCTTGTTAATCAAAGATGGTTATGTTTTCTAACCATGAACAAGGAGTTGTTATTTGATTAACAAGGTCACATCATTAGTTGAATGATCTGATTGACATGACCCATTCCGTTAGCTTAGCACACGATCGCTTAGTATGTTGCTATTGCTTCCTTCATGACTTATACATGTTCCTATAACTATGAGATTATGCAACTCCTGCCATCGGAGGAACACTTTGTGTGCTACCAAACATCACAACGAATCGGGTGATTATAAAGGTGCTCTGTGTGTCTCCGAAGGTACTTGTTGAGTTGGCGATTTGAGATTAGGATTTGTCACTCCGAATGTCGGAGAGGTATCTCTCGGCCCTCTCGGTAATACACATCACTTAAGCCTTGCAAGCATTTCAACTAATGAGTTAGTTGTGAGATGATGTATTACGGAACGAGTAAAGAGACTTGCCGTAACGAGATTGAACTAGGTATTGGATACCGACGATCGAATCTCGGGCAAGTAACATACCGATGACAAAGGGAACAACGATGTTGTTATGCGGTCCGACCGATAAAGATCTTCGTAGAATATGTAGGAACCAATATGGGCATCCAGGTCCCGCTTATTGGTTATTGACCGAGACGTGTCTCGGTCATGTCTACATTGTTCTCGAACCGTAGGGTCCGCACGCTTAAAGTTTCGATGATGCTTATATTATGAGTTTATGTATTTTGATGTACCAAGGTTGTTCGAGTCCCTGATATGATCACGGACATGACGAGGAGTCTCAAATGGTCGAGACATAAAGATTGATATATTGGACGGATATATTTGGACACCGGAAAGGTTCCGGAGAAGTTTGGAGCTCCGGAGGTTACCGAACCCCGGGAGGTATATGGGCCTTATTGGGCCCATGTAGGAGGAAGGGAGAAGGAACAAGGGAGGGGGGCATGGCCCCCCAGCCCAATCCGACTGGAGAGGGGCCCCCCCTTTCCTTTCTCCTTTCCCCTCTTTCTATTACTACTACTAGTACTTATTCCTAATACTAGTACTCTTTCCTTCCCCCTCCAAATAAGATAAGGAAAAGGGGGGGAAACCTACTTGGAGTAGGTTTCCCCTCCCCATGGCGCCCCTTGGGCCGGCCACCTCCTCCCTCCCTCCTTTATATACGGGGGTAGGGGGCACCCTAGAACACACAAGTTGATCATTGTGATCGTTCCTTAGCCGTGTGCGGTGCCCCCCTCCACGATATTACACCTCGATCATATTGTAGCGGTGCTTAGGCGAAGCCCTGCGCGACAGAGAACATCAAGATCGCCACCACGCTGTCGGCTTGTGGAACTCCCCTCGAGCCTCTTCGGATTGGAGATCGAGGGTGCGCCATCGAGCTATACGCGTGTCAAGAACTCGGAGGTGCCGAGTAACGGTGCTTGGATCGGTTGGACCGGAGGACGACGACTACTTCCTCTACGCTAAGTCAACGCTTCCGCTTCGGTCTCACGAGGGTACGAGACAACACTCTCCCCTCTCGTTGCTATGCATCACCATGATCTTGCGTGTGCGAGGAAATTTTTGAAATTACTACGCTCCCCAACACCGCCATAAGCACAAAGATCGCTTTCAGATGCCATTGGATCTCAGATCAAATGACCTCCAAGCTCGTATCACCGTACCATCCAAGCTGCGATAGCACCTTATGTTTTCTCGCACGGGGAGAGTATGAGGTGCTCCCGCACCGTAGATTCTATGGTGATACGAGTTCACTGAGAACTAATGGCCCACAGTAGGAGGTTTGAATGTTTTTGCAATATACGGCTGATAGAGTTTGGGAAATGCGCAGAAAGTACAAGTACTACGCATGTGCCATCTGATCACTGATCCTACGACCAAGATGGCCATATCACTGTAGCGGGTAATTAAGCTACGGGGAGCACCTAATATGAGCACCGGGGAGCCGTTGGATCGAAGATGCAGCGGCACACACGAGGCCTGAATGTTTTATTTGCAAAAAAAATTGGAGAGTTTGGAAATTGCGCATAATTACAAAGACTACTCTGGTGTTCATAAACGAGCCGCTGTCATTTTTGTTCATAAACTTGCAAAATACATGTAACTCATGCCGTTACTTGTCTAACCGCGCAAAGTGTTTGTTCAAAAAAACCATCCTACACTGAAATATCGGAACAACACATGGGGGTCCCACTTGTCATTCATCAAATTTGGACCTAAAACTAACAAATCTGAAAGACGAGATTTGAACTGGCAACCTGGACTACAAAGCGTAAGTCGATAGCCGGAAAAAACAAACGGTTGTTGGCTTTGTCCCATAACTTGATTTTATATAGTACTTGTGTTGAGTAGAGTAGAGGGAGTGCCTCGTCAACACGTGCATGACCGTTGTCTCACTTACTGGTGGGTTCCAGGTCTGCGATCTCAATCTCTCTTCTCTCCATCGTCTAACCTTTGCACGAGCACACACAAAGAGCGGCGCTAGCTTGTCGTGGTGTTATTACAACTAAAAAAAGCTTGGAAAATAGAAGAATCGCCTAGAACAAAAGACGTTGTGGCTGGTCGAAACGGAGCTAACCACATCTATCCTTCGTGCCACGTTTGCATGATGAAGCTGTGTGGCTAGTGGGGTGTTTTGGACCGACTGGCTGGGTCCCGAGGTCGAACCATAGGTACTACGTCCGACATAAAGATATTTCTACGCACATTTTTCCTCCGTCTTTGAGACGTGGCACACCCTACCGCTGTTTCGGGTCCTCCCGTGGTGCACGATATATTCTTCCTCGACGTGGGGCGCCCTACCGCTGCTTTTCTGTGGTCCTCCTTGGTCATAGCAATCAAGCAAGTAAATGAGTCGTCAAATCACGAAGACCACCTTTCCCGCCGAGTACATCACTGAAGCACGGTGGCTAGCTAGTTGGGCTAGTTCGACCGATTAGCTAGGCCGCCGCCACATTTGTTTTTTCACCCCTTTTTTATCTACTTGCCGGCATGTAAATTTAAATATCCACCGTGGCATTGCTCTGGTGTTTGGGTGCGGCAAGATTTTTAGTTTTTTTGATTGACGGGAGCAGGCCCGGCAGGATTTTTAATTTTTTGATTGACGGAAGCAGGCCCGGGAGGATTTTTAATTTTTTGATTGACGAGAGCAGGTGCGGCAGCAATTAGTCACAATGACTCCGTCTGTGAAAACCCACTGCTCCCTGATGTGAGAAGTCGTCGACTGGTGTTTTACCGTGGTGAAAACCAAAAGATTCCCCGCTTCCTCCGCCTTCCCGTAGATTGCATTGCCTTTCAGCCGTTTCACCCCCTTTGCTTCCTCTCCCCATTGCTTCTACCTGGTGCCATGGCGGCGCAGTAGATCACGGAGTCCGAGGTGAGGTGCCTGACACAGGAGCTCCATGCCAAGGATGCGGAGCTCAGGGCCAAGGACGTGGAGCTCCGTGAGCTCAAGGAGGAGAGGAGTGCCATGCTCCTCCGTTATGTGCGGGAGTTCACGGAGCTTCAAAAGCGGCAGGCATCCAACACAAAGATGCTCGAGGCGTCGGCGGCATTGCTGCAGAAAGTGGGAGATATGATAGGCCGTCAGGGGAGCCGGCTGGAGCGCGAGCGGGCCGATCGTGACGAGGTCCAGGATCGCCTCAGCCACTTGGTGAACCAAGTTGCCACTTGCCACGCACGTGTTGCGGTTGCGTGATGCCTACCGTCGTGCCAGCGCGACGATGCCGGCCGTCGGGCTAATCCCGTTCGACCACCCGGTTGACTTCAACGAGCTGCGGCTTCCTGACCTGGTCTCCTTCTTCACCTATATCTCCGAGGAGCTGAGCCGTCTCCGCGCGATGGTGGGGGCTGAGCTGGACAAGTAGGGGTTGCGGGCTACCGTCGCCGTTGCCGAGCGAATCCTTTCAGGGTTCCGTCACCGGAATCCATTCGTGCCATTGTACGCCGTCTTTGACGAGCTGGCTCCGCCGACCGAGCGGGGCTCGCGGGCGGTTGCACCTCGCATCACCAACGCCGTGCGCCTCGAGAAGCAGAGGGACTTCGGTGGTGTTTAGGCGCCCGCATGGGCATGTCCATGTCTCGGCGCAACATGACCGTTGGATCAAACTCGAGACGGTGCAGATCACCATCAGTAGCACAAAGCGTGTGGGTGTGTTTGGTTGCATTCTCATCTCAATATAGTTGTTTCCTCTTCGTATTTTTGTTAACCTACTAGTGTGGACTCATGCACTCGCCAAACACCCAAAAGTGGGTCGAGAAGGGAACTTTTGCTCCCATCCCGTGTACCATTCATACACCCTGTCTAACACTATTCATGCTTCATATGGTTCATGTTTCGTGGAGTACTCAGTAGCACCGCATTCTCCGTCTTGTTTGTGGACCTAGTTCTGCTAACATTGATCTCACTGCTCATTCTTGACCGGACAAATAAAAAAAGCGGTACTATGTTACATATAGGAGTAGTTGACATGCGCACAACATCATTTGTTATCGCCATATCTTACTACACTAGCAACAAGATTGTGTAGTATCGACGATGAACCATCGCACATGCCTAGTAGTAGGAGCATTGTGTATGTTCAATGGCTGCCGTGTTTCGCACTCCTCCGTCGTAAGAGTGGAAACGATTGTTGTAATCATTTTTTCTTCGTAATGAAAAACAGTGGACACGCCTACCGTGCGGATCCTCCTCCACCATGCACTAAATTACTCACTTTCGACGCGTGTGGTACAGCCAAAGATCCGGGTCCACCAGCCATGCACTAAATTACTCCATAGTAGAGTGACGGTAGACTACCCCGATCGAATCACCGCAGAATGCCCAATGAGCCATCAAATCACAAAACCCCTCCTTTCCATCAAGAAGTTGGACGACGAAGCAACCATCATTTCACTCTTCTCTCTCAGCTTCCTCTCTTGAAGAAAACCCCACTCGCTTCGCTTCTCCCTCATCTCGCTCCTCCTTTCACTCTTCTCTCTCAGCTTCCTCTCTGATGGACGCCGAGCACCGCCGACGTGATGTCTATGGCTCGCCAAAACCGCCGAGGCTCATGGTACGAAGCGCGCAAGCACCCGTCGAGACTACCATAGACAAGCTCAAAGCCATCGCCCTGTCCAAGCCCCCCTCTCCGGGATCCCTCATTAAGCAACTCTAGGTAATGTCTCTTGTTGACGATCTTTTTCTCGATCTTGATCGTGTTTTTTCATCTAACACGCAGTACTAGTACTGGTATTACAACTTTTTGGGTGATCCTGCATGTGATTTTAGTGTGCCAAATGACGGTTCTAAATTCCTCTTTTGACCAAAACATGCGAGAGGTTGACACTGATTTCTTATAGATTACTTTCAACTATTTCCTCTCGTCCCAAATTTCTTGTCTTAGATTTGTCTAGATACGGATGTATCTAATACTAAATGTGACTTGATACATCCGTATCTAGACAAATCTAAGACAAGAATTTTGGGACGGAGGGAGTACTTTATGAACATCAATGCTACCTTTTAAGAGGGTATATTTGCCTCAAGAACTTGTGTTATGGATATTGCATGTAATCCCTCCGCTCTCATGCCTTTGAAGACATGTTCTAGTGTCTTTGTTCACTCATTT